>CM063243.1:35262856-35862856 GCA_032158295.1 Pycnopodia helianthoides
TCTTACTACTATTGAGAACAAGTCCTTTGAGCAAGATAATTTTCCAGACAGTCTTAAGACAGCTTACATTCGTCCCCTAATCAAGAAGCCAGGTTTAATTATTGAGAATTTTTCTAACTACAGACCGGTGGCTAATTTGAAGTTTATTGACAAGATCATTGAGCACATTGTTGCCTCCAGATTGACTCTGGCCTTGCTGATAAATTTCGATCAGCATACAGGTCCAAGCATAGCACTGAATCGACACTTTTGCGAGTGCAAAATGACATTTTGTGTGCTATGGATGAAGGCCATGTGACTGCTCTGATTCTGCTTGATTTAAGTGCGGCTTTTGATCACACAATTTTGATCAAGAAACTGCGTGATATTTTTGGTTCACAAGGTAATACCCTTAAATGGTGCCAATCACATTTGCAAAACAGACCACAACATGTTCGCATTGGCAATTCCACATCGGATGCGGTTGTTCATGATTTTTATGTCCCTCATGGGTCGGTTCTTGGACCGCTGTGGTTCACAGTGTACACCTACCCGGTTCATAGTATCATTATGAAACACAAACTGAACTATCATGTATATGCTGATGACACTCATCCATCCATAAATTTTGCTGATGAGAGCGTCAGCCTTAATATTGAAACATGTGTTGGTGAAATTTGTGTTTGGATGCAAGAACATTTCCTTAAGCTTAATGACAACAAAACTGAATTTATGATACTTGGTTCACGCCAACAACTCTCTAAAGTATTATATTCCCTATATTAATATAGGTGACTCCGAAGTTACCGCTGTTACCAAAGCTCGTAATATTGGTGTGATATTCGACTCTTCCATGACACTCAGTTCACATTCTCTCTAGTACTGCACGTTCTACGACATTTCTCATTCGTAAAAAAGGCAAAGTAAGGAAATATTTAACACAAAATACAACTGAGCAGAAAGTCCACTCGGTCGTAGTTTCCAGACTTGACATGTGTAACTCATTTCTATAATTATGGTCTTTTGTCACACAAGTACATACAATAGAGAACACAGCCTCGGGGGCATCAGAATTAATTAAATGCAAGCTCTCTGCGACTACGGTTTAGTCAGTGGGCTTATAGTCGAAAAAGTTTTCCCATATGCAATTTTGTATACAATCTTTGAAAATTTCAGGGATTAATCTTGAAACACTTAAGAATAAAAATCCACTTGATGCCAATTTTTCCCATCCCCGGAAAAATGGTTTTTGTGGCTTTTTCCGAGCACAAATACAGACGACGAAACGACACAATTTGTGATTTTTCAATTTTGCGCCCAAATGACGATCCTTGCTTTATTCGGAATCGTCCAATTACCGCCGTGTAATAGGATTTTGTATTGGGCAAGTTTCGCAAATGGACTACCACAATGTCAACACATGCAAAGGTATCCGAAAGTCACCCAAACATTGATTGCATACACACACGCAGACGACGTCGTGAACTTCACGGATACAGCAGATTTCACCATCGAAAATCCCTTCAGTCCGCTGTTATTTGTCAAAATAATCTTGTGAGTAGTAAGAAAGGCATACATTTCACCTGATATATAGTTCAAAAAAGAAAGTAGCCACAAACACATTCAGAAACACCACTTTTTCTGTCTTCCTCCGGCCGTTGTCTGATCTCGACAACACACCATAATTATTTACGTGATAGAGATTAGTCTGGTGCCTTATAGTATTTATCCTGTGTTGTCCTATGTGTGACTCAAGTACACGACTGATTTTAGGCCAGTATTTTTGTTTCGTGGTTTTTTTTGTCAGTTCTTTGGCACTACGTTATTGATGTGTCTATAAATAAATGGAAAGCACAGTGACATCAAATAATGAACAAACTGTTTATCACTAATCTTGACGGTCCTTCTTGATTATTTACATCAATAATATCAAGCCTAACTCAACTGCAGTTTTCATATCATTAACAGCCCTAAATCGATGTGAGTGTTTTTGCAGGCACTGATCGTTATTTAAATAGTTTATAATATTGTTATTGTGCTTAAAACTAACTGTGAAACAAGAGAAGACTTGGGCTCAACATCATGAGCACAGATCAGCCTCCTGCTAAAATAAAACCAACAGATTTCAGTCTGTGTGTGAAGTGTCAAAATGTTCTGAAAAACGACAAACTTACAACACCAAAACGTTTGTCTTCAGTTGAGACATTTCTGTTTAGTGTGCATAAGAGGTGTGAATTAGGCAATCCTGATTTCTTAAATATTTCCCAAAGACTGCGTGGAGCAACAGGGGATGAACTCCTTGAGAAAGGTGCACGATGGCATAGAATTTGCTACAGTGATACAACTTCAAAAACTAAAATTGAAAGAGATGAAAAGAGGTTCCAAAATATTGACCCACTACAAAATCAAAAAGGTCGACCTTCTACACCCCCTTGTTTGAAATCAGGAAAATTAACAATATCTACAGCTGAGCATTTTAATCGTTAGGAGTGTTTCTTTTATCAGGGAGGTGACACTACACAAAAAGATGAAACAAAACATGCCTGCCAAAGTTTCAACAGTGGAAGATCAATTAAAGAGATTGTTGAAAAAAGTGACAACGATTTGTGGAAATTGCAACTCGCAGATTTTTTAATCTTGGAGGATGACCTACTTGCGAGTACCATAATAGTTAAGCTCAAATATTGGCAAAAATATGTTAATGGGCCTAAAAAATGCACAAATGACAAAATCGTTGACAACACAAGAATGTTCATTGCAGAGATTGAATTCTTTGATAATCTGCAAGACAAAATTGACTCTTGAGGACTACATAACCACCCTGTGTGTAGGGGAAAAGTGAATCATACATGTAGCCTTGTGTAAACAGACCATTAAGATGAGACTAGTTTGCCCACAAAAATACATTTTGATGGTTTTGTATATAAGCATCATATAGAGTGTTGTTAGAGGACTAGCACAAACAAATAGTAGTACCGGAGCTCACTCAAAGTGTTCAAAAGGCTTTAGTTATAGTGTTTAAAAAATTCTTCCCTTGATAATGGAGAAACTAACGTATGAGGCGATATGTGTATAGTTCTTAATAGGGAAGGGGGGTTGTGGTTAGGTGGAAGGGCAAACCAGCAGGGGAACAAATGTTGGTAGGGGTGGGGTCTGGAAAGAACGGAGGGTGTGAAGAGGAGACTGCCAAAATAAACTTGAGCGAAATGTACTGTGGAGCCGGAAATTTGAAACTAGATCCGGTGCTAGCAAAGATAGATTGGCAGCTAGAGGGAGTGAAGGGAAGACACGTGTCGGTCTGGTCTCTGGTAGTAAATCATCCCCTGACTGTTTGGATGTTGTTTTTTGGTGAAAGACAAGTGTCTCCGTTATCCAATTACTCAAGGCAATGGTTAGAACAGAGCTAATTTTTAATGTTTTTATGTAATCACATGAAGGAAAGAGAGGAGGGTTTTGAGGAAAAAAAAAGTGTAGGGGGGTTAGAAGGGGAAGTCGGAACTCGCTAAAAAGAACTTTTATCCGCTGATAATATGTTGAGCCACTTTTTTAAATACCTTTAATGGAATGGCTCAAAACATATTTATGGCATGGCAGCATATGCTATCTTTGCATACTTTGTTTAAATCTCACACAACTTGGACCCATAAATAATCACAAACTATCGTTTTAATAATATAATGACAGTTACGCCCAAAGGATGCACTGCGTTACCATCAAGTTTTAGGTTAATGTGTTTATCACAATTTCTACGCAGCAAAATTGTGTTCTGTGGATTGCCGGAAGGTTTGAAATGTCTATTGGAAGAGTCTTGGGGTATCCGGTCTTTCTTTAGATATGTCTTAACCAAAAGGTGCCACTGGTTATCTGGGTTGAAGAAAAACTTTTAGGCAGAAAAAGCTCTAAGTATGCAATCTTATAATTTAGTATTTTTTCAGAAATGTTAACACCTACTGTCATTTGTTAAATAGTCATAGGGATTGGTTATCTTTTATTAAGCAAGCCCATTACCCCCCCCCCCCCAAAAAAAAAAAATAAATAAATAAATAAATAGATACTTGAGACGAAAACTTATATTTAATACACACTGTACATGCATTACCTGAAATGGCGGCCATTTTTAAAATCAAGATTAGATGCATTCTCATATCGGTAATTTTCCAGAAATTGTAATATTTGTGAAATAAGTCATTATAGAGATAATCAATAGGTAAAAGGCTAACTGTGCTTTAAAAAACACAACACAATTTAGACGACAGAATATTTAATGCGTATACAGGTATTAGTGCCACTAATGGCGGCCATTTTGAATCAAAATGGCCGCTGAAACACTAAAAGTATACAAAAATGAAATAAGATTTAATATAAGTTTGGAAAATAAAGATCTTGGTCAATTTAGTCATATTTAACATACTTATTTGCACAAAACATGTGCTAAATATGGCCAAAATAGCAGCCATTTTGAAAAACAAAATGGCCGCCCTAGGGGCGTTAGGAAAATTAGGCATCGAGTGGATTTGGATTTGTTGACATGTAGATAGAAGATTCTGAAAGTTTCAAAGATTGTATACAAAAATGCATATGGACTCGATAAGCTCACAGACTAGTTCGAAAGAAATCTAGTCATCCACAATTAAGGATTGACATTTATTTATTTATTTATTTATTTTATTCCTTTCGGATTGTTTAACCAGGGAAGCCCCATTAGTTGTCAAAGAACTGTTCTCCCCTGGGACCATGGGGTCACATTTAAAGAAGTCAAAACTACAGAGGACAATAAAACAAAAATAAAAAACAAGCACAAAAATGACACCTAACAAATTGCCCAAATCCATGCACACACAAAAAGCAAAAGGGCTTTAACAAAAACAATAATACACCAACACGACCAGGATAAAAAAGGCACATCCCTATCTTAAAGTTTCTTACAAGTAAATGTGGCTGTATGGCATTTAGTGCTGACTGTAATCAGCAAAGATAGTTCTAATAAACACATCAGAGCATTAGGCCAATTGTTGAGGATCAGTGAAGGTCTTTGTTTGCGCTAAAATACCATTTACAATTTTGTTTTACACATTCATTATGTTAGCAATAAGTGCTATTGGTCTGTTTTAAAACATTTAACCATTTAAAACAACCTACTTAGACAATTTAAGAATTGGTGATGGCAGATGTTTTCCATTATTTGGGAAATTACATTTGAGCTCAGAGACTTTTGGAAAGTCTAAGGTAGACATACTTTAACGGTTTTAAAAAATGTGTTCAATCTTGCAGTTTTTCGATGGGAGTTGTTGCACTTTTTATTCGATATTTTTACCACCATCATTAACGGGTCAAATCTAAAACATGTTGAATTATTGTGTGACAATTATAATAGTATAATAGTTGGCCTACCTATAACAATAATGTTGGAGTTATATGTAGCTCGTTATGCAAAAGCCTCAAAGTGCCATCAATAATTCTACTTTATAAGACCACAAATGAAAAAGGAAAAAGTATAAGACTAAAATCCTTAAAATCTGGCTTTTGCAATTATTTAAAAAGGTATATATCTGATACAAACAACCTGCGTATTGGGTAATTCTACAAAAAAAAAATTATGGAGATGTGACTTATAATGTACCTTAGGTGAAAACAAATCATTTCATGTTAATTTCGAGAGAGAGAAAGTAATAATAGCAATAAAGTACAGTACTTTGTTCGAATTTACATTTTTTTTTAAACACCTCAAAAACAAGATATATATAGGCCTAATAATAAAGTGATGAAGTTCACCGTATTTAAAACCTCTAGATTCACTTATTAAAGGGCTGCTTATTTATTTGTATATATTAATTTTTTACACTCTTACACTGGGAAAGAAAAAGGAAAAAGTATAAGACTAAAATCCTTAAAATCTGGCTTTTGCAATTATTTAAAAAGGTATATATCTGATACAAACAACCTGCGTATTGGGTAATTCTACAAAAAAAAATTATGGAGATGTGACTTATAATGTACCTTAGGTGAAAACAAATCATTTCATGTTAATTTCGAGAGAGAGAGAAAGTAATAACAGCAATAAAGTACAGTACTTTGTTCGAATTTACATTTTTTTTTTAAACACCTCAAAAACAAGATATATAGGCCTAATAATAAAGTGATGAAGTTCACCGTATTTAAAACCTCTAGATTCACTTATTAAAGGGCTGCTTATTTATTTATTTGTATATATTAATTTTTTACACTCTTACACTGGGAAAGAGCCATGTCAATAAAAGGCCCCCCTACACAAAATAATACAGAGAAAATAAAAAATAAAGATACAAATTTACAAAATTGTATAGAATACAAATCCAGTGAGTGGCAAGGAGGAACAGGTGACCATACCTCTACAAGGCCGACCTACCTCATAAAAATGTCAACTACGGTGAAACCCCGCCCCTCGAGCGAGAGCAGGGATGCACTTTAAAGCATTTTACATTCAACAACAATTTTACATTCAACGACAAAAAATGTACATTATACAACAAAAGCGACAGCATTCCGAAACCCATGTACACACATCATCTGCTGAGAAACCAGAAGCAACTTTGTCTTAATCAAAATGAAGAGTATCAATTGATAGATAAAGAAACTTCAGACCTGGCTATCAGAGGGACATGATTGCAGATTGGGACTAGCCGCTGAACATGAACAGACTTAAACATGCGATTCTGTTTTACGAGGAACAAATAACATGAAAGGATCAGTAGATAGTCTAGTAGCAGGACTGCCCTGAGTCACATTAAAACATCAATAACTATCAACATTCATGTTGATTTGACCAATTGTACATTTTTTTTAAGTAGTATATATTTCTCTTCTGAAAGTAAAATAGACATATCTATCATATTGCATTACACAAGGTAACATGTACTGCGTTTTTAAGAAAACGGTGAAAACAATACTTTCACTTTTTCGTTGTGGTTTCGTAAACAATAAAACACTGTATCTGCACTTTAAGTTTAGATTCAAATATTTTTTCGAATATTTCTTCTAAAAGGCAGCATTAAGGTTGAACAAATATTTTCCTGGATAATCGTCTACAGCAGCTCGTAATCTACCCAGTTCTTGAATAATGTAAATCATACTTGTAATGAACAAGAAAAGAAAAGAAATTTACGTAATCCTTTGAAGGGATTTTGTTTCTTTTGTATTACATTTATCAACCAAAATTTATTTTACAAAAATCTACACAGTATGATGAAAAAAGTCTAGCTTAAATTTGTGATTACAAAGTAATCAACTTATCTTCAGCAGTGATTGCAAGTTAATTGACAAAACAAACATAATTTACACAATATTTAACAATTTACAAAACGTTACACCCTTACATTCATAAAGTTTCTCATAAAATTTATGCAATGAGAAAATAACAATTTAAACATGTGTTAAATTTAGTTGAATACTCAAAACAAAATCACTCCTCGGTATAACTTACATGATCAATAAATTCATGGTAAAACATTTACTAAAAAATGTAATGTGCATTGTCTATGTAGAGGTACGGCGTAGACAGAACAAATGCGGAAAAATGTAAACAAATGGCGAATCTTCAATCCTGTCTACGACACCATTTGTAGAGACACTGGAGGGAGGCCGGTCCTCTATTTAAAAAGGACGAGGATTCACCAAGAGAATACAGTAAAAGTAACAAATTCTATAGATGACGTGTTAAATATACAATAACCTCCAGTGATTTAATCCATCAATGCAAAACAGCACATGGAAGACAAAAGTAGCATACAAACAAAAACTCAGTCGCTTATGTACAGACTAAAGGGCAAAAGGTCAGCACAACACAAGGCTGGCTACACACACGAGTTTACAAAAAAATACTGATTGAAACAGCCCTATAAATTACAATATTTCTCAGATCAAAATGCAATTTAAGATAAAATGTTACTCACATAGAGCTAGTTCGTTACCCCTCCCAGATTATTAGTATTAGGAGCATGGCCAGAGCCATGCTCCCCACAAAATGGAGATAAATACAGACCAAAAATACATGTGCTCCCTCTTGCTCGTAGCTAAATTGGAAAAGAGAGCGAATCTACAGGTCGCGACCCCAAAGTTAACTTTTCATTGTAAATATGTTAATTACAAAAGTTGGAGTACTTATTTGAAAACTGAGGGCGCACTTGGCTTCCCGACTGGTTCCCTACTTTACGACCACGCGACCCGAGTGGTACAAGTGTGGCCTAGAAATGATTTCATGAAAACAACAAATAGAAAATTACAATCTCATTAATTGATACACAAGATCCATCCTTTAACATTCTTAAAGATGACCACATAATCATTTACACATCAGAAAATTACAATGCATATAATACCCACTGAATGTTCCTCTTGCTCGTAGCTAAATTGGAAAAGAGAGCGAATCTACAGGTCGCGACCCCAAAGTTAACTTTTCATTGTAAATATGTTAATTACAAAAGTTGGAGTACTTATTTGAAAACTGAGGGCGCACTTGGCTTCCCGACTGGTTCCCTACTTTACGACCACGCGACCCGAGTGGTACAAGTGTGGCCTAGAAATGATTTCATGAAAACAACAAATAGAAAATTACAATCTCATTAATTGATACACAAGATCCATCCTTTAACATTCTTAAAGATGACCACATAATCATTTACACATCAGAAAATTACAATGCATATAATACCCACTGAATGTTCCAAATGGTACTAATACTAGTACACCCCAATACAAAACCTGTATAGCAAATTTTACATGTGAACACACGTGCAGTACAATCAGCAAATTCCTGAACCCAATCTCAACAACAAAGTTGTTACAATGTAATACATTGAGGTCAACCAGAGTTCATTCTACTGATACATGGTGGGAAATCGCTCGTCTCTAAAAGATACTGCAACCACACACTATACACTGTACAACAAAATGGTTATTTATAAAACTCTTATTAATTTACACAGCACTTGGTGTAAAATCTTTCTAAAATTCAAAACCCTGTCATGAAATCTAAATCACATTTATCCTGGATCTCACTACGGACAAATGTTTTTCTTAAAACTACAATATACATCTAAAATGAACAGTTGGATCTGAACAGGCAGGCAAAACGGTTTGGTTTTACAATGGAGATAGAAATGGAGGTGGTTGGCAATCATGACATCTCATTAATTACTTTGGAAGCAATACGACAAATATCTTCAATCACTAAATACATATCCAAGGTAGAAAGCAAGGTAGAACAAAAACCGATATTAGATATTATACAGATTTGAGAGCCCCCAGACAGTGTTTCAGTGTAAAAATGTTAACCAAATTTTGCCCTGGGGGTTGTTGACTTCCAGCCTGATGTACTTTGGATAATAGGCCCTGAAATAAATGGTCCTAATTGCTGAGAGGTGTAGGGACATAATTCAAGATTGATGCTCGGACGTTTTGAAAATTACACCCGTGTAGGGGTGTTTTTGTTTTTGTTTCGAGGGAGAATACTCGACGGGCCCAGGGACTCCCCTCATCAAATTGAGCAGCGAGTTCAAGTTCAAGAGTCAATTTATAAATTTTCCTCTACTGTAAAAAGCTGTGAGACTTCTAAGTATTTTTCGTGTATTTTTGAAGATTTAGCATTTTACATGCTAAGGGAGTTTATTTAAAGGGATGCATCCATATCAACTGCTTTCCAAATTTTTTTTTTTTTCAATGTTTCATAGGCGCTGTCTCTCAAATAATTTTTGAGGGCTTTAACGTCAGTCTCCTGGTTAGCGTTTTCATCTGTGGTCACCTCTTTGGTGTGATTGTGTGGTGTGGAAGTGGAACATCCTTGTCTCGTTTCTGACCATTTTATCAACTGTTCCTCAATCGCATCGACGGCAAACTTAGCATCCGGGCGAGTCATATCATAGAGGGCGCGCTTCAGTACATTCATTGTTTCTTCTTTTTTCTTACCCGACTGTTTTCCGAAGAACATGTCCAAGACGATTTTTGTAGGGCTGCGTCTTTCACGTCCCGCTTTATCCCTGATGCTGTCGGAGTTTTCTGAGCAGCAATTGCTTGTTTTCAATAGTAAGCTGTGGATTTTGCGCCAGTCGTTTCCCATAGGGTTGGTCGTATCCAATAAAGCACAAAGCTTACTAAAGGTGGGTTCTTGGAGAAGCCTAGATCCAGTCGGTCTTTCAGTGTCGTCAACTTCTATGAACTTCAATTGTGCCAAGAGCCGCTGTTGTATATTTTTCATTGGTTCCTGATCCGATTCACATAGTGGACAAACTCTCTGCTGAATTAAAAAATGGACAAGTGTATTTTTAAATTCATCCTGGCAAAAATATTTGTCAATTCTTAGAGGTAAAACTACGCCTGGGTCGAATAATAGACATAAACTGCCAGCGTGAAAAGTTTTTATTGGGACAATTCATCTTTTGATTCGAAAGGAAATAAAATAGTCATTCTCATCTTCTGGTCTTTGTAACTTTACTTACAGACGTTTAATTTTGGTTGTTGAAATTAATAGAGGCAACCGCGCTCCAGTGATGTATGGATTCATTAAACGTCAACTGATCGCCCTCGATACCCTTTCAGAGAGAGGAGGACTGGTCCTAGTATGAACCTCATTGTAATAAAACAGATTTATTCTCACCAACCTTGTTTGCCTCTACTGGAAAGGTCACGCCATAGCATGCACTGCCTTCTTGGTAGACTTTAATGTGCGCTTTGAAGGGAACTTTCTCAGAGCCTGAGCATCGGTTAGCAAGAAACATCACAGACGGAAAAGCTGAAGCGCGGGATGCTTCGTTTTTGGCCATAACAAATCACGGTGGATCTTCTGTCAAATCAAAACAAAATACAGAAAAAGATATGAAAACACAATAGCGACTTAAATTACGATACAGGATTTGCTATTATTATTCTTTTATTTTGGCAATATATTCAAAAATACAGAGTAGGTCTACGTCTAACACATAAAAAGTATTCTGATTACAAAGTCAAGGATAGCGCGTTTCAATACGGCTTGTTTCCATTGGGGTCCTTAAAAAACACAAAAACAAACAAATATGCAACACAACACGAGGAAAAGTTGCAAAGGAAATAGCGAAGAAAGGTGATCAATAATAGACATTGTTAAAAATTAGATTGAGAAGAATATTGTTTCACTGTTGATAATGATTATTTGAACAAAACTGATGCTAAAATGAAGTCCTAATCATGAATTACAGTATAAAAATGTGTTAGGCCTACACTCTGGTCCTTTTCTTGGAACAATAAAATTGAAGGAACTAAACCCGTTGTGGAAGAATTATGCTATCTGAAACCTTCCTGAATTTTTGACAGAGGTAGTCTGGTGCCATTTCATGAACAATTTTAGGAAAATGGTTCAGCTTGAATTGTGTAACACGATTTGTTCAGTTTTTGACCAATTTAATCTAGACTTCATGCTTAGAACAAACCATATTAATTGTTTTGTGTAACTTGAGGCCCTTTCTTCAATTGTACCGACAACACAGAAGACCAGAATGAACAACATCAGTCAAAATGACACTGTATAAGAGGAGCATTGAAAAGAGCGTTTTGCGAGATCTCTCATTAACAGTTGGCATGTCTGTAAAGTCAAGCACCGGCCTTTTTACAGGACTAGGTTTTCCATACCCTTTGGCAAGGTTCCAAGTCAGAGATTTTCCAGGTCTTGCTGCAATTTAAGATTTTCGTAACCACGTCTTGGTCAGTCTTCTGAACAATCAGTGGACTTTCCACGTCTGCAAGATGGAACCCATACTTTCTCTCCTCTGTCTTCACTTTCTGTACAGACAATGTACGAGTTTGGTTATCATCGAAAAAGTAACATTCCGTGGAGCAGCTATTGTTATTTTCAACAATTTTTTTTTTTTTTTTAAAGAACATTTATTTTTCATTTTCAAGAGCAGCTATTTTTAAGCTTCTTTAAAAACAATTACTGCTTTCGAAAAAAATAGCTGCTCTTGAAAAAACTAAATTAAGTAATCTACCGAGAGTTCAAAAAAAAGACTGCGCGTCATGATAACCTCTAGGAAACGAGGCCATGTCAAACACTCACACCAACTAGGCAAGTGTCGCATTGGGGCTCACTGGTAATCAACTACCTGAGCTGCATGATCTGGAAAATAAAAAAATAACTGCTCTCGAAAATAAAAACAACTGCTCTCGAAAATAAAATAGTAATGCTACCAACAGGCTTTCGTAGTTACAAGCTGAAAATCGTTTAATACTTAAACTTAAATATTTATGACTAGATGAGAAATTATCAATGACGTCATCGGGTGCCTTATTGCATTAAACCGAACGTTTCTTATTAAAAAAATCACACCTTAAGAGCTTCAGCAGTTATGATTTTAGTCTTTGCACCATTGAAAATATTTATTTTATGCAATATTTTAATAACTGTAAAGTGGGGTCTTATAATATTGGCATCGCTTCCTGTCTAAACCGGAAGTTCAAATAAATACGGTAGATAATAACTATTATATTGAATATTCGAATGCTTTTGTCAATCCATGCAATTTTTTTAAACACGTTCGACTGAAGACGTGGCCTCATGCAACATCACAACTTTATGAAATATTTTGGGAAACTTAAAAGCTATATAAGGTATCTTACCAGAAGACTTACACCGTCTTCATCAACTAGTCGAAGACGAAGTGTGACTTCATCATCAGAGTGACTGTCTTCGCGGATGAACACGCATGCTATCATAGACTTCTTCAAGATTGTTCCGTCCACAGACGAAGCTGAAGCCCCGAACCCACAGAAATGATTAACCGAAAACGTTATGGAATCATTGTCGACAACCGTGATCACGTCCGAACCTTCACGAAGCTCACAGGAACCACCCGAAGACAACTTAGACAAGGAAAACTTGCAGGAGGTTGTATCCTTTACACAGTGGGGCATAGTCAAGATGACATCTTCTTCGAAGGTGGTGTCTGGTGGTCCACAGTGGACGAATGGAGTTAAGAAAAAATGGTTGTCGACTGAGGAAGCACCTGTGACAAAGATGTAGACTTGTTGCTGTTTTTTGATTGGTATTGCGCCAGGAGGAACATACAAGTGAACGTCTAAATCGTCAATGGATAGACATCCACCGCGACAGTCTAAAATGGCGGCAGCAAAGTTGGCAATTTGGAAGTTATGTCCAACTACATCGATGCCCTGTTCTTTGGCTTGTTCTAACATCCATTCAAATGATTCAAGAAATGTTTTTCTCTCTATGGTAAAGTCATGGATAAACCCAGTCTTGTTATCTGCTAATGTATGATTTGCTTCGACTCTCACCACCTCCTCTGTGAATGCACAATTATGGTAGCCTGCATCTTCGTTATGGCCGAGGATCGCGGCATTGTGATCGCCTTCGGGCAGGTAGTCGAATGATGCTGTTTCAATATCGGATTCGTCTTGTTGGGTTTGGATACATGTGTTTACTATACGTAGTATGAATCGGATGAATTTTACGAGGCGGGATATCTTCGGCTTGTCCGTCGTGGTGATACACTCCACGGGGGCTTCTTCTTTTGCTTGCAAACAAGATGTTACTGTTGACTGCACGTTTGAAACCTGCACATTTACGTCATTGTCAGTAACCTGGAGTGGGTTCCCTTCTTCGATGTTTATTGAAGATTCTGGCATCTCGTAGATTGTATCGGATGAAATCACACTGTACATAGATATTCGATTAGTGGTTAGACTTGCTCTTCGTGTTCTTTTAGTTACTTCCTCCATAAAGATGGCGCTATCTATGCTCGTTCTTGCACTCAATGAACACTCTGTTCCGGCAAGGGATAACTCACTGAAGTTACTCGGTGATCTGTCACTACCTCTGTGTTGGAGGTCGTTCGAGCTCTCGCGACTTGTCTCCACCTCTTCGGGGCCGTTGCTGCCCCCAAAATCATTTAAACAGCCCATTGATGCAGCCAAGGAGCTGTTTTTAGAAACGTTCAGCTCAGCGTAAGGTTCGAATGAAGGTCCAGCTGGATGGTCTGCAACGTCACCAGCACTGTCTTCTTGGGACAAGGGACTAGTTATCGTAGACAGAGATCCCAACCCACTTTCCAGGGAGTACCGGTGTTTCTCCAGACTCTTGGGGTCATTAACGACCGCACCGACATCCAGCGATAGCCTATTGAATTTCGATTTCGCAGCTGGGTGGCAAGAGCCCATCGCCCCCACAATCGTACTTTGCTTCTTCTTTAAAATGCTCATCACTGTAAAATCTAAACAAATATCGATAAAACATCAAAAAAATAATGAAAAAATTCAGTAAACAGAAAAGCATGAGATGTATAAATCCTTATAATCCTAAACTTAACAAACTGATGATACCGCAATGAACATAATAAAATGCTTGAATTCAAGTTTGGCGAACGACTAACATTGCGGGCAAAACTTGTCAATCATTATTTTGTTTTAGGCTTCTGACCTTTTTTTCGACATACTTTGACGATTGGTTGTACTTGCAAGTTGTGTATAAGCAAGATTAACTTTAAAATAATGTAATTTCGGGTTGTTTTTCTGTGGGTAACTATCTGTAATATATGCTAGATTTGTCAATATTTTCTGACAACAAATTGGAATTCCTGGAGAAACTCTTTAACTTATAATTATCAAAGTTTATAAGGATTTCATATCGATGTATAAAATGGCAGTTGATTTGATGTGTGTCACCAAGCATTGAAACATTGAGGATCATGTAAGTTGTAATAAGGCCCTACAGCATACACGCGGATCCAGGGGGCAATTTCTGTACAACTGCGCGTTTTTATGACTACCGACAATCAGACAGCAGGCCGATGATTGTCTGCAATAAATATTTTCACACGAAAACTGGAAAACTGTTGACCTGATAATACTTCCTGAAAGCCCTATTCTGATAAATGTTGATACATTATTTTGTACTGTGGGCCTATACGTGTTTCCACATGCTCAAAGTTTTGTTTGTTTACTTTGACATATTTGTTTATTTGTGAGTGTCTTTTTGCGCCAAAACAAATGTACGTGTGGGCCTACAGTGTGCTCTCTCCAACCGGTTATTGTTTAGTGTTGATTCATGTATCGATGCGTTTTAAAAAGTACCGGTTACCTTATTTTTTGCGTAATACTACGGTAGTTATATTGGTACCGATCCTGCCAGGTAAAATCAACGTAAACTTACTCATGGAAACTTTTGTACTATTCTGTGTGCTTTGAAGAAAGGTGAACTGGGTTGACCTAAAAAAAAAAACGCTGTGCTTTGAACCTTGGATGCACTGTGGCAAAGTGAAACTTTGCAGCCTATAATATACAATGGTACAATGAAGTACTGCGTACTTTTCATGAAATCTGAGGTTTTTTAAGCAGGGGTTAATAACACATCGGGAAATTAATTCTGAGTCATAGCTTTTACAAACCTTCAAGGTTGTTTATTAGCGTTTCAATAGTAGCTTATCCCCGAGTCACATCGACTTTATAAAGTGCGTCACAATAGTTGGCTGATTGTTGAGTGTTGACATTTCAAAGTAAAAGACTACAAATATCGACTCTTTCACTGAAGTTTAAAGATTCATTTTTAAGTCACCACAGAACATGCACTAACAGGCTTGGATTTCAGACACAAGAGACAACAACTGGGTTTGAGGCAAATTAAAAGTACCTTTTTAAAACAAGATTCTTTTGTTTATGGAATATTTCAGCACATAAACAGTTTTGTCTCGGTGATAATGTGAGCAAACAACAAAATACAGTTTTTTGTTTTTAAGAGATAGTTTATTTTCCATTTATTTGGGTTATTTCAAAGTAGACAAATTTACAAAGCACTCTAAATTACCCCAAATAAATTACTGAATAATAATATTAATAATAATTTGGGAGGCTAATCATCCTTACTAGCAGCTGAGAAGCTGAATTGCGAATGACCTAGTTACAACGTGTTCGAGAAGCAGGAATGCGAGGGCGCCTTAGGCATGCCAGCCACATCAACCCATAAAACATGACCACGGAGCACAGCTAGAGATCGAAAGGAGGGATTTTTCAGGAGGGAGGAAAACTGGGGGGCTGGAGAAAAACTCTGGTGGCATAGGAGAGAACCAACGCACAACTCTACCCACATGCATACGGCCTTAGCTGGGTATCGAACAAGGGTCACATTGGTGAGAAGCAAAGGCTTTACTATAAATAAATCAGTTCTTATATAGCGCAATTCCAAAAATGATCATTGCGCTTCACAAACGAACATAAACATCAGCAATGTGAACACACTAAAAATAATGGATTTTGAGATTGCGCTTGAAAGCATCAACCGTTGGTGAGGATCTTAAGGTCTGCGGTAATTTACTAGCCACCCATGCCACCCAAATATTCCCTGCCAATGTATATCCAATCATTGCTCATTTTTAAACAGAGTCTGAAAGACTTTCTTTGCATGGAAAGGGAAGATGAAATGCCAAACTACGCTTTGTTCAGTCTATAACGATGAGCTAACTTTTATTGCCCGGTATTAAGTTATTCTTTGTAGATTGCGCATTCTTATTTTTGTTCTCGTGCTTTATGTTACTTTAATTTCTATATCGTTCGCAATTTTAATGTAAGTAATGTCATTTAATGACAGAGCTGCCCTTTATATGTCTAAAAGAAGAACATGTCATTTTGTAAATGCATTTTTGCATCAATAAAATATGGGGTTTTGTTTTATAGTGTTTGTTTGTTTGCTTGGTTTAATGTAAATTGTTGTTGTGGTTTTTTTTTCAAAATGAATGATTTGTTATATATTCCACGAACATCTGTTTTCAAAATAAAGATAGGCCTAATAAAAAAAGGTAAATGAATGAAATAAAGAAAATAAAGTCATATTTGGGATGGTGCATTGTTATTTCTTGTTCAAGTTTAAGTATTTCAATCGTTAAAGTCACTCGTGATGAGTCTATAGCCTATATCCTTCGAACAATCATCACACTGCATGATTGGTAGATTCTTTTGCGATGGTTTTTTAACTTGATAAAATGCTTGTTTTCCCAAACTGGAGCCAATGTGGTTTTTCTATAATTACTTGTCATTTTAAAGAGTAGACAATTTTACAAAATACTGCCATTGGGAAAAAGGCGACAAGACTGTGTGGTGTTACCATTATTGAGAAGGGAAAACTGCTGGGAAAAAACAAACGTGTCCTTCCCATCCAGTGTCACATTTGGACCGACAAAATGAACACAAGTCAATCACCAACATCTACCTTTGATGGATAAGGCTTCTAAAGTTTGTCTTCTGATCTGGATTTATTAGGCTCGGTATGTCATTACAAACAAAAGAAACACACTTTCTCAAAGTGGCTAATAAAAGGATTTATCGAAAAGTGCATCTTGGTTCCGTTACTCAAGCTATCATTTGCCGCATATTTGACTGGTATCCTAGTGCCGTAAAATGACTGGATTACACCGACGCTTCAAGGATTTGGAACCAATTCTAATAAATATTAATATGATACCATAAAAGGAACGTTCTATAATCTAAGACAAGAAGTAAACCAATTTTATTGTTACTACCAAATTTGATGAACTTTTCTTCCAACAACAAGCCTATGTTGACAAACAATTAGTATGTAAGGACAAATAAGTGCAAATTTCTTTAAACTAGGCCCCCCGTACGAATTACAAAACCTGATCTTTTTAGTTTGCTTGTGCACTGTCCTCATTTTAAACACGCTATAGAAAAAATAAGCCCAAAGTAACTTTATAGCACAAAATAACTTACCACAAACACTGAGATCGATATCTATATCCTCTTGAAAGAAGCTGAAGAGATCCGCAGCCAGTGAGTCTCATGTCCGAAATGACTCCTTGACGGAAGTAAAAGTTGTTTAATAAAATAATATTTTTCCACTGATCATGAGCTATCCAGGTACCGTCATTACCCACTTGGTCATGCATGCCTTAACCTGTTATAGAAAGGGGCAACATTCGAATGGGTATAATAAAGTAATATTTATTTATTTTTTTACAAAAGATGGAAATTTTGTAGAAATAAGGGAATTTCCAGCCGACTGTGAGTCATGTTGCAATGACGACGGCCGATAGTCGGAGACAGTTAGGGGGAAAACGAATTATTTTTGGGGATGTCAAAATATAACTACGATTGCGGGTGATTCGAAGGGTAACATTTTGTTTGTTTGTTTGTTTGTTTGTTTGTTTGTTGTGGTTGTTTGTTTTTGTTTGTTTGTTTGTTTTATTTCCATTCATACTTGCATACATACAGATAAATAAATATAAATGATCAATACAAAATGTATCAACAAAAGTAGACAATACAATACAGTATGGATGGGGGTGACATCCAGAGAAGGACTGGCCTTCTGTAGTTGAGCATACAAGACTGCAGTCAAAGTAAACTATATGGAATAATACAAGCAACAAGTTCACATAAAAGGTTGGTAAATGTAGGAAGTTCGAAAATAAAGTGAGCGCATACTAGAATAATCATGTTAAAAAAGAAAGAAAAAAGTAATTAATGTCTTGCTGATTGTAGGCATGAGTAGCAGCTGAGATTTGAACAAATAAAATCATTGTATTTATTAAAATATAATTCCTTGAGGTGTTTAACAAAAAAGCTTTCTGGATGAACTGACCAGGAGAAGTCTAAGTTGATCAGGAAGACCATTAACATTAATCTGAGGCAAAAATTAGCTGATGCAACGTTCAGTCTAAATGTACTATACAATGAATACAATTACTTTTTCTCGTAGAATAATGGTACATGTCCTGATTTAGTGGGCAAAAGACTATTGGCTTAAATTCTCAGGAAGTGATTTATGAAAGTAATGGTTTGTTATTTTATGCATATGTTGGGATACACCAAGTGAGGATACTGGTCTTTGACAATTATCAAAAGTATACCCTGCCTTTAAAGGCAAAGTATACCTTTGGTTTTTAGAGCCGTGCGATTGTTTTAATCCTTTATAAATGTAGATATATAAAATATAACTAACCTGTGTAAATATCATTTTGTAAGGTGGTAGCATTTTGAGATATTGCCGAAAATCCGGAGCGTTTATGTCCATGCAGGAAGAATAATCCGCAATTGGAATACACAATCTGAGAAGCGTTTCGACAGGAACGCTTCTCAGATTCAAATTTGTTCTGATAAAAATTGATATATTTGTCCATAACCACATTACTCCAAAGTAAAATGATTCTCAAAATGCTTTATACTATCGAAAGCTGCTGTACTTCTAACCAAGTAAGTTTGTTTTGTATTGCCATTAATTTCAAGAGTGATTACCAAACGTATACCTTCCCTTTCAACTGCTATAATTATGAGCCGAGTCAACGTGTTGAGAAAACTAAATTCCTTGGTGTGATGCTTGACAGCAAATTGAATTGGTCCCATCATAAAATATATGAAATTGCTAGTAAGGTCTCAAAATCCATCGGCATCATACGCAGATTTAAACACTACTTGTTTCCGACCAGAATTCTGCGTCATCTTTATTGCTCTCTTATTCTCCCCAATTGAATTATTGTAATGTAGTCTGGGGAAACACTTTTCGCACACACACACACACAAGTGTGTACTGACCTCCAATCGTGGACCCTCCTTTGTTGAACACTTTGTCCTGACAAACGTGGACCCCATTGTTTTCCTTTGTGATAGCAAACGTGGACGTATTGTCCCTTTTGTTGTAAGTCCTCGGTTTGAATGTCACTACAAACTCACACACACACATTCTATTTTTTGCATCCCTGTGGAGACATCTTTTGTTCTTTCCTTTGTCCCTGTAGTTAAGAACCTCCTAAAGACTATGTACACAAAATTCCTTGTGGAGCAACCCAGTCTTTAGAATTTCTCTATGGAGACTCTTTGTTATCCTTTTCCGTTTTGTTCTCGGTCTCCATAAGCTAATTACACCGCTCATACGGTTCCTCTATTGAAAGAACTCAATCTACTTATTCTCGATAATATCAATAAATATCACCAAAACATCTTCATGTACAAAGTCTTCATCAACGAACTTCCCTTTGACCTAAAATCGCTCTCGACCATAACACCAAAACTTCAACAACAAAATATTCACATTCCTAAGCACAAGACACAAGTTTTTAAACACACAATTCGGTACGCTGGTGCAGCAAACTTGAACAAGCTTCAAAGTGACATCAAAAGCTCATCTACACACTGAACGTATTTAAACGTAAAGTTAAATCCTACCTGTAATTCTGTTCTTTGTAAGCTATTTTCATGTATTGTGCCTAGCGTTATCATTGTATAATAACTTATCTATTTCTGTAAAGTTTTCAGTTATTTCTGATAAGTGTTTTGTAGCTCACTTGTCTGTCCGTCTGTCTTAAAGTCCGTCCGTCTGTATTGTCTTGTATGGCATCCTGACTCAAGCCAACGCTCACCAGGGCTTGCCTCCATTTCACTAATTCTGCCCTGTTCCAACTATTAAATCGCATTAGCGTATTCTAATTTTGTGAACATCATCATTTTGTATAACATGAGAGTTGTGGAATGGAAATAAATGTTGTTGAATGAATTCCCACGGTTCCCACAAAATGACCACCAAACTAATGATAACATGTCCTCAGCCTAGCCTGTGTACTTCACGTCGAACCTTTTTCACTAGGCATGGCGAAGTGTGCAAAGTGCGCACGCGCTAAGACTGATTCAGGTAGAAACACGCCCATTTATATAAAGTGACCTCATCTGTCCTGGGAAAAAAAAACACGCTCCCCGCACCCCCCCCCCCCCGCCCCCCGCCCCCGTAAATTTGACGTCACACTTCGAGGCTCTTACAGACCTTTCTTTTGCAACGTCACAGCATGAGTTTTTGCCAACCGAGGTCGGAAAACTTTGGAAAGCCATAAATGCAAAACAAAAACAGTTTTTAACAGTGTTACACAAATATTCAAAATAGTGTTGAATTTGTTAGAAACAAAGCAACCAATCATGAGAGGTACTTTACTTAATAGAAAGTCTGCAGAAAATGTTGAATTTTGTTGAAACATCTGTTAACACGATTGAGTGTTTTGCTAACATTCGGCCTTCCATGCCAAACAGCGCGGTTTGTTGATCAACAAAAGAAAGGTCTATTCTTGCAGATAAGGACAGCGGACCAGTCTACCCGCACTCTCGCTCTCTCGCTCTCTCTGTTTACTTTCAGTATGCGGCCGCTTGGTGGCGCACTGATCGTGTAATCGATGTGGAATCAGTGGCACGTGAACCACTTTTTAGGAGAGGGAACTGTTCATTCAATTTTTTTTTCATACATGTATCGTTGTGATGAATTTTTCAATCATCCAGGTAGGTTTTGGGGTTAACCACAGTCGAATGCGTTGCGTATGGGAGGGAGACTTTCAATTGTGTTTTCAGAAACCCAGCACCGCGATAATCTTGAGTTGACGTCAAATGTTTTCGATTAACATGTATTGTAATGTATTTTCGATCTCCCATCATGCATATTTTGATTCCCGTGTACCGCGAGACAGTGCGAGATCTACAGTGAAATCTATGCTGCTGGCACGCAGGCAGTGCTGCTTCGTCAATTTTGTGTTTGTTCTGCATCGGCTCGCCTCAACATGTTGACAATAAAGTTTCCTTTTGTAAGTGACACTCACAATTTTATTCAAAATATTAGTTATTTTAAGTTAACTTAAAAATCTCTAGGACGCCAGTATCCGTTGTAAGTGTAACGAATGAGTCCACTCCAACCAGGGGCAGGGGTCGATTTCACAAGAGATAAGACTAGTCTCAGGTCTTACTTAAGACTAGCCCTATCTCTTAGCATTACCTAGGACTACAGTCAGTTTCCCGGTTCCGGGTCAGTTTTTGAATTCAGGTCGCGTTCGTCACCGTTTCAAAAACAATTTCAACAAAATACATTAAGCAGCTCACCTTGGGATGTGATAATCACCAAATAACTTTTCACGGAAATAAACGAGTATTTAAGATGTGCCGACGAAAATAACATCGTCGTCCGTTTGCCTGGTTCAGGGCCGGTGTAATCTATTCCGGGTCAGTGCACCCTCTGTGTGCTTAGCCAGCGAGTTTCGCTCCCGGTACGTTGTAAATTTAAACGTTCAAAACAGCCGAGTTTTTTTGACTCGCCGCGTCGCCACCGCACTTTATTTTTCGTGACCTGGAACTGGGGCATAATTTTCTGTCAAGTAAAACCCAACTGTGATAATTCTATCGAAGCAAAATTAACCCCCTGCACAGTATTTGTGTCAAACATATCATAACCACAATAACTTGGTGTTATCTGCTCAAACGTTCAAATTTGGAAGGTGAGAAGTTTGAACTACTTTTTTTGACTACTTTTTTTATTTACTTTGAATATCGTTATCGTCAGCCTTCGTAAGAAAAAAGGCCATAATTTATTTACCGATAATGGTATGCACTTGAAATTTTTGCTGGTATCGGACAAAATGTTGTTCTTTATAATTACTTAAAAATCTGTGACTTGTAAGATGTTAACTAATAATGAATAATGTGGTGGTTGCAAAGTTGCACTGACCCGGAACCGAGTCTGAACCGGAACCGGGAAACTGACTGTAGTCCTAAGTTAGGAAGAGTTTTGTGAATTCGACCCCTGCCAGGGCCCAATTTCAGAGATATATAATATAGGAACTGACGTATGTGAAGCCCAATTCCCTGCCACAACCATGCACATTACAATGCCGTGGTTGTTTGGCTTCTTACGTATGAAGCCACAACCACAGAAGTTTGCGTGTAATGTGTGCATGGTTGTGGCTTCATACATATGAAGCCACAACCACGAGACGGTGAGGGTGACTGGATATTAGGAGGGGGTTGGGGTAGGGTTAGGACTTGGGGTTAGGGGTAGGCATGGTAGGGGTAGGGGTAGGGATAGGGGTAGGGTTAGGGTGAGGGTGAGGGTGATGAACACTCGCCTCCTTTCACCATGGAGGAACCCAACCAAGTAATAAACATGCATGGTTGTGCCATAGAAAAAAGCGAGGAATTGGGCTTCATACGTCGTGACGCATGCCTCCAATTTCATCAGCATAGTGCTGCTTGACGGTATCATGCTATTTGTAGCAGAAAAATGTGCTTAAGCATTAAGCGTATTTCACAGTTTAACATCGTTTCATCAATCATTTTCGTGCAGTAAGCATCGGGAGGTTAGCATGCCTTTTCGTGCCTCTTTAGCAGCGTGCCTCTTTTGCAGCGCTATGATTATGAAATAGAAAATCGTGCAGTGAGCACAGAATCGGCCATTAAGCAGCTCTATGAAAGTAGAGCCCAGGGCACTGGGCTGTATCTAATCTAGACTATATTTAATTTTATCGCATATGCAATCAAATGCATTATTGATATGCACCGCGACACACAAACACTGCTGGCGCTCTTCTATTTCTTTGTCACTATTTTTATAAGCTCTGTTTACTTGGGGAACTTTCTTTTTGTCAATTTGCTCACACAGGTCTTGATAAAGCGATAGGCTTTGTCTGCCAACTTTCGTTTGGCAGGCCACCCATGAAGTTCGCGGGCTCCTTTGGGATTGGTCAGTTTCTCTTTTCCGTGGTTGGGCGAGTAAAGTTTCGTCTAATTGGAGCTAAGCTTTGCAGTGGAAGATTTAGGGGACGGGCGCCAGATTTATTGTATTTATCATTTTTGTTGTAGCTGTCTATTAAATGGGTTTGGGTGCCTTTTGGGGGTTTATGTGGATTGCTGAATTTGCTGCAGACTCCTGGAATCGTTGACAGGATTTGCTTTTATGGTTCTCTGATGTTCAATTTCATGATGTCATTTCGCCTGCGACCTCTGTTCTTATTCATTTTGGTTTCACGAAGACAAACAAGACCAGTTCCCCACAACCCACTCTCTTTGGACAAATGTCTTTGCCCTGGTACAGCATTTTGTGGCGGTGAGGCCCTCTCATCTCTAGGCAAGCCCGTTTTACTGCCATTTTGATGGAAACATTCTTAATTGTTTTCAGTTCAATGCTGTGCTAAGGAAGGCATTAGCTTTTTCCGGTGTGGGTATGAAACCTTTTAGTGCCCATTCATTTCGCATAGGGACAGCCACTACAGTGTTTGGTTTGGGGGTTTCATGTGATGACATTAAGAGTATGGGCCGTTGGCGTTCTGATGCAGCATATATTCGTCCACAACCTCGCTGTATCTTACCAGGACTCAGTGTGTAACTTTGACTTTAACAATTTGTGTTTGTTTTGTTTGTTTAAATAACTTGGGCAGGAGATGTATGGATTATTGGGGATTTGATTATTCGACAGGCTCAGTGTCATCTTTAATGACATCTGCGGGTGCATTGGAATGGCAAAGTCAGGGAAACCTTAGTTATGTCAGTCCCTTGTTGTCAGTTCTTGCTATTTTGGGGCCTCCTGCGGGGCTGCTAATCATTCATCTGGGCACCAATGATCTCATCCAGTTACATGTACATGAACACTATGCTTTCTGCTTGTGCATGTTTATGAATGTGTGCTGTGCTCAGTTTCTAGGGGCTCAGTTGGTATGGTCTGACATACTTTACCAGGCTTGTTATGTCGGTGTCCTTTCACTATTGAAATTAGAGATGAATCGGCGTTCAATCAACAAGTGGGCGCGGTCAGTGAGCCTCCGCATGAGTGTAGCCATTTTTAACCACCCCCAATTTAAGTGGTCCCTTTTTCACTTGTTTGCTATGATGGGGTTCATCTGTCTCCAGACATGCCAGATGCCACAGACATGCCACATTCCGGCATAACATTCAGACCTGCATTAATGGTTACTATTCCTAAGGGGGGGGGGGGCGCTTGGTGTGTCTGTCCTTCTCCCATGAGTCACCTTTTTTGTATGGGTGTGAGTGGCGTTTTTTATGGGATCAGGACTGACAATGCCTCTTTTGTAATAATTTTCTTTTAAATTAAAGCTGAATTTGTTTAAGCATAGTTTGGGCGCCCGCTACTCCGACCATGGGTACAAACATTGGAATCACACTGCATTTACGGCTTCAATTGTAGTACAATTTTTACCAAATTTGCAATCATTCATTTATAATTATTTACATGTGATAGGCCTTGGTAAGCTGCCAAGTATAGGCCTGCTTGACTTTTTATAGGCCTTGGCAAGCTGCCATGTATAGGCCTACTTGATTTTGTATGAGTGTGAGCAAGCCTGCTGGTAGTACACTTGGGTAAAGGCAAACCTGCCCCTATGTTCGCTTGAAAAAAATGCTTGATCAAAAATGCCCTTATAATGGTTTTTAATTTTTCCCGTTTCAGGCAAGGCCTAGTTTTGGTTCGAAAAAAAGCAGTTTCTGCTGCACAGCAAAAGTTTCAATAAAGTTTCATAGTAATTTCTTTGTCGGAGTATATATACACAAATGACGTTATTTTATGTTACTTACTGAACTTTGGTATGTTTGTTAGGCTGTAGGCCTAATAATGATCCAAAAAATGTAATGGATAAACGGTCAAACTTAAATAAAATTCCAAACATAAATTTTGTCACCTCTCCTTGGGTAGACCTTTCTTTATGGGTAAAGAGAATAACAAAATAGATCCTGTGAGTGTGAGTGATGCTGAACTGCTTATGTATGAGGTGTCGTTTGTCAGTTAGCCTAGTTGTTAAGTGCATTTTTGATATGTATTTATCAGGGCTAATATAATAATAACAATTAGATTAGATGTAAACCATGTAAAGTGTTGCAAAAATTGTTTATATCATGGTTTACGTTTACCTACCAGTAAAATAATGTAAAGATTTTGACTTTTATGCTTTTTAAAGGTAGGGTCAATTTTAGATTCGTTTTTGTCAATAATGCTAATTTATGATCAAATATAAGCCAAATTGTCAAACCTTGAAAATTGACTCAATATAAAATATGGTTTATTAACCATAAAACTTGAAAGCATCATAAAACGTGGTTTAAAAACCATGGAAAAAGGAATCATCTAAAACATGGTTGCCTGATAACGGGAGGGAATGAGAACTCAAATAAATAAATAAAAAATGTATTGAGGAAACTAAACAGTTACTTTTTAAAATAGTTTGTTGTTTTGGGGTTGTTGTTTTTTTTTATGTAAGGACAAAGACTCAACGAAATTATTTTACAAATTTTATGATCAGATGTCAAGTTTTTATAATGGCAATATTACATTTTCCCCTTCCCTTTTATATACAGCACGTGAGAGAAAAGGTCAGCTACAGATGTTACTCGCAAGAATCTCTTGATAATGCATATGAAGCTGTTGTTGGTGAGGGTATACCTATTAGGACAGCTTCAAAAATGTTCTCTGTCCCATACTCTACTCTACATGATAAAGTTAGAGTTAATAACGGAAAACCCAAATTGGAAGCTACTAGATCTGGACCTGATCCCCTCATGAGCCAGGAAGAAGAGCAAACACTAGTAACACACATTGAGTTGATGACTTCCTTTGGCTATGGTTACATCCGCTCTGAAGTTACAGCACTTGCTACTGACTTTGCTGTCCACCTCAGAAAGAAAAAGAAGTCGGATAGGTCTCTCTCACTACAGTGGTTCTATGGCTTCATGAAACGCTGGCCAAAACTCAAGGTACAAAAACCCAGATCACTCAAGATAATGAAAGCAAAAGCTACCTCTCAGGAGACAATCAACAAATACTTTGATGAACTGGAGCATATATTGAAGAAGTATAACCTGAACGATCGACCACAGGCCATCTATAATATTGATGAGAGGGGCATCTCTGAGAACCATACAATTGCAACCTCAAGCCAAGAAGAACCTCCCATAGCAACTGTGGACAAATCATCCACAACAACTGTAATTGGATGTGGGAATGCTATTGGTATGGCATTGCCCCCATTTTTCATATTTAAGGGAAAGCGAATGCATAAGGAACTCTTGTCAGGTTGTACTACTGGTACAGGAGGGGCAGTCAGCGACTCAGGCTGGTCCAACTCTGACATTTTTCGTAGATACCTCAAAGACCATTTCAGCAAACACTCCATTCAAGCTACGTCAGATAAACCTCTCTTGGTGTTGTATGAAGGACATCAGTCTCATGTGTCACTATCACTCATTCAGTGGGCCCGGGAGAAAAACATTATTCTATTTGTACTTCCAGCACACACTTTACACACTCTTCAGCCAATGGACATTGGATGTTTTGGACCATTTGAAAAGATCCTAAATGAAATGAGACAAATTCATATGCAAGGTCATGCAACATCTGGCATTGACAGATGCTCCCTGGCTGAGATTGCTTGCAAGGCATATACATGTGCACTTACACCAAAAAACCTGCAGGCTTCATTCCAAAAGAGTGGCATCTACCCAGTTGACCGGTGTAGTGTGACCCAATCAAGTTTTCTACCAGCAACAGTTGCCACATCATCAACAGTTACCTGTCCAGAGAACATTTCAGCTTCTGTCATCACAGCAGAAAAACCTATGGCTGACCACACTACCGACAGAAAAACCAACTCTTTCAGGAAAGTTGAAGCTTTACTTAATGAAAATACTAAACAAACAAAGAAGCGTAAAGTTGTTAGTGCTGCAGTAAGAGGTAAAGCCATCACTACGGTCATCATCAGCAAGCATCAAGAGCAACAAATAAAGAAACCAAAGAAATCTGTCACAAAGGGTTCACCAAAATCTAGTACGTCTGGAACAAGTCAACAGAAGAGAAAACCGAGAAATAAACCATCTTTGGTTATGGAGGATGAAGACAGTGATGCTGAATATCAAACAACTGATCTCAATAACTTCTGTTTACTAACAGAACAAACACTTGACTCCGTTCCCTTTGTTGCATGCACAGTGGAAATATCCTGACTGCAGTTACTGGGTACTCTTATAAGTTAAAGGCTTGTGATTTTTCAGGATTTTTTTTCTGATTTCAGAATTTTCTAAACCTTCAGCCTCTTTGAAGAAGTAAAGCCATTACCAAAGGGAGAAAGAAATAGTCCACATTGTGTCCAAACCTGTAGTTTTGTATTTCTGGTGGTGCACAGTCTTTAAACCTCTTGCACTGTAAACATCTTGGAGGTTCTGGGTCTAGAATGAAGGGAAAACCCAGGTCTGCAAACTTTTATCAGGAACTCTTACATTCGTCAAATCTCATCCATGCACTTAATATTTTGCACATTCAATATTTTTGTGTCCTTGCCACCATCAATCAGATCAACAAAAAAACAAATATACAAAATAATAAAGATTTGAACAATAAATT
This sequence comes from Pycnopodia helianthoides, assembly GCA_032158295.1. NCBI lineage: Eukaryota > Metazoa > Echinodermata > Asteroidea > Forcipulatida > Asteriidae > Pycnopodia > Pycnopodia helianthoides. The sequence continues at coordinate 35,290,998 of CM063243.1, forward strand.
TATATTGTTGTAACCAACTTCAACAAGAAACCTAAATGAAAGCAAATATTGATTTTGTCACTTGTCATTTAGTTTCTGATGTAATAGAAAATGTAATGGTTGGTTGCAGAAAGTATTAAACTTTCATTTTCTCAAACTATTCATTTTTATTGTATTGGCAAATCGAACGGCAAAAGAGCCACCAAATACAGGAGAACAAAGGATAATATAGAATAAATAGTTGTATAATATTTATAATTATATGAAAATGTGGACAATTCTTCGCCTTTTTAAAAACATTTTGCACGCCATACTAGTGGTCAAAGTTGATAGAAACTGGCACTCAATGAAAGAATCAAAAACTAAAGATGTTGCCTGTACATTATGTTGCGTAGGCCCTAAACAGTACAACAGAAACTGTACTACAGTACCATTACCACATAAACTGGCACTCAATGAAAGGATCTAAAATGAATGATGTTGCCTGAAAATTGTGTAGGCCCTATACTGTACAACAGAAACTGGCTTTCAATATAAGGATCAAAAACATATAACGGTGCCTCCATGCGGAGTACCACTGTAAATTTTGTATGATCTTTCGAAAGACTGCAACTTCAAGGATTTCAACAGATCAAGAACTTAAAGTGTCTTGGTAAAAGGTGGGTCAGATGGTTTTTCAAAATATTATTTAGTTTTTGTTTCCGAACAATATCCCATTATCCAATAAAAAAAACCATGACACCGGAAAACATTTTGATTGTGTTGATTCTTTTATGAAGGCGGGTGGAAATGTGTTAACTCGTGGTTAAATTTTAAAAAGTACCAAGGGGCGAGAGGGAGATCATGTATCTGGGACTACATGATCATCCTAGCACCACCACTAGTGGCCAAGTTAACCTTTAGCCACACTATTTGGGCTAGGATCATTTGAACTTGTTCTTCACTTACACTAAAGGTCTTGATGTGCAGTGGAATTTTGAGAATGAAACTGACATTATTATTATTATTAGTGTTTTACCCATAAACTGATGTGTGGCAAAAGCACTGTATACTCTGTCCAGAGTTCTGTGAAAAATAATCCACAAGCGTATTACTTGGGTGGGACTCAAACCCACGACCTTTGCCATTCTAGAGCAGATGTCTTACCACTAGACCACCAAGCTTGCCTTGTGCCTTTGTTGTTGTTTTTTTCACAGGACTCGTGAGGGGGAGATATAGTGCTTAACACACAACAGTGTATGGGTAAAACTAAACTAATATTTTTTTGTCTTGATGCAAGTTTAACATCTACTAAAATTGTTTATATTATTAATACTACACAGCTGTAGGTTCCAATCCAAGAATATCCATCCTGTTTAATTACAACGCAACTTGCAGACAGTAGTGAGAATGCTTCAATTTGTGTACTCCAATGAAGACTTACTTGAGCAGGCCCCAACACCAGACAGTCATGGCAAAGTTCAGCTTAGTAAGGTGTGGCTGTATAACAGATCCTTTTTCATGAATGGGTGGTGGAGTACTGAACAAATATTTATGTACATGGTCCTTATCAGGTCAGATGCTCATGACCAAGAGCTACGATAATCGCAGGTATATCAAACCTACGGTCTAACTCTTTTAAGGTTAAGAGAAAGGCATTTTAAGAATTAAATAACCACTTTTGCATTATCAAAATAACCTTGAAGAAAACGTGCTCAAAATGCTTCTGTAGCTGGATATTTCTCTGGTTGGTTGGATGCATAGGGTTACATGTATAAGAACTAGAGGGTGTGGCATAGCAAGTGCTCCCCTTAGATCTTATATATGTCTCTGTGATTACATGGTGTGTTTATTGAAAACCTTGGAGTGGTTTTGTTGCAGTAATCATAACCGTCTGCAGGAAGGTTAAGATCAATACAACTAAGGATGGGAAAATGAACTGGAGATGATTTGAAATACACGGATTTGTAGTTTGGAATACTGCATAAGCAGAGAAATAAAAAGGAACGACATACAAAGCATGAAACACCATGAACTTATTATGTACTTGTTTTTGATTTGTTTGTTTTATCTGAAGTTTGATCAAGTCCTACGTTCAACGTGGGATGAGGCAGTGGTGAATGGGTACTTCCGTTACCAGTTAGATGAGCTCCAAACAAGGATCTTACCTGGTCCCCTGCATTATGTTGTGCAGGTAAGTACTCTAATACTATAGCATGTGCAATTGAGTAATCGGGTTGGGTCAGTCTCTAAGATTCAATTTTTGTGTAGAAGTGAATTGCAATAGCATTCTGCACTAATGAACTCACTTTTGCTTAAAATACCCGGCTGTCAGACAAACATTCCACAGTCACTGCATCATTGACGCACCAAACTGCACTAGTAGTATAGTCAGAACACTCGAATAAACATAAAACTTGGACATGTTTGTGCGCGTATGTTAGTGAAATTTGACACGTAATTGTCAGATCTGGGGACTTGGTGTCTATTTTTAGTATTAGTGCGGAGTGCTATTAATTGTGGACAGGTGCTATTTAATGGCTTCGCTTATCGCAGAATTTTACCCATATAAGTGGGTTGGTGCAAATGTTTTTGCCAACTGTGTTGGCAAAGAATGCTCAGTAATATGAGTTATGTACACAAGCAAAAATGTCCTTGCTTAACCTAAGGTTTAGTGTGATATGCTTGAGTTAAACGCAGAATTTTCTGCTACCGTAAGTGCCGATTTCTTACTTAAGCAGGCACTTTATTTTTCCTAATTTAGTCTGATGTACAATTTCAGAAAAATTGTGATTAAATAGCCTGAAATGTCTCTTGAAGCCTAAACCATGTGAACATGTAGGTCAGCTCTTGTATTTGATCAAATGTTCCTATTTTTTACCAAAGGACCAAATAGTATGTCTGCTTACAAGAAGCAGAGCCATTGAGTAGGCCTATGTTTTATCTCACATTGGTCGATTGTCTTTAATTTAAAGATTAATTTTGATATTGTAAATACATGATATGACAATGAAATAATAATGTAACTTGTTGAAACCGCTAAAGTGTATTAGTAGTTAAACTACCTAATTATGTGAGACAACATTCTTAAGAAATGTTCTTCCATAAAACAAGGGTCATTTGCAGAGTTTCTGATTTTTTTTTATCTCTTTATTTACCAGCAACCCCAAACCACTCTGAAAAATTTATAATATCCGTTTTATTTGTGTTTATTGTTGCTTCTATGTTAAGTTGAACATCAAGAGAGCTTTGGAAAGGAGGCCTGCTCAGAATATTGTACACATCAACCAGCCATTTAATCCTGACCTGTTTAACTTCACAAAGGTCAAGACTAAGGAGGTCAGTGTGGGGATCATGTCATCCAGGGTTGGTGGCTTGAGGTGGGGTAAATGAGATGGGCTAGGCTGGGTTGAGGTTGGATGAATGACATGGGCTAGACTGGGTTGAAGTGGGGTAAATGAGATGGGCTAGACTGGGTGAAGTGGGGTAAATGAGATGGGCTAGACTGGGTTGAAGTGGGTAAATGAGATGGGCTAGACTGGGTTGAAGTGGGGTGAATGAGACAGGCTAGGCTGTTCAAAAACCTAACACCCACTAACCGCTTTCTTGCCCTCGATAAATGGAGATGCCAGGCCTAATTTACTTGGTGCCAACAACAGAACAATGTGTTGCACTAAGACTCAAGTTATTCAGCTGAAATATTGCAAACAGGTTTATTAGGCATGCACAAAATCAAAATAAATAGCAGAGCACTAGCCATAACAATTTGAATTACTTGGCTTTTGACTGGTTATTAGTTTCATGCTAATCTTAATAATTCAGTGCTAAGGAAAATTTTGGATTGGATGAGGACTTGTCGCGCCTCAAGGACTTGGCAAAATTAAAGCTTTTCCATGCAAAGTTTACTTGAACTAGTGTTTCCTTCAAAACTTAAAACACAATTGTTGTCCTTCCTGTGTAGATTCTGTTGGAATTACAGCCACAGCGTAATGGAAAAGACAACACATTGATGAATGAAACCCAGAAGAGCAATCATGATGCTATCATAATCAATGTCAGCCCATTGGAACGCTACCACGTCTTGATTGTGCCAAGACGATTAGAGTGCCTACCACAAGTAAGATTTCAACTGTCTTTTAAATCATTTCAAACGTTGACTGCCTTTGAGAAAAAGTACAGCATAAGTTGGAAACAATGTTGTTTACCATTCCCGATATGTGGGAGAGGGTGTCTCCCAAATGTTCCCATACTTAAACACTCTCTCTTCCTCTTTTACAGAAGTACCCCCCCCCCTAAACACCTCTAAAGATTCCTGAGATTCCTAGAACACAATGAAGACACAATAGGGGGTACACCATGCCACATATCAAGCACCAATCGCAATGCTTTTTCACTTGTTCTTTAACCCTCCTACTGTCAGTGACTCTTGCAAACATTTTCCAGTGAGTTGACCAACCATTTGAAACCATTCGACTGCCAAGGTTGTGCACGGTGGCACAACCTGTGCACAGAACTAACTGTGTACTATGTACATGCATTCCCTCATGGTATCATATTTCAGGCTGGCATAGTTTATCTATCATTCAAAACCACAGTGAATGGTATTGAATGGTCAGACAGCAAGAGGGTTAAAGGGGTATTACCTCATTTGTTTTGGGAAATATAAATTTGTTTCCATCCTCTTTCAATAAACACACCAAACAACTAAGCTGTGAAATTTTGTCATGTTTTAATTTAGCGAAAAAACACAAAAATTGGTTGATGATTTGATTTTTCATTAGATTTTGTGCATGTTCCTAATGGGCTTGATTCTATTGCAGTAATTGGAAACAAGCAACAGTATTTTTGAGGTATTCAAATGATAGTGTTATGAACATGGATACGTCTCTGGAGGATTGGTACTGGTGATATTTACAGTCAGTGAGCTTTCAGGTTCAATCTTTTTGAGAAAATGTGTCTGCAAACTGCTTACCAACATAAAGAACCTATGGCATATACTTTTCTTAATAGTTAATGACCTGACGTTTCGACCTTAGCAAAGTCTTTTTCAAAGGCTAAAATTTACAACCATACTTGTGTAACAGAAGCAGTCAAGCCATATTTATTATTATATATATATTTTAGTTTTTTTGTGTGTGAACATTTTACGATTATTATATAGGTTTTTCTCAATCATTTTTGGCAAAAAAGCAGCCTGTTTCATTTTCATGCATTCTTATTCAAGCATTTTTTGCAATTGAAATCATCATTCAATTTTACTTTAAGAGTATGCAAATTTATAAATGATTATCTTCAATCAAACTTATAGGGAGTTCTTTTTAGACATGCCACATTGGCGTTCATTTTAACTGACCAGATTTTACTAGAGATTTTTACAAAAAGCTGCTGCGATTTTGATTGCTGTTCAGTGGATTGAAAAATTGAATGATTATCTTGTTTAGTCCCTTGATGCAACAGAACATTTGCTTACACATTAAAGGTATTGTACACTTTCGGTAACAGCTCAAAATCAGTGTCCACAGTTTGTGTGATTAAACACTATGCATGAACAAACAAACCTGTGAAAGTTTGAGCTCAATTGGTCATCGAGGTCACGAGAAAATAGTGAAAAGAGATCTTATGTGTTTTCTGTTTTTTCAAATTATCGCGCGCGAAAATTACTATTGTTTTACTCGTTTCTCAGAAACGATAGCATTTTAGGCAGAAATACTTTAAGGAACCCTTTCTACCATTACTTTAAATCGTGTAAGTTTTGTGTGAATCTGTGAACATTGTGTTTTTCGATCTTACCAATAGTGTACAGGGCCTTTAAGTGAAATTGAGTGACTGGTACAAGGAGCTTTCAATTTTGCATGAAATACAATAAGGTGACATTTAAATTGGCTACTTACATGTGTGTGTCTAAAATTACCTAAAAATAACCAGTTTAAGTTCTTTGTCTTAAGACTGAATTTTTGTAATTATAAGTATTTGATTTGTTACCCCTGACATTTGTTATTTTTGTCTGCAGGCTCTTTCAGAAGATGCCATACATTTAGCCTTGGATACTATTTTATTGAGTTCTCAAAAGTAAGTTTCCTTACTTGACCTTACATAAGTTCTATGCTCTACAAGAGATAAATAATACACAGATCCACACTGTACATGCAATCATTATTTTGATTGCCTCACCTTTTCTATTTATTTGCCACAATTACTTTTATGCTTGGAACTATGATGTTATTGGGTAGCATGGCTGAGCATTCTAGTGCACCAGGCTCATGTTCTGGTGGCAGCGTTATTGGGTGTGGATTCAAATCTCCAATCTTGGTTAAAACACTTGTGTCCTTGAGCAAGATACTTGTAGGTATCTTGCTCAAAGACACAATTATGTTAAAACTAGAATTGCTTCTCTTCAAGCCCAGGGGTAAATGGGTACCTGTATGTGAGGGCAGCTTGGTGTGCTACATATTTGACAGCACAGGCTGTATACTCCCAAGGGAGTTGAGATGGTTAAAGGAAAGAAGGAAATTGCCCGGTGATCAGGTGTGCCACGAATGTCCAAATTAGTCAATACAGACACTACATAAATGTCCATCTTTAATATTTTGATTATTTTGCTGCCCAGTAAATAAAAGTGCAATTTATAAAATGATTATGTTAACCTGTTTTGCACTGTTCAGAAGTTTTCGTGTTGGATTCAACAGTCTATGTGGATTAGCATCAGTCAATCACCAACATTTTCATGGGTATGACTTAGAACACAGAATCCCGATTGAAACAACGGTACGTTTAACTTTCATAATATGAAATGAACATGTTTAAGAGAAAAGTTTGTTGACAGTAAGCATCAGAAGGACATTGTTGATATTGTATCATTGAGAAAAAGTTAAAGGTTGACTCTTGCAACAAACTCATTTTTTCGTTAAAACACGTTTCCCATGATGCATTGTGCAATATGGCTTATCCATGTCTAGTCTTTGTAGTGCACTGTGTCGAGAATCATGCAAATTTGAAAACATTATAGTCTCAGTTTTGCCAAATGCCAACTCTGCTCGAATGCTGTCAGAGTAGGGTACTTCCATGATAGATAGTTTGAGAGGAAAATAAATGACATGTAAGGTTCTTGTTTTATTCTCATATAGTCTCATAAGGTTCTCATGGGTTCTCATGAGGTTCGCATATGGTTCTCATATGGTTCTCATTTTAGTGTTCATGATGTTCTCAAAAGGTTCTCATGAGGTACTCATATGATTCTCATTAGGTCCTCGTGAGGTTCTCATATGGTTCTCATATTAGGTCCTCATGAGGTTCTCATAAGGTTCTCATTTTGGTTCTCATATGTTTTCATTGGATTTTCATGAGGTTCTCTTGAGGAGAACCTCATGCAAGAGAAGCAAAATTTTCAGTCATTTTATTTCCTCAATCGATTTATAATCCTTTGCAATTTGGTGTTAATATCTGTTTTACTCTAAAGGCAGCAAGGCATGTGATTGGACAATGCTTTGAGCTTGCTGATTGGCCAGTCAGGGGGTTTATATTCCAATTGAAAGGCTCAACTGTGGAACAAACTGCAAGGTATTATTTGGTGTTGTATTAGATTTACAATTTGTTGTTGTTGTAATAGACCATGTTAGTCATGACATCACATGTTTACAAAACCGCAAAGCATGGACTTCCTGCAGGCACAATTTAGACATACATCAAAGGAGAAAGGAGATAATTTAATGGATAAAGATTGCACCGTATAATTTGTATCAATTTTTGGGTATCAATAAAGGAGGTACATCACAAAGTTTGAAGCTGTAACTTTTATTATGGATACCAAGTTCACCCTCAGTGTTCATGGGCATGATGAAGCTTTTCTAATTTGCATATTTTTATGAAAAACTTAAGTTTGTGTTAGCACAACTTTTGAGTGTTCCCTTTCCCATTTGGTTTTCGGCAGAGAGAGAGCACTTTGTATTTTCTGTTGGTAATTCTCCTTAATTTGTAGGGAGCATGGTTCTGATAATGTTTACTATCAGGCGGGGTATCTACCTGGTATGACCCAGTGAGTATTTTGCTTGTTTCACCACCTTTTATTTGAGAGAAATTGTACTTTTGTGAGGGACATCCATGAATCCTTTATTGTAATATTTTTGATATATTCTATATTGCCCAAAAGTCACCCATTGAATTTAGTGAAATTTCCTACCATAATTTTTTAAGGTAAGAGCTGCACGAATCAAAATACACAATGTTGAAATGACGAGAGAAAGTTGTTGGGTGTTTTTCTTCTTGGCAGCGCTGTGTATAAAGTGGCATCCGTTCTCCAGCGGAAAGAAATCGCTCATAATTTATTCATGACAAGGGGAGATGAACTGTGTCCGGATGGACCAATCACAGAGCAGACTGTAAGAACTATACTATGGCCAAGACACTCGTCTTTGGGTAAGAATTCCTTCATATCTAATCTTGATCTAGTACACAAGTCTATCTTAGTCGTGTACATTAAACAGGGTTGTAGCAACCTGTGATTCAGCAGAGTTGATACTTGACATTCTATCAATTTTGTTTTCTGTTGGCATTTTGAGGCCCTTATTGTAAAGAAGCAAAAGCTTGGCCTAACTAAAATTCAGTCTCGTTTCTCCAAAAACATTGCCCTTACTTTAATGACAAAACACCAAATAAGCTAACAATGGCTTGTACAGCCCAACATCACATGCAAAAGTGCTTGTTAGCCCACCCTGTGTGCTGCATGTACATGGCTGTGTACTTCTCCTGCATATTTTACCTCTATGATAAGGGACTCCAAGGTCAAATTCAGTTTAATGTTGCTCTCATTTTATAACAGATGAAAAGTTCCTCATGAACGTTGGGAAAAAAATGAAATTTCTCTGACCTCCAATAAAATGGTGTAAAATGTCATTTTATGAAACTCTTTTAGCTCAAAATTTGAAACATGACATCGGCAAAAAAACAAGTAAGGCTGGACATTCCAAAAGGTCGAATTCAATGCTTTTTTAATGGAATATTATCAAATAGTATGGGGGTTGAACAAAGAAAAATGACTAGAGCGGGATTTGATTTGTTCAAATCCCGCTCTAGTCAATTTTTCTTTGTTCAACCCCCATACTATTTGAAATTCACCCAGTCAGTTTCCCTTGTGGTTTATTACTTGGAATATTATCAAAATACAGAAGAGAACGGAAAATTCTTTGTAGAAAAATGAACAGACCATAAATTTGAAATGTGACGTCATCAAACACTTTTGGGTTTCAATAAATTTTGCAGGAATTTAACAGGTACTTTACACCATTTTAACGTAAGGTTAGCGACTTGTAATTTTTTTCCACATTTGATAAGGGCTCTCTCTATCTATTGGATGAGTGAATAACAAACTGAATTTGACCTTGGAGTCCCTCTTTAAGATCTATAGGCTTGAGGTCTCTAGCCATAGTCTCAGACCTGCAACTTGTAGGCCTTTTGGTTGTAGACCAGAATACTGCTTCTACAGCACTGATACTCAGGGACATCTCTGTGTTTATTTCAGGTGTAAGAAAAGACACTGTTTCTGTGAATCCAGCTGGCTTCAACGTTGCTCTGTGTGAACTAGCAGGTCACATTCCAATATTCCGTAAGTGATGACCATGTAGTTATGTTTTGTGGAGAATTATACTGGGGTTGTATAACCGCGTATCACTAGAACCCTCTTGTCATTGGTTACTGAGCAGAATGGCGTAAAGTTCTAAATTTAAACATTAAACGGCAACTTTTTTCTACAATAATGCAACACTCTAACATGTTTATTCCTACAGTTACTCTCAGTTTGTGCTTTTCCATTCGAATGCAAAATGTAAACTAAATTGAAGGGTTTTTGTTTACATGTACTTTGATACTTCTGAATTTTCTTTTTGGTTAATGAGTCTTTCTTCTATTTTGTTTATTCAAGTTCAAGAGATGTTTGATTCAATGACAGAAGAAATGGCTATTGATGTTCTCAGGGAAAGATCTTTATCACTGGAGGAATTTGAAGCGGTAAAAGATGAAGTTAGGAAAGTGTTTAGTGAATAAATTTATAACTTTTTATTGAAGTTTTTGGCAAAACTCGTTTTTATGTGTAGCTAGTATTCAGTATTATTTATTTTGGTTTATGGCTGATATTAATACACACAGGGTTTTGAATTTTTAGTGGGACAGTGATAATTTTTTTCCCAATATTCTATGAACGTCTATACACTTTACAAGACTATGACAAGAGTGATCAAATCCACCCTTTCCCGCTTGCTTAAAGGTACACGTTCCCTTGGATCGGTCGAGTTGGTCTATAAAAAGCGTTTGTAACCGTTTGTTATAAAATGCATATGGTTAGAAAGATGTTTTAAAAGTAGAATACAACGATCCACACAAATATACCTCGAAATTGGTGGTTTTCCTTGAACTTTGCGAACTAACACGGTCGGCCATTTTGTGGAGTCAAACATTTGACTCCATAAAATGGCCGACTGGGTGGAGGCATGACATGACAATCTTGTTTCTCTGTGCATAAAGCATGTTATCGTGTTAAACTTTTAAAGCGATAAAATGTGTTAATACACTCAGGGTTTTGAAGTTTTAGTGGGACAGTGATAATGGTGAAACATCAATAAGTTATTCAGCTGAACTGAATGATATAAGTCATCCATGTACATTTGTGCATTTTTCTTTCTTTTCACATTATTGTTTATACTGTAAAGCACTTTGAGGCTTGCATAAGGTGCTCTATATTAAATCTATTATTATCAATATTATTATTATTTAATGTGCTAGTTGTGTACATGTATTTTGTTAACAGGCAAGGCAAGTCAATATCTTTAGCATACTTAAATTGGAAGGCCTGTGGCTGTACATGGAATTATGAACCATCATCCAGTTGCTGCATGTGAATGCCCTCCCTCTGTATCGTATCTATGGAGAGTGCATGTGCTTTAACTGGGTGAGAGCTAATGTCCAGCCACTGGTCATACTTTGGTATTGACCACAAAAACAAATTGTTGAATTCTAATCCAAAAGCCTACTTGTTATTAAGATGGTGATGGTAGTAAGCATCTTGCAAAATTATTTTGTCTTTAGTGCCCCCCCCCCCCAATTGGTTAGAAATCAATAAAAGTATAATGACAAATTTGAATCTCTTTTTGAGATTTAAATTTCAGTGGTGTTCATTTGTGAATGCTGCAGCCAAAGATGCGGTTAGTACCTGCTGTCACCTCACTTAACATGAATGGATCCAACTTTCTTGATGAAAATACTGAGTTTTTCCTTGTCTTCACATCAAGTAGACACTGTATTCAACTGAAACATTCACATGTGACTTATTGTATCTTTCTTGATAGTTTTGCTTATAAATCAGCATTACATTAACAAAAACCAAACAATAACCCTACCTCTTGGAGTTCTGCCAGTATCTTGTAGACGTGATCTAACAATAAACCATTGTTTACAGTGCTTTATAAACATCACACTCCTTATTTGTATACATGTACTGGGTTAATCACATTCCCATGTTAAACCATGTCCGAATCAAGAGACCACTGGCTACAGTGGCAGTACTAAGGAATAGGCCTTTTAGGCCATAGCCACAGCTACTGCTGAAGCTGTTCATTCGGACATCACTTCACAAAAAATAGTTTTGCAAATTTCATTTTGTTTTTTAATTGTAGGTAGCAGATTTTAAGCTTATTTGACTGTGAATTTGATCAGTATGTATAACTTCAGTCACGATGTACCGACCCATCTCTGGAGCTGATAGCCTTTGAAAGTATATTCTTAAGTTTGCTTTCTTTAGAAGCCCCAAATTATTCCTAAACATCAATCATAGCTTTTAATTTTTTTATTTACAATTTATTTAATAAAGCACCATTACAAGATATTAAAAAACGGTTACACAAACTTTACAATAAAACTTGGGGCCAGTTTAGAGAGGAACTTTGGGGAATAAATCTTGTATCAAGTTTTCTAGTGTTTTTAAAATGGTCTACTTTTAAACGTACATGCACTTGGTTTATTTTTACTGTGGTTAACACCATTGTCTGAATGGTTCTGAATATTCATAATAAAATCTATTCTTTTAAAACAGTGTGATTTGAGTTGTAATTGTGTCCCTGTTACAACAGATATTCAACATTATTTTGGCAATGGGGGGGGGGGGGACGGGGAGGTAGAGCAAACTGTCTGGCAAACAGAACTTAGTACAGTGTTCAATTTTTTGCCACTAAAAAATAAGAAAAAACTGGGAAATCATCTGATCAGCTGATAAATTGCATACTGGCACGTTAATCCTGAGATCGCAGGTTCAAATCCTGCTCTAGTTAATTTGTCCTAGTTCAACCCGAAATTATTGAAAATTTACCCAGTTATTTTTCCTTGTAGTTCATTACTGGAAGTTGCATACCCGTAACAAAATATCCCCTAAATATTGGTTTTCCTTAAAGGCAGTGGATACTTTCGGTAATTACTCAATAAATACATTACCATAATAACTTACTTGGTAAGGAGCACCTGAGAGCTGCTGATAGTATAAAACATTGTGAGAAACAACACCCTCTGAAGTAATGAAGATTTTGAGAAAGAGGTAATTCCTCACTAAAATCTAAGAAATGTATTTGAAAGCACACAATTCTATGCAACGAGGGTGGTTTTCTTTCATTATTTTCTTGAAACTTTAAAGACCAATTGAGCCAAATTTTCACAGGTTTATTTTATGCATGTCACTAGTTACTGAGGATACTAGTTTTATACAATTACCAAAATTATATCTTGCCTTTAAGGCTCAATGCCAAACTTTACTCAAAAAGGCATAAAGAAAAATAAAAGATAAAAAGGGCAGGAAAAGGATTGCACTTTCTTATTCTGTCCAATTTGTTAACAATTGTATAAGGAAAAGGTACATAACATCAAACCATCCCGTTCATAAGTATAACATGATTGTTTGCACAAGCTGTCCCCAACCAGAAGCCCATAGGAAATGCACTCTGCTGGTTGTCTGTGGATTTATGTATGAAAAAGGCAAATTTATTGATTTCCTTTTGAAAAAGTTATTCAAATTCTCAAGCTCTTCTCAGACTGATCAATATCTGTCATAAGAAATGCCTTTGACTGATTAATTGAGTAATTGTTTTTGCAAAATAATACCAAAATGTGTACCAGCTTTGGAGACAAAAGTTGCAAAAACTTTGCACATGCAGTAGACGTGCACTGGTGTAACGTAATAACTTACCAACAGGATAGTGAAACCAGGTTACCAACTAAAATAATCATGTTATGCATAAGGATGACTTTCTCAAACCTGTAACTAGATGTATGGACTCACAGTTTGAATATATTCCGTTGCACTCCGAGGATCCCTTTACTACAAACGCTATTGTCGCCCTCTGGAGTCACATCACACATGATGTTCTGCTTGGACGGTGATAATGGCATGATGGCTTCAACATTTTGGGTCTTTCCACTGGAAAGATAGACAAAGTGATTGGTGATTAACGAAAAACACAAATAGCTTTAATCTGAAAAGTTGATAGCAGGACTAATCCTCTAATCCTTCTATATTGTCAATGTTGAAAAGCCGCATTTTTGGTTATTGCCATCATCAAAATAATTCCAATATGAATGTGCACATAATTCCTGACAAGACTAACTGTATTTTTTATCGTGACCACACTGAGTTTGGTAACATTTTCACAGTTTGGATGAATAGTGTGTTTATTGAACCACAAAAAAAGGAATTAGTTTATTCTTAATGTCCTTCCCCTTCAATGAGTTTTTATTATTATTTTGTTTCAATACCCATTTGTACAAGTCATTGTATATCATTTCCTACTGTCAATACTTTAACCCCGCCCATCCCCCCCCCCACCCTCCAAATGCCACACCATTGACAGTTCTTTCTTCAAAATACAATTGGTTTTAAAAAACAGAAAACTTGATCTGTTAATACATACGTGTTTTTCTTCATGAAAGCAAACAGTGTCCGCTGTTTAGATCCACTGGTAGAATTAGGCTTGGCAGGTTGCTTGCTTTTCTGTCGTCTGGAGAGGCCAGGCACCCTGCATGGGCCAGATTGGACTGATCCTACTGAAAGAAACAAAATCCAGGAACTGAGTCTTTACAAAACATTACAGAAATAACAATTCTAAGGATTAATTTCTGTTACAAAGTCCATAAAAAACAAGTTTTTAAAAACTAGCTTAATAATTTCCTATGGTGCAAAGTGGGCGTGACTTACAGTAGAATTACATCAGATATTTATATGAACATTTGTGGAAAATAACCACTGCCTATGGATTGTACACAAGTCCTATTCAATGACAATGTTGAAAAATAACCTTAAAAAGTGCACTGGTGAAGAAGCTGGTATATACTAGAGAACCAAGATAAATGATCCAGCTAACTTGTCATTTGTAAGCAACAAACCTCATCCATTACTAACTGATTTACTGACTTGGTGAACAAAACCCTATTTTACTAACCTGTTTGACAAAAACCCTGTTTTACTAACCTGGTTAGTTGGATAATCAATAGTTCTAATTAGTCATTCATTCCAAAATTGAATAGTTACCTGGGGATATCTTTGGCATGTTTGGAAGTTTAGGTGTAGAGTCCTGAGCTTGCTTCGTCTGTTTGAAGAAAAGAAAAAGTTTATTACATTCAATCGTAATGAGTTTTTAAATTTGTAATACAGATTGGTGACAATCAAAATTTATATTTGAATTGTTTAATCTGAAATGATTCATTTTTATTTATCATTAGCACAAAATGCTCTGAAATACATTGTTTTATAAAACTGAAATACTGCCAAAATATTCCTCCCATAATTTGTTTTACTTTTCTTTTCTTTTTTTTTGCGATTTACTACATCAAACTAAGCATGTACATGAAAGTACAAAAAACAAACCTTACAAACCTGTAATTTTGTCTGGAAAACATGACCAGGTTTGGTTGTATGGTGTGTTTATTGCAAACTAAATTATGGTAATTAGATTACTCTGCCATAAACCAATTATGAATCATATATTTTTTAAAATATTGGAGCAACATATTGGCTTTGAAGTTATTGAAATCACAATTTTTACCTTCTTCTTGTCTGTTCCCATCTTAGGTTTTTTGTTAACTTCCCGAGGTGGTGTGTTCTCGTCACTGTCCGACGTTGTAAGATCAACACACTCCTTTCGCTCCATCTCTGAAGAAGAAATGCTTTCATTGTTTCTGGCTATTACCTGGCGAGAACTCTCTTTGTGGAGTGGCAGGTTGTCCCTCACTGCCTGTTGCTGTTGGTCTTCTAGATTTAGAGACTGTTTCTTATCATTATTGTTTATCTCTGATTTTGATATTTGACTTATAGGGGCCAACATGGTTGGCTTTTGGTTTAGTCTCTTACCAGGTCCATTCACACTATCTGAGGAACGCTGTTTACTGGAATCAAAAGTCTTCTTTTCCACATCAAGACAATCATCTTGGGGCTTCCTTTGGAATGAGTCAATGTTTGAGTTTATATCAGTCACCTCAATGTTGCCATGAAGACATGGTGACTTACTTCTTTGGGAGTTCTTATCAGTGTCAGACTGGCTGCTAAACTGACTCATACTCAGTGAGTCCGTGTCAATGCTGTACAAGTTAGTGAACTCACAGCTTTCTTGGAACTCCCCCTGTGACTCGCCTTTGTCCTCTACTGGTGAGTCCTTATCGACAGACTCCTGAGATTCTCCCCACTCCATTTTGGTTTTGGGTTTCTTGAGCCTGAAGTCATTCAGACTCTTAAAGGTTTTTAAGCTTCCCTCTGTCTTTACAGATCTGGCCGTGGATGATGAAGTCTTAGACCAACTGAATGCTCCGCGCTTGTTTTGGGTAGTCACTCTCTGAGAAGATCTGCTCTCGACATGGGAAATTTCCTTGGAGGAATTAGAGCAGTCAAGTTCTAAATTCGGCATCGCTCTAGAACTTTGTGTGTTCTCTACCACGCTTGTTTTAAGAGAGGATGATGCAGTGGAGGGTAATATTGGTGTAGAGTTGCTTCTCTGGAAACGTTGCAGGCTGTCCAAGCATGATAGTGCAGAT
Source organism: Pycnopodia helianthoides (assembly GCA_032158295.1). NCBI lineage: Eukaryota > Metazoa > Echinodermata > Asteroidea > Forcipulatida > Asteriidae > Pycnopodia > Pycnopodia helianthoides. Next base: position 35,307,006 of record CM063243.1, read on the forward strand.
CCATTACCTAAACTTGCACAAGTCCTCTGATGGACATCGTTATTGCTGGAGAGTGTCTTTGCTTCACCTGTCTCATCTTGAAGATCTTGCTCCTGTTCTCCTTCCAGTGTTGATGGTGGATTGACAGTAACAGTAACAGCATCTTGCTTCTTTTCATCTTCTTCCATTTTGTTCTGAACTTCTTCCTCCAATTTCCTTGAGAAAAATCTGAGACAGATACAATAATAATATTACTAATGATACATGACATTTATAAAGTATTTTCTATGAGCAGTTAAAGGCACTCAAATTATTTTGTAGCTATTAAGAGTTATTCAGTTTATTTTTTAAATGAGATCTTACATTGAATTCCTTGTAAGGGTTACAGGTATAGCTAGGTACAGTGGTAAAAGTTGCCACCAGCCACCGACCAACTCAAACCCCCTTCTCTTATCGATAATTGTACTGGGTTCTTTAACAAACCTGTCCCATCCAAAAAATTAAACAATTATTGTTTGTTTTAAGGACACACACTCTGATCAGTGACAACACCTGAGTGGTGCAATACACCACTTCTCTTTTTTTGTAAGTGACGAATAAATCATTTTCAGTATTTACAGCAACAAATAAATAATTGATTAACTAAAAACCTAAAAAACCTTAGGCTCCTAAGCAGGTTATTTAAAGTGAGAAAGAGAAATTAAACCAATCTTAAGTTCTGAAATAGTCCTTCGGGAAAATATTGTTAAAATGTAACCACAAGGCTTCTCTCTCTAGTAATTCAGAAGATTCACATAAGTTTACTATGAAGAGGTCATTCTTAAAGAGGCTGGGCCACGCTAGAGGTCACTCTTTAAAAAAAAGTTTTACATCCCTAAATACACCTACATGTATATCTACCAAGAAAACACTGGGACGGAGTTATAGAATGAATGGTTATTCAGCAGTCGGTGCCTGAAAGCTGTCTCCAAAAATTCAAAAGAATAGTGACGTCGCAGTACGTACTCCTCTGTCAAACGGCTGTTTGTTGTTACTCATTGAAGCATTGCTCAGTACAGACCATCCGGGGATTCAGTACGTATAGTGATGTCATGTTTTATTTGCTGCCCTCATTTACGGGATTTTGATAAATTTAGGTGGCGGGCCAGTGAAAGGAGTACAAACTCCCTGCAAATGTCACTTCTTTTGTTAATGTAATGTTAACAAAAATGCAACAAATTATAGAAAGCAGAAAACTAAAAAAGAACGTAAACTTCAATCACCATGGCACATCCTCTTTAAAGAAAGCAATAGGAATACAGTGATTGCAATGCAGAACAAATTAGGAACTTTAAGCCTCGATTGAAAATGTTGCAGTTATCCACAGTCTCAAAGTGAATATTTCCAACAAATTAAGCTTGGTAGTCTAAGAATTGACCAGGCATTGCAAATTAAACAGACAATATATTTTCTTATTTGGCAAATATTGCATGATGTCATTGTGAACTTTGGCCTCTACACGGCAAACTCTTGGTGGTACATAAGTTGACTCATATTGGTAGTTTATAAAAGCTGGTCATATCTCACCTGCTGGTAACAACTTTAGATCCTCTCAAGATATCTTGACGAGCACTGCTGCTCATTCGATTCTTGGCAAAAATATTTCTCCGGGATAGAGTCTTCATGATACGTTCCTCAGAACCGAAAGCAGTTTCTTCTTTAGGACTGAGGCTTCCTTCCTTCTTTAAGAAAGTGTTGCGTTGCTGAGAGTTGGCATTTCCTGGCTCACTGTCTTTGGATTCAGGTGTTTCCGGAATGACAAGGCTATGGTCAGCGGAAAGTCTCTTTGTATTTGCTGAACCATAAGGGATGTCAGATCATCTGTGTTATGTCATTTTCTTCAGCTTTAAGTAAACATGATATTTAAGGAATTGTATGAACCATAGAGGGATGTCAGATCATTGTTGTTATGTCATTTCTTCAGCTTTAAAGTAAACATGATATTAAAGGAATTGTATGAACCATAGAGGATGTCAGATCATCTGTTGTTATGTCATTTCTTCAGCTTTAAGTAAACATGATATTTAAGGAATTGTATGAACCATAGAGGGATGTCAGATCATCTGTTGTTATGTCATTTTCTTCAGCTTTAAAGTAACATGATATTTAAAGGAATTTGTAATATTAGTTATTAGCAGAGTAAATTTTAATCCTCTAGTTTTCAAGAGAAACACTGTCCAACCAACCAACCTGTGAAAAGTCTAAAGTCTATCAAGTTTAGCATTCCCATTTTTAATAATGAAAAACAATGAAAAATAGTTTGTGTTTTGTCATGTATTTTGTGCTTGTTAAAATTGGGCTTATTTTGATTGTGGCGATTGAAATAGGTAACAGTGATTTTGAGGGGGGGGGGGGGTGTCTCCAGATGTTATTGTATCGACTTTGACAGTTTTTTCAGAAAGAACTATTTCTCTGGAGGAGTGGTACTGGTATTACCTTTATGATAAAAACAAGTTTATACAGGAAGACTAAGAATGCACTGAGTGTACATTGCTTGACACACATTAGTGTAAGGCCGGAAATCCATGCGAAATTCATGCGTTGTGTGTAATTTGTAGTGTGCAATGTGTACAAAAAAAATCTAGCCATGTAAAGCACAAATTCCATGTATCCGTATGGCTCACTGTGTAAACCATAAAAAAAATGTGTATTGCTGGGTGTGTATTTTCATTTTTAAGGGATTGCGCACTACGCATTACGCACAACACATGAAACACAGGGATGTGTGGCCTACATGGCCTGAGGATAAAACCAAAATAAAATAATCCTGTACACTTGATTCAATTATTACATAAACATACTTAAGAAGGAGGCATACCTGGTCTTGGTCTCTTTCTAGTTTGACCTTCCTGTTTGAAATGGTTGACCTTGAGTATGACCTCTGTACCACTGGTCTGTTGTCTTTGGACTTCATCTGGGCCTTCCTCGCTGGGGTTGGGTCTGGGACGGTAGTGCTTGTGCCATATACTCAGCCTATGTCTTGGAAGGTTCTTGTCATAGGGCTAAAGGGGATAATAGGAAGCAAAAAGAGGTCAAACATTGTTTATTTTAAATGAAAGAAGCTCAACATGAAACATTTTATATACAGTTGGATCAAGATGACTGGAAAAGTACACCATTGTTTTAGGAAAAGAGTAAATTAATTTCCTCCTCTAGTTTCAACAGGCATGATAATTGGTCCTTGGGAAAAATGTAGGAACATTTTATTGAGTACAAGGTCTGACATACATATACCCATAGTGTGGGCTTCACTACACTTTCCAGGCGATTTAATCCACACACACACAAAAAATTCCCAAGGGTAAAAAAACGGAAGACTAAAGCTGGAAGAATATCATGCCTGTTTTACAAGTTTCAATAAACGCATAGTTCATCAAATTCGGTGATCAAGTGAAACCAACAGAAAACTGTTCATGTTTTTAGGGATTTTATAGTGACTGTACTTATCAGGTTTATTTCAGCCTTTGCAGCAACTTAAATAAAAAACTATTATATCGTTGAGGTCTTTGAATGCCATTTCCTCTAACTTGTAAGCTACCAATCATAAAATGTTCAAGCTGCCTATCCAACAGTCATTTATCATAGAATTGCTTGAGAATTATTAGGATTTAAGAAATGTTTTGAACATGGATTCTGAAGTACATTGTCTGATGTTATAAGGAAGATTCTTCTACATCCTAGGTGCAAGGATGAAAATAGCCATTATTCCCCCCCCCCCTTCCCCCGAAAAAAAGGGTCCAGTTTCGGACAGGTCCTTTGGTTTTAAATTTAACTTTGAGATAAGCACAGGTATTTATTTGTATATGGTACTCAGATGTCAGTTTAGTTGAGGGTTATTTTCTGCACCAGGAATGTCACTATGTGACAGACATGGCGCAATACAAGTCTCCATTATATCATTATTAAACCATCACAAGTCAAGAAGCAAGAATGTAAAATTCAATTTGGCTGATAATGCAAAACAATCTCCAGGAGTTCTAGTTTGAATTACCTTATTGTAGGCTGGTTTAAAATCAAACATCTTCTTCTTAGTGTTGGAATCCACATTCCCCAGAGCCTGCTCCAGGGCCAGATCAGCGGAATAATAGCTGTGACAATAAGATTTAAGGTTACCATGACAACGTTGTGTCTGAGTTTGATACATTTAGCTCTGCACAGCAAAATTACTCATGTTTGGCTTTGAGGCAAGGCAAACATACTCCATTGTTCAAGGGTTTTACTTGCAATGTGGGTGTGTGGTTTTGGTGATTTCAGGATGACTCCTGCTTTTGAAAAAGTCGTAAATGGATCAAAATAAGAGTGCATTGCTAGATGATAATTAAGTTTGATTGGACATGATAAGCATTAACAAGCAAGCTCAGTCTGTCAGTCTGCAAGAATGGGGAAAAACAACCCAGGCGGCATTCTCGAACAAAAAACAAAATGGCAGAAAACTCTATACATTTTTGGAAGCTTTGATTTGGGTTTTTCAAGGAAAATTCAAACAAAATGGAATGTCGTGGCTAAGCGATCTAGTGCACTGGACTCAAGCTCTGATGTTTCTGATCAGCAGAGTGTGTGTTTAAATCCTGGTCTCAACACTTGTATCCTTATGCAAGACATATAACCATTATTGCTTCGTCCTTCGGATTGGACGTAAAGCCGTAGGTCCTGTGTGCTGTGTAATGCATGTGTTTCCGGCAGTGGTTGCTAAATGAGCCACAGCACCTTGTAAAACCCTTACAAGGTGCTACATAAATTGATCTCATAATTAAAAATTTCAAAAACCTGTCTTAAAAATGTTTTGTTTTGTTAGTGCTCGAGTACCTTATTGGCAGAAACATGCGTTATAAGCTCCAGTATAGTATTACAATAAATTAGCAGAACAAAGTCGCTTCCCCTTAAGGTGGTTCCCTCTCCTGCTGCTCCCCAGGTTGAATCACAAACTTGGTGTGATCCCTGGCTTTACGGCAGTTACAGTGAATGTTCTGACTGGGCATCTGCTAGTAGGGCTAGATAGCTCGGTTGGTAGAGCACCGGAACGTTCATCTTGAGGTGGCAGGTTCAAGTCCCTCTAGTAAATTGTTCTTTGTCCAACCCAAAATTATAACTTAAAAAGGATACGCCCCAGCATATGTAAGGGACTCCTTGTTGATATCATCGCTGTAAGGATGCAAGGGTACCAGCCGACGTGTCATGGGGTCAAAAGCCAACTGATACAAGAAGGTGTTATTAGCTTGATGGAAACCATCAATGTATTCCTGGGGGACTTTCAGCTTCATCTTCAAGTGTAGGGGTAGTCTCTTCAGAACCTTAATGGAGCAGACAGAAAGATAAAACACCAATAAATAGGACAACTGTGGTGAAAGTGCTGCTTGCCTTTAACTCTCACACCCTCAACAGAACTCTCTTCTCGTACTACTAGGGCTTGAAATACCCACTGGACTGCAGGCTTGAGTCCAGAGGTTAGAGCTGTGCTTATCTCAGAACAAGACAATGCCAACAATCCAGCGCTTCTCTAAACATTCTCTTTTTTCAAAGATCTACTTTACTTATGCTTTTTCCAGTCCATACAAGATTGATAATTGACCCTGGACAAAAAAGGGCTACTCCGCAACATGCAAGAAATCTCTTAGCCCTGGTAAAACACCAGTCTCTGTTGCACTGCACTGACATCCTGGGTATACAGTTTCTTTACAATACAAATACAATTTCAACTAATGTTTGTTCTTATTGTTACCTGATTTAAGAAGCTGAAATTTTGATCATGTCTATAACTATACTTTTGATGGGTCCACAAATAATATATCCATAGGTGACATTATTCTAGAAAATAAAAAGCAGATCCAGTGTTTGCGTTGTGAACATCTTGTACAATTTTCACATAATATGGAGTCAGTACAGAAAGTGACAACAGAGACGTAAATTTTCATTTTATTTTCAAATACTATCACCAAAGAATCAAATTAATCATTCTAAGCCATCTTGGAAATCCAGACATAATAATATGTGAATGAAGCTTCAGCTTCCTCCATTAGGTACAAATATGACAATATTTTTATATAAAAATTGTCACGATGGCATGGATTCCGTCATTTTGTATGCAATGGAGGAGTCCAACCTGAGCTAGGAATCTCTATACAATCTGCACTGTATACTTACATGTGTTAAATCAGGGTTAGTAGCCACTGGAATAGCTTCCTAGCCTTGCCGAGTCCTATACCAGGTAGGGATGGTAAGTAGTCACACCCTGCTGCAATGCACATATAGCGGAACTTCTCAGCAGAGTACCTGCTACCCATCTTGGTTACCTTCTCTAAACGTGATGCTTCGATCTCCAATCCATTACCATTCAAGTCCAGTTTGTAGATAACCTTATGGACAGACAAGATATTGCACAATAGTTCAGTTTAAACGATATGTTGTACACAACCCTCCTACTCTCTGACCATTATTATGAAGGTTTTGAATGATAGATAAACTGTGCAAGCCTGCAATATCATGATGCATGTACACAGTACAGAGTTAACCCTCCTACTATCTGACCATTCATTATGAAGGTTTTGAATGATAGATAAACTGTGCAAGCCTGCAATATCATGAATGCATGTACACAGTACAGAGTTAACCCTCTCTATCTACATTCATATGAGTTGATATAGATAACTTGCAAGCCAATATCATGAATGATGTACCAGTACAGAGTACCCTACTCTCTGCATTCAATTGAGTTTGAATGATAGATAAACTGTGCAAGCCTGCAATATCATGAATGCATCTGCACAGTACAGAGTTAACCCTCCTACTCTCTGACCATTCAATATGAAGGTTTTGAATGATAGATAAACTTGCAAGCCTGCAATATCATGAATGCATCTCCCCGTACACAGTCAACCTTCACAATCTGACTTTTCAATATCATCCACTGTGGACTTAAATGCCCTCCTACAGTATGATATTATGTGGTGAATGCATACACAGAACATAGTCAACCCTCTTACTGTTTGTATAATCGACATTGGCGAGTGGATCTCTGTTATAGGAGAATGCAGAGTTGGAATGCTATGAATAATGATAAATCTCACCCTTGGACAGCCGAAAGCAACAAGGTCAGAGTCTTCGGTAATGACAGCCTGGACTATACCCTTCTTGGCCAGGTAGGCTAGCTGAGCGTCGGCCTCGTATGGGGCAACAATGCAGTCCACACCTAGTGACCTGGCTGCCTGCAAAAAACATATCCAAAAACAATAACAATTATCAATATTTAAATACTCACTAAGACTTGTAAATGGAATCGCAACTTGCAGGAGCCTAAACTATAGGCCTGTGAGTAGGGTTTGAAACTTTGAATGGTGGAATTCGATCAAGTAAGATTTGTGCTCACACAATGGAAGATTCTAATATGGTTAAAGTCAGGTAAGGGCTTTTTACAAAAAACATTCATAAGGTAAATATCCTTGACTAACTCCTTAGACGCTTAATTCTCTAAGTGTTCTGGTTAGGTGGTGTCCCAAATCCATTAAAATACTTCACTTTATGTTTGGACTGTAATAAGGTTGGTATGTGTGGTCCAATGATAAAGAGTTGGCTACTTGGCAGTGTTCGTTTCTTTTTGATAGAGTTGGGCCACTAAACATTTTGCCAATGAAAGTTCCCCAAACTATTCTTTTCAAACAAGGTACACTTGCTTTTTCAGGAACTTTAGATTTATTCATTAATTTGTATGTGTCTCTTAGGATACAACAATAAAATGGGTGACTGTTTTTCCATTTCTTCTCTTTTGCTTCCTTGTCCTTACCTTGATGACTTCTAGAGCCATTCGTGGTGTGACATTAACACACTTAGTGAAACAATCCCTGGCCTCAGACAATTTACCCTCTCGGAGAAACTGTCTTCCCTTCTGGCTGTAAAGTTCACGCCTCCTGGAGGTGTTAAAATAATACAGGGATGAGATTGGACGAAAGTGAAAATTACTGAAAAAACAGCTTGCAGGTCTTGGTCCCTGTTATTCTAGACCCAGAACCTCTCAGATGTTACAATTCGGGAGGTTTATGGACTCTAAGCATCACCCAGGCCTGGCATCACCAGAAATACAAAACAACAGGTTGGAACTCAATGTGGACAATTTCTTTCTCCTTTTGGCGATTGCTTTACTTCTTTCCAAAACCAAATTGAAGGCTCAAGGTGGTTTTAAAAAATCCTGAAATCAGGAAATATCCTGAGAAATCACAAGCCTGAAAATAATAATATATCGCTGTGTCCATGCAAAACCAATTTGTCTGTAAATAATTATAGCAATTACAAAGTGCACAAAATGTTGTATCTCACTGTAAACTATTCTTTATGTTCATAAATCCCATGGCAGAGATGCAATATTTCTGCAATGAGCTTCTCTCATTAGAGATCCAAGCCTTCACTGTACAGTCATATATACTTACTCTCTTCTACTTGTTTCCACTATCTTCTTAGCTGGTAGGTTGCTGCCATCAAACACCAGTATTGGTTTGATCTCCATGGACCGTAGCATATTGATGAACTTCAGACAGTATCGAACATACCTTTGGACAATAAGAATTGGATCGTTGTATCATTGCAATTTGTTAAGTTGAGTTTTTACTGATGATTCTTGGACTAAATTAGCAGTAAAACTGGTCAGACAAAAAGGAACTTTCTCTTGGTCCAGTGAAAGTTCTAAGCTACAAGACACATAGTACATCCTTCTTTTTCTCTGATGCAAACATTAACAGTGTTGTGGTACTCACAGCTAAAAAAACAGGATTCAAACTGCCTCTAGCCCTCGGCTAGCTTGCTGGCCTAGTGGTAAGACATCTGCTCTCGCATGGTAAAGGTCAAATCGGGTTTAATTCCCACCGAGTGATATGCCTGTAGATCTTTTCACAGGACTCGGGAAAACACTGACTGAGTATACAGTGCTTAACACATCGGTGTCAGTGCAAAAAACAAATACCATTCTTCATCCCGATGCAAACAATTTAATAAATAACATCTATCAAATAGACAGGTAGTGTTGTGGAGATTTCTAGAAACAAACAGGACTTGCTGCCTGATCTGTCTAAAGTTTCAACTTTGTTCTTACTGCAATGGATCAAATAGTTCAAGGAGAGCTAGTAGGATAGGATTAGGGACTCTCTCTCTACTCACATATCAGTGTCCTCCCCCTTAGCCAGCTGCATGGCACATCCAAACGCCCCTCTGTGAATCCAGCAGTAGGTGTCTATGGCAACTGTGTAGCCACTGTACTTACGGACGTTGACCTGGTGGGAGGCCTCCTTCAGGAAGGGTAACAACCCTTGTATACCCATAATGCAACTTTTAGTTTCAGTGTTGGAACTATAATCCCACTACACCATCAGGAACAACCTAATATTAACATGAATAATAATGCAAACATTTATTTCATTTATATTTTAAATTAATCTGAAGTATGCAAGAAATGTTGCCAGTGAAGAGGGTGGTACCATTGTGTCAGTTAAGTCTCAAAGCTGTTAATTGTTTATTTTTTGAAATTTTCTTGTGTACTGTAATTTTTATAAATAATTATATTGGCAGACTGAACCTTTTGGTTGTAACTTGTAGGAATATTTCACAATTTTCTCCTCAGTCTAGCCTTTTCCGTATCTATTTTCTTTTGGGTGCAATTTATTGAATTCGTGGAGAGATATAAAATAACAATAATAACAAAGAATTTAAACAACAAAAACAGCTCTGACCAAGCCCTTGCACTGCACTGATGTCCTGGGTATGCGAACGAAATTTCAACTATAATGTTTTTTACATATTTTTACCTGATTTAACTTTAGATTAGAAACTGAAATTTCGTTTTAAAATATATTCTCCATGTCCATAACTATACTTTTAACGGGTCCACAAATAACAAATATAACTCGAGGTGACATTATTCCAGAAAACCAAAAGAAGATCCACGCTTCCGTTGTAAACATCTTGTACCGTTGACATGTGACTGTGAGCTTTTGTTATCAAGTTTTTCGCAATATGTAGGCCTACAGGACCTATACATGTTATACCCTAGACTCTGTCGCATTTATGCAATGGAAGAGTCCAACCTAGGCTAGCTCTGACCTCCGACAGTCCGACTTCTTTACCAACAAACACCCACTCAAATTAAATTTCAGTTCACACACAGACAATTTCTTATCCGTATGCACTGCATGGAGGTAGAAATAGCTCAATGGATGAGATACTCACACCACATACATGCATGACCAGGAATCAGAACTGTTCATGATTACTACTTACCTTTCGGGGCCGGGGGACCTCCTAGGCTCCACTATTGTCAATGAAAAGCAGCTTCTCTTTATATAAGCAATCACCTCAAAATGGGTTTCTTTCTTGAAAATTTGATAACAAATTATTCGCGTTCGTTTTTCGCGCGACCGAGACGTATAGACACTGTGACCTAGGTCATGTTAATGTGATGAGAGAAATTTTAGAATTAATTTGATGTATTTTACTCAATAATATTTAAATGTTATTTGATGTCTATAAAAATATTTTATTTAAGGGAAATTATAATTCCGTTTGAAATTTGTTTAAGTTTAATTACTTAGTATGTGATTTCTGAGCGAGAGAAAATATCAGTGTTTGTGAAAGCGGCAAAATGTCTTCCCACAGTGCATCTATCAAAGTTGTTTCCGGTGATGTGGTACAGAGTATGGCAGTCCTGAAAATCTACATTTCTCATTGATTTTTCTGCTTAATCGCAAAACTTTGTTGTCATATTTCCCAAGATGGAATCTCAGAAAACGAACGTTTTGTACGATTCACCCCACGGGGTGGTTCCTCAGCATCCAAGTGGAGCTCCACAGCCGTGTTGTCATCAGTGCCCGCGACGCTTTCCATACCGTCGGCTGGGTACTCTTCACCGGCAACTTCATCGGCTGCTGGAGGGGGTTCGTCGTCATCGGTTTCGCAGACGTGGCAAAATGACTTTGAATTTATTTCGTCTGAGGATGACGTTTCTTCGACAGCGAAAGTGCCACAATATGGTACATTACTATAATGTTATGTTCCTAGTAGTACTAGAGCATTAATAGTTACTTATAACTAATCATGATACTACTAGATCTGCTAATTAATTGGGCAAAATTTCAGACCATTTTCCAAATACTAACTAAGTAAAACCATGGAGGGAGAGGGTAAAATTAACAATTGCTAAGTTGTTTACTAACCAGCCAACTGAACACTAAGCCTAAGCTGGCAGATCATGGTTTAACTATAGTGCTTTCTTGTATGTGTACACAAACAGCCAATGTATTAAATTGCAGGGATTTTCATCCACTGCTGTGTAATCATAAAGTAGCCCATACCAGTCAGTCAGTTGAATTTTTAATACATAAAGGGAAATAAGTTCGGAAATTCTGGTCTGATTCATTCCCATCTACCTACTGAATGCAAAGTCACAATGGCAATATTGATTGGAACCAGACTAGCAATAACAGTAACAAGTCCCCAAAACAGTCACTGCGCATGTTAAGTTCCTGCAAAATATATACAACTGTATTTTTCAAAAGACCAATTTGCAATTGAATATTTATAATACCCATACATACAGCAATACCCTAGCTAGCTAGCCTTGGTTTAAAATAGTGGTAATTTAACATTATTATAACAAATATAGAATGCTTTTGTTGCTGGGCCACTTCAAAGCTATGATTGGGTGTATATGTTGGCGCGATCGGTCAATCGGCACGATCAACCGATCGCGCTGCGCTATTGGTCGCGCAGCAATCGGTCGATCGCGCAACAATCGGTCGATCGTGCTACAATCGGTCGATCGCGCAATGAAAATTTTTGCGCGATCGACCGATCGCGCTGCAAGTATTTTTTGCGCGATCGGCCGATCGTGCAGGAATTTATTCGATCGTGCCCTAACCTTAACCCTAACCCAAACCCTAACCCTAACCCTAACCACCCTAACCCAATCGGCCGATCGCGCAAAACCAATCCTGCACAATCGGTCTATCGCGCCAAACTAACCCTGCACAATCGGTTGATTGCGCAGATTGACCGATTGCGCCCAACATATATTTAGGATCGGTTAGCTACGAGAAATAATTTAGGCAACACATTTTCTGGCCATGTAATGTTCTGTTAGCTCCACATTTTAAAATCTTGCAAACATGCAATTGTACGACTTTTACATTTTTAATGTTCTTTATCACTTGGTCATAAATGTATTGAAATGTTAATATTTATTCAGTATCCACTTACCACAATGTTTGCTACACCTTTGAATTTAGGAGCTTCTGGGCCTGGAGACGATGTACATGTGGACCTTGGGGAGATGCATTACACAGATGCTTCACAAACAAACTCCGTCAATCAGTCAGGAAATTCTGCCTCCCAGTTCTTACAGAAGAAAGGCTATGGATGGCTACTGGAAGTAGATGATGTTGACGAAGGAGACGCACCTTTATTGTGAGTTTACTGATTGTTGTTTTTACTGAAATGGGACCATCTGACTTGATTCATATTTACAGGTTGGGTGTTATTTTCAGAAAACTAATTGGTGAGAATGAAATAACTCTTTGAAATTAGGTATTTATTGCTGATTAATACATTAATCTTTCCCCTTTTCTACAGAGAGGAGTTGGACATTGACTTAAGGGACATCTACAACAAGATACGTTGTGTGATCTTCCCCTGCCCATTCCTTGGCTTCCAGAGACAAATCCTGAAGGATAGTCCTGATTTCTGGGGCCCTCTATTGGTGGTTCTGCTCTTCTCAGCAGTATCCCTCTATGGGCAGTTTAGGGTAAGTTTGTTGAGGGAAGTTATCACAAGACCGTGACATCTAACATCTAACTCTGCTTACCTTGGAATTGTGTGCTTAAAGGATTAGCACCAAATCTCTGCACTAGCTGTGTAAGCGCAGCTTGCTATGAAAATATGCTAAGCTATGAAATATGCTTTTGTTAAGCGTGGGTTTTCTGATACTTTAAGCGCTGGTTTTTTACTTGCAGTTAAGTAAAACAGAGCCATGTAATGGGACTCAGGTTTGCAAAAAAACAAAGAGCCTGGAAGCCTGAAAATGTAAATTTCTATGGATTTAACCTCTGACCTTTTAGATTATGTAACATGCAGCTGTGCATCATGGTCTAGGGTTAACTACCGGCTGCTTTTCAAATATTGTATTTGGGAGAGCTCAACAATTTCAGCTTCGTTTTTTCTTTCCACTTTGTAATCGTTTATTCAGGTTGTTTCGTGGATCATCACTATCTGGTTATTGGGATCACTTGTTATCTTCCTGTTAGCAAGAGTCCTGGGAGGAGAGGTGAGTGTAAATCCATTGAGCCCCGCCCACAGGGACAAATCAATTAGATTTGAAGCTTTGCATGGTGTAAGAGGTGTAGGAATTACCTCCAAATCAAGCAATAGGTTTTACTTGACTTTGATGTTCTCTGTGTGTGTAAGTTTTACCTTAAAGACAAACTACATAATTGATATGTATCCACAAATAAGTTGGTTTATTTCAAGCTGTAGGATCACTGATTATAAAGTTCATACCCGTACCTAATCTCCATGGAAATCGAATAAACTGTCAAAGTTGATAAAATAGCTTATGTTTGAAGACCCATAAATCACTGACATTGCTTATTTCAGTTGCCGTTATTTTTCAATTTTTCCATCGAAATAAACATAATAGGAACTTGAGCATAATCCTTGAAAAAAAGAGGAACTGTTTTCATTATACAACGATCAGCGAATATAATGATATTTTCACAGATTGGTTTATTGAAAACTAGAGGATGGAAATGAATTCATCCTTCCAAAAGACATTGATGTACTTTTCCTTTAAGCTGTTTGATTCAGCCAGGCATCAATTTAACACTTCTGTAAGTGTTATAGTTAATCGGAATTCAATGTCTACGTTTATACATGCCTTCTTTACCTCTTTAGGTGAGTTATTCCCAGTGCCTTGGTGTCATTGGTTACTCATTACTTCCTCTGATCATCACAGCGTCAATGCTACCTCTGTTAGGGACCATTCCATATGTAGGATTCATGGTAAAGGTAAGTGTAAACTTCTGTGACCCAAGTTTTTTTAAAGAGTGTTAAGTTCGCCCAAACAATGCCAAAAGCCACTCTTGGTAAGTGGCTACAAATAGAAAACATTTGCGATGAAAATAACTCAGGGGAGCTGAGATAGGAATTGATATTCCTCTTAAAACAGTCTAGATTGTAGGACGGAGGGAAACATGCACCAGGCAAGGAGTTCCTATGAGATGCAGTACGTGGAATAAGGCTGTTGGAATGGCTCATTGTTCTACATCTCAGCAAAGCAAGAGTGTATGGGTGAGAAGAAGCAGAAAGCCTGGTTTCATGCTCAAACACCCTGATAGGAGGAACCAGGTCGGACAAGCTGGTGGCACATTTAAACATTTACCATGAAAATATCTGTAGAAAAGACAGAGGCTGGTTACAGACCTACAGTGGGAAAGAGGTTGTAACGTTTTAAAAATGAGGGGCATGAAACCCACCTGGGAACAACTTTAGAAACCTGTTGGACAGGAAAGATTGGTCAACAAATTCATTTGCTTAGCAAATTACATTGTGTTTTAGGGGATTTTTAAGCCACTACATAGTGAAGGAAAAATATCGCTTGTGTAAAGTTGTCTGGGTGCCGGTTCTGATAAAAGTAGAACTCTCAATACCACCTTTAAAAAATGGACAATTCTGAATGACTTCGGACTTGTTAACCTTTCAAGATGATCAGTTTTTAATAGTGTACCCCTTTTATTCTGGATGCAAAGCAAGCAAAAACCAGTTAACTGACAAGAATTTACAGCCACTCATCAATCCATAGGGACCCTAATTGAAGCCTAATTGGTGAATATATTCCATTGTGAGTGATTTTCATTACAACTGACTGAGCTTCTTTGATCTATAGATTATTTTATGTGCCTTTCAAGGGGAATGTGTTTCTGGAAGTTTCCTGGCATGGTGTGGCAGCAAATTGCACCACAGCCCTTTTTTAACTTTATAAAGTTTCAGTAAACTTGTATTGCGGTCAAGCACACAAAACTCAAGTTGTGGTGGTGGAATCATTGGAATTTGGGTTTGAGTCCTGGTTGTGAAGACACGTCTTACTATAACCCTAGAGTAAATGGGTACCTGTGAAGGTAGAGATCGCTATTGGGAATGATTAGCAACATGTGTGCCAATTTGGCTGCCGGTGCTGCATACTCTTAAGGAGCTGAGATGGTTTCAGGATTGCTTTGGACCTGATGAACAGGGGTAGTAATGTAAGGTGCTTTGAGGGGCCTACTTTGCTTGAAAAAACCACGTAATGATTACATGCTATTCATAGCTTTTACCTGTTGAAGAATGGGGTGTTGAGCTGGATACTATCCAATTCATACACTTGGAAGAAACAGAAACAATAATATACGTATGAAATTCAATTAATTAATTACTGTTTTTTTTTTCTATTAATTGATGTTAATGTTACATGTATATTGTATAATGTTGGACGTATTTATATGTATTATTGTTATTGTGTGCTATTATTACTGCCATGAAAGATGTTATTGTCACTGTTAAGCGAGCACCACAAATTTCCTTATTGGACAATAAAATATAATAATAATAATAATAAAAAAAATTAAAATTCCAATATAAAATGTTTGGATAATGACTTTCACGATGTGGAAGAAACGGCCTCTTTATTTTATGGGTTAAAATGAAATAACTGTATTTGATTTTTGATTACAGTTTGCTGGAGTTGCCTGGGCTGCCTTCAGTGCTGGTTCTTTACTCATCCAAGACAGTTTGGCCCACAAGAAACCACTTTTAATTTATCCTGTCTTACTCTTGTACATTTACTTCTTTTCTTTATATTCTGGCGTATAAACACTTAACGGATGTCATTTATATTATTAAGTTCCTTTGTTCACAGAAATGATATATTATTTTATTTTTTCCACTTTATAAGTTCAAGATGTTTAAACGGAAAGATGTGTACAGTGGACTTTTTTACTTTTTTCAATACTGTGCGAAACACACTTGTTTTTCTAAAGATGAAATATTAGAGTTTTCTAAGGCCAAAGAAGACAAGTAATTAAGCTTTGCATGGTTTAGGAAGTAAGACAATTAGAAGTAAAAACAATAAATGAATCTCTTCTCAGAAGAACTGTGGTTGATATAATGGAAGAAAAGGATTGGAACTGCCAAAACAGGTTTGTGGGTGGATTAGTGATACAGACATCTGCTTTAGCATGGGTTGGTGAGTTCCAATTCACCCAAGTAGTCTGTGGATTTCTTCTGCAGGACTTGTATACATTGGTTATAACATCGCTGTTAGGGTAAAGCCAAAATAATATTCTTTATCCCTAATGCAATTGTTTCTTCAATTAAACCGTATACTCTGCTCCTCAACTGTTGAAATGTTGACGTTATCTCAACTTTAGTTTTCTTCAAAGTGGCATTTCTTCCTAGTCAAGATTATTATCACATTGTTTATAAACCTATACAAACAAGCTGCTGAAAACGCTGTAGTGTGCTATGTGAGTAAGAATTAAGTTGCTTGATCAGTGGATTCACAGTGAAGAGCGCCACCTAGAGTGTGCCTGGGAAAGGTTGCCTTGTTGCAGGGGAACATGTCCTCATCTTAACAATAGTTACTCAAGTCAATATATTTGTTAACTTTGCAAAAGTAAGGTCACCTTTTCAAAATAAAAAGTTTATCAGTTAAGTTTAGTTGGTTAGGTTCCTGGCAAGCTTTAACTGGTTAGGTTAGAGGTTTGAAGTGGGCGTGTGAGAAAAATACTTTATTTAAAATTTCATACTGGTAAAATGTTTTTCTCATCATGTAACTTAAATTTTACGGAGAGTGATGACTCACTGCCTTCTTTGAAATGGCAAACTGGAGGTGACACACTTATCTGTGAACTTTTCCAATTTAAATTGTTTAGATATGACATTTTACATGATGAAGGGCTGGTATATTATCACTTTTGTTGCAATTTGTAATTGAATGTAATAGATGGATAGTAATATATTGTTTTGGGACCTTAGTGCCCCACCCCCCACCCCCACCCCCACCCCCCCCTCCCATACTTCCCTGTTAATCATTCTTCTTTCTGTCAAAACAGACTGCAGAATAAATAAACAGTGCATAGTGGTATAATAAATGTGTTGCTGCGAAAAAAGTGCATCAGTAAACATTAAAAATTGCTGTCATTATCCATTTTTTGTTTCAAAAATTCAGATATTTAGGGTTTTGGTAATAGGAAACAAAAACTGCACAACATCAAATCAATATGCTAAATAAACAGAAGTGCATCTTTAAGATTACCGCTGAAGACCAAAACATATCCCAGATGTTTGAAAAGATTAAAGGAATGTGCCTGGTGGTATTCCCAATGCAATGAAGAGGATCCAAGTTATGCCTACAAGAGCAACACCAGAGGCTATGTCATGCCTGAAGTAGTGTATCTAAGAAGGTGATGTATTATTAAAATGGTCGACAGTGAGCTGAGTATGTGTGTGAATGTATCTATCCATTGATACTAATGATTTAAACAACACAGATCAAGCTAGATTTTCTGTACAAGACAAATGGGGACGATGCTAATGATATATATAGCAAACAAACTAAGTCTAAATGATGGTGTATGTGTGTGAAACTGAGGGCTTCAACAAAAAGGAGTCTGGGTGTTTTGACGGAGCGAGGGCGTCCTCACTTTGCCTTCTTGTCTGAAACCAATGGGGACGCCACTTTTTCAAAAGTCCAAACAATTGGTGAACCAAGAGATGTCCTTGTTTTACGGGTTGACAAACAACTTTGTGTGTGTGTAAAGTTTATGTATGTGTTTATTTAAAGGCACATCAAATACCTTGTTGGAAAAACTGCTGCTACTGTATTCAATGATACTCGCTCTTTTTAAATAAAATAATAAACCTGCGAATTGTTTACCGTTAACTGATTATCAGAATTGAGTCAATTATAGCAGACACCGCCTTGCCAATTAAAAAATTGGATGTGGTTATTCACAGACATGATCAAATATTAATAAAGAGATAAATGTGTCTAATAAACATGCCGAAGGCGCTGATGCAAAAAATATATGACTTGGGCATGATATTCTTCCTATTTTTAATCTGATTTGTTTAGCTTCAGATAATCGCTAACATTAATAGCCCCACTAGAAAGCCTCTCAACTACTAAAACATGGAGGTAGAAATCCCGTGTACTTATTTTCCCAAGGGTTCAGTAGGGATCTCAGATGACATTATTTGTGTGGAAGAGGCATGGATGACACAGGTATGGGCAAGCCGCACTGTTTAACATTTAAAACATGTTGAACATTAAAATTCAGCCCAATTGGATTCCATTGTCGAGTGTTTTAAATGCTGCACTATGATTAGCTTGTGACTCATCCAATGTTGAAGGTCACACATGCCATTAGAATCGGCAGTTAACAACATTGATGGATTTCCTCTTTGTGGCAACTTCAACCGTCTAGGTTGAGTTTGTTCTCAACAGATGGTACTGTATTTAATTAGCTGTTTCGCAGCGCAGCGAAACAGCTCTTGTTTTTGTTAAAGTTTTTTGTTTTTATTTATTTTTTTTTTTTAATTTGTCTGTTTCAGTCATTTCAGTCATTGAAATAATGCACGATTCGTTCAAAGCAGCCTTTTGCATAGTTCCTAAAGAGCAATTGCAATGAAACTTTCAGTGATGAAAGGCATTGATGCAAGGAAGTGTCTAAAACAAATTCGTCATGATGACCTCATCACTCGTCACGTGACGTCATCTTAAAGGTTTCTATTTTAAACATTTGAAAATCTGTATCAAATCAGCCTCGAGAGACCGTAGGGTTCTGTTTGCGGGATTGTATAGGGATAAATAAGGTCTTCATTTTACTCAGTGTGCGTGACCTCATATGACCTCTACTTCCGGTCGAAACCGGAAGTGCCTTGTAATTTAAAAGTGCTAAATGTTATGAACATGCTTTCAACGATGTTAGTGTCTGGCAAGGGTGGGCAGTTAAAAAAAATACCGATGACGTCATGATACACATGAGCGCCCTCTAGCGGCAGGTTGAAAACTGTTCAAAATGGACTTTTTGAAGATGTGTGTGAGGAAGTTTTGTGTAATCACTTCAAAATTTACACATGTTGACCGTCAGCCAGCCATCATATGTGTGAAATTTCAGATCAATGACGTCATCGGGGGTCACGTGACGCGGCGGCATTAAAGATGCCTTTTTCGAAGTCGCATATCTCCCGATGTATTAGTGCGATCATGTTGAAACTTGGCAGGTTGTTAGATATTGGCAAGTTCTTTTAAATTCTGCAATGACGTCATGATGACGTCATCAAATGATTTTTTATGATTTTTTTATTTTTGCACGTTTTGGTCATAAATTGCTAATAAAACGTGGTATAATCCAAATTCTTTTTTAAACAGGCTTGTACGTCATAACTGCTTTGAATACAAAAAGACTTTCATATTTACTTTCAGAGTAATTGGAAAATGTTATTGCGAAACAGCTCGGCATTTGTGCACAAATGCAATTGAGCTCTAGTTTGGCTTTTTTCTGTTGATTGACTTGGGACGATAAAGATGAGGTATAATTGTGTCAATGAATAGTTCACAACAAAAACAATGATTTTAAACATTATTAAGTTGTAGACAAGATTGTGATTACATTTTTTACCATTTAAAGAAAGAAATGGTGGGTAGCTTGATTTCTGCCTGCGACAGATTGTTAGATTAAATTTACATCTGTCTTCTAATAAAGTAGCCTTTTGCACGATCATGCATTTGTATAAGCCATTTTTCACTCAATCGACTTAATGAAACCATAATTAACTTGTTTGTAATAGACCTTTGTACTGATGACATCAGAGTTTGTTTACCACTTTGCGGAAGAATGGGAAACTATTGCATCTCTGCATAACTGTCAGAAATGCAGTACCCAGTTAAAACACGCAAGGCAGAAGCAAATTCAGTCGTCAGTACAAATTTAAGTCATCGTCCCACTTCTTGAATTTCCTCACATCCTGACCCTACTCGATCCTTAGATAAGCTCAGTGTTTCTCAATTGATTTTCCCTCAGCATTTAGTTTTATTTCAACTATTTTTACAGTTCATTTTTCGAAGTTAAACACTCATAACCCCAACTTGAGTTGACTATTGAAATACACACAAAAAACACTCAAGCCTGAGCACAAAGGCCATTTGGTTATTAAGCTGTAGTTTTGTCCTGTTCATCCTCCATAGCCAAGCTTGGAGAGAGACAGGTCAAATCTTTCCAATGGCAGTTAAATAAAGTGGGAAAATCTTAAATGTCAACAACAACTATAGAGAGTTAAAAAGAAAACTATTGTAAAGAGAGGGTTATACAAAAGAAAACCATTTGTAAAGGAAACAATATATTCTCAAAAATCGTTCTTGTTTTCTACTTCTTTCACTGCAGTTTAATTATACAATCTTAGTTTTCTCAAGATATCATTGTTCAAACTCAGGAGCTTCCAATTGATTTGCTATTCTGAAACCCTGCTACCAGCCAAACTACAACTTCCCTTTAAATAGTTTAATTTAATAATGGAATCATAAAATGTCAAGAATTTCACCAGACAAAAATGACTAAAGCACATGTTCAACAGAAATCTAGACTCTTCAAAGCTAGTTGATAAATACTTAAAGGTGTGATGACTCCAGTTGAACTTCTAAACATGGCGTACCGTACATTTTTGTTACCATAAGCAAAGTCCAGTAAATAATAACAAAACTAATTATAACAACAAATAATTTGACAATTTCATTTTTATTTTCAGATGTACGATTTTTTACAACAGTCAGTTGAACAAAAATAGTTCAATATTTTTATCGTTGATATACATTAAACAATGGTTGCTCAAAATGATATTAACCTCATAAATCCCAACAAATCTATCTACTAGAATACAGGGTATTTAGCCAGATTTATTTGGGTGGAAAAACTATGTGTCTTAAAAAAGGGTGAGTATAAGATTTGGTAATTGAAAATGCAACAATGAACGCCACCATCAAGCAATCTGTTGTTCAAGGTGACTGGATACTGTGATCCGTCTTGGTTTATTTTAGAAAAACTCAAAGTGATCTTTTTCAGGTTTTTGTACTGGCTAGTTTTCCACCAACCAAATCTATGCATCCCCGTTCCCCTAGTTAAATCATTTTTTTACGACTGAAATACTGATTGAATATCAAATAGTTAGTTTTCCTTCTATGAGGTAATTGATTAAAAACAAGCCATTAATCCACTTTTCACTCTTGCTAAGGCATTTTGACATTTTTGCGCCACAATTTGTGCAACTGGTGCACAAAGTAGATTTGAAAAAATGACAAGAGACAAAAACACTTTATCGTTCCTATCATAAGGAGGCAACCCTCACCATCCCCCCCCCAAAGCACTGGAACCACCCAGACCTAATCTTACATATACTACGAATTAAAGGCACTTGTCCAGAGGTAATCTGCATTACAATCATTTACATGTTAAAACAATGGACTGTCAGGGGGGACCTTGCTCAAATTAATCACAGTTAAACAATAATACTAAAAGAAAATACTCTCAGGGAAACCTTGCTCATACTTACTACGGGCAAGGAAGAATAAAATGCAGCACTTTTTTTTATAAAGTAGCCACTATTCTATTGATACAATAAGGATAAATAATAAATTATCCAAATAACGAATGTTTTACATATAATCCATTGTTAGAAATTAAAATCTGAACACAACCCCAAAATAATACATCATAAAATACTCTAGAGTCATTACTGGAGCGTGACATGTATCTATTTCAGATATTACGTTACTTTAATCCCCTTTGGAGTTTCTTTTCTTTGGAGTTTCTTTTCTTTGAAGACATCATTACATCATACCTGTACATAATTTTTAGTTTTAAAGGATGGTTCACACTTGCTTTGTATCCACCAGAAGGTTATTTTTTGTTGTCAGAGATTGCAATACCTCATTCACTTTATTCATGGTTGATTTTAAAGCAAGGTTGCACTATAAAAATACACTCTCTTTTTAGCTAACATGCTGCACGCATCAGGGCAAGTTACCAACAGTCTAAACGTTAACAATCACCTTTTCATTTGTGAAATCAAGAATAAAGAACTGAACCCAGCCTTCTGATTTTATTCATCAAAACAGACAAAAGAGCAAAGTTGCCCCTGCAAGCAGACGAAAGCAAAGTTGTCCTCTGCAAGCAGACGAAAGCAAAAATGCCCTCTGCAAGCAGACGAAAGCAAAAATGCCCTCAGCAAACAAACAGAAGCAAAAATGCCCTCTGCAAACAGAAGAAAGCAAAAATGCCCTCTGCAAGCAGACGAAAGCAAAAATGCCCTCAGCAACCAAACAGAAGCAAAAATGCCCTCTGCAACCAGACGAAAGCAAAGTTGCCCTCTGCAACCAGACGAAAAGCAAAGTTGCCCTCTGCAACCAGACGAAAGCAAAGTTGCCCTCTGCAACCAGACGAAAGCAAAGTTGCCCTCTGCAACCAGACGAAAGCAAAGTTGCCCTCTGCAACCAGACGAAAGCAAAAGTTGCCCTCTGCAACCAGACGAAAGCAAAGTTGCCCTCTGCAACCAGACGAAAGCAAAGTTGCCCTCTGCAACCAGACAAAAGCAAAAATGCCCTCTGCAACCAGACGAAAGCAAAAATGCCCTCTGCAACCCGACGAAAGCAAAGTTGCCCCTGCAAGCAGACAAAAGCAAAAATGCCCTCTGCAAAACCCGACGAAAGCAAAAATGCCCTCTGCAAGCAGACGAAAGCAAAAAGGCCCATTGCAACCAGACGAAAGCAAAAATGCCCTCTGCAAACAGAGAAAGCAAAGTTGCCCTCTGCAAACAGAAGAAAGCAAAAAGGCCCTCTGCAAACAAGAAGAAAGCAAAAAATGCCCTCTGCAACCAGAAGAAAGCAAAAATGCCCTCTGCAACAGATGAAAGCAAAAATGCCTCTGCAAACAGAAGAAAGCAAACCAGACGAAAGCAAAGTTGCCCTCTGCAAGCAGACGAAAGCAAAGTTGCCCTCTGCAAGCAGACGAAAGCAAAAATGCCCTCTGCAACCAGACGAAAGCAATGTTTCCCTCTGCAACCAGACAAAATTAGTCTTGGGTACCTGAATGAGGAATTGGAAAGTCATTGCGCTGTTTCATGCATTTCAGTTGCATGCACCATAGAGAAAGGACCTATGCATGCAGACTCTCCACTACAAGGAATTTACACACATGATGCACCAACATGATTACACGCCTATAAAACATTTGCATTCAAGGGCTAAGACTGAAAATTTCAAACTCATGAATAAAGCCAATGATGTTTCTTTACAGTCACTGCACTCACATGCAGGTGCAGTCAGCCGAGTTCACAAACGAACCTTATTGATCATACATGCATACAAAAATAAATACCAAGATATTTCTACATGCCAGTCACACTGAAAAGAAAAGCATTTCCACTGGTCTTCTCTTTAGGTATGCATTATACTCATCAACTTTGCTTCCCCTGTAAACTATGAACTGGTGTTAAGTATCATAGCAAGTTTGAACCAACCTAAATTCCTATTTAACTCCCCCCATTTACACGCGATCTTGTTGCTGGTTACAACACTTTATCATCTGGACAATAGTCTCTACAACAAGTTAAAGGGACACTTCATGAACTAACACAGAGTGCCATTTTGTGGAACCAAATTTTTGACTCCACGAAATGGCAGACCGTGTTAGTTTCAAGGCATATTTGTGTGGATCATTATATTCTACTTTTAAAACATCTTGCCAACCATATTCAATTCTTAACAAACGCTTTAAAACGCTTTTTATAGCCCAAATAGCCCAATCCAAGGCAACGTGTACCAAGATGGGCTTCAATTCAACTTGTTTCAAAAACAAAGTTCAGCATTTCGTAAGTATATTCCTTCTGGGAAGTAGAATCCAGGAGAAATGGGAAATACACCACATAAATTTTTTTTTTTTAAACATCTGTTGTTCACTTATTCAGATTGTTTCTTTTCTGGTTACTTCTTATTTGCATGTAAGCATTGAGATTTCTCATGGAAGTATGGAAATAAATGTTCACTTGAATCGAATTGAAATTAATTCATAAATAAAACAACTGAAATAAACTTCTGCATGGATTTTCAAGCCCTACCCATGAACTACCCACCCCCCCCCTTCAAAAAACCCAAAGGTATACATTTAAAAAAAGGAATACTAAATCTTCAGCATTCCCGATGAGTTTGGAGAAGACAATCCAAACAAAGTGAATAAACTTAAGCATTATATACTTCAAACTACTTCCCCTGACCTTTCAAAAAAGGTCTTCATGGTTTAGATAGCTGTCTAGCCACAAAGCAACTGGAACCAGGGACCAGAAACTCTCACTTCCCTGTGTGGTCTCCTGTTCCAGTCACTTCATGGCTACGCAACTGTTCATGCCACAAGGCCTTGAGGAAAGGCTATATTACCCCAGCCCTCCCTATCACACACTGAGTGACATCAAAAGACATATTTATAGACTGTCAAGATGCTTTTCGACATTGTCAAATTTACAATTTAACAATTTACAGACGCACTTTTTTCCCCCAACATTTACCCTCTTCCCAAATCAATTAGTTGTTTTTATTACCAGATGGCAAGATTAATTAATCAATTAACTAACATTTACGTTCTTCTCTACTTTAGAAACAATAAAGATATGTTTTAAAATGCTCAGCCTTCTTTTGTATTACAAACATAAACATTTACAAAAGTCAACACTTTTTAAATTAAAGATATTTAAAATTAAAGATACACAATGCTGATTCTTTTTGTCAGGAATTATAGTTCCCCTGCCTTTAACTTCTCCTTCGTTTAAAATAATAATAATAATGACAATAATAAAATTACCCTTTATTTTTCATAAACCAAGTTTTTAGAGACGGAGCTTGCTGTATGAATCTGTAATCATATTCCAAATTATCGATAGTTTATTTTTATTACATTTTTTTCTTTCCGTTTTCATTTACATTTCTATGACTCAAACACAAGGAAAAATAATTCAGTGAACATTTCTAATACTCAACTCCTGTTTTACTCAGCAGAACTACAGAAAAAACATTCTGAAACTTGTTTTTCTCATGAACTTCAAAACTCGCTTCAAGGAACTCAGCAATGGACTTCTTTGAATTTAAAGCAGGAATTCTTTTGGATGGGGGGGGAGGGGTTTATCCAACTGCTGCCTTCCCACCCCGCCCCCCCCCCCAAAAAAAAAAAAAAAAAAAAAAAGCCCAACCACATGTCTCCTGACAGTAGTAAAATATTCAGAATGTTCAACTCATGTCTAAGATGTTCACAATTCTACAAAGACAATTAAAAAACTAACCTATTTACAGGATGCAAAATGATTACTTGATACAAGCAAACATCCACTCCAAAACTGACACTAAACCAAGTCCATAGTCCCTTGAACATAAATATCTCATAAGGGTAGATTACATCAATGTACCCATCACTTTACGTTCTCCCCACGTACAAAAACGTACAAAGTTAGGCTTCGCTTGCACAAATTTTTATTGTGGTTATTGTATTGCATCATGAACTTTGGAAAAAAAACGTTTTCCTATTGCGATTAAGCTTTAATTGGGATAAATGCAAGCGTTGCTCGTGTGTTGATTTTGTTTTTGCAGTCATACCAAGAGTATGTGGGAAAGGGGCAGTCTGTGTGCGACTGTAAAGATCCGTTTACAAATGTGGATATTTCTACAGTAGAATCAACAAAGAGAATACTCAAGTAAAATGGGTGGAAAATACTGAAAAATCAAGCAACAGGTATTCAAATTAATGATGCTATTGGGTGGGGGAGGGGGTACTGTAAAATTGATACATGTGACATGTAAACACTTTGGGGGTACCCAGCGGTGAGTTTTTTTTTTTTATGGACTTAGTTCTCTATACCATCCCCGATATGTGGCAGAAGTTGTGTGTTCCACCCCCCCCCCCATGGTCCCATACTTTAACACTCTTTTTCTCTTGTACAGAAGTACCCCCCCCCCTCTAAAATCCCTTTAAGAGTTCCTGAGATTCCCAGAACAAAATAAAAGACACAATAGGAGGGTTGGGGCGAGGTTCCACCTTGCCAATATCAATGTAGTTCTCAAGATTATACAGGCACTGAGCAAAATATAAAGGGTGTCCACGATTCACCATGTCACAAATTGATCAAGCCAGACAACTTAAGCTGTTGGTATGTCAACTTGGAGTTCAACGAACCATTTTGGTAGACTGGCGCCTGCTCAGTTACAACCTTCCAGACATGACAGACAGTTCAAACATTTGTAGATCATCAAAGATTTAACATGCAATGATGAAACTGCATAAATAAGAGCATTGCCTCATTTTGAACATTATCATCACACTTTGATGTGAAATTGTTCATTGATCATACAACAGATGATAGGAGAAATCATTCCAATTTGAGTCTTTTACTGTTACTGCTGTAATTGCCGTTATTTCCAAGATGACGATACCAGTGCGAGTTACAAAAAGGCTTGGCTTTTACATTATTCCCAATTTATGTTAAAACAGGAACAAAATTGTATTTTCAAAACACAAAGAGCTAGTTTAGGGTTGTTATGGAATGGTTTAGGCTTGGACCCTTTTTAAATATTTGGCTTTGGCTCAAGCTGATGAAGCTTCAATCAGGCAGACTGAAGCCTAAGCCGGGAGGTGAAGCCTTAGCCGGGGGTTTCAAGAAGGACTGATGTTGAATCAACGAAAACAACTACCAATCCACCCCATCATTTATAAATGCTGGGGGCAGGGCGTTCATGACATCTCAAGGGTTTTTAGAATAGGGTCCAAAATGTGTATTTTTCCAGAGTTAATGAAGAAATGACAATACCTTTAGAGAATAATTTTAAACAGTTGTGTGATGCTTTCAAATATATTATTCTTCAGACACTTTTGATTTCTGGGAACTTAAAAATGATATATGTTATTCTTCTTCAAATGTTCTTGCATACTGATGCATATTCTCCATACATTATCTTCTGGAGTTAATACTGCTATTTTATTTAATTGATTTTATTTATTTATTCATTTATTTATTTTTCTTAAATTTACTTCAACAAATAAATGTAACCTTAAGCCCTCTTGCTGGTTAACCTTCACCTCTACTTAATATGTGTTTAAATTAAATAAAACTTTCTTCTGTATAAGTCCAATTAAAAATAAAAAGATTCAAAATCGGTGAGAACTATCCAAGTTTAACCCTAAACTAATTTCCAAGTAACTAGACAAGCCTTGTTTTTTTAATGGCCCCTACTTGCTCTTGCCATGGATAAGTGCAATATTTGTATAACATTTACACTCATGCTTAACATCTTAAGTGAAAGTCAGCACTGGCAGGAATCTTAACTTCAGTTACACAGCTACATGTAGTACTGAAATCTGGCACTAACCTTATAAACAGAGAGTAGGACCATTTGCAAACCAAGAATGTCCACAATGAGCAGAAATTGGTCCTGCATTTCAATATCAATTAATTTTTATTTTTTTTAAAGGATGGTTCATTGAAATGTCAGAAAAATGAAAGAGTGAGAGTACACAGACTGAACTCACATGCTCAAGTTTTCAAGCAACTTGTTGTTCTTCTAAACAGTGACAAATTCCCCACAATTTTTATTTAAATCAGGACAAACCAGTTGACATGGTTATCTCTTGACAACCATAACAAATTCATGGACAACTTTCTGTACCTTGGCACAAAGTTCTTGGCAAGTACAGGATTGGTAATCGTATACAAAAATGAAAAGAATAGTATTATCCCAAAAGTTCATATTAATACCAATTCTTCGGGGAAATATTCAAGTCTGTAAACTATAAATAAAATAGAATTTTAGAACTCTAAATCAGCACTGCTTATTTTAATTGCCTCAATCAAAATAAGCATGATCATGAACACAAAATAAACTGCTTTTCGTTGTTCTAAATAAAATGTGATAATTTTAAATTTGAAAAAATCTTCACAGGTGGGGTTGCATTGTGCGTTTATTGAAATCTTTAGAATAGGCTTGAATGAAAGGCTTTATTATGTCATACACCTTTAAAGACTAATGTCATACATGATTGCACAACAAACCTTTTACCCAGTCGGACTTCAGTTGACAATTTTAGTTTAGGACAGGACCAAATTGTTCCCCCTTTCATTTCAAATTGCATCTCTCTAAAGTGTAAACTGGGCCAAATATCATAACCTCACTAAGCAAAATCAATTGCTTGACATATTTCTCCACTATGCAAAAAATAACCAATGAGACAGTACACATGGCAGTTTAGCTGGTAACCTATATCTGCTAAGTGAAACTGGTTTAATGCTAAGTCAATTTTATTGGTTAGCAAGATAGTTGCCACTAGTAGATATTTCTATATTCCATAAACCATTGTCTTGTACAGTAGCAGTAGCCGAACAATAATAATATTGTCATTTCATAAATTGCAATAATTACTCTTAATTTATATACACTAATTGTGCCTTGTTTTCAGAGGTACGACGTGTTTAATTATATTTGTGCTTTTGACTTCTGGAATATTTCTTGATACATTAGTTGGATAAGACTTGACTACATGTGTTCCACTCCACAGGGACAAATTTACAAGGTAGTCTCAGTGACAATATACCAGCACCTTCAAACATCAATTGCAGTGCTTCAAATTCATACAGACAATAAGTAGGACATACCAGAACTAATATTTATCAAAGAAAACAAAACTAATACATAGAATAGTACATTTTAGAATAGTACATTTTAGAATAGTACATTTTATGAAGATTGTAAGTGAACTTTTAACAGGTTTTTATACTAAGAAAGTAGATTCTGATTCCTATCTTCCCTATGATCAATGTAACAGGAGTGGACAAGACTAATTACAAATATTTCAACAACAAACATATCAGACTGAACTATATAAGTTTATTAAAGGCTTATTTGCATAATATGAAGTTTAGATTCAAACTCTACAATCCAAGTCAAGTTTGCTGTTAACTTTTGTAAATGAATCACGGAGCTATTACAATAGACCTTTAATGCATTGTCATCCCCCCTCCCCAATCTTAGAGGTAAAATAAGCAGCAAAGATGAAAACACGCAGCTATTTTTGTACGACACACATGATTGGCCAACGACCAACCTTATATTGACCTCTATGAGAAGGGGGTGATGTAGTCTGATGGAATCATAATATGCTGCAGGTCTACAAACCTACAAATCTTTAATACAAATCTTCAAATGTTTATAAAGTTCAGCCATGTATGACACAAAAGTGACAAACGGAAAACCAATCCCTGCACATTTCTACGAAACCTAGTGTCTATCCCTGAATAGTGAGTGCATAAGTAAGCAGACCATTGACAATTGTGTATAGAGATATAACCATCTGAAATTGATTTCAGTTTCAGCTTACAGTTCACATTTTCTGGGACAAAAGAAGAGAAAATGTAAGGTGGGTGGATTCCTTGGGTGGGCGGATTCCTTGGCTGTTCAATTCAAGAAAGCTTTGTGCAGAGAACTAGTTGGAGTTCCATGAGATTAGCACATTCTGAATGGGTTATGTAATCTCTTTACAGTTCCTTGTTAGTTTTATTGATGTTGGCCATTCTATTAATATTGGGACTTTTCTGTGCTAAGCAAGTTTTGGTCCTCTAGTCATCATTTTATTAAGCTGACTAAGCAGAAAATATTGCTTAACAATTTTCTTCTAAGAAAACTAAGCAGGAAACCAATCACAAAAGTACACACAATAGTTTGGCTGGTTACACATTTTTGGTAAGCAAAATTGTTTTGTGCTTAGCTAAATATATATGTGTATATTTTGTGCTTTTAAAGCAAGCAGCTGTATGAGACTGGGTGCTTCCGTTTTAAAATAACCTTTATGGCTGGATAACACCTGATGAACAAAGACCATTACACAAAACGCTCTGTAAATATCACAGACCTTATTTGCATATTGATCACATGCCCTTGTCACACACTTGTAGAAAAGCAGCAAACCGTTTGTCTTTTTTTTTAACTAGTAGAAGCCAGACTTTCTAATTTGACTGAGATCAACTTGTAGTTGTATGAGTGACTTCAGTCATGAAGTAGGATCCCATCTCTGCCACTGATAATCTGTGGGCATATATTTTCAAGTTTTTCTGGGGTTTTTTTTCACTCCCAAATTGATGTACAAATTGTGTGTTTTCAAATGAATATTTTACATGATTAAATTGCTAAATGTACAGTTGGTGATTATTGCATTGTATTACACAGTCATTTGTTTTCAACTGTCTGATACATATTGCTAAATATTTTGATAGACTTTGGCAGCGGCCAATCAAATCAAGTATATTTGCCCATATTATAGTCTGGTACCGTTATAAATACTCTGCAACTATCTGTAACTCTGTTAACTTCTTCCCAATAATTTACATAATTCTTAATGCTTACATTTCTTTCATTCCATGGGAATAAAACAAATGTAAATGTACAATCTAAACCTTGACTAACAGGAAAAATTGACTGACAATATTAATAAACCCAACTTCCCTAGCGTCTTCTCTTTGGGTAGAGAACTTCTAAGGATTAAGGATTTCATTTATTTCAGAGTAACAAAGTGTTTTTGGTCTGAGGCCAGCTGGTGATTTGCAGAAAAAAAAACAAAAAAAACCTTCCTAAATTCTCCAATATCCTCCAGTCTGTGGTAACTCCACACTCTAATGATTGGTCTGCCTGACCCTAGGCTAGGAGAGTGGGTGGTTTGAAGGTACCAAACCATATCCATCTAAGTCAGCCTAACCATGACAAAGAGTTAGGAGAACTTGAGAGAAGTCAGGGTTTTGAATCTGGAATACTAGAATCCTCACAATGGTCATGTCTATTTCATCTACTGTGCAAAGTTCATTGACTGATTCTACACGAGATACTCAGGTTGATTCAGCGACATTAATTGTGTATCAACCCTTTAGCCACCTACTACCAGACACATACAAGGTGAAGAAAGATTCTAAGAGTGCAAAATTGTTGTACTAGGGACATTAAGTTGACGAAGAGCATTCTTCAGTTCTTCAGAATCCCCACATTTACACATACTTGGTCACCTCACACCTCTAAGATCAACTCCAAGATTGTTTTCAGAGAGATCAACATTGTGATTATTTACAAAACAATATTTATATATATATGGAGGAGTGGTGGCCCTAGCTTTCTATCCAAACCGGATCTGGGGTTTGGGTTTTTTTTCTTTTCTTTTAAAGATCTTACAGGGACCTGTTTCTTAATCACCTTGAATAAACCCAAGCATGAGGGTTACCACGGTAAACGTTGCTGCGTTGACTGGAAACGCACGTAATAGAGAAGCCCCTAGTCCTTTGGCGAAGACCGATAAACCCTCGCTATGGTAACTCTTCTTGATCATGTCTATCGTGCCAGTGTACTGGCAGGACTGGGGACCTTCAATCCCGTCTGCCTGAATTCTTGTCTTCATGACGTCAGCTGCAAACGAAACACACCATGAGATCATCCCACTCAGTCCACCCGCCATCAGCAGCCCGCCGATGCCAATCTCATTATCTTTACTCACATCTGCTATTTTCCGACACAGTATATCGTATGACATGAAGTACGTCCCAAAGCCAGGGGTGTCCCGTAGTAGCGTCAAGGTGAATCCGCGGTAGCATCCCCGGACTCCTTCCTGGTGGTAGATCTTCCGTATGGCATCGATGGAGCCTTTGTAATGTGTCTTAGTCTGGTGCTGTTTATCCTCCCCTATCCCTTCCATTTGCATTCGTATCTTGGCTAGTTCCATGGGTCCTGCTATGACAGACTGGATAGACCCAGCCACGGCGCCACAACAGAAATGGCTGAATGGCGTTTGATTCTCAATCTGACGCATCATGTTACCCTGAACTCCAAAGACAATGGCATTGATAAAAGCCAGCCCTGCTAGGGGGGATGCCATACCCTTAAAAAAACCAAACACCTGTGTAGAGAAAAACAGATAAGACCACTTAGCACCACTTCCTACACCACAACAATCTCTTTCATCGGCCTGTAGCATTTCATTCTTGGCAACAGTTCTAAACAACCCACACTAGAACAAGACAAGCATTTCAGAATGTCTGTCATCCTAAATCCATCAAAGTTCAACAGCATGTTTTACTGAAACTAGAAGCTAACTGGTCCTGCTGGCTTGTCACTGAAAAAGTTAAGTAATTTGGGGTTGCACAAAGAAAAATTTATTAGAGTGGGACTTGAACCAACTACCTCCGATTAACATGCCGGCAATCTACCAACTGCGCTACCTAGCCCTATGTTGGTGGTCTCCATATTATGTCAATATCTTTGGTTCGGGTGTGTCAGTCAGGAGCCCTTGCGGTCTATTACTTGATATTTGGAGACAAAAAATCACATGTTGTATAGTAAACTTGGCAACCCTGAACAAAGATATTGACATAATAGGGAGACTGCCAACACAGGGCTCGATAACGCAGTTGGTAGAGCACCAGCACGTTAATTCGGAAGTGGTTGGTTCAAGTCCCACTCTAGTAAATTGTATTTGTTCAACCCCAAATTATTTAAAACTCACCCAGTCAGTTTCCCTTATGGTTTATTACTTGATATTTGTAATTATAAAGTTAAAAGCAAACCCTATCAAGAGTATGGAAAACCCAACTTAAAATGGGTTGCCTACCCCTTTACTTTACACCAGGATGTAGTTGGTACTTAGTACTATGACTCCTTTATGGTGTGTTGTGGCCAAGCAGTCTAGTTCAGGACACAAGCTCTGGTGTTGTCAGCAGCAGAGTGTGGGTTCAAATCCCGTTCATGACATTTGCGCCCTTGAGCAAGGCACTTAACCATAATTGCTTCGTGAAAAGTTGGAAAGGTCCGGCCTTGTGAGTTAGGCAATATCTCTTTCTTTTTGTTATTGTTTTAAAAATATAAAACAGTCTTGAGTGTGTAGAGTGAACAGCGTAAAGAAGAAACCAATGTTACTTACCGTTTCTTGCCTTGCAATAGTAACAAAGCAGTGAGCTACACCATTGTACCGTTTAGTCGCTATTGTTTGTGCCTGTAGTCTAACCTGAAATAAATAAACCATAACAACTGTAAATCAGTGGTGTTTTAGTTGAAAAGCTGTATCTAAAAAAGAAGTCAAAGTTTCTGGGGTTTTTTTAATAATAAAACAACTTTGTTAAAAATAATTTTATTTTAAAATATGTGCTGAAATTCGCTGTAATGAAAAATTAAACCATTCAACAAAATTGTGTACATAATATCATGAGTTTCAAGTCTAAATAATCAGTTACTTTAAAATAAAATAAATAAATAAATAAAAAAAGGGGAAAAAAAGTTAGTTCCATTCTCACGACCCCATGGGCAAAACAAGTGTACATTGTACAGTCCGATTTAATGTATACAATGTAATGCAAACATAATTAGCCAAAGCTTAACAATGTCTGTGTACAATTTATGTGTAATAAAGTTAACTACTAACAAAAATTCATAATAATGATGGACATTTTATGAAATGCTGAGACCTGCCAATCATGATATTTATGGCACATAAGCATCATTACCACAGTCATTAGGCCATATTTCTGTCCTTCAACCATCTCAGCTCCCTGGTGAGTATGCAGCACAGTGCTGCTAAGAGTGTATTGATCAAGCTTATAGAATCATATTGCAATCTCTGCCCTCACATATACTCATACTCCTTGGTATAGGGAAGCAAATAGTCAGGTATTTACAGAGTGTCTGCATGATGTGATTATGCAATCAATCCCAACACAAGCAAAACTACAGTGGTATTCCAACACATGGGACAGATTTTCTTCCATAACAGATTTACCATTCAATGCATTAAAAAAAAATAATAATAATACTGGAGTCTTATAGAGCGCACGTATCTCTACCAATAAGGTACTCTAGGCATTTGAACAAAGAGAAACATTTCTAAGACAGAATTTTGAAAATTTTTAATTATGAGATTGATTTTATGCATTACATAAAAAGCAAGAAGAGAGATGCCGGAGTTCTGATATTAGTGCCCATTGAAGGATCTTGTTCCATGAGCAATTGTTACAAACACTGCATCTTTTCTAATTATTAGTTTGAATTTTGTGCAATTTATCAGGCAATTCTCCATCTTATTCATTCATGAAGTTGCTACAAGGATAGATAAAACAAGCCTGTAATTACACAACAACCAAAGAGGACATGGTCTCTATTGCCCTGATCTTGGCCTTAATGCCCCCATTCCCAAGGACTTTAAGCTTTTCCAACAGAAGTGCCCTTTGCAAAATTTTAATGCAAATTACCCTTTCAACAATTCATTTCAATTCAATTCAATTCAATTCAATTTTATTATATTTTCCTTAAAGAGTAGCACTTAAGGAAAATTCTTTATCAGCTTTTGACGTCCTCAATTATGACATATTATTGTATAAACTAAGCCACTTTAGAACTCCTGGAAATCACTTAAGTGATTCACCAGTGGCAGTTGTCTGTCCAATAGGAATGCATGAGTATCCTTCACCAGCTGTCTGTCCATTCACCAGTTGTCTGACCAATAGGAACCAACGTGTATCCTTCACCAGTTGTCTGACCAATAGGAACCAACGTGTACCCTTCACCAGTTGTCTGTCCAATAGGAAGCACTGTGTATCCTTCACCAGTTGTCTGTCCAATAGGAACCAACGTGTATCCTTCACCAGTTGTCTGTCCAATAGAAAGCACTGTGTATCCTTCAAAAGTTGTCTGTCCAATAGGAAGCACTGTGAATCCTTCAAAAGTTGTGTGTCCAATAGAAAGCACTGTGTATCCTTCAAAAGTTGTCTGTCCAATAGAAAGCAATGTGTATCCTTCAAAAGTTGTCTGTCCAATAGGAAGCACTGTGTATCCTACTCCTGTGGTGTTCCACAGGGGTCAATCTTGGGACCTCTGCACCTCATAAGTTTATTAATGATTTTACCAACTGTTCTAAACTTCTTTTGATGTTCTTCTTGCCGATGATTCTAATTTGTTTACAGCCATAACAACATTGATATTCTCGTTAACACAATAAACTTTGAGCTTTGGTTTGTTTCTATGTGGATCAAATCCAACAAATTATCACTGAATCAAAAATTTAGCGATAAGCACTGTTTCTCTATACATGTAGGTGTTCATTAAAAAACATGGAAACTAGTTTAACAAATGGTTTGTTTATTGACAATGACTTGTCCTGGAAAAACCACATTGATTATTTATATATGGTAATCTCTAGAAATATAAGAATCATTAACAGACTCCAGTAATTTCTTCCCAATATTGGATTTTATCTTTGCAGTACCGGTACATTACCTTAGCATTGGAAAAATGCCAGTACACCAATAGCTAATCAGACTGTTTATCTTGCATTTATACAAGTCATAAACAGACCAGTATCAATCATGATCCAATTTTTCTAAAGGGTAACTATTTAAAGGAAGGATGAGATTCTGAAAAAATAAAAAGTCGGAACTGAAAATAAAAGTTGGTTTTCCAAAGTCTAAAAGTTGAAATTCCCCCGAAAGTCAGAAGAAACTCATCCTTGTTAAAAGTTAATGAGTTAGATTCACAGCTTGGTATCTTAACGATGTTCCAATGAATTTTGTTTTCACAGAACTTGGGGAAGTTACCGAGTATACGGTGCCTTACACACATCGGTGAAAGGGTAAAAACCAAATAATAATGTTCCACTCTGTACATAATGAATTAGTCAACTGCCCAACGTTAAAACAAAAAAATTGACAAAACAAAACCCTGCCACCGCAAAACTCCATATGATTTGGACCACCATATTC
The DNA here is from genome assembly GCA_032158295.1 of Pycnopodia helianthoides. Lineage (NCBI taxonomy): Eukaryota > Metazoa > Echinodermata > Asteroidea > Forcipulatida > Asteriidae > Pycnopodia > Pycnopodia helianthoides. Next base: position 35,342,886 of record CM063243.1, read on the forward strand.
CAAGAAGTTTGAATAAGCACGAGACTTACATAGTCTATTACTCTAACTACAAAAATACAGATATGAGATTTGATGTGGAACTAAGTGAATCAAGTTCAATGAACATGATTTTTTTCAACAACAGTATCAATTGATGTGAAAAGGAAATGATGTGAAAATAAAATGTGAATGTTCTTTCCTCATTGAGATTTTCTGGATCTGGCTGCAGTCAAACTGCCTCTTGTTACAAGATTAGGATAATCATTTACAATACACTGTGAAATCCTTGGCCTTTGTTGAATAATGAGCGAATCAGGGATCCAATGCAGTGAGTAAATCAAGCTCTACAGGTGTTCAGGGATCCAATCCAGCGAGTGAATCAAGCTTTACAGGTGTTCAGGGATCCAATGCAGTGAGTGAATCAAGCTCTACAGGTGTTCAGGGATCCAATCCAGCGAGTGAATCAAGCTCTACAGGTGTCTAGGGATCCAATGCAGCGAGTGAATCAAGCTCTACTGGTGTCTAGGGATCCATTGCAAGGAGTGAATCAAGCTCTACAGGTGTTCAGGGATCCAATCCAGCGATTGAATCAAACTTTACAGGTGTTCAGGGATCAAATGCAGCGAGTGAATCAAGCTCTACTGGTGTCTAGGGATCAATTGCAGCAAGTAAATCAAGCTCTACAGGTGTCTAGGGATCCAATGGAGCGAGTGATTCAAGCTCTAGAGGTGTCTAGGGATCCAATGGAGCAGTGAATCAAACTCTACTGGTGTTTAGGGATCAAATGCAGCGAGTGAATCAAGCTCTACAGGTGTCTAGGGATCCAATGGAGCAAGTGAATCAAGCTCTACAGGGATCTAGGGATCCAATGGAGCAAGTGAATCAAGCTCTACAGGGATCTAGGGATCCAATGGAGCGAGTGATTCAAGCTCTACAGGTGTCTAGGGATCCAATGGAGCAAGTGAATCAAGCTCTACAGGGATCTAGGGATCCAATGGAGCGAGTGATTCAAGCTCTACAGCACTAGGGATCCAATGGAGCGAGTGATTCAAGCTCTACAGCCACTAGGGATCCAATGCAGCGAGTGAATCAAGCTCTACTGGTGTCTAGGGATCCATTGCAAGGAGTGAATCAAGCTCTACAGGTGTCTAGGAATCCAATCCAGCGAGTGAAACAAACTTTACAGGTGTTCAGGGATCAAAGCAGCGAGTGAATCAAGCTCTACTGGTGTCTAGGGATCAATTGCAGCAAGTAAATCAAGCTCTACAGATGTCTAGGGATCCAATGGAGCGAGTGATTCAAGCTCTAGAGGTGTCTAGGGATCCAATGGAGCGAGTGAATCAAGCTCTACTGGTGTTTAGGGATCAAATGCAGCGAGTGAATCAAGCTCTACTGGTGTCTAGGGATCCAATGGAGCGAGTGATTCAAGCTCTACTGGTGTCTAGGGATCCAATGGAGCGAGTGATTCAAGCTCTACTGGTGTCTAGGGATCCAATGGAGCGAGTGATTCAAGCTCTACTGGTGTATAGGGATCCAATGGAGCGAGTGATTCAAGCTCTACATGTGTCTAGGGATCCAACGCAGTGAATGAATCAAGCTCTACAGGTGTCTAGGGATCCAATGCAGCGAGTGAATCGAGTTCTACTGGTGTCTAGGGATCCAATGCAACGAGTGAATCAAGCTCCACACATGACAATGGATCCAATGCAGCAAGTGAATCAAGCTCTACAGGTATCTAGGATCCAATGCAGCATAGTAAAACTCTTTGATATTTTCAATTTAACCTTTTCTTTTCTTTCACTATTGATCCTCCAAACCTGAGGAGCATGCTGTGAATTTGATACAGCTGTTTGCACCCCCCCCCCCACCAAAGGGCCCTCTACCATGTCTACCCATGCTCCATAACCTACCATGGGGTTTATACAATGCACGTTTTTCCCACTTCCCCTGGTGATAGTCAAAAAGTTGATTTGATCATAGGAAGCATAATACACCTTGCTCTATGATACATCATTGTTTTGGGAAGAGTACATTTCTTTCCATCGTCTTTCTTTCAGATACACTCAACAACCACGAATGAAGGAAAGTAATACAACCATAATAAAACCAACCTGTGAAAAAGTCACCACATTACAAGGACTCTTAATGGACGAACAATGTCAATGAATGAACTCTCTCATGTACAACTTTGCCATTGTCCTTTTCAGACCGCGTTCCCACTGATCCACAATTACAAGATCCTGACCCCGCAAAAGGATTAGTCGCAGACGTGAATCGCGGTCGCGTTCCCACTTGAGTATGATCGCGCATTGATCCACCTTTTGTAAACGGAAGTAGATCAAAAGTTCACCAACGCAGGTCACTTTCGCCCATCTTCCTCACAATTACCTGAAATACTGCGCTATTTCTCACGGTGCCGTCCAGTTTGTTTTGAATTTCTTGACTGGCCCAGATGTCTAAAAAGTTCCCACTCTGTCCGACCATAGCTTACCACGCTTCTCATCTTTTGGGGTTTTTTTTTTGGACGAATTTATGGGATGTTTATTGCTGGGCGCTGCCATCTTTAAAGAACGTACAATGCATCCAAAAATTGGCGTGGGTTTGGGTTTAGTGTGGATGCGTTGTACAGAACGTGTAGTTGGTATCGTCACGTGACGTCAATACTGCTTTATGCTTTACTTGCAATTCTTTTATGTCACCAAATGCGTGGTGCGTGCTGGGAATAGAAGAAAAAAGAACACCGTTTTCGCGCCATTCGGGCCTACCGGACCGGATGTTCGTCCTCAAATTGCGGGGTCTGATCGCCCTTTGCGTTCCCACTAGACTTTTGATCGCCCATTAATCCAAAAGGGCGATCAGATCCCGCTTTAATCCTACTCCCGAGGTGGATCAAATTGCGGGGTCTGATCCTGATCGCCCTCGCGTTCCCACTTACGCTTGATCGCCCTTTGATCGCCCTTTTCGATAAATTGCGGGGTCTGATCGCCCTTTTCTCGAATTGCGCGATCAATGCGGGGTCCAGTTGGAACGGGGTCTAAGCCACCAGCATGGTCTAATGGTTAACTATTTCAATTGACTCCAGGGATAGCAGCATGTATGTCCAAAGAGGAGTAGGTTTTTGAATACCTCTTAGCTACAATTCATTCAGCTTTAACTCCTACCTATGCCTAGGATTGGGTCTGAAAAGAGATTAACATTAAATAGTGCAATCAGGAAATCCTATACCCCAGCTTGGCCACTGAGCACTCAGCAAACACATGTTGAGATGGATGCATTATTTCTTAAGTGTATTGACAATCTTCTCCTTGTATAAATCAACGCCCACGAGGATTGAAAATTACTTTCTGTTCTTTTGGTTAAACTTTCTTAAGAAAGAGGAAACAGAATTGGGCCATTATCTCTATTGAGATCTCAAACTGGGGGAGAGGGGTACTTTTTTTTAAAGAATATCCACAACTACCATGCATTTATAATGGTAGAGTATTGGGTGTGATTGTCATTGTAGAAAAAATCCTGAAAATTGAGCAACAGTCTCCTTTTGGTCTAACGGTAAAAAATAATTTAAAAAACTTGAGGGTGTTACAGTGATGGATTTAAAGGTTATATGAATGGAAATCTAGAGGCTGGGACAAAAGCTCATTATCTCAAACAAAGTTTCAAGGCAAAGAAAGATCCTTCAAGAAAATCCGGAAATCATGAAAAAATCCTGTGGTGAATAAATAAAAAAATTATAAGTGTCAACCTTGCGAAAAAAGTTCCATCTAAAGAACTGCCATTGGTAAGAAAATTGGTTAAATACACTTGATATCTTGGTGATGTTTTAAGCTTTGCATTCAGTGGATTTATATGCCCAATAGCATGTACGGACTGACACAAAATCCCGGATAAAATGTAAACCACTACACTGTATCTCCTTAAAAAATACTCTGACACCAAACTGTGATCTAATGAGATTTCCACATGTTGTTTGTATAATGTGTTCACTGACAAACTACAGGATGAGTATTTGGATATAAGTTCCTTCTTCCTAAAAACAATGATGTTATCGATACTGTTTAAGGACCTCATCTGAAAGGACATGATTCTAAAATATGTAAGAAGGAGAGGGGGGTGGTAAATAAGCAGTTCTAGTATTTCAAGTGATGTTGTGTTGTTTGTCTGTCTTTTTTGCTGAAGGATTTTCCATGAGAAAAGGATCAAATTTATTCAATTTGATGAAGTAGAATTACTGCAATAGTTTTTTTAATACTCATAAAAATGTTTAATGTTAGATTCATAATATTCAATTTGATGAAGTAAAATTTCTGCATTAGTTATTTTGTTACTCATAAAAAATTCAATGTTAGATTCCTATCAAGGTAGACGGATATTGCACTCTCAGATTTTGGCAGGGTGCCAAATTAATGTAACAAACAAGGTTTAGTTGAGGAAGTGTCTCACATGATTTCATCCTTGTTCATGGGCTATACCATTATTGCTGCAGACAACCAAACAGCCAAAATATTTGCAAAAAATAGTTAATGGACTGATGTTCCCGCCAAAGGCTACATGACAACACAACACACATGAGCAGGTATACTGACATAACAGAAGCAGTCAAGTAGAAAGAAATTAAAAGAGAGAGAGAGGCAGAAAGCGCACAGAAAAAGCAAGGGATGAAAATTGAAGAGGTAGACAAAGGGCCGGTGCAGGGAAGGGGTAAAGTGTTTGAGATATTTAACCTGTGATTGTTTGATTGTTCTTATTAGTACAGTATAATAACCATACATTGAAAAAAGCTTTACTTAAAAATTTAAAAATTTAAAAAAGCATTCCAAAATGCAAAGATCAGGCTTGGAATTACACACAGGCCCCTGCCTCTATCATCTTGGTCTTGTTCTTGGCCTTGGTGCCTATTTAAAAGTTTCCCATAGACTTTAAGAAACACGCTTTGCAAAAAGAAAATGGCCTTGTCCTCTCCAAGTCATAATTCCAGACCTACAAGATTGCACAAAGTTTTATCATTAGACATTCAATTTGTTCGCTTAAACTAAAGAAACAGCCGTTTTAGACTCAACAGGTTTTTAGACAAAATCACAAAAATGATTTTGCCAAACTTCTAAATTTTGCATTTTTCGAACATAAACATGTATCTGTTTTCTGCATGCAGTAGTAATTGTTGATGCACCATTAAGATGCTAATTCTCACACTATGGTGTATACACAATGATCATATAAAAAAGATGTTGAATTTACAAAGTAAATAACATGCAGTGGTATTTGTAATTGTGACTACTGACTGCATTGGGGCCATCTGAGATGCTAGTACTACCCCTTCTACATCAGATCATAACGGTTCCAGACACTTCTTCTTTTGAAGCAACATAGGGCCACTATCCCCAAAACCATCATTCCTGACGGAAATAATCAAACAAAGAGATATATTCTTCTTGCTAATATGGGTTGTATTGTTACTCAAACTGTGTGAATTCAATTTCCAATGACCAATCCATAGTATACCTGGGCCCAATACCATGGCAATGCTTACTACAGAATGTGCGCTTACAGTGCCCTGTTAAGTACAGAATTCTGAGTACTACCAGGGCTCAATTTCATAGAGCTGCTTAAGCAAAAAATATTGCTTAACAATTTTCTGCTAAGCAGAAATCAGCAAGATACCAGTCACAAATTGTACATGCCACATGGTAGTTTGGCCGGTAACCTTATTCTGGTAAGCATAATGTTGTTTTGCTAAGCTAATTTTTGTGCTTAAGCAGCTCTATGAAATTAGACCCTGTTTCTAATTTAAGATTGTTGCTAGGCACATAAAATTGCTAACCACATACAACACCCACCTTATCTTTAGTTCAGAATCATTTATTCAAGAAACCATAAGTTGGAGTCAATGGTCTCTTTTGCATGTAGTTCAGTTTTTGGCTGTAACTATTAATACAGAACTGCATGTACGAACTATGTAAAAGCCATGTATTAAAGGCCCTGTACACTATTGGTAAGATCGAAAAACACAAATGTTCACAGATTCACACATAACTTACAGTGTACATGATTTAAAGTAAGTAATGGTAGAAAGGGTTCCTTAAAATATTTCTGCCTAAAATGCTATCGTTTCTGAGAAATGAATAAAGCAATAGTTTTTATCGCGTGCGATAATAAACTCGATGTTTGAAAAACAGAAAACACAAAAGGTCTCTTTTCACTATTTTTTCGTGACCTCGATGACCAATTAAGCTCAAATTTTCACAGGTTTGTTATTTCATGTGTATGGTTAATCATACAAAACATGAACTTTGTTTGTGACTGTTTTGTCAGCTCTACCAATCCTGTATAATATCTTTAAAGCGGAACTTTTTTCTTACCTTTAATAGAAAAAAAGTAAGCCAGATCTATTGAGTAAATGGACTGACCTACATGTTATAGAAGAATGTCATGCCTGATCAATTTACAGAATCCTCAAAGGTTGCTTGTTATACCACGGTCCTAGTTTAAGATAGCTGCTAAGCACACAAAACTGCTAACCACAAAGTTTGCTTAGTAGAAACTATTAACCAGTCACAAATTTTATATGTGTGTACTGTGTTGTGGATGACACCCCTCTGATATATGCTTAGCAAGTGAATTTATCGACGTGGCCATGATTTCTGATGAAGTTGAAAATAACCCTGACAACACGGAAATCATAACAATTCCCCCTGAAGACATTTGGGGCCCTGCAACTTAAGCTCAAAGCTTAGGAGATTTGGAGTCGTTTGTTTTTTCAGCTTCGAATGACAGGGGCCACTGTCCCCTAAACTTATTTTTGTTTCGTACAGGGCAAACCCCTTGCGGATTTTCAAGCTTTTAGTGATTTTTTTCATTTTGTGCTTGTGAGTGAACTCGCCACCTTTGACTTCTGTGTCTATCATCAAGCTTACAGTCAGGATTGTTTGCCATGTGTAAAGGGGTTTTTCGTAAGGTTAGTGTGATGGGAGATTTCACTTGTACAGGATACGGATTTGAAAAAACAAATTTATTTGAAGAAATTATCAAATATTGTCTGCATGAATGTTGAATTGTAGAAAATGGCCCATAGTATAAGTACATGCATCAAGAAGAAGGAATATTCAGTGTGTATACACTAAGATGTTAAAGCCATAAAGAGGCAACATTCAGAGATCATTACCAATTTCAAAGATTTTATCAAAATAATGGCAAAAATATGGAGGTTTTTGAAGGATTAAAGGCCCTGTACACTATTGGTAAGATCGAAAAACACAATGTTCACAGATTCATACATAACTTACATGATTTAAAGTAAGTAATGGTAGAAAGGGTTCCTTAAAATATTTCTGCCTAAAATGCTATCGTTTCTGAGAAACGAGTAAAACAATAGTAATTATCGGGCGCGATAATTTGAAAAAACAGAAAACACATAAGAGCTCTTTTCACTATTTTCTTGTGACCTCGATGACCAATTGAGCTCAAACTTTCACAGGTTTGTTTGTTCATGCATATGTTTAATCACACAAAATGTGGACACTGATTTTGAGCTGTTACCAAAAGTGTACAATACCTTTAAGGCAGTAGGGTCCTACATAAACTCATACTGGTTGATTTTTGAGGATTGATACAGTATAGGGTCCTACATTAACTCATATTGGTAGATTTTGGAGGATTGAGGCAGTAGGGTCCTACATTAACTCATATATTGGTAGATTTTTGAGGATTAAGGCAGTAGGGTCCTACATTAACTCATATTGGTCGATTTCGCAGTAGGGTCCTACATTAACTCATATATTGGTCGATTTTGGTGGATTGAGGCAGTAGGGTCCTATATTAACTCATATTGGTCGATTTCGCAGTAGGGTCCTACATTAACTCATATATTGGTCGATTTTGGGTGGATTGAGGCAGTAGGGTCCTACATTAACTCAAATTGGTCGATTTCGCAGTAGCAGGCCTCAAACTTCAACATTTTTAGGGCAAGGCCACTTTGGCCTTGGAGCAAGCCAAATTTTGAAGGGCACCAAGGCCAGTTGATTGGGCACCAAGGCCAAAAATGCAATTTTAAAAAAGGCCTGAAGGCCATCAATAAACACTGTAATTCATTAGTTACCCCAAGTTTTTTATACACAAAAATTCAAAATATATAAATTGGAAAATTGGAAAATTAAAAATATATAAATTGGAAAATTGGCCAGAGGTTCCCCTATGGGTGGTTAACCAGATAAAACAATTTGCATGAATAAAATATTGATAAATCACATCTTATTCATAAACAAACTGTAAAACTGTGGAGCCACCAGATGTCAACACACTTTCCAGGTTAAAAAGAACACAACATCCACCACTCCTATGACTATGAGTCAAAAAACCAGGTCACAAAAGCACAAAGACACTGCATGCTTGCATAGTCTTTTGAGTGAAGCAAGAGTATTACAAACTAAAACAATTGGATAACAAACTGTAGAGGATTAACCACAGAGACACCACACAGGCAGCTTGTCTTTTGAGTGAAGCAAGAGTACCATTTGTATAACAAACTGTAGAGTTAACACGAGACACACAGCGCTTGTTTGAGTGAAGCAAATAATTTGTTAACAAATGTAGGATTAGATAAGAGGAACTGGGTCTCAATAGGTGGGGCCAACATTAAATAACGAAAAGGATCTCCAACTGTCGGCTTGGTCTGTGTAGAAAAGTTTGTTTTTTCGTAATCATTGACAACTGTGTAAAAAATATTCAGAAAAATCGCGGCAGCTGGTGCTTCTAAACAACTTTGATAATGTATTTAACTTCTACTAAAAAGGGCACCACGGCCAACAGGGAATAAGGGCACGGCAATTATGGCTTTGAAGAAGATGATTTTTGGAGGGGCACTACGGCCAGTAACAAGGGCACTGACGGCCATGGCCGTCGTGGCCGCCGGGAAGTTTGAGGCCTGCAGTAGGGTCCTACATTGACTCATATATTGGTTGATTTTTGGAGGATTAAGGCAGTAGGGTCCTACATAGACTCTCTTGGCGATTTCGCAGTAGGGTCCTACATTAACTCATATATTGGTCGATTTTGGAGGATTGAAAGGGAGTAGGGTCCTACATTAACTCATATTGGTCGATTTCGCAGTAGGGTCCTACATTAACTCATATATTGGTCGATTTTGGAGGATTGAGGCAGTAGGGTCCTACATTAATTCATATTGGTCGATTTTGCAGTAGGGTCCTACATTAACTCATATATTGGTCGATTTTGGAGGATTGAGGCAGTAGGGTCCTACATTAACCCTCTCGCTGTCTGACCATTCAATACCATTCACTGTGGTTTTGAATGATAAAATATGCCAGCCTGCAATATGATACCATGAGGGAATGCATGTACACAGTAAACAGTTAGTTCTGTGCACAGTATACAAGTATAACATGGTTTGAGGGTGATATTGGCTCCCTGAGGTATTGGAAGTTGACAAACTAGTTCCCGAGGCAAAGCCGAGGGAATTTGTTTGTCAACTTCCAATACCAAGGGAGCTAATATCGACTGTTAAACCGAAATAAACCATGTTATATTTGTTTTACTATACCTCATACATATTCAGTTACCAGTACAATATTAGGAGCAAGGGGAAATGAGACCTGTAAAAATAAATTGCATCCAGGATAAGTTTTTCATGTGTTGGATGTCGCTAGGCTATAGGGCACACGATGTTCGCGCATGCGTACAACACCCGGTGAACAGTTCCACGATTGTAAAGCGCATGACAAGTAGACTGTCGCCCGGGCTGCCCAGGCGACAGTCTACTTGTCATGCGCATTTAACATGTGCGTGAATACTCGCGTGCGCGTTTGGTGAACAGCAAATATAGCATCTGGCACGTGATGTTGAATGGACCAGTGAGAATTCGACTCTCGGTCATGAATATGTATGAGGTATAGTAATTAGTTCTGTGCACAGTTAGTTCTGTGCACAGTTGTGCCACCATACACAACCTTGGCAGTCGAATGGTTTCAAATGGTTGGTCAACTCACTGGAAAATGTTGCCAAGAGTCACTGAGAGTGGGAGGGTTAACTCATATTGGTTGATTTTTGAGGATTAAGGCAGTAGGGTCCTACATTAACTCATATTGGTTGATTTTGGAGTATTGAGGTAGTAGGGATCCTACATAAACTCAAATCAGTTGATTTTGGAGGTTTGAGGCAGTTGTCTGTAATTCACTTCAAGAGGTAAGGATTTTACGTAAATCTCTTGTCGGTGTTAACAAACTTTGTTCGTTCTCATGTAAGAGTCTCCAGACTGAATTGGTTCCTTCCAATTTAAACGAAACCGGAGGTAACTCTACACTGGCATTGTATGTTAATTTACAACAAGTCACAACAGGCACAAACCTAGCCTGTAGGCATTTTGAAAGAGTTTGCGAAAGGGGCATTATTTTATTTTATTTTTATTTTCTTCTTTTTTTTTCAGTTGAGTAGCATTTGGGGGTAACTAAGTTCAAAGTTCCCATTGTTTAGACAGTTATTCAAAGCAAAAATATACTGCTTGAAAAATATGCAATAAAAACAAATCTATTTCTGGACCTCTGGGGTTTAGTTGAGTAGCAAATTAGAATGTTACTGTTTGAGTTTTGGCTTTCCTGGGAAAATCACAGCAAAAGTTGTAAATGTATGGTGGTCTTGATGCACTTTTTTGTGTTTGGTTCAGGAATGTTAACCTTAACAAAAAAGTGAACACCCCCAAAGCATTTCAAAACTAATGCACTGTGAGTTTTAAAGAAAACTGAACCAAAAAAGTACAAAGGTCAAATGTTCAATGTTCGCTTGATTAGAAAACCTGAAGAGGTTGACTGTGAACAAACCTCTAGGGCCACTGGTAGCATCTATAATCAAAACTTACCCCTACAGTTTCACAAACTACACAACTTGCCTAATTTCTGCACATGATAAGAATCTGGATTCACAAGTTAGTATCAAGCTGATACATGCAAATTGCAGGCTGATACATGTATGCCTCGAAAAAATAAACATATTGTGTATTTTTCTTTAAGATTTGAGACCAAATTCACCAAAATTATAAAATAAAACAATTGAAAACACTTCAGATATCACAGTAGAGCTTTGAAAACTAAACATAAAAGTCGAGTGAAACAAACATTTTGAGAATCTCATTTCGATTCAGCGTGCTTCAGCCAAACTTGTAAACTTGAGGACCAGACTACCCCCCAGTTATGAAAAATACTGGGGAATAACCCTGAGGATTAATTCGATCAGTGAGGTTACTCCCTTTCCAAAACCACCTGTTTGAAAACGTCAATACCACTGTCATTTGCAAAATGACAAACAACATGAATGTCCTTTTTCATTTACAAACACATGTTGGTTTAGCAAGATTGTTTACCATCAAACATAAAACATCACTAGTTTATGAAAAAACATCTTCAAAAAAATTGTAAAAAGTTAATTAGTTTAATTAACTTTAATGCCAACTACGAAAATTAGAGATTTTGAGCAAATTTATTTGCATGCTTATTTTGATTGATGCAACTGAGCTAAGTGAGTGTGATTTTATATTTGTTACTTTATTTTATTTTTTAGGTATTTATTTTATTTTATTTATTTTTATTTTTATTTTTTTTAGGGGGGGGTGGGGGTCTTCAAACGCTTTTTCCTTGACTTTGACAGTATTTCAGATTGTACTTACTCTGGAGTGATTGGTACCGGTATGAGCTTTTAAATTCAAACTAATCAATCTGCTTTTTCCCAAAGGTTGACTAGTACTGTACCTTCAAAGAAAAAGTACAGCAGCATCCAATAATAGTCGCTCCTGTACTTCATCTTTAAGGAACTACTCAACATCATGTTCTTCATGACTGACAGGTATCTTTTTACAGGAATCGAAACTGTGCTGTTTTATTTCCTTATGAAATATTCAATTTTTCGTGGCCTCTGGGTTAAATCTCACATTTTCGAAAACAACTTTTCAGAAACATGCTACGAAAAATAACACAAGTTTCACTGCTTCCTCAAAACTTTGATTGGCTTTTGTGCTCTCTTCAGTTCGTAAGCCCAACAGATAAACACAAAAGTATCTTCAGCGGAATGCAAGGTGGCCTTCAAAGTTAAGAAGAAACAACTTCTTGCCTGAAAATTGTTTGAAGACTTAAAACAATATACACTGTCACACCAAATCAAAAGATGGTCAATCTTTGGCTTTTGGAAGAGTACAAATTGTCAAACCAGGTACATTTGCAGGTTTTGAGGACCAACTTTTGTTTTAAAGCTGTAACTGCAATCAAACCCCATATTTTGATAGAAAAAGCAGCCCATTATGGTAATAGGGACCTCTATATATGTTTTGTTTAGTTTCGCTTATGTTTGGCTTCCATACAAAGAGCAAATGCATTTCCAACATCACCGACAATAATAATGACATCTACACATAAGTGAAAAAAAACTACTTCAAAAAATCATTCGATCATTTCCACTCAGCCAATTTGTGACAAGATTATTGTGCTCTGGACTCTGAGCCCAGTGAGTTGTCTGATTTGTCAACAAGGCATTCATTTTCTCCCTATTGTGTTCTCAACTTCACTCAAGCACGATGATACAATTTGTTTGAGCATGTCACTTTTTCAGAGTGAAAGAATTAACTCAGTTGAAATGAAAAATCAAAATTGTAAGTGAAGAAATCGAAAGGAAAACGCCAATAACAGCAAGTGAGATTTGAGCGTGCTAGAAATTGTGCATGACTGATACACAAACTAAGAGGTGGTTGTTGTTTCAGTTATCAGTGTGTTTAGAAATCCACAAAAGCAAAAAAACAACTTCACTGAACAAGGACTCTACCAAACAGCATTCACCATTTAGATGAAGATCGTCTTTACCATCTAACCACTGAGTTACCCAAGAACACAAGAACAATCTCGGCATGATTTCTAATTACCATGATTACGTCATTGAACAGCTGGCCTAACAACTTCTATTACCCTCGAGAAAGATTCATTCCAACGAAAATTGTAAATAACTTGTTTGAATAAGTTTGAACCAGACTAACCAAACGAGAATTTGAAAATAGGCTGTCAGAACCTGGTACAGATTGACAAACTAAGGCGACTAAATTGCTCACAGTACTTTTAACAGCAACTTGAACCAGAGATAAGTTATGTTCAAAACACAGTGTCCACAGGCGCCAGAATTTGAACTATGAATCCTAAATACATGTAAGCTGTAAACAGGAAAACAAAAAGAGGTGTTAACTGAAAAGGGGGCATTCAAATTGCGGACTTACTGTACTATGAGATTAATGACAACAATAGTTTGTCAAAACTCAAATCAAAATAAGCCATCAAAAAAACACCCTACTAGCTAACACAATGGTCTTAACAATACCTTGACTGTATCAAACGGTTGCCCAACAAGCACACCAGCCGCTCCTAAGGATAAGGGAGAAAGAAAAAAGAATATAAAAGTGAATAACTTATGTCAGTCAAAGTTTAAATGAGCCTTGCTCTGAACAGCTGTATTTATTGATGCTTGCAGGGACAAATGTGTAATGGTATACCATGTCAACAGACTACACTTTAAGGGGACAACCCGCAGTGCTGTGCAGCATACAGTGCAAATGCACTTCAGGAATTCAACTGGAATTTCTTAAACTTGAGCCACTTTTTCACACACCTCCCCTCACAAATCAAATAAAGCATTCCCGGGTTGAACAGCTGATGTGGAGAACTCTCACCAATCCACCAAGGTCAGTGTGGTGGGTTTGCACAATGTACAGTATAATGTACAATGTACATGTACTAAGTGCTAACTGGACATTTCAATATAGAGAAGTGGTTCCGTAAATTGATGCTACAGAAAATGACACACAATCTAAATGTATGTAGTTGGCCAGAGTAGAGGGGCATCTCAGTGTCTTGAATTTAACCACACACCTAACAATACACGTATCTTCATTTGGAAACATTTAAAAAGTTTGACAGCGTAAGACAGCAATTTAGAGGCAAATTTGTTAAGTTTACAATACAGCAAATTTGAAGGAACTACATATATGTACATACAGTTTATGTATAAAGTATCCAAAAGTGCCTCTTAGAGGCTTCCAGGTTCTTGTTATATTATCATATGACTTATATACTGTACTTATGAAATGTGCAAATGCTGAAAACCTCTCCGCTCATTTACATGATCTGTTTTTAAATCCACTGTGGTTTTGACTGATAGATGCACTACACCAGCCTGCAGTGTGATATTATCTGGTAATATGCACACAGCACACATAATACAAAGTTATTTCTGTGCACAGTTGTGCCACAACACAACCCAGTGTATACGAATGGTTTTCAAATTGTTAGTCAACTTGCTGGAGAATCATACCAGAGTAGGAAGGTTTGTATTGACCCCTTGCACCATAAGGCATGTCTGCCATGTTTGCAATTTCGGGAGTCAACACATTTTTAAGCAAGTAAATGCTGTGTGGCCTAAAATACACACTACTGCATAACATACAGAGACTCCCACAATGGCACAACCAAGATTATTGTAGGGATGAGGCCAGGTGAATTGGGTCAATACTATTCAGTGTTCTCCAGAGGGGTTTTGGGAGGGCGGTTGATTGACCTGCTAAAAAATGTACAATTCAAGGATGAAGCTGATGGAGGGGAAGTTTCCCAGAAACCCCTTACAATTGTCATGACAATCAGCTTTTAATGAGCCCCTTACCCCACCCCCCCCCCACACACAACAAATTTTGTGGAGAACACCGAGTACAATGTTCTAAGTCATGTATTATTAATAAAACTTTGGTTTGAATACAAAATTGAGATATTGATATTTGATTTTATCATTATCTCTGTCTTATTCCTTGTGTGCATTAAGCAATAATTAATTTAAAAATACCTAAAAGGGATAAGATTTTTATTTCCCTTTCGGACTCCATGTGATTGCGTACCATTTGAATGCAAGAAAAACAAAATGATTGCAACCTATAGATGAAGATGGTGAATACGTAATGCCAGGTACTCTGTATGCAAAATAATCTCTTGAGTAATGTGCTGTTCTGAAAAGAACCAGCGGGTTTACTTGACATTTGAAACAGATTGTTCAGTCAATCCTCAAAACGCCATTTCTCTCCTGTTCAAATCTAACTAAGTATCAAGCTTTCAGCCAGTATTTGGAAACAAGAAAGGGACAAATTTACTGTGAACTGATTTAAGAAGAGGGACCACAAACTGATGAGAATTTTAAAATAGGGTGTCCAAAAACCTCACTCACATTTTTGTTTTAATGTATGGGAAGATAAATAGACAGCTGTCCAAATTGGAAAAGGAGAGTCCAAAAGACACTGTGATAGGATTTGTAATGTAAGTTTCAATCTGAATGACAACTGATATAAAATACAAAGTTCACATCAGTACCAATACTATTTAGGAAGAACATTGCCTTAGTTTACAGACCCTACAAATAACTGTTGCATATTTAGTTAGGCCCAGTGAACAAATACACTAGCTGATTATCCTGGTTTTTCAGAAAGAGGAGGATGAGGGCCTTTTGTTTACTTATTTGTATTAATTCTTTTTGTTTCAAGGAGGAAAGAGCCAGGCTAAAAGTTTGATGGCTTTCAGTTTGTAGAACCAAGAAGTATGTCAATTAAATCAATCGTTGAAAGAATGGTGCCAAGATAAATTTTTTCTAAACACTACAAATTTAGTCTTGTTAGGGACAAAACAAAATAAAAAATAACAGAATGCGGCTTCAAAACAGGATGAGGGCAGGATGATCAACTGGTTTTTGTTTACTTGGCCTCAATTGCAGCCATCAAAATAAGCCTAACAGACACAGAATTCCTAACAAGGCAAACCTTTTTGGATATTGTATTGAACTGTGAACGAAGGAAGATCCTGATCAATCACTAAATCAACTCAGGGTTCGGGTCCAACTTATTCTATTGTCTCTCACTTCATGATTTATTTGAAAGCCGCCGTGCGGTCACGGTGGTGAACCTCTACAGCGAGTTGTTTTCCTGTTTGTGTTTGTCCTGTGTCCCCTTTGTGTGTTTACTTAATCATTTGATGTTTCATTATACTTCAACTTTTCAGCACTTCCTTAACCCAGTTACATAAATATTGGGGGTCTCCACCCAACAAGCTTGCTTTTAGGACACTCCCACCACTTAATCATTACATTGATATCTAAAGTGCTGTATGTGTATTATTGTGTAAGCAAACTGATTGAGTGGAAAATAAACTGAACTGATTAAATTTCAGTGGACACATGGTGGAACTGTAGACTCTCTACACACTAACTAAAATAAAACAGTTTTCTTCTCTTTTAAATAGCAAGTTCACAATTATTGACAGCAAGTTGAGATCTGTGATTATGGCCCAAATCCTGATATAAGAAAAGTCCTGACAAACCACATGGCTGATGATCCCGTTCCCACAGTGCAGCTGTTGATCACACCATATTTGTTACCACACAATTCAGAGGTATTTAAATGCCTTCTGGGAAATGCAACCCTTTGATCAACTCAAAAGCTTGTGATAAAAGCTACAGCTTACCTCCCACACAACCAGCTATAAAATCTGAAGCCATTATCCATCTTGCTGATACCCCATTCTGCTTGTCCTGCGGAACAATGACATCTTGGGGTGTTGACCTGTCTTGGGCAGCAGCCATCCCAGTGGGGGCCGGCAGGGATACACCACCCACTGCCCCTTTGCTTGGTGGAGCATCCATTGTGTGACCCTCGTCCAGAGTTGTCTGCTGTAACTGGGCCATGTACCCAGTGGGTAGAGGGGGCTCAAGTTGTAGACAGGATGAACACACCAATGTGGCCGTCAGCTATCTGCTTTGTTGGCAACACAACGTCTTCATGACTCCAGCAACGCACCTTAGTCTGATGAGGCTTGGGCCTCCTCTTAATTGAAAGTTTATGAAAGATGCAAAACTTTCACTTGTTGTCATAGTGACGTGGAGAAATTGTTTCTGGAATACAGAAAAAATGAAGAAGAATCAAAATATGCAATAATCCTGTTTGAAAAGATACTAAAAAAGACAGGATTTTGTTAGCAAAATACAGCTTTCGATGGAAAGCAGGCCTCAAATACCACTGGACCACTGGTCAGAATCCAGCAATTTTAATACTTGGCCAGACATCCCAAAAAAGTAAATCCAGCAGTATGGTGTTTTCAAAACATACTTTCCAGAAAGTTACTAATATTACACAACAGCTTGTCTATTCCATTCCTGACTTCTTGCAAGCTTCGTTTGAACACTGGAAGAAAACATTGCGATTTATTCAGATTGCACAGTACAATTTTATTAAAATTGGTCTAAAAAAGGGGAGACATATATCCAAACTTGTCCAGTTGTTATTGTTTTCAATTTCCATATTTTATGTGGTTAGGGCTAAACAAAAAGTATTTTTTTCAAATAACCCATATTATTTTGCCTGCCAGATATTGCCCCTGAATGTTCAAGCTCACTCTTTTTGTGTAAAAAGTTAATCACGTCCAATATAAGTTACATTGACCTGCACGTGCAGCGTTTGTTGTTTTTGTCTTTTTAGGGGTGGGGATGCGGGGTGTGCGGGGGTGCAGGGGGGGGGGTTAGGATGTTAAGGGGGAATGAAGTCTCTATTCAGAGACAAATACACTGTACTTGTAATTGGAGATGAAATTGATTAGTTTCAATCCTAACTGTATAGACATGTGAGATCACAAACTCAAACGGCGCCCTCACTGAGGTCAATGTAGACCTATCATTTGCTGAGAATAGACCGATTGCACGACCAATGTTTACATGTCATCACATGACTTATAGTGGGTACTACATATACGACATCTCAGCTGATGGCAAAGACATGCAAAGAATTGCTGTACACCGACAGTCGGCTTTATTTTTGGTACATTATAACACAGTAACTAAGCCCTTTTATTGAAGTTATATGTTTTGGAAATAACTCAAGTTACATTGCTGTTTCATAAATTACCAGTCTTTTACTACAAAATAGGTTCATTTTGAGGTACCATGGAGGCCATGGCCTTCATTGCCCTGGTCTTGGCCTGGTGCCCCTTCACAAGTTTCCCATAGACTTTAAGATTTTCCAATGGAAGTGCCCTTTGCAAAATGAAAATGGTGCCCTCTCAAAGATGAAATTCCAGGCCTGCCAGCGTCGAAAGAAAAAGGCACCAGTCTTTTTTTTGTAATGTAAATTACCCTAGTAACAGTAAAGAGCATTGAAATAGTGAACAGTTAGCCTTGTGGAATTTCAAATAGACAAAGGAATCACAGTTTTGGATAGCCTTCTAAATTGTTACATTCTTAAGTTGAAAAGTGTGTGATCGCAGACGTCCGTGTGATCAAGCACCACACCGTGTACATAACTTTCCTTTGTAGAATTTTCACAACAGTCTTTACTGGCTTTATTCAGCCACTCCAAGGTCTCTGGTGTAAACTCTGGAATATTCTTCCCAGATTTCGAGAAAGACAAGCCTCAATCGAACAAACAAATGCAACAATCATCATGTGCTTTACAACACTGGCAGTTTCCTTAGGAGGACACCTTGCTTGTTGACGTTTGATACCCACTATAGGTCACGTGACTTGGAGAGCGCAATCAGTCTATTGTGCATGGTCCATTGATTGACCTCAGCAATGGCGGCCGAAGCAATGGATAGTATACTACAGTTAGAGCTGCTACCATGATGTATGAAGGGTCAAGTACAAATTTAAAAGAATTAAAATACAGTTTTATACATAATTGCATTGCTCTATGGTTTCATCATAGAACAATATTAATGTTAGAATGCACAACAAAACAAAGAAACATCACTGCATGCAAAACTTAACATCTGTATGCAAATTCTATAATGTGTGTCTTACACATTTTACAAGTATGTAATGCATACAGCACAAGTCATCAGGCAGTGCAGTTATGCAGACAGTTCATCACATGTTCATCACATGTTCATCACATGTTCATCACATGCCCTCATTAAATAAAACCACTCCAGTACAGTGTGTGTGACTACTCGTCGTCATGCCTTGACCCTTTCTGTACTTCTGACAAAATTCAAGGTGGAGCTGATTACGCTAGTGTCGATAAAAAAAAACATATTCTCGCTGGTTCTTGGTTGACCTAGAAGTCCTTGCTGCGACACTAAGGCCAAAAAAATAATAATGTTCTGTTGCCGGTTACATGTCATTTAAAAATAGGGTCGGTAGGTCGGAATGGGTTTTTTTTCTTCTTTTTTTTGTTATTCTGATACGATTGACGAGTGTATAAAAATGCCCGACTTACGTAATTCAATTCAACCAAAAAACAGCGAGTGACAAAAAACTGCTCCAAGATCCTTCAAAGACCTCTATAGTATACTTCAACTCACATAATGTACGCAGGAGATGTTGCTGGTTAATATGGAGGTACGACTGTGTCAGAAACAATTCTAAAAACCAAACATTTTCGGCTAAAATGATCTCCACAATGGTCCGCAATGATTTTTTGGCGTCCACGATCGTTCTGATTTGCTGATTTGCACAACTGATTTGCACAACGAATTAGGCAAAAATGCGTGCAAACTGCAGTTTGCACTCTGCAGATTTGGCTATTAATCTGCCAACTTGCAAATTGTGCGCAATCTTTAGTTTGCGCTCTTCAGATTTGGCAGTTCAAGGGGCCGATAAGGCAAAGGATAGCGCAAGACAGCCTTGATCAAGCCTAAAGTACTACATCTTTCACTTTTACATTGCACTTGTTAATTAAGTGAGCCAGCTGACCATCAGGAAAGAAGGGGACTACTCTGAACTGATTGCTTCAGCAGTGGCTATGGCCACATTGATGAAAAGGTCTATTCTTTAATGTTGTTTCCGTAGCCAAGGCCATAGCCATAGCCAAAGTCGCTTGATTCAGACACCAAAATGCCATCGCCATGAATAAGTTTATTACATCAATATGTAAATCAAAACTTTTCATTCAATCAACAATCATATTGAAATCTTAAACTCAGTAAAATGTTAACTGCTCCAAACGAAATAAAACTAACTTACAGTAGCAAAGTTCTAAATTACCAACAATTATGTACACACCTCCAGTGGTAGGCTGGCAAACCATCATCAATTTTGATGTTTTTTGCAGTTATTGCCCCAGGCAGTACTATCTATTTCACTGACTTATCAGTCGCTTGTTACCAATGATGTGTGCACATTATTATAGCTCACAATGGTTTTTCACTTTGGCTGTATGAAAACATGGATGAAAGCTTGCTAAATCAGTCATGCACGATGACAACAAACAAACAATGTTTTTTTTTGTCGTTTAAAAAGGGACACAACAGTTTTAATAAATCTTACTTTGTAGATTTACAGCAAAGATTTAAAGTGGAGTCACAATGAAATAGGAAGGAATACAGGTACTTGTATAATATCAGCATTCCCACCCCTCTCCCCATCACCACCCTTCTCCATTCTTAAATGACAAAAGCTGACTCCAGTAATTTATTCTTGATGTCAGGAACGAACCTAAGTTTGCATTCACTCTTCGATCTCCACCAATGTAGTGTGCTATACAATAAGCTAGAAAGTACAAAGGGGGGATATATATAGCTTTCCCATCACCATGAATATGGCGAGAATTACCTGTCTGCTTCATAAAGAGAAAAGTACCCCCAGGATGGTCAGCAAAAAAGTCAAATATATCTCATTATTTTCCTGACCTTCCATTGATGCAAGATCAGTCTGGATTAACATAAGGTGAAAAGGACTCACTTCCAGCCTTGTCGTTTGGTTTGTTTTGTTGTTACGGACCATTGACTTTATGGTGATGTGATGAAGAGAGTCTGGTCTTGGAATAGTAAATTAAACTGATAGTTTTAGGAGTCTAGAAACACAGTGTGTAAGGACATAAAAGGTTTTGAGTACCCAGAAAAATGCAGTCATGCATGAATAATAAGAGACATGTACATATTTAGTAATTTATTACCATAGCACCGTGTACAGACCTTGAAGGCTTAAGGGGTGGTTAACAGTTATCAACATTTTCACAAGCGTACAAACCGTACCCTAGGTAGAGGGAGTTAAAGCACGCCATACATTTTAATTTTCTGGAAAATTTTGATCTATTTTTCCACGTGCCTCAACCGGCATCGCGCGCATCCCCAAGCCACAACGGGTCGAGGGCTGGGCAAGCCAGTCGCGCCCCAGCCCGCATCGAATCGCAAAACCAATAAACATACCGTACATGTATTGTGTACAGCGTTGGCCTACTATACATGAACATAAAAATGTGTAACATGTATCCACTGCATGTTTTGAACGGCCGGCCACTAAGACTGCCTGGATGAGTCCATTTTATGTAAGGGAAGTGTTTATTCAAATGTTGTGTTCTGCACTAGAGAACATTCATAAATAATTTTTTTGCATTGCTGCCTGCTTCAGTAAAAATAGACAACGTATATTTAGCGTATTCAACATTTATATCTGGTTCTATTTTTAAAAGAGGCGATTACCATTACACATGCATAATTGAGCAGTGTATTTAACGACGGCAGACAATAATTCTAGCCGCACTGGTGACTTGGATCATTTGTTGAATAGTGTGAACAGAAATCAACATTTTTCGAAAAAGTGTTCTCTTTGTAAACTTGTGAAAATGTTGATATTTGCGAACAACCGCTAAGTGGTCTTAGTGTTTAGTCGTCGCACTGTTTTCAAAATTCAAGGTCATATACAGAGAGTACAACTTACTTTTTCAGACCACCTCCCCCCAAAGTATTTAGCATTTTTTTGTTTTGCAAGTCAGTATATATCGTTCATGGTAACCACCCATCTCCTCCTTCCCCAAACTGCATTTCCTTACATCTTGCTTACTTCTTGTCTTTGTCTTGTTTCCTCTGATGATTTTACAGTGGAATTAACAACATCTTTAAAATGAAACTCGTGAGAACTGAACAAATTGTCCCTGGTCACACGAGGTGACCTATATTTAAAAAATTACCAAACTAATGTGCACAAATTTTGCACATTTTATTTACATACTTATAACTATTAAAACTTTCAACAAGTTTCAGTACCTAATACGTAACAGTTTTGTAATTACACTAAATTTGCCATTTTGCTTTTCCACAAAGTGGCAAATCAAAATTAAATGTTCATTCACATTTTGAATCATATTTTGGTGATTTCAGCTACTTGAGAAAAAGTTACAACCATCAGACAAACTGCCAACATGACAGTAGATACAGTATGATCAATACTTTGTTGTGTTCCCTTTCAATAAAGAAAGACACAAGGTTGTTTTGGCAAAACCCAGGAACGTCCCTAACCCCTTTGGCAGTTATCTAACTCATGACAAGATGATGATGTTACTTTTTGGATGGCTTCAGGTACTTTTACAAAAACTACCACCATTGGAAGAACTGCTGACATCTATGCAAAGTGGTACACACCATTGTGTTTCCTTTCTTTGTATACTGTACATGTACATCTGCCCAAGGGCAAACTTTCAGGATGGTGAGGATGGAACTGTGCCTGACTTGCTGCTGATTACAATTGTAAGGGCATCCCGCGAGGCTCCAATGTATAATCTTTTTCCTCAGTGCACAATATACATAACCCTTGAAGGCAGTGTACAACAAACATCCAGTGATGGAACGCAAGGCCTTACGATGTAATCAAAATACCACAGGCCCAAATATATATTACATGAAAATCAAATCATGCAAAAAGACTTGACCTCAACTCAATGGCAAACACTAGTTAAATTATCTACCTTACATTACTTTACAATGATACATTACTGTATGTAGCTAAGTAATTGTACATGTGCGCGATTACTAGTTTTATATTTTTCCCCCATGTTTCTAATCCATATCTTCTGGACAAGATTATTGCAAGCTACAAACTGCTTTGTGTTACCAAAGACAATGAAGCTCCAACAAACATGGTGCCTTCCTTAGTTGGTGTTCAGGGCCATGGGTGTACAGGTAACTCACTTTATGTTGTAAGGTTTCAAAGTTCAGGGGTTTGTACCATGGACTTGACATTAGTTATACTAATCTAATACAGGGTACCTTGAACTATGTATACTAACTACTCAACCTACAGTAGCTTAATACTTGTATGCAGTAATCAAGGTTCACAGTCTAAGTTACACCATTGTCAGGTGCTTCAGTTCTTGGCTGAAATTTGGTAGGAAAATCCAGTTAAAATTTTGTAACTGGCCAGAATTTTTCTCACAAGACCAGAATCCAAACGAGACAAAACTTTCTACACAATGTATAGCACATAAGCTGTTTTTATTTGAACGAGTACTAAGACATGTAAGAGAAGATTTATCTTATTTGTGTTGTTGGAAAATATTTATCACTCAGTCGAGGTCATCATTTGAACATAATTTTTCATTCAAGACACAAAAGACCGCCAGACTTGTCTTGAGTTTACTGGCCTGGTGCTGAAATCACTGACCTCGGGCCTGCAGTCTAGTGTAAATTTCAAGCATAGTTCTTATCAAGCACAAGGCAATAATGCAATCTAGTCCATCATACAGGGCAATGTACAATGTACAATGTAATCAGTGAAATCATGTACTAGGGCAATGCCACACAATCACATGGTCATTACATTGCAGCGATTTTAGATTAGTTGATACACTTGAAAACCTGTATCCAGGTCCTGCAGAAAAACTCCATCCGAGTGGCCTGTGGATTTTTTTCTCTACAGAGTTCAGAACAGTGCCACCATGGTATTAAACATTGGTTTATCTCTATCATGTCTATGGGTTTTTAAAACTCTTTCAAGCACCGACCGGTCGCTAGTGACCGTTTTAAATCCCTGCAGACAAATAGTTGTAAAACGAAAAATAAAGATCCCACGGCCACACAGTTTTCAGAAAGGGAAAGAAAACTTTTGAGGGCACTATCGTGACCAGCTTTTTGGGGGGTCGTGACTTGCAAAAATCAAGAAAACAATTAATGTGCCCACGTTATCAATTTATCACCCCCAAAAATGGTGCATGAAAGGGTTTGGGATAAAACCAAAGGAGAACATATTCTTAATGCAATTCAATTAAAAGTAACATACTTACAATGTAAGTCAGGTAAATTCCTTCAAAATATCAATCTTATTAACATTTCAGCTTACCTCTAAAAGTACCTTGTGGTTTCTTGGTGTCACCCAAACATCAACTACAATACCCTATGACAATATAAGTATTATCCTGAATCTCATTATACATGTAACTGTTGATAGTGAAGTGCTGGAGTTATCACCAACCCACTGTATGAGCACAGAAAATCTATAGACCAATGAGAAAAACAGCTGAAGCCCTGAACTCTGCTTTGTCAACAGAGGTCAAACACCACCCATATTAAGAGCTGTCTTCCCATTGGCTAATCAATATGGGCTAAATGTGGGTGTGTCAAGGCAGTTAGTCATGCATAGTATTTCCTTGTAAACTCTCCCACAGCCCGCATTGTACTCCCTACATTGTTTAGGCACATGTGCTGGTGCTCTCGGACAAGTAACAACTGGTCCCATGGTACTTACTATTGAGCAAGGACCAGGGTACCAACCATGTATAAATCCAAAAAGTACATCCACAGTATGTTTGTGCATGTACTTTGCATTTTAATATTGAAAATGCTCTTCCAACATGGGTCAACACAAAAGAAAGTGTGGTGTTTTTAACAGTAAAACTGCCTCAAAATTTGTAACAGGCAAGGGTGAAATGGTACATACATTAAACATACATGTACAGTAATGATCTTCCAAAAGAAGTTTTTTAAAAACACTTTGATTGTTGATGTCATCAGTGAAAAAGGGTTCCTTCTTATTGAACTCTTAATGATACCCACAAAATAGACAACTTTAATTCGTAAGCCCACCAGTCTAGTGCTTTTCCCCAAAAAAAATATTTTTAAAGATTTATTAAATAATACTGTGGCTTTACAGGTCCAAACCTCTTCTAAAAGTTCAACAAATAAAGGCCTATAAAAAGAAGAAAAAAATACCTGAGATCGTGTGGAAATGTTCTTAAAATTTGAGCTACATGTATACCAAATCCATAGACATGAAACAAATTTCTCAAATTGCAGAAACCTATATATAAGCACATGTCTTGACCTGATTCACCTAACATCATCACAAGATAATTCTTGCTTGCGCCATTTTGGAAGTTGGCTCCCCTGTGTGTTCTGTGTAGTGTGCATTTATTAGGCAACGCGCATCCACTTAAATGCCACTATACATCTTTAAATGCATTTTGACTCCCAAAATGGCAGAGCATGGGCAGACAGTAGCCCAGTGTGACATCAGTGCAAGGGATCAACACTTTTGAAGTAAATCCTGGGTTGTTTTGATGATTCTTCACTGGAACTACAGCCTGATAAAGTAAGGTGCTTTGAGATGCTAATATGGCTGGAAAAGGCGCATAATAAATCCAGACTGTTGTTGGGTGATTGGAGTAATACAACAAACATAGGAAGGCATTCATTGCAAACTTAACTAAAGCTTTAAAAAATACTTTGAAAGTTGAACGGTACAGGATAAAACAATTTACATGTAAGTAAAAAAATATATATTCTACATGTAATATAATTTGGGTATAGCTACCCCTTGACAACTGCATACCTAAAGCCCATTGTCCAACCATACAAAATAATCTAACAATATCAAAGTTCTTCTTATTTCTTCAAACTTACAAAAGTTGAGATATTCAGCATTGTCACAATCAAACCCTGCATAAATGTCCCGTCCATGTAATCAAATTTGGTTTTGCATGAGGAATCTTGCCTTTCCTTTTGGGAGGATCGTAATCCAGAGAACTTTTTTACAATAAACCTTTATCATGCGGCCACCATCTTGGTCATGTTCCCTGTATCCAGTAGCAGTAAAGGATGCTAATACTCAATGCACACAAAAGAACCAGACTGTTTTTCCTTCCAGCCTCGGTTTGATAACATTGATTTGAATGGGAGAAAAAATCAAGATGGCCGCACCACGATATAAGTCTATAGGCATGACGCTCAATGCAATTGTTGTTTGTCAGGAACAAATGTTTTTGTCATAAGTAATTAATGTCTGAAAAGTAGGTCGTTGAAACGAGGGTCATACACCATGCACACTAGTTTCCTATCATTGTTACTTTTCAATGCTATAGTGACAGCAGTGATCAATTGAAATCTGTGTTCATTGTGAAATTGTTTGTGCACTCTTGCAGTTAGTTGCACATGTAATGGTGCTACTTTTTTATTATATTTTGTATTAACTACAATTTGTCTGTTTTTGTGTGAATGTCGTTTTCTGCATTTTCAGACATAGGCCTATCCTATTTTTTTTTAAACATTACCCAGTGAGTTGACTAAACATTTAAATCCAGCTAAGTTTCAACTGTAAGGATTTGGGTAGCACAACTGTGGTGCACAACACCAATTGTGTACTGTTTAGATGGGTTAACCACATGATTACACATTGCAGACTAGCATGCATTATTGTGAATGTGTAATTTATATTATAATAATTCATAACCATGGATGATGTAGAACGGACAGACAGGAGGAGAGTTTAAGCTTAAAAGGTGTGCACTTCAAACCTCCTCCTTTTCACACTTAAACTAAAACTAGACGGCAACCAAGGGGGCTTAACTTGGTACATTTGTTCTCTCTGACTCATCTTGATCACAGTGGATCTCACCAATGTCTGAAACATTCTCTAAACAATTCTCTAAAAATAGAATAAGTTCTAAAAGGCTTTATGGTACAATTAGATGACTAGTACTAGTAGTCCCCAGAGGCATTTAAATGCACATTACAACCAGCCAGACGAATAGTTTATAGACAAATCATTCATATTGTAGACTCGAGTCTAGGCACAGGTGCTTCTCCAACTACATGAATCATGTACAATGTGTCTGTTTGGTCATGAGACCGTGACGTGACATGCCCAGTTGGAAGTCATTTTATATTTTCCGGTATATTGGTCAATACCACCAACCAAAGCATTTTACAAATATTCTTCCACCATGATAATAATATCAGGTGAGGGCGAGAGAAAAGAAAGAAATTTCAGACATTCAGTAAGAATATTGAATGTTTACCGAGAATATTAATTGTGTACACCTCTGTTGTATTAGTACAGAAATTTGTCTCCTCCAAAACGGTGTGTTATATATAAACAAAAGATTGCGCAATAAAGGCTCAGTCAGACATTGATAACGATGCTCAAGTGAGATGGATGAAATGAAAATAAAATAGCAAAGTCGTCATTAATCTGATTTCAGTTGACTGAACTCAGTGGACTGTAATCCATTCTCCAGACTCAACTTAATAATTCTACTGCACATAACATTACTTACATCCCTTTAGCCCTCAAGAGACATTTCTGATTATGCATCGAACTTTCAAAGGAAACGTTTACACGGTACATAAATCATACATGGTATAAATTCACTTGTTTCATTCCCATACTCCAGCCTTTAAAAACATCACACAGACAACTTGAGCCTTTCATCAAACTACATGTAACTCAGGGCTAGAATTTGGAGAACAAACTCACAAGACTGCAGGAATTGTACATGTAGCTGAAACATTTACTGGACCAGAAAATTTGTTACAACGCCAGAATTGAAATACAATGTAGGATTACAACATCACAGTGTACGCAGTAAACAAGCACTAGGAGAGGATTTGTCTCATTAGTCTTATGAAAAATACTTCCATACTCAACAGAATTGAAAGATATTCAATGGATGCAAAGTCAACATTTTAACATAATTTAAAAAATTAAAAAGTGCAATGTATCAGTTCATCATCGGTTTACCTCTAACACGGCGGCTTTATAAATCAATGCATGGTCTATTATCCTGATTATTATTCCAAAACACAAGACTGCTGGACTTGTCCGGCCCTAAGTTACTGGCCCGATGCTAAAAACACTGGCCTCGGGCCTGCGGACCAGTGTTAAATTTGAGACCTGTAAGTGGTCTTGTTTTCAAGAATCTATGTCAAATAATGGTTACGTCTTTCAGGGTTTTGTGCACTCATAATACAAATTTATTTTGATAGCTGCAATTAGAGTTATAAACAATTGTGATTTGGGAGTTTTCAATAGCCATTTCCTTGATTTTTTTAATATTTCAAATAGAAACATTTCAGTCAGAGGGATTTGCACTGATATGAACTTATTATCAGCTAGCTTTCAGAATAAAACTCATCACTGATTTTATGACAGTTAATCTTGTCTTCGTCTTTAAGGTTATAAAGGAACAGATCGCCCCATTTATCTATGAGTAGAAGATATCCACAAACAAAACAAACTTGAGTTGACTCTCTGAAATGTCTGGGAAAAAAATAGCGCAGCTGAGCTAGCAAGTAGTTTTTCTGGAAAAATATTAATTTATGATAATCTGTAAACAGCAATTAGCTCTTTGTTATTGTCCTTTCAATCTTTTTCCGTTAATTCGACCATTGCTCTATGATCCGACAAAGGTCCACGAACTCCTAGAACTATGTTCCACTATCGTCCCCACGAACAATAGCGGAAAGACCCAATAGCAATACTATTCTTCTAGGAGTAAGGTCCACAACTGTCAGGGATCCACAGAAATTTACTAGGTGTGATAACCGCCAGCCCCATGTAGTGCCAGTACGCTGTACTCCCTCCGCTTCTTGGCCCTACGCCCACCTAGCACGAGCAGGTGAGATGGTATTTCGCATAGAAATCCGTACTTTTTTGCCCAAAATTTCCACCCAGTCACTAACCATCGCGCAATTAAGGACAGCACAGTAAAACCAAAATGCGCAAGCACGTTTTTGTGTAAAACTTTAGTTTTATGTGGGTGTAGGGCCAAGAAGTTACAGGAGTCCGGCGTATTGCAGCCCTACTAGTATTTTTTAACACAATTTTTTCTAGTTTGATTTCTCCCAGAGGGAACCCCTAGCAATAGCAATAGCAGCCAGTTGCACATGTTACCAGCCAGAGACTCTAGAGAGGAAGAAAGGTTGTGTTGCCATGATTTCAGTGTGAGATTAGAAATTGATGGCAGTATACTCTGTCTCTGCTAATTGCTATAAATACTTGGCCTTAATATTTTAAGTGAGTTAATTTATTAAGCCAAGTAAAAACAAAATGAATTTAACACTCAAAAAAGGTGTTAATGGGTACCCAGGGTAGTTAGTGACTGTTTTCTTGGTTAGTGTTACCGTCACAGTGATAGTGTTACAACAGTGTGACTGTAGTGAGTGTTTTGTTTATGAAGTTCACAATAATGCCGTGGTTGTTACGTGGACAACAACCGGACCAAGTACAAGACCGGCGGCACTAGTCCATGCGTGAAAAATAGGAAAATGTTACCATTAAATTAATGCGCATTAAACTCCAATAAGGGCTACTTCTTTTCATATCTTTGACTATGTTTAATCATAGCTTCATGTAAATCATTCTGACATAATTTACTTACAGTGTTGAAATACACGATGCCATCATCAGCCCCTCTCTTGTCAGAGTTCGCCATCCAGCTAACAACAGCTGATGTCGAATGGCGCAGAAATACTGTGCAATCAGTCATCAGTCAGCAGAGTGTGTGTAGAAAAAACAGACTGGACCCCCCCCCCCCCTATTCATGATGAATGAGGGCGCTATGCATCATTGGTTCTAGACTCCTTCTTACTGCAGGGTGGGGAATTTTGTTGGTGTTTGTCTTTCATGAGAATGTGACAGACTCCACAGTGGGGTTATTGGTAATACAACAGATAGGATTGGTCTTCATTGTAAAAAAAAAAACACAAACAATCAAAAACAGACAAACCAGCCGACTTGTTTCAATCTAAAGGTTTTCAATCTAAAGGTTATTTATTGCAAAGCTCGTACTCCCACCCCCCCCCCCCAATTTCGATTGCTGCTGTGAACAAAAAATTGTCATAGTACATAAACCGATTTTTGTTATTCTCGCTATTGAAAGTGTGCATTTAATTAAATAGTCACAGGTTGTTCGGACGAGTCAGTGAGTTCATTGAAAACTAGAGAATGAGAATAAATGTAGTCTCGCTAAAACCAATTAATTAAACAACTATTATTAGGGAGTCAACTGTTGGCTGTTTATTACTTAAAACAAGCACAAAAATAAAGGAATTGTTACAAGATATTTAAACTATAAGGTCAAACTTAATGGATTCTTAAAATGCACTTTAAAGGAACATTACAGAATTGGTAAGAAAAGAACTTGTAAAATATACTTTTTGATCACATAAAACTTACATGGTCTAATGATGATGATAGTAGAAATCATCCCTTGAAATATTTCTGTCTGAAACGCCATATTTGATGAGAAATGAATAAACTAATTTTCTGATTGGAGTTTATCGCTCAGTGAGCGAATCTATATGATTTCATGCAAACGTGTAATCGGTTTTGCACTATTTTTTCGTGACCCAGATGGCCGATCGCTCTCAAACTTCTACAGGTTTGTCAGTTTATGTATATATGGTGGATTACATGAAGTGCTTACACTGCCAGCAACTATTTTGTTAGCAAAAACCAATTCTGTAATGTTCCTTTAATGTTTCACAGGTTACCAATAATTTAGTTTTGTTGTTGAGTGTCCCTCAAATCATTGAGACTTCTTACGCTCAACTACAACAAAACACAAAATTTGATTCAAATAGAAAAATGTAGTCTCAATAATTCCTTCAATTGGTCTTTATTTTTTCACAAACAAAAAAGTTTAACACTAGAAATGGCATAAAAATAACATTCATTGTTGACCCTCAAGAGGAAAATAACAATATAAGAGGGGTACATACAGTTTATTCATAACATCTATTCAAAAAAATTGTTATTCATAAATGACAGCCAATCAGAAAATAGCCCTTGTGTGTCTCATTTTAATTCAGGAATACGTAGTGTTTTTGACATTTCTAGGTATTAGTTGGTAATCTCAGTTGTCTGGAAAAGTGAAGCACCTTCATCATACACTTCTACTGACCTCTTGCACTGATGTCATATCAGGCAACTGTCTGCCATTATGAAACTCAAAATGCATTTAACACGTTGACTGCCGGTCATAGATTCGTAGGGCGTTCCCATTTGCCAAGTGCGGTGCGCATACCAAAGAGGTACTACAGAAGAAAAAAAATTTGAACATACAAATTCTAAGGATGTATGTCCTCACCACTGCCAGAAGCGTAATTGTTGCGTTCTCAGTGATGCCAGTGTATTCAATTAACAATATAAAGCCACTCGTAGTGGCAGAATCCGTTACACCTGTGACTACGAATATACTCGTAGGCGGCAGCCAACGAGTTAAAGATAATGATGCAAATGACTTCCAACAAAGTGCAAGCAAGATGTAGTGTGTGATCAGCAGTAGGCCCAATTTCATAAAGCTGTTAAGCAGAAAATGCTGCTTAGCTAAGTTCTCTGCTAAGCGAAAAACGAGTGTGGCACCAGTGGCAACAATGTAAACTTTATGGAATGTTGGCTGGTAACCTGTTTCTGCAATGCAAGACTTTTCTGTGCTTAGCAACGTTTTGTGCTTACAGGCTTTATAAAATTGCAGGGCACAACTTCATAGAGCTGCTTAAGCAGAAAATACTGCTAAACAAGTGTCTGCTTAGCAGAAATGAGCGGCATATCAGTCACAAATTGTACATGTGACATGGTAGTTTGGCTGGTAACCTTATTCTGGTAAGCATAATTTTGTCGTGCTTAGCTACTTTTTTTTGCCTCAGCAGCTCTATGAAATTGGGCCCAGGGGGATTGGGCCCAGGGGGATTGGCTCCATATGTAGGCATGGATAAAATCACCAGAGACATGAACGAACTTCCCTGCATTGATTCTGAGGTAATACTTCTGGGAGGACCTTTTAGACTTTGCAAAACGTACCTGAAAAGTCAACAAATTATTTCATTCATCCTCAAATTCTCAAAGAAACACCAGCTCAATTCCTACAGACCTCCCGCAGTAATTGGAGCATGTTTGGTTTGTGTAAAGTGAGTCTGGCTTACAGTGGAATTAAACACTCTTAGTTGAATAGGATAGGGTCCTTTCTATATGTACAGTATTGGTTGATGGAGGTATGATATGAGACACTTCAAACCATAAAGGATTAGGTTGAGATTTGTATACCATTCATCAGCTTGTTTTTGTAGCTTAAAATGTCTCCATCGATTTTGAATTTCATAAAAATAATCAAAACTTGACTATATGACTTGAAAACTCTATGTTTTTTCATCATTTGTAAAAATACCTTCTTGGAAGTTTGTTCTTAAAAAAACAGAAAAATGTACAGATTTTAACATATTTTTAATGACACATAAGTTAATATTCATAATGTAAACACATTCATTCTTACTTCTTTTGGAAGAAATAAATCTATAACGGACAAGTGTTGCTTTACTTTATGCCTCAGTCTACAACACGCAATAGTCAATTACAATATTGTTTAATTTCTTTAATTTAAGCAAATTACAGGCCCCCATTTTGGGGTGAGTTTATATAAAATTGAATATAGCATCTGAGGCCAATTTCATTCAACTCAAATTCAACACCAGCCAAAACAACATGGATGGATTTTGTTTTCCACTTTCATCTCACTATTAATCGTGCAGAAAAAAGTCAATTTGTTTGACAAAACTGTCATTCAATAGACCATTAAACACACGGCTTGGTAAACATTATTTGCATATTGATCACGTAAGCGTACTACAAATGTTTGCCTGCACTGGTAAAAAATCGGCTTTACAATCTTTGCCGTTTTCCTCAACTGGTAGAGCCAAATTTCAAGCCAAGTTGACTGAATTCAACCTGTATGAACTACTTCAGTCACGGTTCACAAAGGGTATTATCTCTGCAGCCAATGATCTGTGGACTTATATTTATAAGTTGGTTTTTGCAGCCCAAAATGTTGTTTTGTGTGTACGCAAAATTTTGTGTTTACACAAAGATGTGTTACATGCCTAAATTAAAGAATATACAGTTCATGCAAGATGTAAATATTTCACACAGTCATTGACTTCAGCTGTCTGTTACATAATGCTTAATAGTTTTGGTAGCCAATTGAATACTGAGCTCTGGACCACTTGTTCTTGTTCTGTGATGATGGGGCATGTAATAGTCACTAGCTCTTTGAAATTAGTCCCAGTTTGATGGCAAAGCTGTACAAATCGTATTTACCTACCAATCAATGCTTCCTTGCCAAGCACCTTCAGTTTGAATATCTAGAACCAGATACTATATTGAATTCCAACAGTATTTACACATTTCAAGCTCATGCATTTGACAGGTATAACATTTTAATTCCAGTAATTGTATAGATGATGAAACACTGTTAACATTGAGAGCAGAGTACCTGGGCAGTTTCTGTCAGGAAAGTCTTCATAAGGTTTATATGAGAAAGTCTTATTTTTTGAAAATGTGCAGTCCCAAAAAATTTCAAATTTTGCAAAAAATAACAACATCGAAAAATGAGCATGTTTTTCAGATATATGCCCTTACTTTATATTATTTTGCGTAAATGTTAAAATTAAATTGTAAACCAGCATCTACACAAAACATAGGATGATATGATTAACAGCACTGACCTGTGCACACTTTCTGACTTACAAAGACAACAGACTTTTGTGACACTTTAGCCCAGACCATTTAATACAATCCACATAGTTTTCAATGTTTGTCACTACGCCAGCCTGCAATATAATATCATGTGGTTAATGCATAGATCTACTGAGTCATGACAGTACATATAGTTCTGTACACAGTTGTACCACCATACACACCACCTGTATTCAAACGATTCTAAACGCTTGGTAAACTTTCTGGAAAATGTTACCAAGAGTAGATTTTAAACTAAAACAATGTCATAAGACACATCATCTATAGAGACCAAAATCAGATCTGATGCTTCGTTCTTGAAAGGGCAAGGGCACCAAGGCGTTTTCTTCTTTGTAAAGGGCACCTCTATGAGAAAAGTGTAAATCTCTATTGGAACGATTCACAGAGCACCAAGGCAATGACTTGGGGCAATCGCTCTCCATAGCCGCCATAAAGCATCAGGTCTGGAAACCATCCATACAAACACACACATTCATTACCAGTTTCTATTTCGATAGTGTTCTTCTCTACAGCTGAGTTGGCATTGCCCTTCATCCCCAAAACATTCAGACATCTTAAGTGTACTAAATCAAACATTCATATCATGTGCTTGCCTACCTGTTATTACCATTAATCCATGTAGATTGTGTTTGGATACTGAACATGTGCAAGACAAAACAATAATCTTTCCATCACTTGTTTATGTCTCCTTTACTTTCCCTTTCTTCATTTACAGACATTAACAAATATTGTTATACAAATCCAGATTAAATAATAAACAAAACTAAAACATTGACCTTGAATAGTACATACTACCTGTTAATGTTAATAATGTATTTACATTTTTATTTACAGATTTCTTTTTAATAATTATACCTTTAAATGCCTACTTTCACAAGAAAATGAAAAATTTCAGGTCATGAGAAAACACAGGGTCTTTTTTTTTTTTTGGTGCGTAGACAATTTTATGTGTTTATAAAATTTGTTACTGTTGGTAAATCATTACGTCACATGCATCACATCTGCTGTACTTTTGTGCAAAAACTGCAAGGTTTTAGCTACTCTTGGCTCCAAAACTTTTGTGTGTAACTTCGCCAAAAACACTTATTATTTGATCACTCAAAGGCAGCTCTAATGGCAGATAAATCAGAGAGGACTTTGAGACTTGCAAGACTATGTGAAAGGCAAGTCCCAAAGCTATGTTTTTATACATAAATCCTATTTGAATTTCCTATGGACTTCTGGCAAATGTTGGAGTTATTGTGACTTACATTGGAATTACGACACAAATAGGGACAGAACAGACATTTAATGTGTAGTCATGTTCCCTGTATGTGACAGCAACTACGAATGAAGTCATGTTCCCTGTATATGACAGCAACTGTGGTTACGGATACTTATAAAATGAGACAGGGGTATGACTATTTTTCTATCCATTCAGAAGTTGGTAAATTGTTTTGAATAGTAAATAGGATTTATGAATGAAACCAAGTTAAGATGTCATGTACGGAACAGCCATAAGAGTTCTCAATAAATGAACTGACTTAAACAACCACCTCTACACATAAAATGTTTTAAAAAGATAAATTTGCCACAATATCATAGGTCAAAAATCTCCTTGAAAAAAGAGGTTAGGAAGCCTACTTGGTGTGGGTGGATAGACAGATAGATACAGGAGTGCATAAATTCTACGAACAAAGTAAATGAAAATTTGGACCTAAGACGCTACTGGCAAACTGAATTTTGAACAATTAACGCGAAGAATGGTTTAATTGTTTATATTGGGAGCATCGGTTTGGCCAATATAAGGGTCAGAATATTCACTTTGGGATCATAGGGTCAGCCATTATGGGGGTCAGACTGGTCACATTGGGAGCATCGGTTTGGCCATTACGAGAATCAGAAGTTCACATTGGAATCATCGGTTTGGCCTTTGCATGGGTCAGAATGTGAGACTTGAGGTTGGTCGACTGAGCAAACTTCTTGTTGCAGCCATCAAAGGGGCAGACATATGGACGGTCACCAGTGTGGATGCGAACATGGGTCCGCAGGTTGAAATCCAGTGAAAAGCGCTTACCACAACCTTCAAATGTGCACTGTATAAGAAAACAAACAAATTGAAATAATTATATTAATTTTACTTCAAAATCAATTCCATATATGCCAATCATTGTTTGCACAAACATTTAAAACAACAAACAACAAATATGTATGTTTGTAATCAATGTGTACATACTAATGTATACATTGTTCTTGTAGACAGACAAGTCAGTTTAAACCTAACCCCTTAGGCTCAAGTGACTAGGTCCTAATGGGTTAGGTTTAATAGCATCTTTGGCTAGAGACCCTCCCATATCCAAAATACTCTAGTCTAGGGTAACTCAACACACACGTGTTTAGACCTGCATGTAGATGAGATTGGCTGCCTGCTCTAATGATCATCAATTGTTATTGGTCCTGCAGTACCATATCTGACAAAGTCAGATTACTTCCTGATTAGTTGTTATAATTCTGCAGGATTTGGGACCAACTTCACTAACTACAAAGGGTGTTAGATTTAAAGGTATTGTACACTTTTGGTAACAGCTCAAAATCAGTGTCCACATTTTGTGTGATTAAACATATGCATGAACAAACAAACCTGTGAAAGTTTGAGCTCAATTGGTCATCGAGGTCACGAGAAAATAGTGAAAAGAGATCTTATGTGTTTTCTGTTTTTTCAAATTATCGCGCGCGATAATTACTATTGTTTTACTCGTTTCTCAGAAACGAAAGCATTTTAGGCAGAAATATTTTAAGGAACCCTTTCTACCATTACTTACTTTAAATCATGTAAGTTATGTGAGAGTCTGTGAACATTGTGTTTTTCGATCTTACCAATAGTGTACAGGGCTCTTAAGAGGAGTCTTTGAATCACCTCAGATAGAACTCTAACAGATTGTTTATAACAAAGGCTATATCTTTCTTCCCTTTGATGGCATAAATCTCTTTCAAGAAAATTAAATTGTGAAACATGCAACTCACCTGAAACGGTTTTTCGCCAGTGTGGACCAGTTGATGGCGTTTCAGTTTGGAGCTTTCCACAAAGGCTTTGCCACACTCGGCGCACACATGGACACGTGGTCCATGGGTGTGTAGATGTTTCCGCATAGCTGAGTTATCTCTGAACATTTTTGTGCAGCCCTGTAGGAATATGAACCAAGAAAAAGCATCTGAGAAACACTATCTGACTGCATTGTCTGGGGTTATAATTACTAACCATCAGACAGAGCCCCATAAACGTTGAGTGAGTCATCACCATGACTAAATTGTGAGACCATTTTCATTACACAATGGGTTATTCATATACGGCAAAAATGATATCATATGACACACGCATACAGATACTACGCCGTTTCAGATGACTCAAAATCATAGAGCTATATATATTGACTAGAGCGCTAACACCCCGTTATACACGCACTAAGGTTTTGAAGCCGTGTGGGCGCATCCATGTTTATGTACAAACCAATACAAAAGCTTGAAATTTTGTACGGCAATTGTACGGCTATTTGCATGATAAAGCGTTTGTTCTTTTCTATGCGTCATCGAACCAAATATGCAGCAAATGAGAACGCGCAATCTGCTAATGAGCGTACAAACTGCGAGCGTCATGTGCGTCATGTTTAACATGTGCGTTTGGGCGTATACAGGTTTTTTTTTGAGTTCGTCATTCTTGCCGGCATATTGTGTATCCTTGAAGCAGATTTCGTTTTTTTCCCCTTGACATCTTGAAGCATTGAATCCTCCCAAACAAGGCTTTAGTTCGACTCAGCATTTTTCCTAAGACGTAAGTAACAACATCAGAGAATCACCTACTACATATTTTTTTAAGACATCACTAAAATCACCTGTTTACAAGAGCAATGATCGTTAGATTAAATATGGCGCGTACGTAAGCGCGCACGCCGAATGCAAAATTTTCGCGGCCATGTGTGCTCTCTTAAAATTAAAATCGTTCCGTAGTCACGCAACACATCAAACATGTCTGCGCCCAGGGTGGCTTCTAAACTCAGAGCAAGTTAGCGCTCTAGTCAATATATATAGCTCTATGCTCAAAATGTACAAAATGTTCACAGCATGTCACCTTTTTGCCAGACACACATGTCAATGGAACTCTTGGCAATTTACTGCACTTTATTCGAAAAAAAATACTTTTCTCATATTTAAGTAGATGTTTTATTTAATTGTATATTTCTGTCCCTTTAATCTGTGTAACTTTGTTGATAAATTATTCTTTTTAACTAAATGAATTTTCTATTCTTATTTGCCAATGGAAACTAAATTTCTGTATTTTTATGATGCAGATAAAAAAAAATTCTTATTCTAATTCAAACTGCCCTTAACTACATACATTGAACTTGCATGCACGATTATGCAACGATTATGTTTTTATCAGTTATCCCTCAAGCATGGAAAAAACCGTGCTTCTGCAACCCAATAGCAAAAAGCCAAGGCTAAGTTGCAGATGAGACACAGGCGTGCTATATTTTGACGAATTCCATGAGCATACAATGGATAAGAAATTTATCTTTTGGTAAATTTGAAACAGAACAAGCTGTTAATATAAAATTTCTTAAAGGTGTCAACCTCATTTCACGTCTCTTAGCATTTTTTTTCTTCTGCCTCACAGCTTTACAAAGTGTTGGCCCAACTTCATGGTTCTGCTTACTGTAAACGAAAAATCTGCACTTATGATAGCAGAAAAATCCATGCTTAATGTAAGTGTAATTCACAGGTGAGCGAAGCATTTTTGCTTGAGTGTAAGTGCACAAGAAATCTATGCTTGTACAATTAGTGCATTAATTTGCTGATATCCCTTGAACCCAGGATGTTGTGACCATAATTGCAGAATATCTTGATAAGCAGAGCCAAGAAGTTAGGCCTAGGCCCTTATTATGTGGCCATAACATTAATATTAATTAATATAAACAAAAAGGTAGCAAAAAGGAAAGACGTACATGTACCTTGTGCGGACACGCAATGGTCCTGGGCAGATCATCATCCTTCGGCTTCTTAGGTTTGATTCTGCAGAGTTGGGAGAAAATAAGGACAAATATTGAGATGGACCCTCACTCACTCGATATTATGCCTCGAGGCAGTTTCCTAGCCCAATATTCAAATGCTTGGACTCTCATAAATATGATAAGCTTGACCCAATGTTGGGATGCAGTATCAAATCCATCAAAATCAAGCTTCAACCGGTTAGGATTTAAAAGCCTTGTTCATATCGATTAACCTTCTTACTGTCTGACTATTCAAAATCATCCACTATGGTTTTAAATTATAAACTATGCCAGCCTACAATACAATATCATGTGGTGAATGCATTGACACAGTATAAAGTCAACCCTCCTACTGTCTGACCATTCAATATCATTCACTGTGGTTTTGAATGATAGGTAAACTAAGCCAGCCTGCAATATATTGTTTGGTGAATGCATACAGTACACATAGAAGTTCTGTGCACAGTTGTGCCACCACATAATTGATATGGATTAAATCTCTTTAGTCAACTCGCTGGAAAATGTTACAAAAAGTAGTTGGGGTAACGCTCTTGTTTGAAGATTTAGAAATTACAGGCCTGCAAAATCAATGACCTAGTACCCTGAATTTAGATACACAATGTATACCTAGCAAATTCAGCTAACTGTTTTGGGTCACTCAGGTCAATGCCTGGTATCCCACCAGGAGGCAGCTTCTTTCCTGTGAGATACTCTGAGTAGTCTGGTGGCTGCTCATAAGCACTGTGGTGTCCAGAGTCCTGACTGGGAGACATGGCTTGTTGTGATGCAAGATCTGGATCATCGGATAGATTCTTCTTGTCCTCTACAATGTTAGACAAAAATAACAACAAACAAATCAAAAGACTGCAATGGCTGAAACGTTCTTTTTATATAAAAAACTAAACATGGATGAGATGTTCCACGAACCTGAACTTGAAAAATTAAAAATGGGGAAATTGCCTTGGACACATGTTTGTCAGATTTCAGTGACACCAAAAACCAAGAAATTTGAAGAGAGAATCAGCCGATTGACTTAGATTGGTGAGAAATTGCAAACCTGGTTTCATAACAAACAAAAAAGGCAATGAAAATTTGTGGGTTTTTTTGTTTTTTGTTTAATTGAACTCTACTTATGAGAGAAGTGTTCAAAGAAAAGGAAAAGAAAAGTTACAATGCTTAATTAACTTTGATTATTTAAATGCAGCCAAGCATCTTTTTTGTCTTGACAGGACTTGAATGCAGATTTCAAAGAAAATCAGTAAACTTAGATGTATTTTGGCTCGGAGTGTATGATGAAAGTTTAAAATACAATGTACATTGCTTTACTTTAATCTTAAAACTTGTTTTATTTTTAGTAAAAGTCCAACAATGAATACCGGTACATATGATATTTATAAAAACCAGATGAGGCTGCTTGCAAACTTCCAAACTCTAAAACCAATGTACTAACACACCACTTCACAAGACAAACTTAACGTATAATGTAACATACAGGATTACAGTTCCATGGATTAAAAAAAAATTAAATACCAATTTCCTTTTTCCTTTTTTTTTACACAATAATCTGATTTCAGAATTTTCATTTCCAGCACTTCATTTGTTAACAGTATTTTAGAACATATTTTCATATTATTTATCAAAAAATTACTGAAATTATGTATTGAAACGATAACAATTTCAGTCATTCCATGGAAAAATAGCAAATTGTTACAACCATGATGAAAGCAAATCCTTACCATGTTTGTATTATCAATTACAACACAATACACACTGAGCATGCTGAGCTCGGCCGCCATCTTGGATAAAAATATTTTTGTCGCCAGAACTACGACCACAATTAACACCAAAAATAACGACCATCAACCAACAAAATTGCGTCACTGTAAGCTTTAATCTAATCCCGCATAAGTGTAGATGTCGATGATATCCAGATTGGCCATATTAACGAACATTTGATACGGTTATTTTGAGCGCAAAATGTCTGACATTCCGAAGCTGCGCCATCTTGGATCGCCATTTTTTAAGATGGCTGCGCCCATGACAAAAACATGGCGAAAAATATGGCCGAAAAGTGTAAATACTGAAGTGTTTTCATCGGAAAGTGGAGTTTATTTTAATAAACCCCAATATTAACCTTTACGTAGTTGATCAAAGAGAACAAAGGTATCACGTGAGTAAGTCGTGGACACGAAATTGTGTGAAAATTACCCACAACACCGATAAGATTTGGGACCTGTGGCGAGTTGTCAAACAATACACGATACACATTTTCCAAACAAACATTATCAACAACAAACAAACAGAGACAGGAGAGTCAAACCAACACCAAATACATAAAAATGTTTATCCTACCTGAAGCCCACATTGTTACAGAAAATTTGCCTTCCAAAGTTTGGATTTGCACTTGTTTTTGTTCCCATTTTCGACTGCCCCTCTCCCCGTCGTAAGACACAGATTCACCGCTGGCAAGCACTCTTGTCCTCGATGTTTTCCTGCCCTTCTTTCGCTTTGTTGTGCTGCCAAAGTGATCTTCCAAATCGTTGGTGGGGACGGGCACGGAATCAATGATATACGTTGATCCTCCAAAATCGTCGACGTCTCCGACAACTTCTTCTCGAGTTTGCAATACGATTTCATCTTGGTCGTCTGAGAGGGGTTGTAAAGCAATCATCGGTTGCCCCTCGATCGTTTCAACAGTTTCTACTGTGGCAACATTTTCTAAATTATCCACAGGGATTGTTACAATATTCTCTGCTGGAATTGTCTCAATGTTTTCCATGGGAATACTTTCAATTTCAACTTCTGTAACGGGAATTTCAACCTCAGAGTAGCAGACGTCCCCCATATCTGGGCTCATTTCGGAAACATCCGCCATGTCTGGATCGGGCGACGCCATTTTTGTAGCAGACTGCTTTCCTCTTCGCTGGGGGTCTTGTTTTGCATAAAACAAACCGCAGCCGTCTTGCGCGGCAGGAGTGACGTAGAACCTGCATAACAAATTAACCATTCAGAGTTGCGAAAAAAGATCATTAATAATTCATGATTCACGTGACATACTTTTTTGCGCGTGCATTTTGATAAAAATATTATTGTATTTGCATAAACTAATTGTAATTAAATTGTTTGCAGTTTTCAGATTTCAATAATGATGGACGCAAGCTTTGCTTTGTCTCTGTTGAACCTGAAATCTAAATCATTATTTTAAAAACCAGAATGGACTTGATTCTTTTTCTCATGTGGTCCAATAAAATTGACATGTTGTGAAAAACAGTTTGAGGAAAACTAGCGCGGAAAAAAGGATGTCGGACAAAAACTGGTATAATAACAGCACAAACACTGTTTTGGAACTTACACCCAGGTAGTTATTGCAAAGCGCACTTTTCAAAATCAGATGCTACACTTCAACTCTATATTTTATGTACTGTTCTGTATTCTGTATACGATTATATTATATGAACATTACAGAATAGTTTTTTGCTAACAAAACAGTTGCTGGAAGTGTAAGCACTTTATGTAATCCACCATATACATAAACTGACAAACCTGTAGAAGTTTGAGATCGTTCGTCCATCTGGGTCACGAGAAAATAGTGAAAACCGATTACACATTTGCATGAAATCATATAGATTCAACACATGAATAAAACGCTCACTGAGCGATAAACTCCAATCGGAAAATTAGTTTATTCATTTCTCATCAAATATGGCATTTCAGACAGAAATATTTCAAGGGATGTTTTCTACTATCATTATCATTAGACCGTGTAAGCTTTATGTAAATCTGTGATCAAAAGGAATATTTTACAATGTTTTTCTTACCAATTTTGTAATGTTCCTTTAACGTGATTATTATCAGTACAAAACCTTCAAAAGTACCGATGACAGTCGCTAAAACAGAATTTAAGTGCCTCAAAATCACTACTGCTTTATTTTTGTATGCCGCCGCCGTTGAGAAATAGACCCAGTACGAACGTGTTTTTGTGTACAACATCCATAAATGAAAATTAATACAAATTGTTTTCCACCAATTTGTTTTTTTCACAGGTTGGTTGATGGTGTGTATAGATAAATAGATGGGACTAATTCACACTTCCCTAACCAATTGATTATATAATATTAGGACATTACCCTGGAAATATTGTTTATTTTAACCATTTAAAAAATGTGTGTGACACTAGCTTTAAAAAGGGCAATTTTGCTCCAACTCTGGTTGTCAGCACATCAATACAACAAACAATAATTGTTTGGGAAGCTCGGTCATTTCACTGCATGAATGAGGAGCCTGTATTTTATCGTCACATGTCCTCTTTACTCTTTTTCTCCCATACCCACACGACACATAACAGGACCCTGTGACAAAATGTCGGCAGAGTAATAACTCTCCGGGGGGGGGGGGCACTGGTTTTGTGCATAGTCCTTAGTACTTGTTACGTTTCAGCAGTATTCATGAAGAACCTTGTGTTTGGGAAATACGTGTTCTCACATGCAGTGTTTCAGATGGAAAAATTAATTGCAATGTAAAGTTCACAAAAAAGCTTTCAGACTAAAAACGTATTACTATTTATTTATTTACAGTTTATTTTTATTTGTATGTATTTATTTATTATTATTATTATTATTTTAATTTTATTTATTATATTTTTTAGGGGTGAGGCTGGAATTTGCAAGTGGTGGGTGGCGAAGAATTTATTTTATTTTTTTTAAAGACACTGGACACCTTTGGTAATTGTCAAAGACCAGTCTTCTCACTTGGTGTATCTCAACGAATGCACAAAATAACAAACCTGTGAAAATTTGAACTCAATTGGTCGTCGAAGTTGCGAGATAATAATGGAAGAAAAAACACCCTTGTCACACGAAGTTTTCTGCTTTCAGATGCTTGATTGCTTGATTTCGAGACCTCACGCGTGAGGTCTCGAAATCAATTCAAATATTTTACTGAGAAATTACTTCTTTCTCAAAAACTACGTGACTTCAGAGGGAGCCGTTTCTAACAATGTTTTATACTATCAACAGCTCTCCATTGCTCGTTACCAAGTAAGTTTTATGCTAACAATTATTTTGAGTAATTACCAATGTCCAGTGCCTTTAAAAATAGGGTCTATATTACCTAGAGCGCTACCTTTGCATGCGTGTTTTGACCCGTGTGGGTGGTGCATCCATGCTTGTGTACAAACCTCGTTAAATGCTTAGCATTTTGACGGGAAAAGGACGCATAAAATTGAACTAAATGGAATGATCTAACAAACAGTCACGATGCCTTCTTGTGGATTGCACTTCCAAGAACCGCACGCAGCACTGGGAATGCTGAAATTCCGATTGCGCGAAGTTCAAATGGATGATTTGAATAAAAGTGTTACTTTTGCATATTATTATTATAAAAAAGTGTTATATAACACGCAGGTTAGATCCTCATTGTTTGATTGACATGTTTAGGTAAACTGAACAACAGAAAACAGTGTGAATTCAAAAAGTGATCCAGAACTGGTCAACCGACTGTAGATATGATAATTATTATGTCTGTGGCCCGATATCGATGCGAACGGCCAACTTGAACAGCTCCCTCTTTTGAAAACTCTAGTCGGATAACCTGTCTGCTGTATGTTATCTAAGTAACACGCCCAACACTAGTGCATATTGGTATAGTCTAATTTTAGGGGGGATTAAAAATTGCTGCCCTGTTTAACAATTTGCTGTGTGTTTAAAACACTTTCAATTTAACATTAAAACCAACATTATGTTTATGAAATAATTATGGTCCTTCAAAAAAATTTGATAAGGTGAGTCCATTTAAAAAAAGAGAATTTTAAAAACATTTTCAGTAATTTACCACCTACTGCAAATGACATAATCTTTACCGTCCGTTGCACAACGAATGCTTTGTACAAGGTACCCGACGACGACAATGTCTGCGTATCTGCACACCACGCTCTAATCCGCAGAATGCC
The DNA here is from genome assembly GCA_032158295.1 of Pycnopodia helianthoides. Lineage (NCBI taxonomy): Eukaryota > Metazoa > Echinodermata > Asteroidea > Forcipulatida > Asteriidae > Pycnopodia > Pycnopodia helianthoides. Next base: position 35,387,409 of record CM063243.1, read on the forward strand.
GACAGAATAGTCCGGCTCCCGTCATCGATCACGCGTTGTTAAACGGAACTTTCCATACACGAAAAACAACTGCATTTCTACAACACGAGCACGGCTTTGAAGGCACGGTCGGGAGGCTGAAACTCGCTGTATCTTGATTTTTTAATTACCTGATTTTCTACTAATTTATCCCTAACATTTTGTCATAATGGGGTCCTCTGTATCGAGGTCTGACTTCGCCTGGACATACACAGATGAACCACATTTAACGAGAAGGAAAGAAATGCTGAGTGAGTATGAAAATGATGATGAAAATTTGACAACTCACTGGGGGGGGGGTGGCTGTGGTGTCTGGTGGTCTGGGCGCGGATTAACAGTGCAAGGTCGTCGTCAAGCAGGAGTGGCAGGTGGACAAAATCACCGAGTGGACGGGGTGTGAAGTTGGTTACTCTTTTGAAACAACTGACCATTACATTTTAGTACCTAGCCCCACTGCCCACTAAACAACTTTAGAAGGGACCCCTCTAGCTCTACTCCCCTATGCATGGAGGTAGAATTATGTATGGTATCCTTGGCCCTATGTAGAGAAGCACCAATGCACTTATCCCTTTGCCCGGTGTAATTTTTTGATCTGCTTCGTTTTGATCATGAAACTTACTCGCTGAGTTACTGATCAAACTGTGCTGTACTTGTAGATACTGCTGCTTGCTGGAATTTGTTGTAAAAACGTTGCATGTTTTGGGGGAAAATCAAATGCTTTTGGAGTTGCGAGTGTGAACTTTTGTTCACATATTTACAACACTTGAAAACCATACTGTTGGGTCCCCTCAACAAATTCACAATTATACGATCAACTGCTACGATCTATGACTATGGGGATCAAACTAGTATAAATCAGTCAGGTCCCCACACAGTTGATTGTATAATTGTTGTGAATTTGTTGAGGGAACCTGATTTGTTTACATGGAACACAAGTTGAAGCCTGCGGCAGGGTGTAGAACTTCACACATTCGTCTGGAATATGCGTGGAGGTTCGATCGCCAAGTCGCAGACAACGGCAATGCATGTTCAAAGCATTAAAATCTACCCCTTAAACAAGATGCCGCGTTCACGATGAAGGTGCTTATTACAAAGTTTCATCATGAAAAAGAGAAAACCAAAAATTTTTGTTTTGTATTGTATGAATATTTCTGGTCCAGTAAACATTTATTCTGGTTGTACATTCTGGTGAGTTAACTGCATAAACTCCTAAACGGGATGTAAACATATTCAAGAGCTCATGCAGGCCTGATACTTAATTGAGGTAACAGAGGCAATAAGTGCCTTCCTTGCCCTGGTCATTGCCTTGGTGTCCTTTGAAACGTTCCAATAGAAATTTAGAGGTGCTTTCAACAAAGGAGAAAATGCCTTGGTGCCCTTGCTAATCAGGCTTGCTAATGGCTAGAAGCTTAGCCTCCGTTATCCTGATACTGTGCCCCTTATTCATTCTTGCTTGTGTCCTGTCAGTTAAATACTTGTTGGTTTAGTGGTTTTCAGGGAAAGTCTGAAAACATTTACAGTTACAGAAAACAGTTACAGTAACTTGAAACAGTAACAAGTACATATCTTGTGCATCTTGTGGGTGTTTGATCAATTTCCTTGAAGTTGTTATGATTTGTCCGTTAACCACTTCGCTGCAGAGACAATTAGAACACTTGACACAGCCCAAAGCCAAAACTAAAGTTGCCCATGAAGATAGTATTTATCGGGAACTGTATAACAAAATAAGACCTGTGCTTTTTTTGAATGAATTTTTTTTAAATTCAAGTTCTGGGCTTGTATAAAGTTCAAACTAAAGGGGGGGGGGGGTGTCTTTTTGTGATAAAATCCAGAAAATGTTTTCATCATCGTCGTCTGTCTATTTTTTTCAGAGAAATATCCAGAACTGAAGCGCTTAATGGGACATGATACAAACATCGTTTTCCTCATGCTGTGTATGGTCGTCACTCAAATCTTGACTGCTTATTTTTTGAGGAATGAATCGTGGACGACCATCCTTATGTAGCATACTGCTTTGGTGGTGTGGTCAACCATGGTATGTCACTAGCAATACACGAAGTTGGTCATAACTTGGCGTTTGGTCACGGTCGACCGATGTGGAACAGAGTCGTTGGATTTTTTGGAAACGTGATTGTCGGCGTTCCAATTTCAATTTCATTTAGACGTTACCATCAGGATCATCATCGCTATCAGGTGAGAAGATTGTTATAACTGAAATTAATATTTCATGGTTACCAGTGGCCTAAATTCGTATTGAAAAGTGAGGGAGTGGAATGGGAATAACAAATAACAGATATAAAAAAATAATAGCATTGCCCTCTATCTGTCTATTGCATTCTGAGCTTTTCTGAGTTATCCTTCGAGCAATTAATTGGAACAATTGTCATCTCCTTAACTGTGTCCATTTTTATGGAAAGTAAAATTGTCATTTCAACAGTGAAAATAAGGGGAGCTTGCGAGTGTGTATGGCTAAGTTATGGTGTCCTCTGCCCACTGAAGGCCCCCAAGACCACTTCATGTCGAATGATGTGTACTTACACGCCAAATTGTTCTAAACTGACAACTTAGAAGTGCCCTCAATTTTGAGCACATCTGACATTATTCACCTAGACATTCCATTGTGTAGCATGCACCTAGTATGCTACTCTTCATTTTCCCGTTCAAAGAGAGACAAAGATACAGGAATTCATGCTCGTTTTTTCCATGTTTTTTTTGCAATCCCTAATTCCAGATCTTTGTCCTTTTGTGTGGCTTACAAGAATGGACAGGTTGTCAGAGGTGACAAAACTGCATAGAACTAGCTGTGTACTGTGTAGATGCATTCACCACATGATATTATATTTCAGGCTGGCATAATTTATCCATCATTAACAACCGCAGTGCATGATATTGAATGACAGTAGAAGGTTATATACAAACTCGTTCCCATTTGTGTATGATCTCGCCACGCCATTTTTTCTCTCCAAGAAAACCTTGCTCGATCATAACCCCTGGAAGTGTGACTTTGAAATATCCAAATAGATTGTACGTTCTGTGGTCTGGATGATCCATTCTGTGTTAGAGACTACGCAGAATGCGCTATCAAAAGACGCAGCAAGTCATAGATTAACTGGTGCCCTCTCATTCTTGTTTTGATCTTGTGATATGTCTAAGTGTATGCAGTTTAGGGTGACCATGTAAAAACATGATGCATTTGAAGTATATTGCTTAAAAATATGTGCACTTTGACACGCGCGTACTAAGTGCCAGACAAGCGTTCAAATGTTTTTAACAAGGTGTGCGCAGAGCAGTCACTTTAGGTTAGCCAATCAACATTGTTTTTCAGTGCTTCCCTTCCAGGGGTTAGTGACGAGAGGTATCGATATGGCCCACCGCCATGGTTGCGAGACTGGGTTATTGTTACATAATACATGAGATGGATCTGATCATTTTCTGTTTTGGTTCAAATCTTCCTCTACCCCAGGGTGAACACTCACTAGATCCGGATCTTCCTACTGAGTGGGAGGGATACTTCTTCATGAACGCCCCCCTTAAGTTCATCTGGATGCTTTTGCAACCCTTCTTCTATGCCTTTCGACCGATGTTACGCCGTCCCAAATCCCCCAACCGTCTGGAATTCATCAACTACGTGATTCAGATCATCTTCAATGCGTAATCATCTACTTCTTCAGTCTCAAGGCCTACCTGTATCTTCTGATTGGTACTATCACCACGATGGGTGTCCATCCCTTGGCAGGACACTTCATCTCAGAGCACTATCTGTTCAAGGAAGGGCATGAGACATACTCCTACTATGGGCCGTACAACTACATCGCCTTCAATGTTGGGTATCACATGGAACATCATGATTTCCCCAATATTCCAGGCGCCAGATTGCCTCTGGTAAGTACTCCCATCTCCCTCCCTGTGGACCATGCCCTATCCCTAATGTAATCACCCCCTCCCCCATAAACACCCAATTATCATCTTCAACCCAACCCTAAATTTTGTTTTTCCCATGGTATTTTGCTTCTACCAAGAATCAGAACTTTTAAAAAGGGGAAAAAACCCACAACATTTCCAATAAACCTTCCCGATTTTGAAATTGCTTCATGTAATCAGAAGCAGAATTATTATTTGTTTTAACCAATGGCTCTCCTCAGCCGAAAAATCCTTCCATAAGAGATTATCCATATGGTTGTACAACAAGAATTGCAAGAAATTGTCACTCCTTTTTCAAGGCCTAAAAAAAAAATCCTGAGTAACTCTTCAAAAAAAAAAAATTCAATTGCCGGCAAAGAAAACGAATCCTTTCATCTCTATAAATAGCCTTAATATGCAATGTTTTTTTTAATCATGTGCACTAACATTGTGTCTCGCTGAAACAGTTCTAGATGTCCACACATAAACCCTTTGGCAGTGAGGAACAATGTTTTTTGCAGTGACATGATCATACCTCCAATACCCATTTCGGCTAAAAAAAACAACAAAAAACTATCCAAACAAAAACAACTCTTAAACTGAGTAGAAATATTCTCAGTTAAACAATTTCAAAGATGATCAATATTGCGGCGAAGAAAGTAAGACAGATCAGTGAGACAGATAAACAGCTGATATTGAATTAATCAGTTGATTTATTGTTGACTGAGTCACAGTTGATATGACATATTGACTTCAGAAAACTTCTTCCAACCAATTTCCAAACCAGGTTTCTGTGTGTAAGTAAGTTGAGGTGATGTGGCTAAGTCTTGCACTTCATGTATTGAGAATACTTATGAGTTTGGTTCTCATGCACATTTACATGTATGTGTAAAAAAACAAAGTTAGCATTATATTGAGGCTGATCATGTTTGAATTAAGTGCAAAACTTGTACAGTCTGTACCAAACTTTTCTGAATCCACTGGGTTATACCGGATTTTGATGAATATGGGATGGTTGAAGGTTAGGGATATTGCCATGTTACACAAGCGCAAAACAAACCTTTGTGCAAAAACTGACACAAACAGAACATACATGTATACCTATAAGGGTTTAAGGTACATCTAATTACCTTGGACGTTAAACATGGACATTGACACTCTGAGTAATAGTTTAGAATGATAGATGCACTCCATGTATGTCACCCATCACAGCACAGATAGTTAATTGTCCCAAGTCACCTGATATCATCCTGATAATCTTGGTAGCAGCATATAGATGGATTGCAATACGCGTCATCAGCCGCCATCGTTGATGAATTGTGCACACGTGAAGAGCTATCATTGGCTGAGAGTCGTGCGTAGCGTGTACACGTGTGCACTTTTCCATCGTTTAACATAAAATATGGTGGTCAATGACGCGTATCGCAATCCATCTATTGGGAGTCAATATCCCCATGTGTTAAACAGTGTAGTGCACATTTTAGGTGGTGCAACATTTACACATTTATGAGTTGACTCCCAATATGGCAAACGTAGCTGCAGTAGCTGCAGTAGCAGTCAGTGAGCAGCAGTGTGCTGCAGTGTGCTGCAGTGTGACGTTGGTACAAGTGTTGTTTTATACACAGTTGTGCCAACATCTACAACCCATTGTAGGGATCTGCCTACTGCTCATGCACTAGTTACCTGAGCCAGCTGGTCAAATTTACATGTACTTCTTACGTTAGCCAGTCAACTAGTCAAAAATTTACACTTGCATATGACATCACAAGCCCAAACAGCGCCCTCACTGAGGTCAAAGGAAGACGTATCATTGGCTGAGAATTGTGCATAGTGCATGCACGCGTAAACGTTTCCATTGTTTGGCCTCGGCGATGACAGCCAATGCATGGGATTTATTCCAACTGAATTCATTAATGCATGTATGGTGAATAGAAACTTATTTATTTTTTCCATTATCATTTTGTTTGTGGATTAGGTCAGCAAGATTGCACCTGAATACTACGATAATCTACCAACACATGATTCCCTCGGCATGGTTGTATGGAACTTCATCTTCAATACAAACTTTGGACCTTACTCACGCTATAAGAGAGAAGACTCCATGGATCCTAACTCACTAGATGCTTGGGAAACGCACTTATATAAAAGTGGTTAATCATTTTAATTTCTTTGTAGTTTTTCTGAAATATAAGCTTTTTTGGTTGTTATATTTTAGAAAGAATAAACATTTCCAACTTGTGTGAAGACTTAGCAGCTATTTTATGGTGTACTGTGAAATATACTCTGTATTTATTCCTTTTTTTCTAAGTTAGAAAATTATTGATCAATTTTGATTGGGGGTTTGTGGGTGTAATTTCCTGTATGACCTATCGTCTTTCCTTCACTCATGACAGGGGTTCACATATCCCTCAGATGCCTGTGTTATCCTCAAAGTGCATTTTAGTCTTGATTGTTGAGGGTTAGTAAGAGAAGGTTAATCTAAAGAACTTAAAACTGCCATGAAATTACACTCAGGAGGCTCGATCTTTTTCACCCAAATCAGTGAGAGGGTTTTTCCATTAACTTTTTTAATTAAGCTCTCTGTGGAGTAAGTAGCTTCTTCTTTTAAATAGAACCCCAAAACTATCACAACCTTACACTGGTACAGCTGTATGAACTAGTTGGTATTAAAAAAAGACTAAAAGAACTTGTTATTTTGTTGCAAACAGTCATTGTTGGATTCCCTCCTGCTTTTGCAATCAGTATACATGTACATGTATCTACCAGGAGATCATAAAGAACATAAACTATTGAACGCATATTGTCCACTAACTACACACACTTATGATTCAAACAACAAAAGATGTCTGGCACCCAGACTATGTTCTCCGTTTAGGTCTAAATGGTTTCCCAATATGTATACTGTCTTTTAGTCCAAGTTTAAACTAAGCCCACAAGCTACTCATGGGATTTGAACCTTGACCCCGGCATTCAAGGTCAGAAAACCACTGAACGTGCCTCACTGGTGATAAGTTCAAATCCTGTAGATTAGCAGCAGGTACCGCAAACAAATAACTAGATTTAATTATTGCATTGGGCATAAAAATATTTTTACCCTTGTAGTTGAACTAATTATGAGTGCTTATCACATGGTAAGAGTAAAACCAAAAAATAAGATTCTTTCCCTAAAGTAATCAGTACATCAATTCAAGAACTAATGCATGTACAATGTACATGTGTAGTATTTTCACTGTATTAATGTAGGAATTACGTTATTGCTATGCCTTGCATAAATAACACACTTAATATTTGAGGGACCAACATATCGACAGCTCAGACTGTCCTTTTTACAACTTCTGTACTTTTCTGAAAATCAGTACTTCACATTTGAGCTACAATGAGAAATGTTAGGCAGAAGATTTTGGGGGGTTAAGGAATTTATTTAAATGCTAGGGTAGAATTTTTTTCCTCGGATTTGTAGATATTTTTCAATTTAGGTTCCTTTTGATTGTTACAGAAGTCAATAAGAAACTTATCCTTGAGCGGACGTTTTGTAAAACAAAAAAACGCCTTGAATTTGTTCAACTTATTTTTGTTTCACATTATTTCAAATCATCAAGCAGCTAAATTGAGTTGACCAATGAACCAACAGATTACAAACTGTCCACTCATAGAAAAAGAAAAAACAAAAAGCAGAGGAGCAAATCAACAACAATTTTCAGTTGAAGAAATTTAATTTTAAGAGAATTTGTTGTAAAAGTGAAGCAAATTTTACATGTAATAAGAAGATTTGTTTGCAAACCAAAACCAAAGCTTTCATATGACAATAAAATGAATATTTGGGCTAACAAAGAAATACTGCACTGCACACAAGAGTTGCTGTGAAAAGTGTCTCATTATTAGTAAACTGTATTTGATTACTTAGATATCTATCTTATATGAAAACAATATTTTACAAACTCTTATTAGTACTTCAATATTTTGTATAACTTCAACTTATGAGTGGAATTAGCAAGCATTTTGAGAAGTGATTTTGAAGAACCATCAGGTGAATGGATGGTTTTGACGTCACTTCGTAATTAACTTGCTGATTTGAAATGCCAAGAACAAACTATTAATTTGTATATTTTTTTTAAAGATTTGCTTGTTTATGTTGTAATTCTTGATTTAAGTGAAGCTATACCTTAAGTAATTACTAACGAAGGATCTTTATAGTAAGCTTTTAAGTTTTGTGAATTCAATTTTACAGGTCACACTTGGCTATGCAATAGACTGTCTCTTTATCATACCAGTACATGCTCCAAAACAACAACACCCACAACACTTATGAAATGATGAAGCTATAAAATTGTCCTCTCTTACTGATTGCTTCAGAAATGGTGGAAGTTTTTGTGGAAAATGCAAAACATTTGTGAATTTTGAACCTGGTTATTTACAGTTATGCAAGTAGTTTGTAGATAAATCTCACACTGAATGTTAAGATAAGAGATAATGAGAGTGAAAAATTAGACAATTAATTTGAAATCGAGTTGAATGTGCATTGGAGGTACATCATAGGCTTTTAAAGGAGATATTGCATTCTATTCATTTGAGTAACAAGAATTAGCTGTTGCCACTGCTTACTAACCAAGCGACCTTTGGTGTAAACTCAAAAAGTAGTGATGACGTGACAGTTCAAATCCTAGCATTTCTGTGTACCTAAGAGAGACTGTAGGGTCAGAACATCAGACCATAATCATCTTTTTGACAGTTTGAAGACAGTTGTAAACAAGCTAAGCTGTGTCTTCTCATTGTATCCGTGGTCAGCAATCCCTTCAGTGTTGGGTACCTTCTTTATTAAGGTCTGTTAGATGTTGAGGTCATACTCATTAATGAAAGTTGAAGTAGACTATCACATGTACTTTTTGCTTTGTGATAATTGATAATGATATATATTTAACTGTAAATCATTTGTTATGTCGCTATAGCCACTATGCCTATCTCTAGTTCTCTACCAATGCTCTGCCCATAGGTCACAGCAACCTGTAAATTTATTGCGGAAAGCCATAATGGTAATGAATTACGGTAATGTAAGGATTTAAAAAAAAAATTAAAATAATAAATTGACTGTTTATAATCTGAAAGCTAAATTTTGATAAATTCGTTCTTTGACTGCTCTATACTCCAACACCCCTATGTTCCGACACCCCCTTCGTGATTTACATGCTAGGGTTAGGGTGAGGGTGAGGGTGAGGGTGAGGGTGAGGGTGAGGGTGAGGGTGAGGGTTAGGAAAGTACACTAGAGGTGTCGGGACATAAGTGTGTAACCATTCGTTAACTGCCAGTTCCGAGGGTGCTGGGAAATATCTTTGTCTATGGCACTGCAATGGCAGAAATATTGCCCCAAATTGTTCGGTTTTGTAAAAAAAATTATTTGATTAAAATTAGCAATGATTCTCATCAAAAAAATCCACCTCCATATAATCACCTGTAATACTATAGTTGAAATTTCCACTGATTGGTGGTTGGATGTGATATGTTAACTGAAAACTAGAGGGTGGGAATGAATTTAGTCTTCAAAACATCAATGATGTTTCCATACCTTAAAATATCAAGTAAACTGTGCAAGTCTTGTGACTTTTCCAAAGTTTCCCCAAAATGTTCCAATGCGCATGAGACTTGCTTGGTCTATTATCAAGATTTTCAGTATTAGAGGTAGACAATGAATAAAATTTTAAAAAGCTGTGCGCCATGTAAAGTGAAGAGCAATAAGTTGGTTATGACTGGGATTGTTAAACTTCAAGTGACATTTGAAAATAAACGTTAAATGATTGAGTGCTACTTTTGTTATTGCTGATGTGTATTTTGCAAATGCAAATCTAAAGGCTTTACTCAGTGGGTGGTAGTTGTACAAATTCCTGTCAACATAGCAACACTTTTGCATTAATGTAGACACAGTGGGACTTATGACATCACTAAATGCACACAGCACATTGGAAGATGTCATAACATTTTGCAGTGCATTTTGTATCGACTTTTGTTATAAATAAAGGGTGCAATTCTCAAAATTTAACCGGCTGCTATTTTTACACTCAAATTTATGGGAATAGTAACTTCCCATGTCAACAACATAGCATCTAAGTTGCCTGCCATGGTATGATATGGAATGTTAAAGGTTATTCTTTATTATATCACATGACCCCTTTGACTCAATTGGTTTGTACCATTTATAAAAGCCATCCCCATGACTGCCCAAAACACACACATTTGTGACCAGTATGTTTTATTTATTTCATTTGCAAAGTAGACTTCAGAATATGTAATTAAATAGAGAATTCATGATAACTTTGTTCAGCATCATATCCTGTTATGATCATTTAATAACGTTTGAATTGTTTTTGAAAAACAAATAATGTAAAATAAGTTCATGACAAAAGTTAATGTTTGAGTGATATTGTAAGCCAGTACACAGCAGTCTGCTCATTGTGCATGTAATATAACTATCTGGTTCTTAATTAAATGTAGGTCTATAAACCTTATCTGTTCTCTCTGAATGACCTTTCTTTGTTTGTGTCAATTTATGTAATTAAACATTCAACAGTGCAAGCGCCAATAACGGAACGAACAGAAAACGAGAAGAAATGTTAAGTTTAAGATGTTTGAGGAAAACCCCAAATGGGGGAAACCCACTTAATCAGTTACAAACAGACAACCCAATCCACATGCAAGGCTTCATTCAGTCTGTGGTGGGATTTGAACCGTGGTCCACAGAGGGAAAGAAAAGGCAGGGAAAGAAACTACTGCGCCAAACTGATCCAATTTTGAAGAATCCAGAGTGTTTGTTATACTGGCTGGTAATTCATTAGTTTTTGCAATGTTGCTATGTGCTTTCAGGAGAAAAGCAAAGCTGTTGAACTTAACACCTATCATACCAAATTTAACCTACACTTGTCAAGAAAAATTAAACAATGCATCGGTCAAAAAGTAAAGTACGTTTACATGATGCATGTACTCTGGATGAGTGATGACAAGCGAAATGTTTACTTTATACATACAATCACGTAGAACACTTTTTCTATTGGAGAGCATAGCCTATCTGTGCTACTCAAAAGTTATATGCATTGTTCTCACTGTTGATCATGAGCTTTTCCAAGTTGATGTTAACAGATTTCGTCAAAGACAAATTATAGATTGTTAACTTGTCCAGATAAAAAAATTGATAAGTTTTAATCTAAAAGTTCACTGATTACATGTATAAAGTTCATACCAGTACCAATTCTCCAGAAAAGTATTTCAAAATGATAAACTCTGTCAAGGAAATTCCATTTGGAGACATTAGAATTTACCATTGCTTATTTTGATTGCCACAATCAAAACAAGCATGACATGAATGTGAAGAGTAAAAAACAGACAACCTAAACATGTATAAGCTTGTTCCCCAATCGAATCTAAACACTGAAGTGGAAGTAATTCTTCCAGGTCGGTTGTGTGACGTGTTTGAAGACTACTGGATATGAACTTACTCTTTCATAACACAAAGATAAACTTTCCCTTCAATTGAAAACTAGCTGATTGAAAATAGTATGTTTTCAAACCCAGTGGGTTACCTCCATACATTGGATTCACATGATTGTGGTCTTTTTTTACACCAAATACAATGGACAGATTTATTGTACTGGCCCCAACTCCAACATGATTCGCATGTACAACTTTTTGTATTACGAAATGTTTTACAAATCTGAACTTTGAACAGTGCTGACCACAAAAGAGCAAAGTCTGACTTGCTCAAATATTTGTATTTTTCAGTGTGGTGACTCATTGACTTCACATTGACATAATGATAAGCAGGTACTTTACATCAGAGTGTGATCAGAAAGGTTTTCCCCTTAGCACTGCTTTTGACGACTGCAACACTCCATTCAGACATTGTTAAAGATTTCAAGTATCATTTGTTTTTGGAGGAGTATATTTATTCCAACCCTCTACTTTTCAATTAACACACCACACTGGTAAATTAGAAAGCCACCCGGATATATTTTATCAGCATTTTTGTGCTTAATCAAGCATGATATTTGGCCCGTACAAAGTAGGACAATTTTATTGAGTACACGTAACTACATGTACATTAGGTACACATGGTTGATAGGTTTTTGCTATTTAACACAATGTTTCCTGATTTTTCTGCGGGCAAAAAATCGGAAATCAGAAGAATATCATGGCTGTTTTTTAATTTTATTTGACAAATTAAATAACAGACTGAGTATTGGAGGACAATTTGCCAACAGTTGCAGTATTTCAGACATTAGTTTTTCTAAGGTCACTTAAGCTGTTTAGATTGAAATTCATTTATAAGTGTTTTTCAATAAACTAGTAATCGTGCATCACAGATTTCTGCATTCTCATTACAATCACCCATGAAGGTTGGCAAAAGACCTTCATTGCCTTCTCTGATGACAAGGGTCGAGTCTTGCAAACAAACCTTTGCAAAATCTCCATGTGTTGTAAGTAACAAAGCGTCAATCACAACTCCAACGAGATGTATCCCAATAAGGTCTTGGAGGAAGTCAACAAACCTTTCCCAATTGATTCAATTTAACAAAGTTTTTTGCACAAGCACTCACTTCTACATCTTGATGGCAGGGGTGAGATTATAAGTGACCTTGTACATTCCAGTGGTATTCCCTGGTAGGCAAGGTACAACACTAGTCATACAATAATTGATTACATTTTGCATCAACTACAAAATAAAGTGAAGAATTGTAAAAACTAAGTTAAATGTATCCATAACAGTGTGCCTACAGAAACCCCGGCTATGCAGCTTTTTGATGTCAGAGACCACATGGTGTATACAAACAGCAGCAAACCATTCTCAATGGCGCTCAACCTGCAAGATGGCAGCAGAATTGTTTGAGGAACGGCGCATACAGTCTGCAAGAACCAATGACTCCTAAGGAAGCAAAGACCAGAGACTCCTTCAAATGCTGCCCATGTTTGCGACAACTGTGGCCAGCCTTGTGCATCAGCCATTGGCCTCATCAGACACCAGCGAAGTCACCATCACCAATGAGATTCTTTGACACTGATGGCTCACTCCACAGACAAAAATTACAATATTAAATGTAACGATTTTTTCTCTATTTTGGGATGAACCCCTTTTTTCAGGTAGTATTATTATTTTAGAGGATTTAAAGACTCTTACATCACCTGAAATGGAAATCTAGAGTTCGGATTGTAAAATTTAAAAGGAAAAAATCCTGAAATCAAGAACAATCATGACAAATTACAGGGCTGTGAAAGACCATTATTTCTTGTGAATGAAAGTTTAGAGTAAGTTTGTTCTTAGCAAGCTTTGGTGACTCAATTACATCGCTCATATCTTCTATTTCCTGAAGGAAATCCAAAGTGACATATTCCAAAAGCCAATCACAAAATTGAAATGTTTTAGCTCTAAATCAGAAATATAAATCACAAGTAATATGCAACAGAAAGGCTTACAATGAATTCTGCTACTCAACTCGGATATCTTTTCTCTAAAAATGATGAATTTAATCAGGTTTTTTGGTGAAATAAACACAAGTACTTTAAAAAATTTACAAATATTAACAGGAATAAGTTGCTTACAGACTTATCTTTAGAAAGACTTCCTCAAAAAACTCTTAAACTAAGAGTCAACAAGACCTAATTTCATATAGCTGTTTAGCACAACAATGTATCGCTTAGAAGAAATGGGTTATCATACAGAATACTGTATAATGTAGATGGGTCCCGACTGGCTCCCTGCTAATTCCAGCTTAGCAAATAAAATCGTTAAGCATTACTTTCAGCTAAATTGCAGAAACTTGGCTGATCAATAATGTAAAAACTATCTGCCCACCTGATCAACATTTAAAGGAACATTACAGAATTGGTAAGAAAAAACTTGTAAAATATACTTTTTGATCACAGATTTACATAAAACTTACACGGTCTAATGATGATGATAGTAGAAAACATCCCTTGAAGTATTTCTGTCTGAAATGCCATATTTGATGAGAAATGAATAAAGTAATTTTCCGATTGGAGTTTATCGCTCACTGAGCGTTTTATTCATTTGTTGAATCTGTATGATTTCATGCAAATGTGTAATCGGTTTTTTCACTATTTTCTTGTGACCCAGATGGCCAATCGATCTCAAACTTCTACTACAGGTTTGTCAGTTTATGTATATGGTGGATTACATAAAGTGCTTACACTGCCAGCAACTGTTTTGTTAGCAAAAACCAATTCTATAATGTTCCTTTAACATACATGTACAATGTAGTAAGAGTCAACTCAAGCATATATTTTGATGTTTCTGGAAGTTGATCGATCCTGTTGGAGGCAAATGTTCTTAACATGAATGTTCAGATCACATAGGTCAATAAACTAGTCAAGTCAGATTTAGAGGTCCGGGTCATTTATCATAAACTTAAACAAACTCTGAATATAATAATTGTGAAAACAAACAGTTGCATTGGTAATTATTTGACATGGTAAATAAAATGGAAACAGAACAAAATGTAAAAAGTAGTTGAGTTTGCATAACAAAAAAAATATTTTAAAAAAGTTAGAAAAGTATGGAATAATTTTTACAGCTGCTTAGGTATACATTTTTTAGTACAAAACTGATTTCAAAATTAATGAACACGTTTCTTACAGCTCATTTTGTGGAACAAAATCATCCAAAGAAATGTGTTTCCCTTTTCCCTTACCCCACCCTCCCCCTGTAAAAAAAAAATATTTAAAAAATCTGAAAGCACAAGATTATAAACATTATTTTGGCAATTACATTTCACTTTTTCATTTTTTAGACATGGTTCCCTAAAAATTTAAACAAAGGCAAGAAGTTTTTATCTTGATTGTGAACGATTTAAATGAAGAATATTTAACTCACCAATAATGAGTCTTTACTTATGTTTACAAACATTGTTTTGTACACTGTAGGAACATACATAATTTACAAGGTGTCTTTGAACAAAAGAATTAATTGGAACATCTTAACACCCACTGGAACTCTGTCCATTATTTCTACTAGACTTCTGACCAGTCATTTACGCCATTTATACTAGACCAATGACCAGAGTCCAGTCATTTATACTAGACCAACGACCAGAGTCCAGTCATTTATACTAGACCAATGACCAGAGTCCAGTCATTTATACTAGACCAATGACCAGAGTCCAGTCATTTATACTAGACCAATGACCAGGGTCCAGTCATTTACACTGGACTTCTGACCAAGTCCAGTCATTTATACTAGACCAATGACAGGACTCCAGTCATTTATACTAGACCAATGACCAGACTCCAGTCATTTATACTAGACCAATGACCAGAGTCCAGTCATTTATACTAGACCAATGACCAGAGTCCAGTCATTTATACTAACCAATGACCAGGGTCCAGTCATTTACACTGGACTTCTGACCAGAGTCCAGTCATTTATACTAGACCAATGACCAGGGTCCAGTCATTTATACTAGACCAATGACCAGATTCCAGTCATTTATACTAGACCAATGACCAGACTCCAGTCATGTATACTAGACCAATGACCCGAGTCCAAAGCATAATCAGGTTACTAGTTCAGTCCTCAGTCCAACACCATCCAGTAAATGATCACATGTAAAGCATAATCAGTTTACCAGTGCAGTATTTTGTTTGATTCTGTTGGACTGAGGACTGTATTGGTAAGCTAAACATGCTTTACATGGGATAAGGCATACCACCATAATTAGAGTTCCCAACAGTTTGGTTGTTGAGCTTCTGAATGGTGTTGGACTGAGGACTACACTAGTAAACTAATTATGCTTTGCATGTGATTAGAAATACCTCCATATTCACACTTTGGACGTCGAGTTACGATAAGGTATTGGGTTTTTGTTAAAGAGCTACAAGGATTTGAGTATATTACTCACAGCAGTTTGGGTTGAAAAAATATATATATATATATATATATACTAACACTAAAGACTTTGTACATTTTTACACAAACTTTGTCATGACACGTATTATTTACATGAATACTTAATAGCCTAAACAAACCTAGATTCAGCTTCTAAACAAGTTAGATGGCCTTAAACTCAAGAACATAGATTAGAAATACAACCAGGAAATTGCTAAATGCTTGCACAGCTGGGGGTTTTAATTTCTGTGAAAATAGAAATACAACCAAGAGCATGCTGGGATTGCTCATCCTCCGTCTTCACCCTCTATGTAAGAAATGGAAAAACTGTACCAACGGGAAAACTGCACTTGTCAGAGAAAAAATGGCTGCTCACATTAATTTCCTTGAATAACTTCAAAGGGCACAATAACGTGGAAAACTCTTATGCAACATGCAGCGGCAGTCTTATCAACTGTTATTTGAGTTTCTGTGTGTGTGTGTGTTTGGCAGTGGTCATCTCAACAGGCCAAGTGTGGTTTGATGTTTTGGTGGGTTGCACGTAAACAAACAACGAACAGACTAACAGTGTTTGGATGGATTAGTGCCTAATGCCTTTATCAAAGACCTGTTCCCTTCACATACAGCCAAGAGTTTGTTAAAGACGGATTTTACTGCATTGTTATGAGGCCTTTTATCTCTCTCCGGGAAGGGACGTGATGGGATGCCTTATGTTCAACGGGCATGGGGTTGATGATAGGCTGTTACATAACAGCTTTCGAATGGTCTGATTGTGCTTAAGATAACTGAAAATAATCCTGCACTGGTAATGAAAAAGGATTTTTAATCCGGAAGATAACTGATTAATGAAGACTTGAAGCTCCAGAACCAAAATAATTTTTTCTAAACAATATACCTTCTGAATTTCCTGTCATCTAACATTATATATACTCAAAAAATATATCACTTGCAAAGAGAAAGCAATTTCCTAAAAATTGTTCCTCAAACAAAATTATTCCATACAACCTAAAAAGTTCATATTTGTTTTGGTTACTGTTATAGTGAAACTTAAAATAATATGCACATAAGTAAAAATTGTTTCACAAACATGGCAACAATTTGAACATTAAAACATGAAAAACACATGTAAAAAATAAAGACATTTTGGGTATTCTGGTATAAATTTAGAAAAGGATCTATAAAATTTGGCAAAGCTCTTAGTTTTTTCATGCACTCTTTGTGTATCTTTTTATTTGAATGAAGTATGTAGTGACACCTTTAGATATGAACAAGTGAAATTGCAAGCTGACCAGTGAAGTGCTAAGCTTACTGGTTCGGCTTTCTTGATTTCCAAGAGCACACAAAGGTTGGGTTTTGGGGATATGACCACCTCATGGCCGAATAACAAGACAAAGGACTGGCCATTGTTCATGTCTGATTGGTTTATCACATAACCATTTTAACAGATCAATACAGTTTAGAAAATACTGTTTATCTTGATTTGATGACATTGGAATAAAATATGTGCACCTGATAACAAAATACCTTCACACAAAGTCCAAGAGATAGTGCAGACAGTGTGAACACTGGAAAAGCAGGATAACTTAAGGTGGTGATTTCAAGACAAAATTGTTTTAAAATTTTTTTTAAAATGCAGCATTACTTTGATCCGTCTTCTGCTTTATTGACAACATTCTGATCGGACACATGGAGCTTTGAAGAGAAAGGCTTTCAGACTTCAAACAATTCTGAAATTAAAATACAACAAAATGAGCTTCTGTTAAAAAGGAATATGCATCAGATATAGAAGATAAATACAATGAAAACAAATGTGTAAGAAGGAACCAACAATTAATAATCAATTTGGGTATTTTTTACATAAACTACAACTCAAGTTAATTGTTTAAGACATCCTTAAGTAAATTTCAACTTTTAACTCACCCCAAGAGTTACATAAACTGTAAATTCTGAGCCCTATTTGTTGTCAACTGAAAAAAACAGTGAGTCTAAATTGTTAACTATAAACAACATATTGACACTGTTTCAACAAAAAACAGGCATGTTAACAATAGGGTTTATGTTTTTGAGTTTTGTTCTTGCCTTGATTGTAGATTACCCTTAAACGCTGCTTAATTTCTTAATTGGTAAGTTGGCATTCATCTTAATAATCATTCATTTTATTTTGTGTTTTCAAATAGAGACCTGCATATCAGTGTGAGCGTGCCAACATAACAAGCCAGGGCTTGCCCTTAATTTTTTCTGAGAGTAGCCTACCGGGCAAGTAAATTGTGTTTTATACTAGCCCGCAGAATTTTTTACTAGCCCGAGAAAATGGGAAATTTGGAAAAACCATAACCATTAAATCAGGTTTAATGTTCTTGTTGACTACTGAGAAGGTTGAGTGACTTTTGTTCATGGCTAGAAACCATTGTTGCTGCGTTTTCTCGCTTGTTTGGTGACGGATTTTGGATTTTTAACGGTGGAAATTTACCGCCACATGTTGCAGCCCGGTAGTAAAAATTCTCTGTGAACACGTTTTAGTTGCTTGTACTCGCTGTCACAACACACGCATAAGCCTGAAACAGTTCTGAAACGGTCGGTTACGTAACCGTCCGTTTCAGACACAAAATTTAGGGTTTAAAAAAACTATTTACGCAACCGTGCATGCAATCGGATAACACTTACACTACAGCATTTTGACTTGGCACAACCACGCCGCAAAAAAAAACCATAAAAGAACGAACAAAAATTAAATAAAGAGAAACAAATCTTACATTATACAATTAACTAATCTTTCCATTCATCCAGGGGATCCTAAACTCTGTCATTTTTGTAAAATGAAGCCTAAATGTTGCGTAGTTTTTCGTAAAAACCAGCAGACATTTCGGATTTCCAAGTGTGCTCCGCAGATCACGCTGTCAACGGATTTTGCGTGCGGACCAGCGCGCCATTGCTGTATACGCTTTTATCACGACACCAGTGATAATGAATATTGCACGTTCGGGGGGGGGGGGGGGGGAAAACCTTCTGCATAGAAACGTAGTCTTTCGTCAAGGCGTTTGTAACCGGATTTTGTATGCTATCGCGTACCGCACTGGTTGTTTCTCATTCTACCGTATTGTTTTGAAACGCTCTCTAGCGTTCAATATTTCTTAGCTTTATTGTAGCACGCAAAGTCACGGAACAAAGACTACAGACCTGTAAAGTGGAAACGATGTGACTGCTTGTGTGTCGCACGGGTAGCACGTTGTGTACATCGAGATCACGATGTGGTCTGCGTTCCGCGGCACTTTTAAGTTTATCCGAACCGTAAAAATGTAAACGTGTAGTGTGGTTGCATTTGCAACAAATAGTTACATTCATTACACCCAAAAGGTAATTAAGCTTTGAAGATTTATTTTTATTTTCTTTTATCACATCTGAAAAACAAGGAACGTGCACATATTTTTAAGTAGCCCGCCGGGCAAGTTGAGAAGTGGTTTTTACTTGCCCGCAGCAGTTTTTACTAGCCAATGTACGCCGGGCTAGCGTTAAGGTCGAGCCCTGCAAGCTCTACTTCACTCTGTCAAAACAGTAGACCATCTCACTCATCATGCAGACACAGGAATGTTTGACTAATTATTGTGCTTATTAACCAATGTTTACCAGTGTAACTCATTAAAGGCACGGTACTATTTTTGTAATTGTCAAAGACCAGTATCTTCACTTTGTGTTTTGACATATGCATAAAGTAACAAACCTGTGGAAATTTGAGATCAATTGGTCATTGAAGGGGTGAAAATAACCTCTTTCTCTAAAACTACACTACTTCAACGGGAGTCATTTCTTACAATGTTTTATATACTACTTCAACGGGAGTCATTTCTTACAATGTTTTATATACTATCTACAGCTCTTCAGGGCTCCTTACCAATTAAATTTTGATGGTCATTAAAGGAACATTACAGAATTGGTTTTTGCTAACAAAACAGTTGCTGGCAGTGTAAGCACTTTATGTGATCCACCATATACATAAACGGACAAACCTGTAAAGTTTGAGATCGATCGGCCATCTGGGTCACGAGAAAATAGTGAAAAACTGATTACACATCTGCATGAAATCATATAGATTCAACAAATGAATAAAATGCTCACTGAGCGATAAACTCCAATCGGAAAATTAGTTTATTCGTTTCTCATCAAATATGGCATTTCAGATAGAAATATTTCAAGGGATGTTTTTTACTATCATCATCATTAAACCGTGTAAGTTTTATGTAAATCTGTGATCAAAAAGTATATTTTACAAGTTTTTTTCTTACCAATTCTGTAATATTCCTTTAACTTGTAGAGTAAATACCAAATGATACCCTGCCTTGAAGTACCACATGAGACCACTTTATCAACGTTTTAATATTGCAAAATTTTCAGTTTGAATTTAAGCAAACTTTTCCACACGAATATCGCTTCTTTGAGAAAAAAAGTTACAATATTATAGTTTGACAAACTTTTACGTTTGCAAAATACAAAAAAAAGAAGGTAAAGCAAGGTGTCTTAATTTGAACATGGGTTCCAAACATCATTCAGATATACAATACATACGACTATTATGATACAAATCACAGTAAAACAAAACCCCATAACATTCTTTTGTCACATCTGAATAAAAAGAACACATATGCTTACACCATACTTCATGGTTTAGCAAGGGTGTATCTTCATACAGCCAAACAGAATCAGCTCAGCAAATTGTTGGCCAATCTAAGCAAATTGTTGGCCAATCAAGCAAATTGTTGGCCAATCAAGCAAATTGTTGCCAATCTAAGCAAATTGTTGGCCAATCTAAGCAAATTGTTGGCCAATCCTAAGCACAATTGATTGTGCCAAAAATTTCCCAAGCACATTTGAGTGATTTGAAATTGACCAAGTTCAAGCTTACCATTTCATTAGAAGGTAACATCCTCAGCAAAGTTCCCAGAGTACTCTTGTTTGGATTTTCCATTTGTATACGTTGACAGTCTGGTTACTGCCTCTCTGCCACTGGATTTAACAAAAACACAGGTAGAAGTTATAAAATGACAAGTCTGGTACACAATTGCAAGACTTTTTCTGATGTCCCTCCAGCCACAAAGACGAGAAGTAGGTAAGACTTTTTCTATAAAAGGAAACGCCAGTGGAAAACTGATGATGATGACACAATTAATTCATGATTGTTTTTTGTACAAAATATGCAATACCTTTTTTGTCATCTCTTACATAAATAACAAAAAGCCACCAAGTTCGGACATTTACAGGAGTCTGGATTCAGAGAGCATAAAAACACATTTTTCCTGTAAGAATAACGGCGCCGACGCTCGTCTTTAACGATTTATTTTATCAGTTGTTTTTCAGAGAGTAAATTTATTTCATAGATTTCCTACATTTTAATAAACACATCACAAGCAACCTGTAATAAGCATTAGTGTTTTATGAGGTCCTCCATTGCTATTTTCTTTGAGTTTCCGATGAAAATATTTCTCTATAGTAGAGGATTGGTATTGGTATGAGCTTTTAGATTGAAAACCCATCTGTTTTTAATAATAACCAATCCTGTGCTTTGTCTTCAAAAGCACAAATTATAAACTCTTTTTCCAAGCATCGATGACAGTCAGCACGAGGGTCAGACTTATTCAATTGGTGTTTTTTTTCATGCAAAAATCCTTTATAATTGCACTTAGGTTTAGAGTCGGTTGATAAAAATAATAAAAAGTGATATTTTACACGTGTTTGAATAAATTATTGATGGATAGTTGTAATTCCAATCCTCTTTATTCCTTGGCGCTCGCACACATTACTGTTGAAGTGTCATTTGAATTACTGAGGTTAGCTTGAAATGAGCCATATGTTATAGTTGATATAGACTTTTGCTCTGTTTACATCTTAGGGAGAAAGCACTATAGTTTTGAAAACTTTTTGGGGTGAAAGAAATTGTTTCGCCCATCCATTTCAAGCCATAATATTTTTGCTGTTGAACAAATCTTTTCCATTAAACCTGAACGATGAATAGACACTCAAATGTTCTCTAAAATGTAAGTTTCACACACATCTGAAAATTGAGACATGTGACATACACAATTTTTTTTTCTGGCATCATTAAAAAAGAAAGGAATGAAGAAAAAAAGGTGCCCCAATTTTTTTGGAATATGTTGGAAACTGCAGAGTCTATAGCAAGCACAGTGCGACACAGAAAAACCAATAAATAATCACTGACAACGTAGGAAAAAATTTGTTGTACAAAATATTGACAAGAATTGATAAGCTTAAATTCTCATTGCATCTTGAAGGGGAAGCTAAAACTCACGCTCAAGAACAAACCAGGGAAAGCGATAGTATCGAACACGTTACCTTCCGATGGGGGCTCGTTTTATAACCGTATGATATATCCGTGCACGAGCATCAATACGTTGCACTGTGAGTTATCGTATTAACGTCAGCTCGCAAAGACTCGTATCCTCTCATCTGTAGACCGGCCGTTCGTCCGTCCGTCAACAATTCGATTCCACCGTCGATTCCACAGTCACAATCTGTGAGTTATTATCAGCGATCTCGTACACCGACCTAGAGTTCTGGTGTTCTCAGAACGTGGGAGTGGGTCCCAGCCCAGTTGTGGCACACGCATCCTTTAGCAAGCCATATACAACTGTGTTGTATGTCAAAGCGGACTACGTAAACTAAACCATCATGAAAGATGGGCGGGTTGGAAGGGGTAGTTTGCTTTGGTGTTTTCTGTTATGGTCTGGCTGCTAAATGCACACTAACCTCAAAGGTTCACTTAAATTTCTCTCCAATGGGCTACAAATGCCAAGTTCCCTATCCTATTACTACTGTCATAAATTCAGCGATTTGTCAGACATCTCAGATCTTTATAATCAACAGCAAAAGCAACAATTTATTTTCCTTCACAAGAAAGCCTCCTTTTTACTGTGCTTGATTAACAAATAGGATTACGACTATTGTTACTGGACCAATAAAACTTACAGGCTATAAAAAGACATGGAAGGAAAAAAAAGTCCTTGAAGAGCTGGTGTGCCCTTGGTACAAAAAATATTTTAACAAGAGCATGCATGTGTTGTGCATTCTTTTACAATAAATCACACAAATGTAGTGTATAGAAGACCAGAAACATCACTACTACATAAACTGCTTTTGGTGACGGTTGGTCCGTTGTCCAAATTCAAACCCATACCCATATTCCTCAAGTCTGCATGCTCTAAATGAATTAAGAGGTCAAAATATTTACTTTTTCACTGTACAAGTACCCCGAGACTGCGCTATTGTCAATAAAAAACAACTCTAAAAAGCCAAATCTAGTTGCAGTATAAAGGACAGCTAACACAAACTGTTTACTGATGAAAACTTTAACAAAATTGCAAATTTCTCAAACCTCGGTAAAGCAAGCTGTGAAGTAAAAGGAATTTGCATCTCCTGAACACAATTGTTCCTTTTTTAGCAAGTCAAAAATGGTTTGTCTGACTTTAAACATTTATGGGCAATTTGATGATTCAGCAGTTATGTTTTCTGAATGCGTTTTGTGACAAAATGAAATAGTATCCATGACAAATTTCAATAAATCAAGTCACAGAAATCAAACAGAAGACTAAACTTTCATAGCTATATTCAACTACCGTGAATATTACTCCATTGGAATAAATTGTTGAAAATGGAGCAATAACTATAAATTAGGAAAATGTGGATGTTGAAGTTGGTTTAGCTTCCAAATGTTGCTAATATTGCTAAATCTACTTTTGTTAGCGTTGTCATTTTCATTTAATGTATCAACAAAGACACCTACATAAAAAAACCCCATTGGTGTTGATATTAAGTTCCTTATACATTGTTGTATGAATGTGGAAAGCTTGTTATTTCCAACACGGCATACTTTTCTACGACGAACACCTTCAAAGACAATGGTGCAATATCACGCCTCGTTAACTACTACCTGCGGATAAGTAGACATTTAGGCACTACTTTCCTCGATGCAATATCTTTTGTTGTATTCCGTTCATTTATACGAGAGCTGAAAATGTTATTCCTTCACAGAATTTTCTTTCAGTGTTTCATCCGTTGAACCATTTCTGAACAAAGGTTCTTGAAGTAATCGTTTTACGGTATTTAAAATACGTTCCAACAATTTACCGACCAATGCTTTATCTAGACTGGCAGGACGCTTGAGTTCATCATACAAAGCGGTTCACAGCAACGAGAAAAAAGAAAAAAACACAAAGCAGAGACGTTTTCTACAGTACAATGTAAACGATTAAAAAAATGTTCTCTTTGCAACACTATCGCTTGTTACAATCCAAATCGCGGTCGACGACAGCAATAGGGCATAATTCTGGACACGGCAACAACGTTGAGATCGGCGTGAAGGTCTTAATATTGCGCCGGCGGTAGCCGACGTGCCGGGGGAGCAGGTGAAGCGGCCGACGACATGGAGCTGTGTGGGGAACGCGATCAAGGAAAAAGAAAAATACAGCGTTAATTTCACATTGTTAGGATTACACTGGCAATATAACAATGCTGGTACTGTTCCTCTGCACACGGATTTCGTTTTATATAGCGGTTCTGAAAACGAGATTATATTGTCATGTCAGTGCAAAAACATATCCCCTAACATCCACTACGCAACATGCAAGGCTTAGGGATACGAATGAGGAACATTAGTGTTACAAAGTTGAGATACGCTTTTGCGCTAAAGCGGCGATGTATAATTTAGGATGTACTTTCTTCTTTGTCAAATGGCTGCAAATCACAAAAACGTGGCCGGATTCTTAATAATGAACACTGCATACGTATTAACTAAATGATGACTGAAATGGATTGACTGTAAATAAATCAGCTAAGTGCATATTTAAGACTGTACATCACTCTTGGATTCAGCTCATCTTGCGGTTAAACGCGGTTCAGAAATCTTAGATTATCACTGTCTTTACTCAGACGGTAGTAGTAGCAAAAGATAAGATTTTCATCATCACCATATACACATCAAATTGAGCAAGTTATCAAAACAAGGAACGACAAAGTATTTGCAAAATCAGTCTCTACATCAGGTCAACTTAGGACTTAGATTTCAACCTGCATCGCTCTGGTCTTGGTTGAGCTGATCATCAACATAATTCCAAAAAACAGTGACCCTTTTAGATCACGTTGTATCCATGAATCCACATATCTAAAGAAGGAGAACTTTGGTAAACAGTTTTAAATTTCTCTTCCACAAAAGTAACAATCAATTGTATAAATTGGGTATTTTTGTTAAGCTATTTTTTCAAACTCTCACACTGACATGAGATGAAGAAATTTAAGTTTCGCATTGGTTCAAGCGGATTAGATTGTATTTAATCAGACTATCTATATGTGCAGAAAAGACAGTCACTCATATGGGGTTTAAGCATCCAGGAGGACAAGAAATGACGATGGTGATAGTTCTTAGCATTCACAACCTGCAACCTAGGAGCAAACATGACTTATTCTGTAAGAATCTTACCGTCTTGGAGGCAGATCGTAGTAGGGATCCCTTGGGGGTAGACGCTCGTAGTAACGGTCGTATTCACTATAGAAAACAATATTTTATCAATTATATGTATAACGATAACAATATCTACAATCTGTGAATGCACTGTTTACTTTTCAATCTTGTTGATATATTACCACATGCAAGTCATTAAAATCATTTTTTTTTTTTTTAACTTTGAATGGCCTCGCATTTCAACCCTAGCAGAATCTTTCTCTGTTTTTTTTAAAAGCCTTTCAGAAAGACACTCGAGGGTGAAAACATCAGTCAGCCAGTACCACTTTTTGCATTTCTACCACAGGTCATTTTGGTAGGTAAAAAGTTTGCAACACCTCTTTTTAAATTTGTATTGAAAGTATGCAATATGTATTTTAGCTAAAAATAAAAACGACAATGCAAGGCAAAACCTTTTTCCAAGTTTTGAACAGAGAAAAAGAGCAAATTGAGAGAGAGAGAGATAGAGAGAGAATGAATCTACCTTCCTGGTGAAAGACGATGCCTGTAGGTGGGTGGTGGACTTCTACTCCGAGCTCTCAGTGCATACTCTCGGGAATATTCACGTGGCGGATAGTCACGAGGTAATGGCCTCCTACATGAAAACCATTCATAGTATTATACAGACGGACTTCAGTGAATCGGGTCAGATGTGAATGAAGGTTGGATTTTCACTTCATCTTCCAGCAGAAAATGGTTCAGAAATCTTGGGTAATCATTGTTTACAGTCAGACGGTAGTAGTAGCAATGATAACAGTTTCATCATGACCATAAAAAGAAGCGATTGATTTTATTGTACCAGTGCTAATAATAAAAATAATAATAGTGGCTTCATCTATAGTGCTCAAATCCATTAGTCAGTGACACTCATGGTGCTCCAAATCACAAACACTTCATAAATTACACAATAAGGAACTGGGAACCATAATGAACTTTGGAGCATACCTGTAGTATTCATCTACATAGCGTCACAAACACTTCATCATTTACACAATAAGGAACTGGGAACCATAATGAACTCTGCAGCATACCTGTAGTATCCATCTACATAGCATCACAAACACTTCATAATTTACACAATAAGGAACTGGGAACCACAATGAACTCTGGAGCATACCTGTAGTATTCATCTACATAGCGTCACAAACACTTCATCATTTACACAATAAGGAACTGGGAACCATAATGAACTCTGCAGCATACCTGTAGTATTCATCTACATAGCGTCACAAACACTTCATAATTTACACAATAAGGAACTGGGAACCATAATGAACTTTGGAGCATACCTGTAGTATTCATCTACATAGCGTCACAAACACTTCATCATTTACACAATAAGAACTGGGAACCATAATGAACTCTGCAGCATACTGTAGTATCCATCTACATAGCATCACAAACACTTCATAAATTACACAATAAGGAACTGGGAACCATATGAACTGTGGAGCATACCTGTAGTATTCATCAGCATAACGTCTGCTGTAGTATTCTTCACCTGGGGGAGCCTTCTTGGGGTGGAGCTGGGTAGTCATAGTAGCGGTCATACGATTCTTCTCCATACCCATTGTATGATGACCTTCCTGAGGGCGCCCTCGGTGGGGGGTAGCTGCCATTTCCACGACTTGAGCCACCTCGACTCATGCCACCACGTCCACCACCACGACTTCTTGATCGCTCACCAGGCCTATAATTCATCAAAAGTTTTCAACAGTAAGTTTTGTTGTGAAATTATTTACCTGGTGTACCGGCAAGGCGCAGGAAAATCGTAAATCCTGGAATGCTTCAAAAGGTACCTAGGCATTTCATGCAGAGTAAAGATAGAGCTTGGAGGATACAGTGTTTGGCCATGATGCCCCAATGGGACATCAAGGCAATGACAGAGCTTGGAGGATACACTGTTTGTTCTTTTTTAACAACACTTTCCCCAGAACAAGGTGAAGACTATTTCAGCTTTAAACATCAATATCTAAATTAATCCTTAGCATAACAAAACAGATTTAAGTCATCAACTTTCCACAAACAGTTTTTTTTGTTAGCCTTGCTCAGAAACAGCCTCTTGTTTGGCAATCAGTGTGTCTTAATCAAGACACATCAGTCTGGTCGAAAGAGATTATCATCACAGCGAAGGCATTTGAGAGTGGAATGTTTTATGGTAAACAGGAGCTTACACCCTCTAGTATAGTGAGAACAATCCAAGCCAGAGAGGGCTATCATTATGGCTTTGCATTTTGAATATCTAGAACAGTGAATGAGATAACATCTTCAAGACAAAAACCGCCTCTGTAATAAGATAAGAACATACCCCCATTCATTGCAGTCTCTAGACAGGTGTCCTCTGTTGCCACATTTGAAACATTCTCCTTTACTTCCCACACCAGGCGCCTTGTGTACTCCACTGGTGGAAAATTTGACAGTGATGTTGTTACCCTCAAAGTCCATATTGTGGAGATGTTTAACAGCCTGTGTGGCACCATCTTCTGTCTTCATGTGCTGTTGGTTCAATAACAATCAAACTCATGTAAATATTCCAAGGGATCCTACACAATTAAAAATTTGTCGCCACTGTCAGGATAACAAAGATTAGAGCAAATACTTCATATTTATTCACACAATTTTTAATGAGGCATATCTGTTACAAAGATTCAACCATGCATTCAATAAAAAATACTAAAGGTTTTGGGGAATCAATAGGTCAATAAACTGCAAACAACGACAAAGGAAGTTGAAAACCCAAAACAGGGAACCATTCATTAACAGTATACAACATATGGCATTTAGGTTGGTTACCAACATTTTCCTAAGCAATAATACGGTGATCAGCAAAATTGGTCCTAGGTCTCGACTTACAATGAATCCATAGTTTCTGATAACATCACACTCTGCTACCTCCCCGTACTTCTCAAATTCTTCAAGTAATCGTTCTTCAGTGCAGTCTGTTGGCAAGTTGCCCACGTATATTTTCCTCTTGACTACAATTAATGTCATAAAAAAAAACAGATATATAAAATGAAAAGGCTGGTCTCTTCTCAATGGTGCTGTCAGTTGAAAGAAAAAAATGTAAGTGCTTTGCTACACAACATCTTCGTCATGTTCCTATTATGCAACAGTAATCTTTAATGCTGATTATAATGTGGAAAAAGGACCAGACTATTTTCGTTTTTAAGTTAATGGAAATTAAAACATAAGATGTCTGCACCATGAAAGGACCATATACATTTTGTGTTGCTACTGTCAAACAAAGTTGCAATTTGTGGGGGAGTGCATAAATAGTAAATTCAACCCTGCCTTGCAGTGAAGCACAGTTCAGAAATCTTAGATTATCACTGTCTATACTCAGACGGTAGTAGTAGCAAAAGATAAGATTTTCATCATTACCATACACCAAGACTTATTTTTAACATGAGTCTGTACTATCACCATGGTGATTTGTATTGTGACATCAAATTTTGATTGAGCACTAGGATTGCTTCATTATCCAACTCATAAAAAAACAAATGCTTTGAAATACTGAGCCCTTGTCACAAACACTGCAACATTGTGATTAATAAATTCACATCAATTACAGGACCTGAACTTCATTCTTGAAATGGCAACCCCCCCCCCCACCCACCCACCCCCAATCATGGGCTATTACCAAATTGTGAATTTCTATTGGATTCATTTGTGGGTTAGTTTGAAGTTTGTACAATTTCCTGTTAAGTTATTACACATCTTAATGGAGCTCCAAAACATTCAAGAAGAACATTTGAGACAGGGTAAACCATGACATTCTGTAACCCTCAAAATGAAAAATCAGCAGAGTTTGTTTAATAACAGAAGGTAAATGTTTGGCTGTATTCCTTACCACCACCACCAAATTTATTGCTGTTTCCCGTGGAAAATTTAACATTCAGGGCAGACCCCATGAAGCTGTAGGAGTCCAAATTGCTCACAGCATTTTGGGCTTCTGAATCTGTTGCCATGTGCTGTAAAAATAAAGAAAAATGGAAATTCAACTTGTATCAAATTACTTCCTCAACAATAACCCCAGCTGGAATCTTTTTTTCCTGAGGTGAAAGCAGATATCTCCCTTTTGGGACACTGTTGAGTTAATGTTAATGTTAAGGAGAGTGGTGAAGCATAAATGATTTGTCCAAAACGTTCCATCTGCTTTTCAACTAGTGTGGACGACAAAAATGAGAAAATCTCTAGAAGCATTTTGTGACAACAAAAAGTTATCCAGCCTTGTCACTAAGTCACATGAGGCAAATTTTCAAGGCAACTTGGAGGCAATCAACTAAACTGCATGAAGAGAAAACATTTCCATTGCACAAGAGACATTTTCCTAATAGTATCCAGCTAACACCAAGAAAAATTATATAATTTTTAACCCTCCTACTGTCAGTGACTCTTGGCAACATTTTCCAGTGAGTTGACCAACCATTTGAAACCATTCGACTGCCAAGGTTGTGCACGGTGGCACAACTGTGCACAGAACTTAACTGTGTACTGTGTACATGCATTCCCTCATGGTATCATATTTCAGGCTGGCATAGTTTATCTATCATTCAAAACCACTTGAATGGTATTGAATGGTCAGACAGCAAGAGGGTTAAAATGCGAAAGATTTCTTTTTGAAGGTTGCCTGGACCAGGTTGGATGTAACATGGCTCCAAGTGTTCTGGCTAGACACATTTCCAAATCCATTAAAAGAAATGTGAGCGTTTGCACTGCAGTTACATTGGTATGCCAGTCCAAAGATAAGAGTTGAGCGCTATGGGTAAAGCACTGTATACATCAAAAACAAGCATTTTAACGCAGTAGATTTTTAGAACACATCCTAGTTAGGAATTTTAATCTCAAATGTAACTAGTCAGAATATTACAGTTAATATATATATCGAAGCGATGGTTTTCTTACCACAAAGCCATATTTTCCGAGGACGTCACATTCCGTGACTTTTCCAAACTGCTCAAAAAGCCCACGCAGCTGCTCTGAGTGGCAGTCATATGGAATGTTACCAACGTACAATTTCTTATTCATTTTGTCTGCTTTCTGCAAATAAAAAAAGAACAGAGATGTTTATAAGATGTTTACCAGAATATGTACGAGCACAATGACATACATGCATAAAGGCCCGAATATTTAGCTTAATGTGTACAGTCAAGTCCCATATTAATCACAAGTTCCATATTACCAGGGCAACATAACTTTCAGTTGTTGCCAATATGACATCTAATGACTCATTTGCATACAGTGAGTTGGTAACCAATAACAATCTTTCTACCGAGCTTGTAATAAAATATATATATCTGAAATAATGCAGAAGTTGATAAATTTTAATATTTTTGCAGACCATGTCTATCAAAAGTACCAATACCATCTAATCACTTAAACTTTGACCTTAAGGCAGAGGATATTGTACCGGCGACAGTTAAATTATCTGAAACTTTGTTTCCCCATCAGATCATACAGTGCAACGTATATAAGTTACAATCCTGGTAGCCTAGAGGAGTACATTATATGCTGTCAAAAATATATCCCCATTAGTTCATGTTGTGACTAGAGAGTAGACACCACATGTATGCACTCACTGTGCAGCGCAATGCACCCAATATTATAAGAACTAAAATGGATACTATCTGTGAAAGAGAGAATCTCAGAATTGTTACCTAAACCTGACCCACAAAGAATTGCCAAAACTGATGTCATGATTCTTAATTGGTCCACATGTATGAACTCAGACTGTAGTTAAACAGTTGGTGCCATGAATGGTGACCTGAGTCCCGGCAGACAATAAGATTCACTGTCTGTTGAACTAATACTGTTTGGTCAAGTCAGCCCAAGTTAAGCTAAAAATTACTTGAAGATATTGATGAGTACAGGAAGGTTTACTGGAAAAACGTCCAAGGGCTGCTGGGGCAAGTACAACATCAGACACTACATCATTTATTTTCTGATCTTGTTAAACAACACTTTCCCCAGAACAAGGTGAAGACTATTTCAGCTTTAAATACCTAAATTAATCCTTAGCATAACAAAACAGATTTAAGTCATCAACTTTCCACAAACAGTTTTTGTTAGCCTTGCTCAGAAACAGCCTCTTGTTTGGCAATCAGTGTGTCTTAATCAAGACACATCAGTCTGGTCGAAAGAGATTATCATCACAGCGAAGGCATTTGAGAGTGGAATGTTGTTATGGTAAACAGGAGCTAACACCACCACATAAAGTAAAACCAATCACAAGTTATCGTTATGGCTTTGCATCTTGAATATCTAGAACAGTGAACG
This sequence comes from Pycnopodia helianthoides, assembly GCA_032158295.1. Lineage (NCBI taxonomy): Eukaryota > Metazoa > Echinodermata > Asteroidea > Forcipulatida > Asteriidae > Pycnopodia > Pycnopodia helianthoides. Next base: position 35,418,986 of record CM063243.1, read on the forward strand.
AGATACCTTCAAGACAAAAAACAAACACTGTAAAGGTGTTACAACAGTTTAAAAAAAATTGCATCTAATCATGATTGTTTATGCGCAGGCTTCACTATACACTACCACTTGAGAACTTACTAAATTGGGATGCATAATTATACAGTCTGCAAAGTCTTGCCCAATCAGTAATTGGTCTCGACCATGTGTGTATTGCTCAGCCTGGGAATTCCCCATGATGGTAACATGTGTTTGGTTATACCTTTATAAAAGACACACCAGAAACCATATTTGGAAATTAATCAGACCATTGTTTGATGGCGCCGTATTTTGCATCAATATAACTATACATAAATCCACCGAAAAGTTGAGGTGGATAATTTACAAAAAAGTGTAAATCCTATATTTGTCTTACAATATAATGATATATGAAACATGACTGTATCGTTTCACATTATTAAGCACTTTTTAAACACAGATCTGCTTGACCTGCTTTTTTATATCCTTTGTGGTGATCACAAAATGGCTCAGAGAAGGAAGCCAAAACAACCTCCTTAACATTGTCTCTGTCAACCCTTGTTCTTCAAGACGCAGCAATTAAAAGATGAATGCCTGCCTTTTAATCTGTACAGAAGCAATCTTAAGGTCCCTAATCTCAAAGAAGTGATTGGTCCTAAATGGGTAGCTTTCGTTGGATCCGTACCTGATCGAACCCAGTCAGGTCCATCGAAAAGGGGATTTACAATCTTGTGGTTAATTAGTAATAGTAATGTTATTAAATAACCATCAAAAACACAGACAACTTTTTGAATTGCAGAGAGAAATCCGGGTGAGAGGAACCAAAGAACACATTTTCATGATTTTGACTACTTACATATTTTGCATATTTCATTGCCCTTTTTTTTAATGCCGAAGTAAAACTTAAAAGGGTCTAATTTCCATATCTTAAATGTCTGCCACTTCTTCATTATATTTATAGTTTATTAAACCAAAAAAATAGCATATTTATTATTTACTCAAATGAGATAATGCTTTTTGGTAACACCGAGTGAAAACGCCAGGGCAGTCTCTCGGCGGGTAAAGAAATTTTTCCTTGAAATAAAATAAAAAGATAGAATTTCCAAATTGCAATTGAAACCTTACATTTTCAAATTCCAAATTATTGTAATTTTATTTTTAAATTTACTATACTACAGATGTTTCCTGACTAACGACTACTGTTTTACTGGGATAGTGATTATGATATAGTGATAATTAGCTTGAGCAGCAATTATGTATATGCTTTATATTATTTATATCAGATTATATTCAAATGAAATAATTGTAAAAACTACCTCCATCCACAACCCCCCCCCCCAAACCACGTCTTCCCCGCCCCAAACCCTCACAAGGAGTGTATGCGAAACAACCATGCACATGATGCATGACCGGGAATCAAAAACGAATGAAGAAAATATCTCATTTGCACAACTGATCGAATTTCTTCGAAAGTTGTTTTCACATTTTTGAAAGCATAGATTTTAACAACTTTATACAATATTTTACAAATTATAAATATCGTGCATGACATTAGAATTTTACCTCAAACCATCAGAGATTCATCACTACTTACGCACAAGCATGACAAAGTCGCAAGCAAAATGCATCAAGCGTGGGGCATTTGTCACTGGTTTTCTTTTAACACAGTCAGAAAATAAGTCATTTACAGTGCACCAGTTAAAATGTGTTTTTTCGATAGCTGTGACATGATTGGACATTGTTTTCAGCGCCACTAGATGAAAACCAATCAAATATCTCGTTTCTTATGAAGGACTAATTATAAAACTGTTTGAAACGTGCAGTTCGTGCTCAATTTTATTTTTCTAATAGAACGAGTACTTCAGTTACTGGTTGTTGATGTCACACGTGTGCGAGTAAAAAGACTAAAAAGAAAACAGTTAGCTATTTAAAAAAATTACTTAAAATGAGAGGGAATAAGCGTCGAAATCATGGAAAACATCACGTTAAAAAGAGAAGAAAGATTGATCTTCAAGCGATAAGTAGAAAAGTAAACGAAAGGAAAAGAGGTGGAGCTAATACAAAAATATATGCAGATAGTCATGGGTAAGCCGTTTATTTTCGACACATTTTACAATAAGTCAAAAAAATAAAGGCTAGTACTGTATAGTAAGTATAATATTAGTACCATTACTAGCAAAATCACCCCATACAAAGTCGCCTGCTGAGTCCCAGCAACATCCCTCCATATATTTATTATTAGTATTACTTTATTTTAATTTCTGAATATTCATACAAAATATGAAAAATTCAAAAAATGTTTTCATAATTCATGGTGTTGTTTTTGGCGTACCGTTTTTACTTTTTGTAAAAAACTCGTTTTTTGTATTTAATTCAAGAATTGGTAAAAAGAAATTTTAGAATTTTATTTGTTTTCATTTTGTAGCTTGCAAAAGGTTTTTTTATTTTTGAAATAATTCACAATTTTTCGTTTTTAACTTGATCACTCATGTCTTTTATTAGTTTAATTAAAGTTGTTTGAATAATTTTTCACTTTGTGTTTTTTTAGATTACAAAAACACGACTTGCACTGTTTAGATTCCATATTTGTTACAATAAAAAAAATGAAATTAATGTAATTAAATTTTTCTGAATGAATAAAACACAACTATTTATTACATCATGATTCTGAATTATGGGTACTCAAAGTCAAAAGATGACTGAGGTTGGTTCTGCTAGTATGCTATCATCAGACAATAGCGGAATGAACCTCACACTCGCAGTCATAGTTCTAGGAGTAGATTATGGGGTGCCTGGAATAAATGATGATTTGAGGGCTTATCTACCAAGCAAGTAAGCAAGCAAGTAAGTAGTACCGAGGATACTCATAATATGCTGCATCAAAAGAGTCGGGGGGGGGGTTACACTGTGTCTTTTTTTTGGGGGGGGGGGTAGCCCAGGTTGGTGGTTGTCTTCTTTGAGTGCAACGGATACTGACGTCCTAACCAGGGCTTGGGTGGGGGAGGCCGGGGGGACTTTGCTGGGACTGGCATCCAACTAAACATTTCCCAAACCGGAAGCACGAAGAAGTTATAATAATATAGAGATGAAGCACATCATAAGGAAATATTGGTCATATGAGTGAAAAAGTGGCGGTTAGTTTCAGCATTTTAAACATGGGCACCCATGCCCCCCCCCCCCCGGGCACACACACTACAAAGTTATACAAACTCTTACTGCCACTTATCTATTAACAGAGCACTTCCGGTAAACCAATCTTACGACACCAGAGGAAACCAAGCTGATACACCAGATGAGGTACAATAAGATTCATTTTAATTCAGTTTAACTGCTAAATCTTTCTAGTTTTGGTGATGGTTTATTTTGATGGTTATTGGTAAACATAGGACCGGGATTGACATGATAAATGAAGTCCTTTAAGTTGTTTATTGCTCAAGCTCCCAATAGCCATTTCCATGTGACCCTAACTACGTAAAGGTCATGGATTCAAAGTATCGTGCAGTAGATGCGACATTAACAAATTGTATTTTATTCATAATTGATATTATTTTTTCAATCACTGAAGGATTTAGATGTAAACAAAAAGAACTTTATCTAAATGGGGCAAATTGTTGCAGTTAGTGTCAATCATTGATAAAATGGCGGACAAAGAGCATCTTTGAACTTATAAAATCAATGATGACTTACTTCAACTGAACATTTGTGTTTATGCATAACAGGAAGATTACAGTTCAGATAGCAGCATTGAAAAGGAACCTTCAGCCTATGAGCAACTTCTCTCTACTCTTGGTTCCTCTGTAGGAAACCAAGACTCTGGTAAGTCTTGCGTTTGTCGTCAACTCCTTCTGCCATCTTTAACCCACTCAGATAGTTATGCAAACTTGTGCTGTCTGGGCTTGAATGTCAACAAAAATATCCACTAGACCACATGCCGTGTTTACTTGAAGACCAAATGTACTTCTTTCTAAAAATTTCCTGAAAGCTTAGGGGAAGCTTTGACTTGAAGAACTGAAGTACACATAAATGTACTTGCATGTGTTTGGAACCTGAAGCTGTAGGACTTGATCGGTTGTGGTGGTTACTGCCCCAGTGCTGGAATTACTAGACTCTGGCCATTGGTCTAGTGGGTATTTCGAGCGTTGACAAAGAAATGTTCTGCTTTATGGCAACTTTATGAAATGAGCATACAATTGTGAAGATCTAATTTTAACTCTTTTGTTTTTAATTTTTTTTTTAAAGATGAGGAAGACGAGAGCTCTGACAATGATGAAGATGAGGAGTTTGATGAAGAAGAAAATGATGAAAGTCTTGATGAGGAAGATGCTGAGTCTGATATTCTTCAAGATGAGGGTATGCCTTAAATTTGTGTGTATTTTTTTTTTGTGAAGTTGTTTTCTGTCTTGTTTGTTTGATTGATTGATTGATATTTTTGTGGGGGGGGGGAGGTAGAGATTGAGCAAAATCCACAAACTCAAGAAAATAGCTTTTGAATACAAAAACACTGATAAGCATGATATGAATGAGTACAATATCCCTGACAAAACACTGAAATGTGATCAACAAATTTTATGACATTTTCACATATTAGTTTTATGGTGTATTTAGTGAGAACTAGATGATGAGAATAAGAGTACTCTTCCCAAAACAATGATTTACTTTGTCTTAAAAATATTGTGAGTATTGAATTGAGGTCAGGTGATGATTTGGTATTTATTTCAATTACAGATGATCCGTCACAGATCAGCCGAGATAAGAAAGATGGAAGTGGGTTGGAAGAAAATGATGAAGAACTAGAGCAAGATGAAGATGATGTAGGGGAGGAAGGAGGAGGAAGAGGACGATGAGGAAGTTGCCAGTGACGAGGAGGATGAAACTAAAGATGAAGAAGATGTAAATACTAAAACACAAATGAAAGGTACGATTGAATAACTAAAAGTCAATAATAGTAATGCTAACAATGAAACTGATTATGTTGTTGTGTTAAACAGTGTCTATATCTGTGGAGACAATGAGATACTAAACCTGGAATCTCTAAAAAGTGAAGATAAATTTTAGGACTCAATTTCACTAAGTTGTTGGGGGTAATTCCACAACAGACTTCCACTTATTCTGTTGGTAGATCAATTGCATCAAATGAGCCAAATCTGCTGAATTGTCATCTTATAACTCTAAAAACTAGCATACCTTTGTGTGTATTTCATCATTCAAAGCCAATTGGGGTGAAGTGGGCTCGGCTTACAGTGGAATTACATCACATTTATAACAGGATAGTGATATATTTTTCAGAATAATTTTTCTAGATTTGATACATTGACTTTCTGTCTTGTAGATCCTTTTTTTAGACGAATGGCTCATGATATTGGCAGCGAGACGCCAGTGAACTTAGCCAAGGGTGAAGTCACACATAAACTTCAAACAAAGGTATACATGCATTGTTTATTATGTTTTTAACCCTCCCACTGTCTCACCATTCAATACATCACTGTGGGTTTCTGCAATGTGATATCATATGGAGGAATGCATCTACACAGTGCACAGTCAACCCTCTACTGTCCACCATTTAATATCATCCACTTTGGTTTTGAATGAAACTGCCAGCCTGCAATGTGTTATGTGCTGAATACGTATACACAGTACACAGTTGTGCCATCACACACAACCCTTGCTGTTGAATAAACTCAATTGGCTGGTCCCGCTGGTTGACTGGCTGGAAAATGGCAAGAGCCAAAAGGGTTCATCTTCATATTTTCTGTTACTGTTTCTTTTACTCTGTATAAAATCTCACTGGGCTTAGTTTATTAAAATTGACTTAAATAATGAACAGAGTCCCTTATGTGTATTTAAAAGGGGAATATAATGTGGTAATTTATTCTGGTAGCCCAACTGTTTTCTATTCTTTGCAAACATAATTAATTGACACTATTTCCTTATATACAGTGGAGTACCCTCAGAAGGCTCGTCTTCTCCTCAATGTGTTCTAAGAAACCAGTCAACTTGAAAACTCCTCAAAGTCCAACCTTCGATGAGCTCAATGTAAGTTCTAATTATTGCTAATTGTACTGAAATAGATTGAATGTACATTCATTCATAACAATTGCACTAAATCTGTGTATACATATTCATGAGGTAATGTTTGAATTTGTATTAATAAGATTTAAGTGCAAGAGTTTTCTTCAGATCTGATTTAGACTTTGATTCTTTTACTTTGTTTTTTGAGTAAGCTATGACGTAAAGTCTGGTTCTTAGAAGATAAACATTTTTCTGATAAGTACTTAACAACCTGGGCACAATTCATAGAGCTGCCTAAGCAGAAAACATTGCTTAACAGTTTTCTGCTTGGCAGAAATGAGCAGGATACCAGTCACAAATTGTACATGCGACATGTTAGTTTGGCTGGTAAACTTATTCTGGTAAGCATAAGTTTTGTTGTGCTTAGCTACTTTTTGTGCTTAATTGGCCCTGGTTTAAGACTTTGATACCATTGCTTTGTTTCTAAAGTAAGCTGTGCCAAAAAATCTGGGGCAAATTCCTAGAATTGCTTAAGCTGAAAATAATGCTTAACAATATTCTGCTGTGCAAATATGATCAGAATACCAGTTACAGAGGGTACATGTATCATGGTGCTTTGGCTGGTAACCTTACTCTGCTAAGCACAATTTTGTTGTGCTTCGCTACTTTTTGCAGCTCTATGACATTGGGCCGTGGTTGCTTAGAAGATTAATTTTCTGATACGTGTTTACTGACCTGGTTGCAATGAAGTTGATTTGACAGTTTTTATTGTTTGTGTTATTTGATTCAGATCAAGAAGAGAATATCCAGTCAGTGGGTTGCCAGTAACCAGCAATTCATACCGCCTGATACAAATGATATCTTCAGTCCTCTACAGCTGGAGCTGTTTACAATTATGAATGCTTATCAAGTGAGACTTACTCCAATAAACCACGACCACAAACTGGCTCCATAGGAAATGAATTGAGCTGGTTTTTCTCTCAGAATTTATGTATTAAAAGAAAGATTGGATTTGCTTTTGGTGTTTTGCAAAGACTCAAGGTTTTGAGTGTGCAAGGTTTTTGGCTGTTGTTCACTCAAACACTGGTGTATGTTTTGTGTAATAATACCCAATATGTCATTGTTGAAAAGCATTGATGAGTAAAGAATCTGTTTTAAAACCCTTACATGAGTGATGGTACACTAAGAGTCATTGTACATTTGATTTATTTCACTGTTTTCTCCAAAGTGTAATGCCTTAGAGAGTCAAAGTCCTTGATATTCTATACTGGACAATTCCACATATCTAAGAGGGGGGATCAAGTCCCAGAGTTGTGTAGGTTTTTTGTAGCAGGCTTTTAGATGTCTTGCTGACAGCCTGTGTTAGGTTCTGAGGTTTTCAACACCCCTCCCCCTGCCAATCAAAGTTTTTGGCTTACTAGAGAGCCAGTAACCAATGGAACCTTTCTGCATTTGTGTGATTCCTGGGGTTACTCCTGCACTTATGGGTTTTAAATAAGTAAAATAAATGCCTGATTGTTTTATTCCAACAGGATTTATTGTTTACAGAAAGAACGCATAAAAATGCAGAGGAGATTCAGAATGTATGCTGTCTACATATTCTCAACCACATTGTAAAGTAAGTTATATATTCTTTATCCCTGGTTCAAATATTGTATCAATTAAATTGTTTGCAGTACGTGCTGCTTAGTGTAGGATTTAAAATGACCTCTTGACACTGGTCTCATTTGGTACCAGTCATGCTTGGTGGTCTCTGCTTTAGAATGTTGTAGCCGTGGGTTCAAATCCCACATGGTAGTCCATGTTTTTTGTTTCCTGCGCAAGACTCGGAAAGCTCTGAGTTTACCATGTTTATCAGAGTAAAACCAAAATAAAAAGTTACTTTTAATGAAAAAGAAGAATAATAATTTCTGAAGATAAGTGTATTTCATCAAATAGTTTAAATGATGTCATTTTTCTAATCTACCTTCCTCTTTTTTAGTGTGTAGATTCAGGCTCCAAAATTCAAATTTGAAAATGTTTAAAATTTGTTTATGATTATTACGTTTTTCAGGTCACGAGACACAGTACTAAAGCATAACACCACGTTGACTAAAGATCCAACACTGGACACTGAGTAAGTCAGAAACAGAGATATTATATCATAGCTTCTTGGAAGAGTTCATTCCCATCCTCTAGTTTTCAATAAACTTGTTGTACCAAAAAATCTTTGGAAATTTCATCGTATCACGTTTTGGTGAAAGCAATAACAAACAATTCAAAGATTTTGTGAGTTTTCATGTGCATACTTATTATAATTGCAGCTGTTGAAATAAGCAATGGTGGTTGAGTGGTCTTCAAATGCTATTTTCTTATCTTTGACAATGTTTGAGATGAAGAATTTCTCTAGAGTAAGTTTAATGAGTGAGCTTTCGGATTGAAAGTGGTTTATTTTATTTCATTTTTTTCTTCTATTTTTGACCAATCCTAGTCTTTGCCTTGAAAACCTTTTTAGGTGTCATATTCCAGTATTTCATGTAGAAAAGAACATAAATTCAACCGTTAGTTTTTGGTTTTTTTTCCCCAAAAGGACCATGAGAGACCAGGGTCTGACGAGGCCGCGAGTATTGATTGTCGTTCCATTCCGTGATAGTGCTCTTCGTATCGTCAACAATCTTATCAATGTGTTACTGGCAGCCGACAGTCAGAACCTGGGACGAAGGAAACGCTTTAATGATGAGTATGGGAGGCGGTGCCAGTGCCAAATAAATACCCAATGCCAGGTAAAATTTGGTCTGATATTTATCAGTATCATTTCTCATATTATTTACCGTTGATAGGGTTAGCCTTTCACCTCTGTGGATCCTGGTTTGAATCCCGGACTCTGGAATGTGGTATGGGTTTTTATTCTGTACTTGGAGTCAATGCAAGGGATGCGACGGACAGGGCCAAGTGGAGGAGAGCCATAGGGAGAAAACAGGCCAACCCAGAACAGACTGGACAACGGCCTTAAAACCGACATGATGACTTGATTGCGGTACCTTCTGTTTATTATTGGATTTCAAATGGCCTCCTGACACTGGTCTCACTGGGTACCAGACATGCTTGGTGGCAGACAAACATCTGCTTTAGAATGTTGGGGTCATGGGTTCGTGTTTTTCCTCCCATACCTAAACCTGACATGCACAAAATCCAGCTACAATTCAAACACATATTCATGTAATGTTGTTTTTTTATTCTTTCAGAGGATTGGGAGTCTACATTTGCGGGTAACAATGACGACCATTTCCGGATAGGTCTATCAATCACCAGGAAGAGACTGCAGTTATATACAGAGTTCTATAAGTCAGACATCATTATTGCATCACCGCTTGGATTAAGAACACTCATTGGAACAAAAGGGTTAGTTTGTCTTTGTGACAGTAGTCTAATTATGTGCCTCAGACATGACAATCAGTTTTATAAACACCTGTTATGAGCCTCCATTTGTTACATTTGAGTCAACAATTTACTGGCTGCACTTTTTGTTCACCATTCACCACTTTGTGGCATGTCGTGGTCGAGCGGTCAAGTGCACCGGACTCGAGCGCTGGTGTTTCTGATCTGTAGAATGTGGGTACTAGTCCCGGTCTTGACACTTGTCCTTAAGCAAGACACTTATTCATTATTGCTTCATCCTTCACATGGGACGTAAAGCTGTTGATCCCTTGTGTTGTGTAACACATGTAAAATAACCCATTTACTCTGCGTTAAGAGAATGGGTTTGCCCGGTGTTTCTGACAGTGGCTGCTGAATTCGCTGAGGCAACATGTAAACCTTTATAAGGTGCTACATAAATGGGTTTCATAATTCATAAAAACTTCAAAACCTGTCTTTAAAAAAAGTGTTTCTCTTTGTTCAAGTGCCTTGAGTACCTTATTGGTAGATACATGTGCTACAAGACTCCAACATTATTGTTGTTAATAATTTCAAATCTTAAAGGAACAAACTCACACAAAAATGACAAACCAAATTACGTCACATAGTTTGTTCAATTTGAACGCGCTCTATGAACCCAATTCACCTGATGTCATCATCAAAGATGAATCTTGGTTGTGCCATTTTGGGGATCCAGTTCCCCATGTGTTACTGTCTAGAGTGACTTTTAGTCATAATGTCTCGGTTAACATGCAGTTTAACTCCCAAAATGGCGGACCATTGGCAGACAGTAGCTGCTTGTGACGTCAGTGTTTATAGAACTGTTCACACAATGTTGATGGACACATGGATTTCTGTCCTGTTACTTTGACCAATCCATTCTGCTGTAGAAAAAGGACTCGCATATTGCAGCATTCTAAGCAGCTTCGTACCAATGTTGAATTATTTTATTCAGAGAGAAACATCAAGACTATGATTTTTTGTCCTCCATTGAGCTGTTAGTCTTGGACCAGGCTGATGTCTTCCTCATGCAGAATTGGGAGCATATCATTGTAAGTGATTTACATTCTTTGCCTCAGCAATCATTATAAAAGGGGTCATTTGTAAAAGGTGGTTTAACTCAGAAAGTCACAGGGTAGAGAGAAAGCATACATAGGCTGGTCATTCTTGTTAATATTGGACACAAACAAAAACTCTCAAAGTCATGTATCAGTTATGTTCAAACAGGGAAATGTGATATAACGACAACTATAACTACTTGAATCAAGACTACAAGTCAAGTTGTTTTTCCTTGCAAGAACAACAACTTGAATCAAGACTCAATTTTTGCTTGTAAGGATAGCAACTTGAATCAATACTCAATTTTTGCTTGTAAGGATAGCAACTTGAATCAAGACTACCTGTGAATAGACTTACTGGCAAAAATAAAAACTTGACTCAAGATACTCAATTCTTTTTTGCTTGTAAGGGTAGCAACTTGAATCTAGACTACTACTAATCACTTGTTATTTCCTACAGCATTTGATGGAGTATCTTCACCTTCAGCCCAGAGACTCACATGGTGTGGACTTCTCAAGACTTAGAGAGTGGACCCTCAATGGATGGTCAGTTTCAAACCACTTACATAATTATTTACATTTCAACAATCCCACATTTTAGAAAGACTCCTTGCTGTAAATCAAACCAATCATGCTATGAACAGACTGATTTATGAAGCTCTGCCCTTTGTTATATTTACCAATCACACCATGACTGCAAAACTAAGAGTTTTCACATTTTAGAATCTTGGGATAATGAATAATAATTTGATTTTAAATTCATGATTCAAACTGGCTTTTGTCACTGAGTTGTGTAGTCTAGTGGTATATAACACATCAGTTTGCCGTGTCAGTGTAAAAATGGTATTAAAAAAAATAGCACTTCTGTTATGCGCCAGTTTGAAATTATCAAACATTGTATCTCGCTTAAAATAGCTCAAATGTACACACAAAACAAGTACAAGCCGAGCTGATTTTTCATTTAGATTTTTAGTGCAATTTTTGGAGGGGATTAAGAAATATACATTTCCAACCAACATGTTATGGTGGGCGGGGCTTAGGGGATCAGTCCTTGTGGACCCCTTGCATATGACATCACAAGTTATAAACAGCGCCCTCACTGTGGTTAAAGGAAGAACTAAACTGGCTGAGAGTTGTGGTTGGCATGTACACATAGGCGTGTTCCACATGTCCATTGTTTGACCTCAGTAATTGCATCCATACAAGAAGTCTAGTGAACTGTAACTGTTTCTTGTATTTTGTTCTTTGCCATATTTACATATAAATTTCCTCATATTTTGTTAATTAAGTCTAATCTTTTGTTTTGTTTTAGGAGTAAATATTACCGCCAGACTTTGATCTTGAGCAGTGTTACCACTCCAGAAATCAACTCACTCTTCAACAAACATTGTGCCAGTATCCTTGACTTGTCGAAATACTCCCTCACTAAGAAAAACTAATGACTCAATAGGAATGATACTTTAGACATATTTCACATCTCTGTCTAGTTCCCTGTGTGCCATAGCAATACATGAGTACAAATTCTCATTCCACCCAACGGGGATCTAGCTACTTTTGTCCTTTAGCTCGTAGAAGTAGAACGAGGGGCCGATTTCACAAAGTACTAAGATTCATCTTAAGGTTGTCAGTATTACCATAGTGATTTGTATTGTGACATCACACTTTGCTTAGCAATTAAGATTGCCTTGCACTTAATATCAATTGAGCCATGGAAACCCTTAAGTGTGTAATTCCACTGGAAGACCATTTCCTTCACACAGCCATTACTTGCCATTTTAGGCTGACCTTTACTTCCACTCCAATCTTCTTCAATAATATTTATGTACACGTTTATAGCTGGCTCTTTTATTCTGTCATTTCAAACCTCAGCCTATTTCTTAGTAAACCCACACCACACACATTCTAAGGCTATGACCTCAAGGTCTCCCACTATGGATGAGGAACTTACCTGTTGACCACTGCATCATTCAACATGACAAACTACCTTAAAACTTATGTTTCTGTTTGACATAGAGGGCAATCAAACTCTACATTCTATGTTCTAATCTCCATTTGGTTACACATATCAGAATAGAACATAAACAAGATGGCAGAACCATGACAGGGTCCACGCTGTGATAATATCTATTGTGATATCCTTAGTATTGTTTATCAGATTTTGAAGGCAAGGTGATGGTGTACAATCCACCAGCTACAGGATCAATATGCCAAGTAGTCACTCAACTTCCACAGGTGAGTTACAATAGCATTCCACACTCCGCACTAATGAACTCACTTTTGCTCAAAATACCCGGCTGTCTGACAAACATTCCACCACTCTCGCAGTCACTGCATCAATGACGCCCCAATCTGCACTAGTAGTATAGTCAGTACACTTAACAGGCACGCAACTTTTCCTCGGATCAGCTGATTTCCTCTTTTTTATTCTCAGTTTTACCATTCAAAATTGAAAAATACTATACAAAATCATTCAAATTTTGTAATTTCCTCTTTTTTGGTGAAGTTACAGTTGCATGCCTGACTTAAGTAAACATAAAACTTGGACATGTTTGTGCGCACGTGTTAGTGAATTTGACACGTTTGTCTGAGATCCGGGTACTTGGCTTCTATTTTTAGCATTGGTGCAGAGTGCTATTATCATGCAGTCATGGTCTCCATTGAATTGCTGACTGTTTTCTCAAAATGATTGTTTTGCTGTAAAACTTGATGATCTATAGACTTTTCTCATGTTGCTACCACTCTTTGTCTTATTTCCTGCAGCATGAGCAATAGTAAATACTGATTTTCAGTAAAAACAAGATGGCCGCTTATGATAAAATTCTGATGTTTTGAAATCTGTGTTAGGCTAGTTTTACAATATATTCCTCTAGTACAACAATATACAACACGTCCTGTGTTTATCTGAATTAAACTTGTTTAACCTTTTGCCAAAAATCGTCCGCACACCTCCCTCTATAAGCCCTCTTAGATTTACCGTAATCTTCGGCCTATAAAACGGGGCTTATACGTTTAACCTTTTGCAAAAAATCGTCCGCACACCTCCCTCTATGGGGGAAACAATGAAAAATACTCCTCCATGAATACTTTGCTGATATTTTTTCAGCACTTTTCAGGCCTTGTTAAAAAGCTTTATAAATATTTAATTATTACGATTAATTGAATGAATATTTCAGGTGTTTCACAAACTGCAGTGCCAGACTTTCACTGAAGAGTCTGATCGAAGATTTGAATTCTTCATATCCAAGGTAAACCCATTGTCTCATTATCGGCAGAGTTTTAAGTTGCAGCTTCCACAGACCACTATGCTCTTGTAGACAGGCAGAATATACTATTTCTACCTTCTCACAACGTCTTTTCAGAACCACAACACAAGCCAAAGAAGAAATAACTGTAACTTGGCTGTCACCTCAACACTAATTATTTGTTACTGGTTTTTTTTACATTATGCAAAACTTGAACTCATTCTGATATGATTATTAATCCTCCTACTTTGGTAAAATTGTTCAACCATTCAACAGCATGGGTTGTGTATGGTGGCACAACTATGCACAAAACTAACTGTGTACATTTGTGTACAGTGTACAGTAGATGCATTCACCACATGATATCATATTGCAGGCTGGCACAGTGCATCTATTTTTCAAAACCCTAGTGGATGATATTTATCGGTCAGACATTGGTATTTAGTGTTGGTTTAAGTTAACTGTTATTCACATTATGCAATGGATGGATGATAAAGAAGAACCCAACCTTTTCCGTAAATTGCAAAATATTGGACAGTTTTCCAGAATGAAGAGAGTACATGAAAGACGAGTTAAAGATATCTTTCCAAGCAAACATTTTAAGTTGAGAATCTTTTTGTGTAGATGATCCACTTGGTAGAAACATTATATGTATTGGTTTTATTTATATTTCAGGTGTTACCACAGTACAAAGATCCTGTCATGCTGGGCACAATGATCTATATACCTCAGTATTTTGACTATGTCCGGATACGCAACTACTTCCGCAAACAGGAGATTCGCATTGCGCAAATCTGCGAGTAAGTTTCCACTTTTGAAGGCCCAACTATACTTTATATATATTTTACCGTGTTATTAAAAGACATAACATAAAATTGCATTTAGGTGTATTTTTATGCATTCATACATGGACTTTGTGCCTTAAACTTACCATTTCCTCTTGTTATATGCCAGACAATTATTGAATTATTCCTCTCTTTAGGAGCCATATTTGTAGCAACAAAATATACTAAAACAGAAAGAAAAGCTTGGTTTGTAAGAATGTTTACCACTGAAATACTACGTACTTTGTATTGCGTGCAATCGGTTCCCTCCAAATAGTTTAAATTAGCGAACTTTTCTAAGCATCATTTTGATGAACAAACCCTATAATCATAGAGCTGTTAAGCACAAAAAAAAATGCTTAACATAGAAAAATCTTGCTTAGCAGAAGCAGATTACCAGCCAAAACACCATGTAATATCTACTGTTTGTGACTGATGGTCTCTACTAAATTTTGCTCAGCAGAAAAGTTTATGAAGTAGGCCCACCATTTTTATTTAATAGCTTGATGAGATATGACCCTGGTTTCCAACTGAAGTATCATAACTTTGCAGATAAATTTGTACAAGTGTCTGTTCAAGTAGAAGTTTATAGAATTGGTCCCAAAATGTTTAATATTTTTACAATTTCTTTAGGTACACAAGTCAGCCTAACATATCCCGTGCCAGACTATACATTGCTGATGGGTCAAGACATATCTTACTGTACACAGAAAGATTCCACTTCTTCAGAAGGTACTAATTAAAGATTGTAAACAACTGTAGCTTAATTAATGTAGGACCCACGGTTGTAAATCTGTTGGGGTTGGAGTTAGGGTTGGGGTATATATACCTCACTTTAAAGGGGGTAGGGGCTAGCCCATAGGATCCCAAAGAGTTTTGCCATGCGGTAAAAGAAATAATAGATGGACCTTGAAAAACGAGTACATGTTGAAAATGTAGTGATGGGCTTGTCTCCACATGACATGCATTGTATTTATTTTAGGTATACAAGTCAGCCTAACATATCCCCTGCCAGATTTTACATTGCTGATGGGTTAAGACATATCTTGTACACTTTATTTCTTGAGCCTTTCTAATGTAAACTTAATAAACTAACTCTACTGTAAAAATGCATTGGCCTCTATGGTAATTAAGTACAAAATTTGTCTCATATTTGTAAATGTGATGTTATTCTCTCAAGGATCCCCCATTTTTATCTTCATTTATCTCCTTAGGATATCTTCTTTTGGAAGATCAGAAAACGATAATTATTATTTAAATTTCCATCACTATACAAGATTGAAACCTTACACTGTTCTTTGTCTCTGGGAATGATAGTTTGGCATTGTATTTATCCTTGCAGATATAAACTAAAGGGCATCCGTAACGTTGTCTTCTACCAGCTACCGACTTACCCGCAGTTCTACAATGAGATTTGTAATATGGTAGAATCCAGACAGGGTACCGTGGAACATAACTGCAGCATTGTGTACACACGTTACGATGCGCAGAAATTGGCTGGTGTCGTTGGTTCCAGCCGTTGTGGTCACATGTTGTCATCCGATAAGGACACTTATATGTTGGTCACTGGAGCGGACAGCTGATGACATGATGTGCATGTCATTGTCATGTAGGTCATCAAATCTTTTGGACTGTCCTTTTTATGGCTTCTTAAAAAGCAATAGTGATTTTTAAATACTATTGTGTCAGACCAACAGGATTGTAAAGTAAACTATATGTATTGGTATTAGGTGTCTATAAATAATGGAAAGACGGCTTTCTGTTATATTAAAGTGTATTCTGAAAAATGTAGAAAAAGAGCAGAGTCCATTACGATGTTACTTCTCTAGCATTTAGAAAGTGAATGTGAAAGTGGGGTTTTTTCAGGGCGTCAGTGGAAACAGTGTAATTTGAATAATAAAAAGGCTATCAGGGAATGGATATAAACGCAACGAGTAACAATATGTACAACAAATGAAAGAAAATAGTACATTTAAAGGAATAATTAGTAAGCTTTATGAGGGATTTTTTTTTACTGTAACATATGTAACAAATTTAAACCTATATCTGTGTACAACAGGGATTTTTAAGAAAAATGGAACCTTGTTACTAGCTTTATTTGTAAATGTGCAGTCCAATGCACCTCCCTCAGGTTCTGGTTGCAGTCATTAGATTGAATCCTAGTCATCACAACTTTGCCTTACGTAAGACACTTGACTATAATTGCTTCTCTTCACCCAGGGATAAAGGGGGTACCTGTGAGGGCAGATGGTGGTTTTGTTTTTAACTTGGCTACATGTGTGCCAGTTTAGCTGCATACTCCAAAGAGTTAAAGTTATAATGAAGAGTACTGACTTTGGACTGACTTAAATATTAATATGCTGCAAAGAAAAGCAAAAGAAAAGGCTTGAAACTTTAATTATTTTTAATTGCTTTATTTCACCTACACTTTGATTTGGTTCAAAGAATTACAGCAACAAAACAAAACTAATGAAACATTTTAAAATCGAATGGTATTAATCATATATTACTCTGGGTGAGAAAGAGATTTTAATAACAACATTAATACGAGCAGTGGATTATGTGTACATTAAATATGAATCATTCTGAAACCACTCCTTGTACATCTCATTGCATTGTAATTGCATATAAAGCAATAGAAAGAAACCACAGTCAGGGCTAGGCTCTGCTTACCACGGAATTGTTCTAGGGCCCAATTTCACGGAGCTGCTTAAGCATAAAAAGTAGCTAAGCACAATAAAATTATGCTTACCAGAGTCAAGTTACCAGCGAAATTAACATGTCACATGTACAATTGTGACTGGTATCCTGTTTATTTTTGCGAAGCAGAAAAATATTAAGCAATATTTGCTGCTTAAGCAGCTCTATAAAATTGGCCCCCGGTCACCATTTACTGCTTGCAGGGTTATCACCAAATTTCTGTAACTTCTTATATAAGCTTAGTAATTTGAAGTATTTATGTGCTTAAGAAAAATACCTCGTTAAGGCCAAGTTCAACACAAGGACCATGTAATGACTAGGGGCTGTACACAACATGTTTTTGAGCATGAGTACTAGATAGTATGGTTGGCAAAGGGTCATTGTGTGGATTTGGCCATATCTTTATGCCGATTGTTCGCTTATGGTAAGCAGACCATTTGCTTAGTTCTGAGACAAGCGAGAGTGGAATACAAACAATTATGAAGTACTCCTGCAGCCGATTTCACAAAACTTTACACAACTACTTAAGTCAACTTGCGCAACTTGTTTTGTTAGTAGTGCACAACATAAGCAATAAATGTTGTGCAAGTGGACTTACGCAGTTGTGTAAAGTTTCATGAAATCAGCGGCTGGGCTTGTCAATTTCACAAAGAGCTTAGTTTGATCTTAAGATATTTCTATCAATCTTAATTGCTAAGCCAAGTGTGATGTCACAATATACAAATCACTAAGGCAGTATTGACAACTTATCTTAATATGAATCTTTAGTACTTAGTGAATTGAGACCCCCAGTCCCATAGTGTGAAGGTTAAAAAGTCAAAGATCACTTTGCATATGGATGCAAACACACCTAATTTTACCAGATTCCATGAAACATGAATGTAATCTATATTCTAACAAAATTGATGCGTGGACTATTTCCCCACTCAATGTAATAAATTGAACAACTACCGTCCAAAATACTTTGTATTTTTCAATTAGAAACATAATACAGAATATACTGACCAATTGATATTGAGGATTCAAGTTCATCCCTCATGCATACCTATGACTGAGTGAAAGAAGTAGACTGGCCCCCTTTTTGCATTTACTGAATTGGCTTTAACCACACTGTAGTACAGGGAATCCAACAAAGATGGCGGCTGTATCTATTAAAACATGACCACTTAAAAGTAGGGTCATAGATTGGTTTTTGTCAACGTAATGCTGATTTATTGGCCAAATTGTCAATGAAGATAAAAAATAAGTCACCCGTGAAAATTTTAGCTGAATACAGTGTCTACTTGTTGAGAAAACAGCAAAAAACTGTCTCAGTATTTTTATCAAGAACTTTGAACCCATCCACATTTAGTTTACACAGGTACCAACCGCATCTCTGGCTGCAGGATTCACAAATGGACACCACAGAATTTTAAATCTCAAAAACTTGCCTTATACTTTTATTGAATTCTAATCAAGGGGGCATTCCAAATGAAATAATTTAGCAGCATGCTCACCACTATTACCATCTTTATAACAAAAAACCTTTGGCTAGAAATTACCCCCTTTTTCTGGGGAGGGGGTGTCATTACCAAAGTATGACCCTACCTTTAATTGATAACATGTTCAGTTTACAGGTGTATTTTATGGTGTGTTTATTGAAAACCAGAGGAATTTGACAATTTGTAAGAGACACTGAATTTATGTTTAAACCTCATTTAACACCTAGTTTAATGCTAATAGACCTTATGCACTGACGGCATCCTGCGGCAATCTGGGAGGTAAAATGACGATAACCAATAGAAATACAAAGCTTTGTAGGGGACATTGAATGAACTCCTTTGACCTCTATAATCAAAGGACGCCCTAGTCCTGTTATATCATATACAAAAGGTCATCGACCTTTGTTCCAACTACTGCTTTTAGTTCATCAATATTCATTAATATTTCAAATGAAAGTACAGTTTAATCTAAAAAAGGTTTGTTTTAAAAAGCTTCAAGTCTCTTTTTCCATTAAAATACAACTGACATGAACAATCAACTGTATATTCTAGAATAAATATAACAATAAATTACTGTATGATATTATTCATACATCATGTAGTTTTTGTTTACTTTTTGTTTGACTACAAATAAAATTTAGGTACAATACATGTTTGTATACATTTCACTTAGAAACACAAACAGACTGTGCAAGTCTTGCGCTGGGATCAGTTCAGGTTTTGGTTTTGTTTCTTTCACACATTTAAGTAAACCCAAGGTTAACCAAACTGTTTGATTCTGCGTGAAACTTGCACAGTCTTTTGTTTTATCACAAATAGGACAAATCAAATTACATATAATATATTGGAAATCGGACGATACGCTAAGTGTTATAAAAATGGACAATGAAAAGTTACAAAATCCTTTAAAAAACATTTTTGCTTAAATATTTTTAAACCAACAGTTGATTTAAATAAAAATGCGCAAAAATTCCAAAGAGGTAAAAACAGAACTACCTCGATTGGAATGCACTCCTACCTCGTTTGGGACCCTTTTCTCCAACTGAGGATATCACTATTTTCTGATATGGAACCCAATGGGTGATGGTGATTGGTTTTGCATAAGTGGCCAGCATTTATGCAGCAAATATTCTATTTAACAAAGCATCATACAATTAGCATCGACTAGAGACAAGCTTAGGTGTCATGACTGAGCAGTGTAATACACAACATCTAGAGTTGTCAAAGTGTGGGTTTTGGCAAATGTGTCCTTCAGCAAGACAGTTGAACATAATTGCTTCTTCTTACAGATGGGACATTAAGCCGTAGGTCTTGTGTACCATTAAGAGAAGGGACTTGTTAAGAGAAAGTGTTGGTTGCAGACTGTGCCACACAGCACCTTGTATACCTTACAAGGCGCTGTACACAGCACCTTGTATACCTTACAAGGCGCTGTACACAGCACCTTGTATACCTTACAAGGCGCTGTACACAGCACCTTGTATACCTTACAAGGCGCTGTACACAGCACCTTGTATACCTTACAAGGCGCTGTACACAGCACCTTGTATACCTTACAAGGCGCTGTACACAGCACCTTGTATACCTTACAAGGCGCTGTACACAGCACCTTGTATACCTTACAAGGCGCTGTATCACAAAAGCTCTGGAACCTGACATCAAATAAATGCTTTGAATTGCCAATTTTAAAGCGTTACACAACTTCTATACAAATATTGAATGTTTATGATTGCAGTGGTGAGAATGTTTTCATGAATTGAAATATGGAACATTCCATCTTTTAACTCATGAAAATATTCTCTCGATTGCACGAATGCAAAAACATTCTCTATTTGTTTGTATATAACATCTAAGTCATTTGATTGGAGGAGAAATCTATAATAAACAAACTATATAAGATTGTATTCTGACATCCATTATGAGGGCGTTTTGCGGTCTAGAGTGCAAATAGTAAAAACAGAAAGGATGGGATGAAAATGCACAATGAATAGTACCAAAATGCAAGATAAAATGGCAGAGGCCATAAATGGTTTGAATAATAAATACCATGTGACCTACAAACCCTCAATCAAATGACAAGAATCTACTTGGGTGTTATATAACATACAAATATTGGATGCATGTGAGTGCATTGATGCAGAATATAATAACGAGGTGAAATCTGGACTATTCCAAATGAAAAGCCAGATTTCACTGAGAATTTATTTTGTGCAACAATGCATGAACAAAATGCATTCAATATAACTCACACATAGATCCTTGTCATTTGAAATTTGTTCACAATAAACACAAAATAGACACCGAAACTCATCAACCCAACATTCTGAAAGTTCTTTAAACACCTTCAGAACAACGATGGAGTTGACACCAACCTAGTCTGCCGTAACATGACCTTGTCTCGTTTGGACAAACCGGTGCAGAATGATCATTTTGGAAACAACGCTGCAAAGCGCTTAATGCTCCCTTTAATTATCCATATAGGACTCCTATATTGAATTTTGGAGCGTTGTGGCAGTATACATGACATAATAAATGATGACGCACTTGATGCGTGCTCCACCAATCAAATGACAAGGATCTGTGTGTGCAGATTATAGCATGTATTTTGTATTCACCAATTCCAAGTGTTACAAGATGCATAGGCATCCGAACCTCAATGGGAACTCAATGGGAATTGTTACTTCAGTCAAATACATACCAAAGAACCATCCATTTTTTTGTCAACATCAACTGTTACTTCAGACAAGCAGTCATCAGTTGTTACATTAAAACTCTCCATATAATTGTTACCACAGACCTTTAGAGCTAAAGTACAATGTTAATAAAATAATAATAATCAAAAGTATTTAACACTTATATAGTTGCACAGTATCTGAAAAAAAGCCATCCAAGGGTAAAGTTTTACAAGGACATTGATGTTCAACCTAAAGTATGTCGAGGTTTAATAAGTTTACCACATTTTGAAATTGAAAAGAAGTAATAAATTTGAAGTAACATTTCCACATTCTAGTTCTATGTTGACTTGCATGGTTACTTTTTTGAAAAAACTGGCAGTCTGGTAAAATGACCAGCCCTCATTTTAACGTTTAAAAAATACATGTATTAAAAAGAAAACAGACGTTTAAAGACAGTGAGCAGTATTCACTCTGTCAACTTTGCAGAGTTACAGCATGCTGCTTTGCAGAGTTACAGCATGCTGCTTTGCAGAGTTACAGCATGCTGCTTTGCAGAGTTACAGCACGCTACTTTGCAGAGTTACAGCACGCTGCTTTGCAGAGTTACAGGTTGCTGTCTGCATGCAACATGAGCAAATTGCAGCATCAGTATCCAATGTTCTACTATAAACTATTACAGCAATCAGAACAATCAACTTGTGAAGCCATTAGCTTTGACTTGTCTCATCTCAACCCAATGTAGTCTGTACAAGAGTACTAGAACAATGGCAAGAGTCCAGGTGGATTTGGGGGCTAGCAATAGTGCCACGGCACCGTAACAGTAGTACAGATTGACGCACTCCCATGTCATCCAGAATAGCGCCGAGAATAAACATGCATAGGCCACAGCTGACCAGAAGAGACCAGAGACTGTACTTGTCTATGTGGTGTAATCCTAGATGCACTGCCGTTCTGAAGGGAGGACTTGCCGTTTCTGGTGGGGTTTGAGTTGGTGTTGTGGTTAGGTGTTGCGTGGTTTGACGTGCTGTGCTGGATCCTGTCTAACTGCAGTGCAAAGTACAACGTGATTGGACCCTGGAACAAAATCATCTGCAATCGAAGGAGAATCGGTTTGGTAAATAACACGCTACAATTTCATACAGATTTTAAACAGATAATGTTACATAGAAACTTTGCTTGCTTTGCAAAATGATACATGTAGCATGGCACCAACTGTTATTAATTTTGTTTAATTTTTCTGCATTTCAAGGAAAAAAATGAAGACATTAATAAATTCACAAGGTACAAGAGTATGACAATAGATAAAAGATGAACAGAAAAAATGAGGAGGAAAAAAATAATTTTCCTTTGAACGAAAGATTCAGTCTACTAGTTGTAAAATACGTTAAGGAGAATGGACGAGAAAGTGTAGATTCGTGAATAGAATGTACGAGCCGAAGGCGAGTGCATTGTGTTCACGAATCTACACTTTAGAGTCTATTCTCTGACTTAAACTATTCCCTGAAAGCTGTGTTTGGTGCACATCATGTTATCCTTTCAATTTGGAAAGACAGTCATTTTCCCGTCGAACATTTCACTTTAGTTTGTAACGAATCCACTCAACTGTAGATTCGTAAAGTGTAGATTCGTAAAAATAATCTACACTTTGAACAATAGAGTGACGTCACAGAAATAGTTTAACAGTTAATAAGCAACCCATTGAGCCTGATCACAACTGCAAACATTCGCCCCAAAATCTGACAAAGTCTGACACATAAATATTGCACCTCAATATGTGTCAGACTTCACCGATGTGGATTGATGGTCTTGTATTTTTGGTGTGGCAGGTGGTAGAGTAAGACACATGTGTGCCATGCACTACCCATGTGGGTGCAATTGATAAGCTGTTGCTCTGGTGGGTTGGGCTTAATGGATCTGTCTAATTAGTAATATCAATACAATACAGGATTTGGGGTAAGCCTAACTCAGCTAGCGTATTAAATAAAACAAAGATCCACTTACATTCAACACACAGATCACATAGGAGAAAGTCTCTCCAATGAAGTCTTCTCGAAGGAAGAATCCGTAAAATGTGTAAATACCAAAATTCTCACCCGTGACAGCACAAACAAACCAAGGTCCTGAAAAAAAAGAAAAAATGTTAGGGCCTTGCAAAAATATTTCAATTTTGACAATAACATTTAATTAAACTTCAGCACATTTTATTCTGTGTTGATAAAGTATCGATAAATGATAAATAAAATGTTGAAAATTACTTCAGTTAAATTGTTTTCGGTACTAGCTTCTAAATACATGATTTGAACTTGCCTCTTGTCACCAGGCAAGCGGGGGGGGTCTAGTGGTTAAGCCATCTGCTTTAAAAAGTGGGGGTCATGGGTTCAAATCCTACCCAAGTTTCATACAGTGCTTATCAAACATTTGTAGAATGGTAAAACACTTTATCCCTAATGCAATTAATTTTTATTAACTAAATGTGATCTAGTGGTAAGACATCTGCTCTTCAATGGCATTGGTCACGGGTTCGAATCCCAACCAAGTAATATATCAAGTAACAAATATGTCTGTGGATTTTTTTCACAGGACTCTGGAAAGTACAGAGTATCGAGTGCTTAGCACACATTGGTGTATGGGTAAAACATATATAATATATCTAAAATTTTAAAATATAAATCAGTCATGAGTTATTTGATTTTGACATAAAAAGTGTACCCATATACTTCAAACGATCTGAGTAAGATTTCTCTGCGTAGAGTAGACTTACCAATCAGAGGATACAGTCCAATAATAAGAAGCCAGTAGAAGTATGTCTGATTGCCAGCTAAACCTGTTAGACTCCTTAGTATTCCGCTACGATATTGACCTGTAAATCATGAATAAACACACTCAAGGGTCAAATCAAAATTAATCTTTACCACTGATGCGATTATTACATCCACTGCAGTAATAGTCCTTTTTATCAGGCTTTGGCAATCTTTGTATTGTACTCTGTATCCAATAGCTACAATGAATCCTGATTTACAATGTAGCCAAATGGAGGCCTGACTATTTTGCCACTCTGGCCTAGTAAGATACATTGGTCAAGTTCACACAAGGACTGTTTGTCGACTAGAGGTCAATATTGCCTGGTAACCAACACATGTTTTCGAGCATGAGTACCAGTTAATATCAGCCGCTAGTCGAGAAATGGTCCTGATGAAAATGAAAAAATGTATGTAGAAAAACAAAAAGAGGAATAATTCTTGTTAAATGATGTAATATTTAAAATGCAACACTTATCAAAATCTCAACAGGAGAAACTAAAGCAGATCCATAATGAAGAAAACAAAATCAGGTTATGAATTTTCCAGTTAATTTCATTGTTGGTTCAATCAAATCCTATGATAATATAATTTTGTTTCGTTTATTGATTCTGGTTGTGAAGCCAAGGATTCTCAGAAAAGCAAACTTAATCACTATACTAGCCAAGAACCCAATGGAGAGAAGACAAAGAAGGAAGTTTCAGTTTTAGATGTGGGAGGAAAACCCCAGAGAATTATTCCAGGGGAAAACCCACGCAATCAGGCAGGGACTAAAAACCCAATCCACATAGTGCCCCCTGTGGGATTCAAACCGGGGTCCTAGAGGTGGAAGGTGAGGAAAGATCACTATGACAACCCAACTGTCCAAATTATTACGGATGTAAATGTATCTTTCTTAAATTTCTTCTTAAAATTATGCCAAAATAATGCAGATGCCTTTAACCTAAGGCATATTAAATCCACTCAAACACCATTTTGTAAAAAGTTGTTAACACTGCATCTGTACTACTCACCACTGTTTAGTGCCATCCATCTGAGAGACAGTAGTGCCAATACAAACACTACAACTGCACATATGTACAGAATCCAAAACTGTTCCCAAAAAACAAACAATAGAATCAATGTTATCTTTTATTTCCTGTACATTTGAGTTGATAAGAATAAACTATTCTCCTGGGTTGATTTTCATTTGTTCACACTGGACCAAGATAGCACTTGTTTGTGGACAATGCAGCCTAATGTCAGACAGTCACAAAGCTAAGCCCCAAACACATCGCTTATAAATGTTATAGAGGTCTGTGCAGGTTGCCAGACTGTGGTCAGAGAAAGTCTTACTGCTATGACCAAGTAAGTTGTCACCATTAAACAATTTACTTCACAACCCCCCTGTGTATGAACAACAACTATGACAGTTCCACCAAAGCCTATTTCACACCTTTTGAACATCACCTTGCTACTGGCAAATATGACCAGGAGGAAAAGTACAAGGCAGTCCCAATTTTAGACAACTCATTCATTCAGTGACTCCTTACTCAGTATTTCTAATAATGATTTACTCACACAAGCTCAAATGACCCTCATTGATTAACAACATCTCTTCAAATAGTCCAGGATTCATAAACTACTGCCATTTTCAACTTACACAAACTCATGTTTTGCTTTTTACTTACAATGAATGGTATATCAGTCAGCAGAAAGAATGATGGCATCAGCCATTGAGTAGGTCGGGTACCATCCAATGAAAACCGGTATCCCTCACTGTGTATTCGGCCAGCGGCATCCTACAAAGCGGAAGACAGATTTAGTATCCAATCACACCTCTTGTTGATTTTTCATCCTGATTGGCTAAAACACTGTCACATGGTTTTCATTCATATATAGGCAAGTACCCAGACTATGAGTGAGCAATAAACAATCACAAACTGCTATTTTGCTAATGTTTTAATTTTCACCTTGTTTCAGACGATTAGTCCCAAATTGTAAAGTGCCGTCTTGCAGTTTGAATTATTTAACATTTTACATTTAAATGACCTGGTTTACGATGTGTTGTAAAAACATATGTTGACTGGGCTCAATTGAGGCTTGTTAAACGAAAGTGTATGTGCCCTTTGGGTCTATAGTGGAAACTCAAAAACCCTTGGGGTGCATATATGTTTACTAGTGCATTCCCTATCAGTCAATATGTGTATACTTTACAAAAGGATGTCAGTTAGCCTGAGGACTTCGACTTTTGTATGGTCCCTTTGCCAAATGCCAAGACCAGTCAAAATTCTCTCCAAGTGGTCCGGCTGGCTGGTTCTGTGTTGAAAAGCATCCCTATTTCTTGAATTATGGACTAGTGAAAAAGCTGACAGACTAGTGAAATGACAAGCTAACTGGTCCTTTTGGCCAGTCACTAAAAAAGTTAAATGCAAACTCTGCAGAGGCATCAAAACTTTCTTGTATCTAGCTGTTAACGGTTACAGATACTATCTTAAAAGCATTGTTACTCACATGCCCATAACATTTCTTTTTCAACAAATCAAGCTTCATTTTTCAAAGACGAAATCGAATTTCCGATTTAAATAATTTGTTTTTTTGTTCCACCGCATGTACATCTCAAACATGATAAGTCACATAGGATATTAAGTATGATCCTTCTCACACTCTGGCCCATCACTATGGAACGAACTCCCCCTCAATCTCCGACAAGTCACTACTTATACCAGCTTCAAAACTCATTTGAAAACTTATTTTTGTGCTTAAAATTTCATAGACTTACTCATTGTAGGCCCATTTGCTTCTACATCTCTCCGGCACATTATAGATGGCCACTATTATTATTACTATTATGATACATCAAGTGGTTTAATGTATTCTAAATCATCTGTTACTATGTATCTTATTTGTACTGCCCACCACGTTCCTCAATGACTTGACTCACCATTGCAGTAACTTTGATGGAATGCAACCCAGCAGGGTACTCCGATGGATTCCAAGGTATCACAAAGAGAGGCCCTTTCACATGAACAGCTGATCCTAAAACTACACCGTCTATTTCTACTGTTGTTGACAAAATGGCATCAGGAGAATGAACTAGAAACCTACAAACAATAGAATAAAATCACCATGGTTTCCTTCACACGTTATTAAAGCAATGTACGTGGGAGCAAAGTGGTCAAATTTTCAAGTATGCGTGTCTGACTTGCACGGTCTATTGGCAAATTCAAGTTGTGTTGATGTCAAATTGCAAGAATTTTCGTTCAACTGAAAAAACATACATTTGTTTTTGCAACAGAAAACATTCTTGGACAAATCGAAGCGGAAGTGAAATAATATCCAGATATTAATGTTGCCACGACATGACTGTATGAGACTGCAAGAATGTTGCACCTCACAAAAACTAACCCAGACGTAAACACAAACCCAATAATGCAGAGTACATTATGAACTATACACACTTAATCTTTAAATGGCAAACTAATCACTTAAGTTACACAGAACATTAATTACCTTTTTATTCAATTTTTTTTTCAATAAAAAGAGGGTCTGAAATAAACCTAGCAAGACTTGATAAAATATTGACAGCACACTCTCTTTCTCCCCCTCCCCCCTCCCGATTCACGAACACTAATATTGTGAGTAATAATATTTACCTGATATGTGTTGAATGCACCATTTTCCTGAGTGGTTCATGCCTGAGTGATAGGAATCTAGCTCTCTTGGGATTTGTGATTAGAATGACTGGCCACGTCCCAAACTTCACATCCACAAACGATAGGAGATCATGATCGAAAGCCATGATGCGGTACCTACACAAACACATCAATTATTCACATTGTTTATCATGTTTCCTGCAATTGATATTCTACTCTTGGTAACCCACTCTTAACCCTCCTACTCTTGGTAGCATTCCTCCTACTCTTGGGTGGAATAGGTGGCTAGTGCGTAAAGCCCTCGCCTCTCACCAATGTGACCCTAGTTTGATACCCGGCTAAGGCCGTATGTGAGTAGAGTTGTGCGTTGGTTCTCTCCTATGCCATGAGGGTTTTTCTCCGGGCCCTCTGGATTTCCTCCCTCCTAAAAAATCAAACACTTTTGATCTCTGGCTGTGCTCCCTGGTCAAATGTGGGTTGATGTGGCTGGCTGCCAAAGGCGCCCTCACATTCCTGCTTCTCGAACATGTTGTAACCGCTTCATTCGCAATTCAGCTTCTCAGCTACTAGTAAGGATGATTAGCCTCACAAATTATTAATATTATTATTTTCCAGTCAGCTGACCAACCCTTTGAAACCATTCAACTGCACGGGCTGTGTATGGTGGCATAACTGTGATAACTGACCCTTGAAAAATGTTAGGAAACTCTTATTGGGTAAAAGGACTAACTCACACTGGTGTGCCATTTTTTAAAAATTTTCCAGCAAGCTTTGTTATCACGTTGATGCTCATTCCAAGAAATCAGTCACACATTTTTCTGCGGTCAAACAATGCTGTGAGTGTTACACTTCCTATCTCCATATCTACTATGGCATGAACTCACATTCTGTTTTGTTTCCAGTCTTCCAGTTCCAACTCCACCACACCATTCTTCTGTACGGCATTCATGTGTGGGACCATACCACCAAAGCTGTGCAAATGACCGCATAAATATGTCACTCCATTCCTAAAATGAAGGAATTAGAACAAAAACAAAGAATGGAATATTCAGTGTCACAAAAAGATTGTCCTTTGGGAATTCCAATGAATTTCCTAAGATTTGAAGCTTTTCATGGAATGGGAACTAAGAAATTATTAGGTTGAGCAAAATTATTAAGTTATTATTATGGGTAAGTTAAATTTTGATTACTTAATTTCCATATTCATAATTACACACGTCCATACTACAATCACTGTTGGCTTTTTAAAGAAACAGGTCAATCAGATTCTAATCAATAATGGTTTGATGGATTCAATGTGCTCTCTACACAGCATAACATGGATCTGACATTGGATCCAACAACAGGTCAATCAGATTTTAATCATTAATAATTTTATGGATTCAATGTGCTCTCTACACAGCATGACATGGATCTGACATTGGATCCAACAACAGGTCAATCAGATTTTAATCATTAATGATTTGAATGATTCAATGTGCTCTCTACACAGCATGACATGGATCTGACATTAGTATGCAATGTGTCTGCCGGCTGGCCATTGCCATTAAATATTAACATACTGTTATTATTTCTACGCACAATTAGCATTCAATCATAACTGGCATGGTTGGATGTGCAATTCAACCAACATCCACTTAGTTGACTATCATGGACGAATGACAAGACTGCGACCTTAAGATAAACGCAAAATAAGAAGCACAAGGGTTCTGATCAGAAGAGAGGAATTTAACCTCATAAAGTTAAACCTTCTCAGCTAGCCAACCTTAATTGATTTTGCTCAAATCAAGGATGCATCAAAAACCACAAGAAAATCTTGATTGGAAGGAATGTTGGCTCTGAGGAGAGCCATTGGTTTGTTCTCTGGTAAACTACCAGCCTTTCTCAAAGCCAGCACTCCTCCCAAAAGAGATTTTCACACAGCTGTACAGCAAGAATGACTTGAAATAGTTAAATGCAAAGCTTCAAACAACACCTAGATCCAAGTAAATTGGACCTATGTTTTCAAGTCCCATAAAGGAAAACATAGGTAAAGTCTATTCCTAGCAACAAAGTATCAATAGCCACTGAGCTGGAATTTACAGTGTTGTGTAACATCAAACTTAAGTAATCTTTTCACCTGAAATAAAGTCAAAGTTGAGACAATAGCAAATGAAGACCAACAAAATCATTGCTGCCTATTCAAGGCTCGAATTTGGGGGAAAAATCCACAAGACCACAGGACTTGTATCTCAAAATGTTTACTGGACCAGAAATAATTTTACAAGACCAGATTCATACTGAGAAAAGACTTCCTTGCACAGTTTAACTTGCATTTAATTTAACAAGCACTAAGACAAATAAGAGAAGATTTGCCTCAAATGTCTTTATAGATTAAGGGTATTACGTATATTTCAAATCATTAGTCAAAGTCAACATTTGAACATAATTTGTTTCTGTTCAAAACATTATAGAGTGAGGTACATGTACTGTACATGAATTGTTATTGAATTGAAACCACAAGACCGCCGGACTTGTCTGGTCATGAGTTTACTGGCCCAATGCTAAAATCACTGGCCTCGGGCCTGCGGTCCAGTGTCAAATTCGAGCCCTGCTATTTACGAATGCCGCAATCTAAATAAGCCTGACATAAAATGTCCACAAAATCCTTCAGGACATAAACCAATAGACCATGCAAGTCTCCCGCAAATTCCAACACTTTGGGGACCACCTTGGTCCCTAGTACATTGCTTTAACGCATGAAGAGAACAAACTTTAACGGGTTCTATTGTTGGAATACGCGCAAGACTTGCACAGTCTTTTTTCATTGCTTTCTCTAAAATGTGATTGAATTTGATGAAATCTTCACAGTTTGTTTTAAGAGTGTATTCATTGAAAACCAGATGATGGGAAATATTTTACTCTTCTTAAAACACGATCAGATACTTTCCCTTTAAACATAATTCAAATGAACATTTTGAATCCGAAGGGCGTGCTGAGCATACTTACTGTAGTGCGTTAGAAAGCCGTGTATGTGGAGCTATGATAGTAGATGTCGGGTAGTGACCAAAGAACACTGTGTGGTTGCTATTCGTCTTGTCCTTGGTGAATTCTTCTAATTTCTGTAAATTGGACTGTGTAGAAAATCAAACCATCCGTGGTTTAGAATTGATTGGAATGTCAATTTCACTTGGGTAGTCTTGACAGGCTGGTGAGTTATAAACTTGGGTTGTGTCTTGGAGAAGCTCTTGATCTATGGGTGCATTAGTACATGTCTCATTTCAAGGGTCAGAGCTAATGTCTGTACGTTAAGGAGTGAATCACAAAATGGCCGAAAGGTAGACTTGTATTGTGCGGAGCTGCGTTCCGCTCCATGCAAGGAGTCAATATGAAAACTACACAAGTTACAAATACATTCTGCTCAGCAGTTTGGGGAATTGGACTTTGGGGATTTTTTCAAATAGAGCACTTCTTGGTTAAAATTTTAAAAAACACAATTAACAAAGAAAAAGTTGAAATCTTGCTGCTTGACTTTGAAATCATACAAGTATATCAACAAGATAATAAATGTAAGAGGAAACTGAGTAAAATCCGATGGCATAGTATGACTCATTTCAAAATAAAACAAAATAGAGTTTTGAATGGAAAGCATGGCTCACCACTCTTATGAACAATTAAATAAATGAACTCCAACCCAAAATATTCTGTATCAATTGGACCTCGCAATAAATGATGTAAAAATGAAAAATGAAATATGATCAATCATGTAATTTAACACCTCGTAATGGATAGATGAAAAAACAAATATTAACATATGTACAACTGCTAATATTTCTCAAGTATTAACTGGACCATTAATTATTACAACTTTCTTAATACTATTTTTACTGGCCATGTTTTGTTTCTATGAATCAAGGGATTTAAATGTCCCAAAAGTTGGCTTGTAAGCTGCAATCTATTTAGATTTCATATCAGCTACAAGCAGCAAGCAGCTTGTACTCACTGCCCTGGCCACATGATTTTATCTCCTTCCATCCAACCAAAAAGGTCAACGTAAAGGTCATGTCTTGAAGTGAGATCACATGTTAACATTTTAAAAATTAAAACCCAATTTCTGTTTTTACTCATTTTCAAGACATTTTCACTGAAAACGTCAAGTCCAAAAATCAACAAGATTAGTTTACATGTATGTGCATGGTGATGATCAAACAGGAAGAATGGTCTCATAAGGGTCAAGACCTGTAGATGTGGCTGGGATTAGTCAATGCAATAAGGAGGATGAGCTTAATGGTTAAATTTGGATTAGTCTATTCCTCACCTCATCCAGGATCCCAAAGAAGTTGAATGGTCTCTTAGGTCCAGGGTTGAGTATTGCATAGACCGAGACAAATGAATAGGTGCCAAAAGGTAGTTTGTGCTGGTATCGGAAAGTACCATCTCCACCCTTACCCGAGATGGAATATTTCCTTCAGAAATAAACAGGAAAAAGAATAGCTTTAGATCACTAACCAGGAAACCTGGAAGGAGGAGGTGCTGCAGATCTCATGTGAGCCAGCTTAAAGCTTCAACAACTTGGGTTATTTTAAATGATTCAATCTCAACCAACTTACAAACATCAACTAGAAGATAAATCCATTATTTAATCATTTAAAACCTAAATGTTGAAACTATGATAAGATTGGTATGCTTGGACCATCTTGCATTCAAGAGTGGGTGGTTTGGGGGTAAAGTCCAAATTCATCAAATTCAAACAAAAACCATTAGATTGGATTATGGAAGATTTGTAGTAGTCATAGCGAATGTGAAAATGTCGTGCTGCAACTTGACTAAAAATCAACTTCCCTGTATGACAAAGATCTACCAATTTGCCTAAACTGGGTATAGAAATGGGTTGGGTACAAGAAACAAACAGAACCCCTTTTAATTTTTTCAGATAAAATAGATTACGATAAATACAAATTCAATCTTGCATCACAAAGCTCAAGGCCTGAACCAGAGGTAAATGTCACCTCATTTTAAACTCCAAGAATGCATGTTATTTCTGTTGGGAATTTTATCATGTTTTGAAAGAAAACATATCAAAATACATCAATAAACACAAATGCAATAATTACCTGTAATAATTGTACTCGTGATCTGCACCAGGCACACCAAAAGCATCTGCCAAAGTAAGAGACAATAAATGTCAATTCTACACGAGGGAGGTGAGTATACAAAATGAAAACATCCTGAAATTAGGCAGCTGGAGTCCCTTGGTCTTGAGGCTGGACCCATAAACTTCCAGGAAGTTACATCTTGGAGGATTTACAAAATCTTTAAATTACTACAAATGCAAAACTAGGGGTTTGGACCCAATACCGAAATACTAAATGAACTAGTGACCTTTGTCTTGTCTTACATCCTTTTAGTGTCATTAGCTCGAGAAAGAATGCAGAAAAATTGGAGAATACTGCAAATCATTATGAAATAAGGACAAACTCCAGAGTCTGCTGAGCTGAAGTGATATTCCTAAGAATAGCACTGAGGATGTAAAACCAGTTAAATCAAGTATGAATTACACATAGCCAAATTGTAATAATAGTTGTTTCATAATTCAGTACAAAATGTTTTTTTTTTTTGTTTATGGTTTATATTTTTCATGTCTGTATCCCTCAGTAAGTTATAATTGTTTATTTCTGTCATTTAAAAACAAACTTTTATACTGTTTTTATAATACTTGTCCTTTTTTTTTAAAGAATACATTTACCTATTCTTAACACATACACTCAAGTGCTTCAATCTTTCCTTCACAGCGCGTTATCACCAGACATAAAACACAACATGGTGACAGTCTTCAAGCTCTCCCACAGCTACTGCTAATCTAAGACTAACAGACACAGCATGAGGTTTGACCTGCAAGAGCAACAATAGGCTTCAACTTACCATGGTTACCTTGACATCTATCAGAACAATAGCTTCATTACCATGGTTACTCTGACATCTATCCAGAAACAATAGGCTTCAACTTACCATGGTTACCTCTGACATCTATCCAGAAACAATAGGCTTCAACTTACCATGGTTACCTCTGACATCTATCCAGAAACAATAGGCTTCAACTTACCATGGTTACCTCTGACATCTATCCAGAAACAATAGGCTTCAACTTACCATGGTTACCTCTGACATCTATCCAGATTGTTTTTTCAGTTACGTGAGCCTGATTAAGAGTGTTACGGTAGGTCTGCCATTCAACTTCATATTGCCTGGACCCTAAGTTGTCTTTTGTTTTAGCGTCGGTGAGATCTCCTGCAAATTTCATAATACATTTGAGAAGAAATTATTGCGAAAATAGAATTAGCTGTTGCAAACTGCTTACCAACCAAAAGGACCTGTAGTATAAATGCAAAAACATAATTAGTGGCCTGACGTTTCGACCCTAGCAGAGTCTTTCTCGAAGGCTAAATGACAAGACAACACACATACATGCTACAAGGGGACAAGAGCAGTCAAGTGGAAATACATGAATAGAGAGAGTGGAGAGAGAATAGCAAGAAGCATTCAGAAAGAGCATGGGGTAAGCAGGGAATCAATTGCTAAACAAATATATTCATTGCTTAACAAATATATTCACTAAGCATGAAATTAGCTGGGAACCAGTTGTATTCTCATTGACTACATTGCATTTTGGCTGGTAACCTAGTTTTGTTAAGCAATATCTTTGTAAAGGATCGAGCTTAAAGACGAAGTACATGATTGGTAGAAAGTAATAGAAAAATGACTGGTTTGAATCTGAAAGCTTGGTATCAATCCTACAGAGAAAATTTTATGTTTGAAATATTGTCAGTGTCAAAAAAGTTAAAATTAAAGACCCCATAAAACTGTTGCTTGTTTTAAGAGTAAGTGCTGGTCAAGTGCAAAATAGGATTTCATGTACAATAATAATAATAATAATAATAATAATAATAAATAATAATAATATATATATTCGATTTATAAGCGCCTAATATATAGTTACATGTACATTGTAACGGACATTTTCTTGAAATTAAATACAGTATTACATATTGTATACCCTTTCCCAAATGTGTACAATCTGTAATGCAAAAGACACTTTGAAGGTCTTTTTATATTTGTATAAATCAAACATGTAAACTTGTATCATGGATCTTGCTTCGAATTGAGGAAATATCCACTCTTGATTGATGTCATCACTTATTTCGTTATCATACAACTTATGCAATTCATTTTATTGCGTTATAATGAAATTAGACAATTTGGCCTTGGGGATTGTTGGTACTGTGTTTAGTACTAACCAGTGAATCCTGCAGGACGGAAAGCAGTTTAATTTGAATTCCCGTGTCTGAATGTAAATTGAATAATCAAATCACCACCAGACTGTGATTCTTTAGAAACTTATGCACGCCGCTGTGCATTGTGAATATAAATGCATGTCTGGTATCCAAGCACCCAAGATACTTGCGCAGGCATAATCAGTATGGACAACATGTATGGCTAGTGTATGGAGTCTACCGCCAGCAGTGAATGTACTTAGCAC
Source organism: Pycnopodia helianthoides (assembly GCA_032158295.1). Classification (NCBI taxonomy): domain Eukaryota; kingdom Metazoa; phylum Echinodermata; class Asteroidea; order Forcipulatida; family Asteriidae; genus Pycnopodia; species Pycnopodia helianthoides. Next base: position 35,454,317 of record CM063243.1, read on the forward strand.
GTCAATGGAAATGGTTCTGAAGCAATGCCTTCATCAAACAACCTTGGGTGCTATTTGCCCTTTTCATCATTGATTTGAAAGTGGGGCTTTTCTTACAAAATGAAAACTGATCGGAAAAAAAGTTCACAGAAAGTGAAACAGTTTGTGATTTGTTTATTTGTTGACTGATGCAGGTATGAACATTAACACATGATACACTACATGGGGTACATGTATGTTCAGAGCCTACAGGTAAAACCATATACATGACGAATGACGTACACATCTCTATGGTGGGTGTGTACACATGTAACCATCTTCATTATTCTACACCCACCTGGAGAAATATATAAAATAATATGGAACATACATGTAGGTGGACGTCAACTGGCACACCATAATGAGTAAGAGGAAGACAGAATTTAATGCACTTTCTGTAGCTTTCATGGTTTAAAGATACAATGCACAACCATTCAGGTGTGTGGTTGAACAATCCTGAAGATAGTTGAGGCCTATTTGCTGATGATACCCTGTACTTATTGGTTCTTCCATGTTTGTACAGGTTGCTGATGATACCCTGTACTTATTGGTTCTTCCATGTTTGTACAGGTTGCTGATGATACCCTGTACTTATTGGTTCTTCCATGTTTGTACAGGTTGCTGATGATACCCTGTACTTGTTGGTTCTTCCATGTTTGTACAGGTTGCTGATGATACCCTGTACTTATTGGTTCTTCCATGATTGTACAGGTTGCTGATGATACCCTGTACTTATTGTTCTTCCATGTTTTGTACAGGTTGCTGATGACACCTGTACTTTATTGGTTCTTCCATGTTTTGTACAGGTTGCTGATGATACCCTGTACTTATTGGTTCTTCCATGTTTGTACAGGTTGCTGATGATACCCTGTACTTATTGGTTCTTCCATGTTTGTACAGGTTGCTGATGATACCCTGTACTTATTGGTTCTTCCATGATTGTACAGGTTGCTGATGATACCCTGTACTTATTGGTTCTTCCATGATTGTACAGGTTGCTGATGATACCCTGTACTTATTGGTTCTTCCATGATTGTACAGGTTGCTGATGATACCCTGTACTTATTGGTTCTTCCATGTTTGTACAGGTTGCTGATGATACCCTGTACTTATTGGTTCTTCCATGATTGTACAGGGTGTCATACACACTTTGTACATCAATACAACAAGACAGTGAGGTTTAAGGCCATGTATGGATTGGATGTAACTGGGTCTCATTTTGCTTCCCTTGCCTTGATTGTATGCGTGTTCACATAATTCAATGTGGAGGGAAAACATGGCAAAGAGGCCTGCATCCTTCATAATACTATAGTACCTTTGAGCATTTTCTTGCACAAGTTTGTGATATAATTGCTTATTAATATCAGATGATCATTGTATAGTCCAATCATGCTGCTATTTCATAATCACATTGTATTCATACATTTGCAGTAGGCTACAGTAGGCTACACGTGGCCCACATGAAGAAGAAAAAAACAGGAACTAGCACATGATCATTACACATGTATCCCCTTGCAACCAGCTGTAGTACAGAAAGTTTGTTGACCTTACAATCCATTGTCAGGTGTATGTACTGTAGTTGACACAAATAAACCAGAAATGTGGAAATGAAAGGTCACCAGGTTTGTTGACTGGAAAAGCCCCACTTATGCATACAATGGTGATCTCACACAATACTTGCCTCCACATGCCAAGTTGTTGATCAAAACAGGGATATAGAGCTGGGTGTTTAATGCAGAGATTATTGGGAAATAGTTGTGAGACAAGAACAATTGAAAAGTGTTTACACACTGTTATCTTTTTGTGGAACTGTTTTCAGAGGAAGATAGTTTCTTCATACATTGTGTTTTCACAAATTATCATAACTATTGTCACAATAGAAAGAAAAACAAACCATCCTCGCCGAAATAGAAGAAATAGAAAAGTGAGGTTAGACAATGCACAGGATTGCTTGCTACATGTATCAGGGGAAAAAACAAACTGTGCAAGTCTTGCTGTGTTGCATACAATGGACCTTGTTAAAGTGCGCCATTATATTTCCTACACAAATTAAAGCAACGTAAGAAGGAACCATGCAGAGGGTACGCCACCAATCTAAACTTCATTATCATCAACAAAGACAAACATCACTTCAAATAAATTAAGTACTTCTTTCTCCATAAACGTGTTACATAGGCAACAAAAATCACGCACTTAACTAAACTTAAAGATCAACTTGGACAAAATCACTCAAACTAGTTTGACTATTTGTTTTATTGTTTATTTTGTTTATTTTGTGTTAATTATTTGGTCATAAGTGTGAAGTTTTCCTCCCTATAATTTTGTTGAAATTTGATCGGAAAAACTTGTCTCCACACCCCCCCCCCCCGTTTTTTTCCTGCTGTTTGCGGCGCCCTGCATGGTTCCCAGCAAAGGCCCATAAAAATGAAAAGTGAAATCAACACTGAAGTACCATTGCCTCAGAACACCAGCTTAAACCAGTTTATGATGTGACATAAAATTTGTCCAAACACAGACTGGATGAAGGTTGTTTTTCTTGGTTGCTATGCATTTTCCATTGTCTCGTTTGGATCGATTCTATAGTGTGACGTCACAGTGCTGTTTTGATTCCTAGGTGCTTAGGGGCTTTTCATGAAACTCAGCATTTTTGCCCAGCATGACACTGATCAAAATGTGGGGTTTTTTTTCAATATGAAACCATTTTCTTTTTGAGTTATATGTATTCATTATTACACATTCATTTACCTTTCTATAACAAAAGAACAATAATGTTAATTTTGTTCAAGTTGATCTTTAATAACGTGTGTTTGAATCCCACTTATGTCCTTGAAGATACTTCACTACAATTACTTCTCTTCACCCAGGGGTAAATAGGTACCTGTGAGAGCAGAGATGGTTATTGCGATTGATTTAGCTTGGTGCACTACATAATTGGCAGTGCAGGCTGTATACTCCCCAGGGAGCTGAGATGGGTTAAGTAGTGAAAGAAATCACCCAATGACCAGGATAATTAATCTTCATGAGCTGTTTGTATGTGTATCAAAATTACTGGATACTTGCACTTTCTAAACGTCCACTATTATTATTATTATTATTATTAATTTTTCATTATACAATAGGCACAATATGTCAATAAATTTAGTTATTTTTTGTCTCCTTGAAATGTTGATCTCAAGCGATGGTTCCTTACTGGACCGTGAGACCTTCATAACTTTCATCAAATCGGTAAAAGTCTGGATTATAATAATGGGTGATGGACCACAAATGTCTTATCTATCTTGAAGAAAGCTAAGAATGTGTTGACTGTTGAGGCAGGTAACTGTTTGATTAGATTAGCATCTTCAATGGCATGATCCAGTCACACCTGCCATTTGTGCAGTCATGCAACACAGGACAAAACGCCCCTACACTTAATGTTAATTATTCAAACTGATATCAAAGAAGTATGATTCGGGAAAGGTCAGTGGAATTATATAAGTGTGAAATGTCCGTCCCTATTCCCAAGAAATGAAATATTTATAAATATGAAAAAAAACCTAAATTACAGGGCCGGATCTTACCTGTGACTAACACTAATGCTGGTTTAATGACGCCGATATTTTCATTGCAGAATTGGTTGAAATCAGTCGTTCTTTGGGGATCCCTGAACCGTGATATATGAATGTCAGATATCTGTTATAACCAAAGGCAAAAGAAAGTACAGTATTAGTAACTATAGAAACAAATTATTAGTGTCAATCTACAATGCTGTCAACAGTGACGAAATAGTATCTGAAGACCCCACAAAAAACAGTTGCCTATTTTGATTGCCGCAATTGAAGTAAGCCTTACATGACCACACAAACACCCTGGCAAATCTGAACTGTTTTACTTGTTTCCAGTGTTATTGACAACTGACATGTACACTGTATTATCATTTACAAAATGAGTGCAATGTTCCACTATTTGTGTCCATTCTGTGTGTAACCCATATTTGAAATTGCTAGGTAACAAAATGTAGAAATGGATGTCCACACATGTTAGAGGACTCGGTAAATCCAGGACTTCTCTTTATTCTCCAATATCAAAATTTAATTTTTGTATTAGTGACATCACTATACTTGAAGTCCACAATGGACAGACATGCTCATGTGAACAGAAATTGTTCTTCAAAAATGAAAAATATATATTGGTAAGTAAAAAATAAAAATATTTAAAGCCAAAAACATGTAAGAGTACATGTCACTCACATGGATGAACCACCACAGATTATCAAACTTATCCCCAGGAAAGGGTGCCACATCACCCAGCGGATGAGGGGGTACATCAAGGGGTGTTGGAATGGTATAGTGGTCCAATGTACGAGCCCATAGCCAGGATAAGAGGCTGACTGTTAGGAAGAGAAGCAAGGTACACAAGCCTAGGACTTTGGCCATGGTCCTGTATTGAGTCTTGTAGAGCAATAAGGTCATACACAGTCAGTAGCTGTAAAGGTAATGTGCAAATCAAAACAAACATTAATTAATACACTTCAATATTAGAATGTTGCATGTTTTGAGCATGAATACAATTCTCCATCAAGTTGTTAATACTCGGTCAAATTGAATAATGAATAAAATTATCCATCAATGTTATTTAAAACTGGGTCAAATTGAATAATGAATATAACTATCCATCAATGCTATCAAATACTGGGTCAAATTGAATAACATGATCCAAATTTATCAACCATTATTTACGTACATACATCCCTCCCTCCGCCTCCCCCTCCCCAAACAATATTCATCTTTAAAAGAGACTTTCAGATTTGTTGCTACACGCCTATATATAAGCTGTAATTTCACTATTTAGACAATCGACTTTGCTTACACTAGACCTTGAACTTGGTTGCTAGGCAACCATGGTACAGAATTGCATGAATGCCCACATTTAATGTCCGATTCGGTCACACAATGTTTTTGTCTTCTTCAGAAGGCCCTGAACATTTTCACCTTTCGAAAAAAACTAAGGGGGAAAAACAAGCCTTGCATCCTCAATAATGGAGTGCATGTATAAGCCTGAAGGTTGAAGGCTGAACAAAATAATCGCCAGTCAGCGTCTAGTAGCGCTAGCTTCTACTAAGTTTTCTTGTCATGTTTTTACTATGGATTTAAACATTGCAATTCAATCTACTTAATTCATCTCGGTTTCATAATGACATTTCACCAAACGTTAAGTACAACTTGACAAAAGAGGACTTGGAATAATTTACAGTCAATACACAATTAAAGGATTGTGTACAATTTTTTTTAAGAAAGCTTTTTTATTGCTATTATTTCTGATAATGCTGTATTGCAAATGTCCTACTACAAGAAATATTCTAATGAAATACGAACATGCAAGGGAAATGTTATACCAGTTCTTATTTGGATCTCTGCCAAATCTGCATAATGTAAAACAAAACATGCATAGTCGAATCCTTATTATCAAGATAGTAGGATCAGGAATTTTAAAAACAAAAACATTGATATAAGAGCTTTCAACTGATAACCAAGTTTATACCAGTACCAAGCATCAACAGAAATATTTAATTCAGAAATAAAGTCAAAGTTGAGAATACAGCACTGAAGACCCTTCCCCCATACCACTACTTATTCCGATTGCATTATTATTATTATTATTATTTAAAAATTATTTATTAAGCGCATTTCCAAAAAGACCAATGCACTTTACAATATTAAAAAATACTCAAAGTACATGGAAACAATGAAAAATACAAAAGTACAAAAAGCATGATGGATACATTATGTATATTGAAATAAACACATGCAAGAATACAGAATATGAACGTGCACAAAACCTCTGACAAAACATACACCGATTGTTGTTTGCACTAAATGTGAGTACTGAATTGGATCAAATTCTCACAGCTTGTTTGTATGGTATATTTTATTGAAACCTTACTCTTATGATTGAAACTCTTGAATGAAAATGAATTAAATCTTCCAAGCACCAAAGTATTAACCCTTTAAGAGATTAAAACCTCACAATTGCTCATCAGTTTAAGGTAAACCTCAGAGGCAAAAAAAACCCTGAGGTGAATTCATGCGTCACCATGACAAACCACAACCTTGCGTACTGACGTCAGAAGACATTCACTCATACGTAAACATGAATGGCTCAAATGGACAGTACATAAATTGCTTTTAGTGTGAATAATGCAATCCCTTCACAGCAGCACACAATGTGGACAGTTTGTGACAGTGTCTACACCATGCAGTCTTTTTCTTGGTTAAATTCTTGTCAACTGGAAAAACCTTAGTCTGATCCGCAAGGATACATGGGTCTCAACCCAATTGCTAAAAAAAATTTATGATATTGATACATGTAGATCGAATATCGATCATCCCCTTGTTTTCAATACGTAAACCATACAACAAACCTGTAAAAATTACATAAACTTTAGGTGGCTTTACATCTTTTTTTTTTGAAAAGATTGAAAGATAAAAAAATATATCAAAAGATTGAAGGGATATCCACCGATTGGCTGATTGAATTTCCTATAAGATATCGAATAATGGGAGACAGTTTTTTAACACATAACAGAATTTCAGAAGAAATTTTTTTTTTACAAAAACACAAGGAAAGAGTACTGGATTTGTTGTTCTTTTCATGTCTGTTATTTCTATCCAGTCTTTACAATCTTGACCAGAATAAATTAATCTGAAATAGTTTACAGCTATTATGAGATATCAAAATAAAGTTTAAAAATACATCCAACAGTTTAGGGGAGATTTTAAGACAATGACGTGCATCTTCCCTTCAAATAATGTTCACCAAAAATTGTTTACACATAAATTGTTCGACAACAAAATCTTTGTTCTCTTTTAAAAAACATAAATAAAAAATTAACAAAGCACACTCGGTATGATTTTTCCCTTTTTTCAACTGAGGTTATGCTAATTGATCAAGTCTCATTAGAATATTGAAAGCCTTTTCCTCTTGCACTGTGCAGACAACAGCTGCACGGGTTATAGACCAATGAAATGGTTAGGTTTTAGTTGCTATTAACCTCAAGGGTATGGATTAAGAAGAGGATCAAAGGGATTTAATTAAGATTAAAAACCTTATCTCCCTTAAACATCTATTCTCATATGTATTAAAGCACTGGGAGAAATGGCTTAAATATTATAATGTATGTGTACATCAGGGCTCAAAATACCCACTGGACAACTGGCCAGAGTCTAGTAATTTCAGCACTTGGCCAGTAAAACCCAAAAACCAAACAAGTTCTGCAGTCTAGTGTTTTTGCCTTTGAAGATTTACTAACAATTGTAAACTTTCAAATTCCAAATCTTCTCTTAAATGTTCAGCCTTTTTTCTTTTTTTTTAAGCAGAAAACAATTCAGGTTTTTTACAAAGTATTTCTGGTCAAATGAAAGTTCTGATCTACAAGACCCATGGTCTGTGAGTATTTTCTTGAAATTTGAGCCCTTACAAAGTTACAAACGGAAACAAAACAAAGACATATGTGTGAATTGGTTTACAATCATGCTGATGAGGTGGGTGATTGCTACAGATAACCAATACACTGGGCCCGATTGCATACAGTGGTTTAGCAGAAACCATCGCCAAAAAAAAATGATGCCTCGTTATGGGGCTGTGAACAGTTGTCAACAGTTTTCAGTCATTCATTGAAGATGACTAAGGTAGAGGGGTCAGAGACCATGACCATTAGTGTTTAAATCATTGATTTTTTACTGTGGTGAGAATCGTTGGAGCAATCACATCGGAGGAAACTCATCGTTAAAAAGGAAATTAAAGACAAATTTTGCGTTTGGTTGCACTTAGGATAATATATGATCAGATGTTGGTGGGTTTGGGGGTGAGGGTTACTATGATAATGTGTGCATCGATACTGACACACAAAATCCTGATAAGTGCTACTTTGGGGAAGGGGTATCTCAAAAACTACTCTCTGTTAGTTAGACCGTAAAAAGAATGTTTGAAAATCTGTCATAAATCGCATTTCATTTTGACTGGTAACTCGTTTCTGCTAGTCAACTCTATGAGATTGGCTCTAATGTTTGTACACTGAAATTGTATAAACAAACAAACAAACAAACAAACAAACAAACAAGTAGATTAAAAAAATGTATTTTAACAAAATTGAAGAAATGGTTAACCCTATAGAGAACAGTAATTTCTGTTTAATCATTACCATAGCATTAACATGGCTATTAATATTGCTTTTTTTTCTTTCTTTTTTAGTACAAATATCTTTTTTTTATGCAATCAGAATTTTGGCTTTGCTAATAGCATACTTAAAATGATATGGGAAAAAATTTGAAAATTTCAATTTCAGACATGACCTTTACTTTGACCTTCTTGGTTGAGTGGAAAAAGGTCAAATCTTGTGGCTGGGAGTTGGTACCAGCCGTTTCATTCTCTAAAGGGTTAATGATAATGGACACGAAACACTGATGTATAGTACAATGTATGTGAGAGGGTTACATGGTTACAACATTCTACTCTATAGCCAGACAACATGCATACTACACAACTATTTTTGGAATTTTTGAAACATGTACTCAAATACAAATGCAGAACTTTGAACTTAATTAACAACAGAAACTCTCATGGATTTGATGTCCATAAAATTCAATTGAGCGTTTCTTGTAGTGCTCATAAAAATCAATTGCAGTGATGGAAATATTCAACAGGTTTGACAAGATTTGATGAGTTTGAAAAGAGAAATAAAATGGAGTTTTACTTACACTGTGTGGATGTAATTAAGCAGTGCTGGTACTGCTGTACTGAATAGAATACACAACAAATGAAATCAAAAAATACTGTAATTGGCATCGCTTACCATTTTGTACTTTTCAGTTTGATCAGAAGATTACACCCAGGATTTATAAACAATTTCAGAAAAAAAGTCTGCTTTCTTGATGAATTTCAAACTATGCAAGTAATCAAAGAACTAACACATTTCACATTTCAGTTTTCTAAATAGCAAGGTTATAAATTAAATGCCTACTGGTCTATCAAAGCATTATTTTTGCATGCAGTGCTGTTGCCTATTTGTACCTCCTCGTTACATACAAATGTGTAGCTGTAAGAACTGCCTCAGGTGATCGACAAGGCCCTAAGAAAACGTTAAGCCGAAAGGTTGATCTAATTCAGACATGAATTGCAGATCATCTACATGTACATGTGTGACTGTGCCAAGCTGATGCAATGCACCATTTTATGTCAAGACCCTCTTATTAATGGTAAATTGTATGGACCTACATGTACAGGTACTTGGGGTTAATATATTTTGTTCGATAAATTGTATGTCTGTTAAAAAGAGCTACATGCAGTAGCATAATATTGACCCAATTTATCTGACATCATAATCACAAATCTTGATTGCACTATGTTGGGTGTCAATATCCTTAGGGGTATGTTATCTACCTCCATGGCTGTACGGTGTGGTGTGAATTTTAGGCCTTACATTGTTCACACAAAACCTGTTGACCCCCAAATGGTGAGAGTGGCACAGTCCCCCCCCCCCCTCACCCCTATGTGAAATGCATGCAAGTGGCCCTGGAGGCCATTCACTTTCTTAAAATACAACAGTGATGTCCTGGGTACAATGAGGATAAGTTTCTGGTGCAGTAACATTTCAGAGCTCCATAATTAAAATGTAACCAATGCTGTGTGCTGTACCATAGTACATGTATCTCACCAGATTAACATATCCTGGCAGCATACATTTTTTGGGCGGTGGTTTTTTCAAAGTCAGATAGTCTTCATAAATCCGTAATTTTCATGAAGTAATTCAGCTCTAAACATTAACAATTTTCCATTTTGTTTGTTCACTTAAACATGCCTTTCGCACATAATGCCTTTCGCGCGTCACCTACACTAGTGTGTTAGGGGAAGACGCTCATTTGAATTAAAGTGTACTGCAGTATGCGTCATCAACACTCTCGCAAACAAATGCTTTTAAAAAGATTTAGATGATTAACTTTGTTGAAAGTATGCAGAAAACGTTGAGAGCTAAATTATTTCACGAAACTGATGGATTTACGAGGAATATCCTAAGTCCAAAAAACCCACTGCTAAAACATTTATCATGAGGCCATGGAATGGTAATCCAGTGAGATTAGCGGCTTCTTACAGGTAACATTTCTAATAATGGAGCTCTGCAAATTGTACACCCTGGAAATGAACCCTTATCTAGGACTCTACATAGTAATAATAATAGTAGGCTATAGAGGCTACATGTGTAGGCTATAATAATGTATAGCACAGAGGAAGAGTTCTACCATGAAGGAAGGAAACTACATTTTCCTTCCTCCATAGTTCTACAAAGGGCTGGGGGGTGGGTCAATAGAATTTACAGACAGTGTATGGCTTAGTATGGGCCCAGATAACCCCCATTTCAAACCTGCATCCCAAAGGCTAGGCCCTATACAAATTCCACAGCTCACTTCAAGAACTAAGAAGTTGAGAACATTTCTGCAGGACTGAGCAACACAATTCCAGGTATTTTCACAATTTAAATTGTTTTTAAATCACATTTAACCTAAGTTTCTTTTAACTCGGGTTATTGGATTCAAAGTCAAGGTAGTCTTCAAAACAATTACATGTACACTGTACACTAAACAATATTTTTAGTTAATTCACAGAAGGACTACATTGTAGACCTTCTGAAAAAACAGCAGATTTCTGTAGTAATTAAAACTTGTACTTTTTATTGTCTACTGCACTTTACTCACTATATTTTCAAATGCATGAATTATGTATAAAGTCTAAATATTTGTACAAAACATTGTCACCCCGGGTAACATTCTACCAGTCTACAAACCAGCAGTACTACAAAGCTACATTGATCGAATATTTTGAAAGTACATCCTGCCGCCAAGATCTCCAGCCCCATACAATTAACTGCCAAAGAATCAATAGAGCTCATTCCAGTGGAACATGTCTTGCAAGGAATTGGGTTCTTATGCAGCCCTAGACCTATCCTCTTCAATCTGAAGATCAATAAAATCAATCCACTACCAAGATGTTCTACCAAGGATGAAGGTCTTACTACTATGGAGAAATAGCATGTGTTGGTACAAAAATTAGCTGCACCCATAACAAAATTGTCACACCTGACAGTGATACCTTGCAGTCTTAGAGTTTTTCAAATTGAGAAGGGCACAATAATGACCAGGGGCATGGAGGTAGCTAATTGCTCCTTTTTTCTCCAGGAAGTACATGTATCAGTCTTGTATAAGGCCTGTGAAGAAATTCATCCTATGTTAACACTAAATGATCAAATCAGATTACTACCACATGTACATGTACAATGTAGTAAAAACCCTGTTACATTCAACCGGCCCTTTTTTTAGAATCAGAACTATCACTTCTTCACGTATCAATCCATGGTGCTACCTGTTAAATTATAAGAATACAATAAAACTCATCGTGTGGATTTTTCTTCTCACACTTCGCCGAGTAAAATACCATGTGTTAAAGAGTAAAAATCAAATCAATTGTTCTTTTGTGACAGGTGGATATATCACCATCTGTTTGGTTTGTGGAACTAGATAAACACAGCTCACACATCTTGTTAAATGTGTTTGCTGATCAGACTAAGATGTTTTATTTAAAAATTGTAAACAACAATTATTCCTGCCCCCCCCCCTGCACTTTAAAAAATTAACCTGGGTTAAAGCTACATGTTAGTAGCAAGTTACTTTTCTCAGCAATGTATGTACATGTATGTATTGCAGTATTTGACTGCACTTTGGGAGTAACCCAGCCAGCAGGTCTTGATTCAGTATTTTATAAGAAGTACATGTATTTAGAACCATAGCAGGGTACAAGGTTCGTAGCACTAGATCACAGGTCTGTTAGCTCAGAGATTTCACTACACCAAAAATATTAACCCTTTTATAAGACCACAAAGATTGATTTCTATTTGCTGAACTTTATAGGGGTTTAAAATTGAAAATCTTAGGTACATGCGCTGGTACCAACTATAGGATGTCATTGGAAAAATACTAGATGATGGTCATACTTGTTGTTGGGTTGTGAGGTCAACGGCCCAGTGCTACAAACGCATGAAATAATGGACACTGGCCAGGGCCGAGTCTAGTGCAGGGCTAGAATTTGGGGGAAAAACCCACAAGACCGCAGGGCTTGTAGCTCAAAATATTTACTGGACCAGAATTAAAGTGAGAAGAAAAAAATGCCTAATAATTGAACTGTTTGAATTTGAAAAAGCACAAAGAGAAGATTTATCTCATATTATGGGTAAGTAGTTTTCGGTAATCAACAGAGTTGTGTTTATCAGACTGTAGTGTTGGTCAATATTTGAACACAAACACAAGACCGCCGGACTTGTCCAGACATGAGTTTACTGGCCCGGTGCTAAAATCACTGGCCTCGGGCCAGCGGTCCAGTGTAAAATTTGAGCCCTGTAGTGGGTGTTTTATATCAAAGAGCAGTAAACACGAAAAATCAAATAAGTCCTGTTGTCTCATGTTTATCAAAAAAATATATTTAGATGATTTACGAATGCAAGTATCCAACATCAGCAAGTTTCATTTTCAAACTTCCTCCTTGAATGTTCAGCAAGGAAAGAAAAACAAAATCTTTAAGTCTTGTAACAAATATTTCAGGTCCTGTGAAAGTTTTTTTGTTGTAAATCACAACAAAATGTAAACACATTGTAAATTGTATTTTCCTGTCTATGTGACAAATTGTCTAAATAAATTACATTTTAGCCTTCAAGAAAGACTCTGCTAGGGTAGAAACATCAGGTCATCAATTGTTTTTTACTCATAAAAATCATAACATATGTATAAGCTACAGCCTGTAACTGGGGCGCTGTACTCCTTTCTAACAAATTATTCTTTAATTCCAGTTTATTCCAGTTATTAGGTCTAATTAAAAGCATGCAATTTGTTTGAGCCTTGAAAAATAAATTATTAGCCAAATACTTTACTACGTCTTAGAGCTACTGTTCAATTTTTAAGAAAATATACACCTTTAAAAAATCAGTTTGTGTTTTCCTGGCACTTCTTTAGCTACAGAAATATGTGCTTGCCCAGTGCCTACATGTACTCCTAGAATTATGAGGTTCGATCCGCTATCGGCTCCATGAACGAACCTCATAATTCTAGGAGTAGCCTGCATGTATATCTGTAAGGCAGTGCCATAACGGACCCTGACACCATGGGAGGTAAATGGAGGCTGACCAAATGATCAAGGAGTATTAAAGCATCAGAACCGATTTTGTTATTGAATAGATAGGCCTAACTCAATAACATATTAGCACAACAACATTTATTAAGAACACAACAAGGTAGAAAATAAGTAAGGAAAGAGTAATGGTAAGTAAGGTAGAATTAGACTACCTCCATGCATGCATGAATCAACATACAAATATGATCTGACGTTCAGAAATAAACAATGACATTTTGACAACACATTTTTGTGATGCAGCACGTTGACATAAATTCTCGTCAATAGCCCCATAAACAGATAAATACTACTTAGTATCTAGTGCAAATTTCCTCCACTATTCACGAAAATACACCACTAGAAACATTCAATGAATACTTACGTATCAACGCTTCTTTGAAAAATAATATCTCAAGAATAACGAGATCGCGGCAACCTGTGTGCGGTACTTGCTCCCCTTGAGGAGGTTTCGACGTGCGACGACGACGTTCACACGATCTACTTTGTCATTCGGATCATATCATCAGCTGCTTGTGTTTAGAACTAGAATTGAACCGAATAATTATCGTCATTTGAAAACTCGGAATCGATTAGTTAGTGTACCGTTTTCTTTCTTACCGAGTCGGAGTCGTGGGCTACAAACAGGCCCTCCTAGCTGAATGAAGTAAAACTCTATTAACTTTCAAATGTGCGGAAATTCATTGAAAACTGTTTGGTAGTCTTTGGGCTATACCTCTTAATAATCATCCTGTACGAGTCATTTTCATTAAAAGTCATTTGAAATTGATAACAACCCCCTCCCGAATTCTTAAAATTTTTAAAGATTTTCCAGATGTTCCTAAAGCTTTGTAAAAGATGATCATGTTGTTGTCTTTCCGTTCTTTCCCCCTTTATTCTCCCCTACCATTCCCCCCCCCCTCTCTCTCTCTCTCTTTAATTTATAATTTATTTATTTTTTATTTAGGGGGGCAGGATTGAGGCGCTTATCAATTATTTTGAAAAGTACATCTTATTTCAACAGATTTGTTTTGCATCAGGGATTAAGAATTTAATTTGTTTTTTACAGGAAAATCACTCGGGTGGGATTCGAACCCAAGACCTTTGCATTGCTAGAGCAAATGTCTTCACCAAACCACCGAGCAAGCCCGATGGCCCTATTTTACATGAATTTTTTGTTAAATATATTTTTCATTTTATAAACATCCAGGAAATTCAGTTCATTTTCTCCAGGTACATTCACAGTCATCATCGGTTTAGTTTCTTATCATTTTGAGGTAACAAAAGGATGACCCAAACCTTAAAAAAAACTCAGCTATTCTACAGCGTCAGGTTTTTTTCGGGGAAACTAAATTTCAAAGGGCCCCACTTGCCTGGAGTCTAGATCCGCCCCTTTATACAAAAAATGCTCTTTAGTATCGACTCTTGGATGAGATGAATCAATATAGTCGGAGTACGCAGTATCGAAGAACTGACATTTTCAACAACCATATAACGTGCCGATAGGATTAAAAACTTGTTTTTATCTTATCTCCAGAATTTTTTTTTACATGAATTGAACTTTCAGTTTACCTCTCGGTCATGATGTGAAGGTTATGTTTATATCTTACTGTTTCAACTTTTTTCCCAATTTGAATGGTGCTGTTCATTATTTATTTGTTTTTTAAATTGCAAACAAACAAACAAACATTAGTCACCCAGCATGAGTGATGTTGGCCGGTTATTAGGGTGACTATAATACAAATCTTTTCATTGGCTGAGTATACGATTATATAAATTATGTATTGAAAATGATGACCGGATAATGACATTTTGGTCCATGATTCCCTAATCCAAGCTTGCTTATAACTACACTAAAATATGTAGTTAGATGGAATGCAAGGATACGCCAACCCAACACTAAGACTAACTGTCTTTTCTGGAAGTCTTGGGTTAAGTTGGTTGGGTCAGGTGGGATACTTCAAAGAACTTTCATCCCCTACTTGTTACTATCATAAGAGTATGGTGCCCTAGCTGAGTTATCTGTTTTCCTTTTTCCCTTTCTATTTGAGGCCTGATCCAACGTCCCACGTCCCAAGTCCAACATCCAACATCCCCTTCAGATGAGTGTGTGGTTGAGGAAAATGGTGAAAATACACGGTCAACTAAGGGTTGGTGCTCATAACACTAGATTAAATTGTAAAGCATCTACTATTTGGGCTTTTGAACAATCGCTTAACAACAATTACAAACAAAAGTTTTATTTGTAACTAAATTGGCGTGCCATACTTAAATAGATATCCGTCTTTGCATGGTGTCTGTTTTCACAACATACCTCTGCAGCAAAGCACATAATGGGTCCAGACTAGTGTGTAAATAACCCTAAAATGACTTCATTTTCTATCTTGACGAGTGAGTAAACACAGTGAGTTAGTTGAGCCGTATTCGTCGTAATAAATGTTAATGACTTCAGAATCGAAATGACTTCGCTTTCTCCACAATCGACGGCCAGTGTTCTTCTTCAAGAAGAGAAAACGGTAAAGATTTCTCCCCCCATGGTTTTGGGAAAATCAAAGTATCAAAATGTATTATTACAGTATAAGTTATAACTCAAAAAATAGCATCTTTGACTTGACAGGGTTAGTTATGGAAAACGAAACATGCCAAGTCTGACCGCCATCTTTTCACTTGATTTTGTTATAATTTTTTTGTGACTCAAATAGCAGTGTTGTGCTATTATTAGGTGATAAGTAGTTGCGTACTTTTCAGTTGAGTTGAGTACCAGGTACTGCTCGAGTACAAGGCCAAGGGGTGTTTATAGTAATGAGCATTGTCTGAGCATTGTCTATGACACTTGGCTTGGGCCATCCAGTACAATGAGTAACCGAGTATTCTGGTATTATAACGTACTCGTACTCGGCTGTTGGGCTTGTTACTCAGATTATCAGAAGAGTCTGTTACTCACTGTACTGGATGGCCCAAGTAAGTACTTGTAAGACAACTTAAAAGTTCCTAAGTTCATAAAACCCTTGCTCTATGATGATAAAACATACTGCAGAAAAGAGGTTTTAAAAACAAGTGTTTTTTTACTGGAAAATGAATGTGTGTTTGTTTTAACTTATGATAACTATTACATTGTATTAAACTAATATAAACATTATTTCTATTTCTCTCCTTGCATTAAAAGGCGTGTTTTTACCATGAATACTTGAAATCGGACTCCAAATACATTTTCAGTCGAGTATCGAGTACATGACTTTGAGTACAAACTATTTTTTAAGTATTTTACTTGTACAAGTACACATACCATTAACTGATTTGGGCTGTTGACCCAAATCAACTGTCACCAGGGGTGCGTTGCCACCTACATGTACTACTAGGGTTGAAACAGGGTTACCCCCTTCACAGTCAGTAGTAAGGATGTATTGTAGGCATGGGTATCATCAACTAGGAGCCTGGCTAGTAGAGCAGAATGCACTACCTTCCCAACTTTTTAAAGTACTGGAGTACGGAGTATGAGCTCTATAACACCGAAAATAATTATCTTATTTACATAAAGATTTGTTGAACATTTGTTGAACTCACATAGTCAGATGATGTGCAGATTATTCCTAGGCAGTTAATAGGTGTTTGAGATTCTTACTTCTTATTCCCCAGTGAGTGAGGGAAATGTACAGGTACCCGGTGTTGTAACTGAGTCATTTTTGGCTGACTTGAAAGCTGGTGATACATGTATGCTGTAAAATTGTATGGAAAACTGGGGGAAAAAAGAGGGGGAAAAAACCACCAGAAACAAAAGGTTCAGTTGGTGTTGTCAGAATTTTTTTTGAGACAAGGTTTTTTATTTCAGCCCTTTAAAAACCAAGTGTAGACTTTTTAATGGATGTAGTAATTGCATGGGTGATAAAGAATTATTCTTTGTTTATGTGCTGAACACAAATCGGCATTATTTGTGGTAAAAATAATTCTCAACATATTGATTGAAATGAATCATTCAGAAAATTACATTTTCTAATCCCTTGGGGCAATATAAATAATTGTATTTTTCACTAATTTCCTATTGTGTCTGTGACTGTCTTGTAACTCTTTGTGTAAAATATATTGTCTGTGATGACAAATCTCTGCGCAAATTTGAGGAGCTTGTACTGCTGGGCCAGGCCTGGTTATTCTCAGCATGGTTAGATTCATAAGGTGAGTATTGAAATGAATTTAATCCATAGCTGAGTTTGCTGGGTTCTGGATGTCAGTATGTCCAATATAGCTTCACTGATGACAGTGTATTGAGATATCTGAGACCATCTATTTTACAGGCATGCAACTTTTCCTCGGATCAGCTGATTTCCTCTTTTTTATTCTTAGTTTTACCATTAAAATTGAAAAATACTGTACAAAATCATTGAAATTTTGTAATTTCCTCTTTTTTGGTGAAGTTACAGTTGCATGCCTGATTTTAGATGAAGGAAATTTACACAGGGAGTAGTGGTTTTAATGGATCAATTTATTACTGATCAATATGTTCAAAAAACAAATTTATTGATTTCCAGGCACAGGCTCCAGCAACAGATGTAGATAATATCATCCTGGGTATAAGGAAACCAAAACGAGTAATCCATTTCAGTGATGGTATTGTGGAGGAGTATAGCTCTGATGAAGAAGATGGACCCAAGAATGCCCACGTAGTACCGCCTGTAGACCCTGTAAGTCAGTATGTACATCTGAATCAGGGCTAGAATTTGGGGGAAAAACCCACAAGACCGCAGGGCTTGTAGCTCAAAATATTTACTGGACCGGATTTTTGAGTACAAGACCAGAATTGAAGTGAGAAGAAAAAATGCCTACAAGGGTTAATAATTGAACTGTTTGAATTTGAAAAAAGCACTAAGAGAAGATTTATCTCATTTGTATATCATGGGTAAGTAGTCTTTGATAATCAACAGAATTGTGTTTATCAGACTGAAAGTCAACATCTGAACACAAACACAAGACCGCTGGACTTGTCCGGACATGAGTTTACTGGCCCGATGCTAAAATCACTGACCTCGGGCCAGTGGTCCAGTGTAAAAATCGAGCCCTGGATCAGATTACTAGAACCTCTCTCCCAAAGAATTACCGTGTCCAAATTGATCACTTATAGTTACAATTCTTTGAAGAAGAAAAAAATTATGTAAGATTTCCGAATTCAAAACGACGTGTCAAAAAGATAAATTCACACCCTATTTGCTAACACAAGGGTTAGATTTACTAACATCCATTTGAAAACTTTTCATTTGAAGTAAATTATGACTATCTTATTATTGTTTCTTTTTATATCGGTAGAAAACGCTGGCTTGGATGCCATATCTGTGGTATTATGCAGTTGCAGCATCAACAAAGACCCTGGGAGGTAAGGAGTTTGATACTTAGTTCAATTTGTGGACAGGTACAGTTGTTATTATCAGCAATTTCAACTTGGGTAAGGTTTGAATCGTTGCATTGGGCGGGGGGGGGGATGGTATTAGAAATAGAATACATCTTTGTGTTCGATCAAGAGCACATCAACTCCCATTCTCTAGTTTACAATAAACACCCCCATTCAACCAACATGTGTAAATTGCATAACTTTTACTGATTTATCAGGGATTTTTTTCATTTTAACCCTCCTACTGTCAGTGACTCTTGGCAACATTTTCCAGTGAGTTGACCAACCATTTGAAACCATTCGACTGCCAAGGTTGTGTACGGTGGCACAAGTGTGCACAGAACTAACTGCGTACTGTGTACATGCATTCCCTCATGGTATCATATTTCAGGATGGCATAGTTTATCTATCATTCAAAACCACTTGAATGGTATTGAATGGTCAGACAGCAAGATGGTTAATGGACACAATATAATAATAATAATATTGCTCAGCTCTTGTTTAGTGCTTTATCTACAAGCGTCTTTGAACAGTGACAAGATTTTTCCCTTCAAATTTATTCCAGCATGTGATTTCCTTGGTGAGAAGTTAGCTTACTTTCTTGGGATCACCTCACCAAAGTATCAGTATGCCATCAACGAGTACAACAGATTAGAAGAAGATGTAAGTAGATTCAAAGGGCTGCATAACTGCACAAATTTGCTTAGCACAGAAAAATATTGCTTAATCAGTTCACGTCGAATGACGTGGATTTCCGCAAAAGTTTTCTTGACTGATTTATGGCAGACGGTTTATTATGACAGATTTATCTCAATTTCTAGCTGGCAGCTGGACGGCTGACAGAAAAATCCACCCCGCATACTTTTCAGTGTGTATAGCATGCACAGGCATGCACCGACTGTGCTACACTTGAGCCTTGTTCTATGGTTTGAGTGTTCCAAGATTCCAGCAAACCAAGGCAGATTTTCGGCTGTGGCTCTAACCAAACTGGCTGGCCAGCGTTTTGACCATAACATAACTTGTGGATTTGCTGGTTGTCAGCCATGCAAAGAAATAAGTTTTGGGGTAAATGCCTCTCCCCCCTCCACCCTCATTTTCTCCTTGTAGCACTGCCACTTCCCTTATTTGTTTTATCTCATAGTGTTAATGCAAACTGATGTGTTGTAGGATTTGTTTTAACATACATAATACCTCACACAAAAGAGGTTCCTGAAAATGTTGTATCTAGGCACCGTCAGATTCAAGAAAGTAACCATCAGATACGTTTGTGTAGTTTGAACTTAAAGTGACACAACACTTTATTGATCAAATCAATTGTGAAGTTTTTGACTGGTTCTTTGATTGGCAGGAGAAGAAGGAGTTGGACCAAGAGCAAGCAGATAAAGAATATAATAGAGAGAGGATAGCAATCAAACAAGCTGACAGAGTATACGCCGAGACAACGATACCTTACACTGCAGCCAACCCAGGCCTTGGTACAGACTTGTAGATGGTACACATAACTTAAGTCTAATTGGAAAGTAGAAAGCTTTGCGGGTACACCATCTAAGTATGGCTGTTCTTTTGAATTGATGGCTTTGGCAGTAACTTCAGCCGGATCACTGAAAATATATATTTTTCAAGATTGTCGCTGCAGCCAACAGCCATAGCTAGCCTTAGCCAAACCCACTTGATCAGGACATTGGTTCTAAAATGAACTGGTGGTGTAACAACTTGAGGTTTTAGTCAGTTTTGCTCTGATTGTCTTAAGGAAAAGAGCTGATCAAAACATTGAGATGTTATGCCTCTGGTGTTCTGAATCACTGCAGCTTAATAGTGATGTATTTACATGGTGTTTCTGTAAACCTTACCTTATTATTGACATTATTGTCATTGCTGTATCTAAAATGTGTACCCTCACTCTACAGCCAACCAGCATCCAAATTCATTAAGTTGCTTAGCGCAAACAAATTGGCTCAACACAAAAAATATTGCTTTGCAGAAACATGGTACCAGCCAAAATGCCACTCAGTGTTCATCATTGCGACCGGTGCCCTGCTCATTGTTTGCTTAACAGAAAAAGTTGCTAAGCATTTCATCATATTAATCAGCACACAAATTGCTTAGTTCTGTTTACAAAAATCTGAGCAGAAATTGGTTACCAGCCTCAATATTGCCTTTGACGGCTATAATTTAAAACGTGTATTGCTTGTTGACCAACACCATGAAATTTTACTCAGAATAACTAACTAATGAGAAACAAATATGCATTCCCTCGTTTTTTATCTAAATTTGTGGATGTTTTTTTAAATAGATCAATAGTAAAATTTGTAGATCGATTGACTGATGTATTTCTGCAGATGAATTCCCTTGTCCGGTGTGTCCCCCCCCCCCCCCCCGGAATATTTTGAAGAAAGATGGGTTCTTGAAACTTTATGATTTCTGATTTGTTTTCTGGACAGGGGAGTGTTACTTAGAAGTTGTATTCCAGGGTTAGTTTGGTTTCATTGTGCCGTGATTAATAAATACATCATTCTACATGTATATTGAACATTCTGTCTTAACAAAATATTACAAATAAGTAAAATTAAATGACCGTATAGGAAATAAATAATCTACAAAATAAACATGAAGGAGAGCGAATAAAATCTTCTTGATTTATTTGCATGGTTATGAATAATTGCACCAAAACTGTATTGTTATGAATTTCAATTATGTCTGATAAAATATTAATTTGGATCAGCAAGTTTTGATGGGTTGTACTTGTACACAGTGAGTAGTTTGTGTGAAGCTTTTGCATGGAAATGATTTTGCTATAACTTCCACTTGTTTGTAAAGTGGGAGACTATTAGGACACTAGGTGGCAGTAGACTTCCAGCTAAATCCATTCTTTTTGGAAAAGCTCTGAACTACATAACAAATGGAAACTTTTCTTACTGCCACTTAGCATCTGTTTTGCTCACACAGCTTGTTTAGCCTTTTTGGAAGGGGCCCTGAGCAAATGTTGAAGCAGACTCGTTGTTAAAGGTTATTTTTGTTCACTTTAGGAAATGTATATTTATTTAATGTTAGGTGGGACTGAAAACTCTGCATGTTGGAAATACAATCAAAGGTAGCAGAGTGGCAATGGAAGTGTTAGGTTGGCCATGAAAAGTATAAATGATGTATTGACAACTTGGTGTTTTGAACGGTGCGTTTGGATCATTCCATGGTGCTACCTTTGTGCAGATACTTTTTTTTATTTTTGTAGCTTTTGTTCAATAGACCAACCCATTAAGCTCCATTACCATAGCAACTGCCTAGCACTGGTGTCCATGTTGCCTGTTCTGACACTGCGAAGCACCCCGCCTAGCATAAATGCAAAACTAATACATTGAAAATGGTGGAAGTTTGTTTACCATGTCAGATTTGTGTTGGGTTTTGTGGAACGCATTAGTAATTGTGAATGAACAATTGGGTTGAATGGAATTGGTCTAGTCATCTGTATGTTTTGAGTGCATGAAAGAGTTAACAGTCTATTGTATATTTTTGTAGGTTTTTTTATAGGGAAATAGAGGGTGCAATATTGGTCCCAATTTGATCGGTAAGTTTAGTGTATAATTTCATCTGATAACTTACTAGTTTTAGTCTTACAGCACATGAACAACATGGTATTTGTCAAGACCAGTTCAGCACTTTATGCGATCTATTCATGAAATAAAAATCTGTATAAGCTCAATTGGTCATCGCAGAAATATATGCATGTATATGTATATCTTGCACTTATAGTTTTTTCAACCTTAATGTCAAGCACATACTTTATGGAAAACAGTTATTTGCCTTTGTGTCTACAGAGAGAGAAAAAGAGTCATCGATGGTCAATCATCAAAAAGTTGCTACTTTTAAAGACAAAGAATTGTTAATCAGAACATCAATTTATTTCAATCTGAAAGCTCACTGAATATAAAGTTTATTATTGCTGCAATTGAAATAAGCCCATATGAATGTGCACAAACTCACATTTAACATTCAGTGTTTTTCATTGTTTTGTTTTTTAATGTGTTTATGAAATTGACACAGGTTGTCTGTCAGTGTGTTTATTGAAAGCGCTTTCCCTTGCAGGCAATTGTGTGTGGCAGGTATAGTCAAATGATAATTCGTTTTAGTTTTTGTTTTGTGAATTTTCGAGCATTTGTTGTTGAAAGACATTTGCTGTTAACTGCTTACTTTCTTTCTGTTTAATGTTTACCGTTAACTTTGTTTCTGTTTACCGTTAACTTTGTTTTTGTTTACTGTTAACTTTGTTTCCAATGTATCTCACTCTGACGTTTTTATGGTATTTTAAAGTGCAATAGTGTCAAACACATGCACTATTTTGTTGTATATTATTCAGTGCCTTAATTGTCAACATTAAGCTTTTATTTATAGTTTATAAGAAATCAACATTAACGTGTGTCATTGAAATCTACTTTGATTTTAATCATTTATAATTGTTCAATTCTTTGGCTTCTCATAATTCCATGAGAATTATGTTGAACCCTGATTGGCCCAGTGAAATTTAAGAATGATTAAAAATATGCAAAGGAATCCATGTTTGTTTCTTTGTTTTTAATAGATGTTAATTTTGCATCAGGATAAGGAATATTGTTTGGTTTGTATCACTGATATGAAGCACTGTGTACTCATTTGATCTGTAACTGTTGTATAGCCAGGGATCACACCCAAGTTTACAATACAACCTGGGAAGCGGCAGCAAAGGGATGCAAATGTTTATTTAAAATATCAATTAATAAACCACAAGGGAAACTGACTGGGTAAATGTCTTCATAATTTAGGGCTGAACAAAGAGTGCCAGCATTTTAACCCATAGTTGCAGGTTCAGTTGCTCTTGTCAATTTTTGTTTGTTCAACCCCAGCTAAATAATTGTTTCTATGGTAATACATTCCGAAACAGCAAATGACATGTTTCTTCTTGGTCCAAGTTTTTTTCTTTCTTTTCTTGTTTTCATTTTGTCAAGTTTTTTTTATGACAGACTAAAAGGTGGGGAACGGCAACTACATATCCCTTGTCCCAAATGAGATCGAAAAAAGTGCACAAATAAATTGTTTGATTGTACATCAAAAGCTCTCATCCCCAAATTGTGTCTTTGTCCTCACTTTTCCCTATTCTCCACACTGCAGCAACGTACACATCGACAGTTATTAAGCAAATCCAAGTATAAAGTGTGGTAAAGTAAAAAGGTTTTAATATTTCAAGCCAAAATATAACATTTTTTGTGGTAATAAGGAAACCGACAGAGGGCGCTGTATAACAAACTGAACTGAGCAGAAAACTGCGGTGTTTTGTTGTTCGTGTCGGCGAGTCGTACGTGAACTGAATCTACCACTCCAGTCAAGTGTAGGACGGGCCCAGTTTTCATTAACTTTAACTTTTACTCCGCATCTGAATTGTCGAGTGAAATTCGCCATGGACGACAATGAAGTTCAACCTGATATTGTAGGTGATCCCGACCAAGAAATTGAGGAACTCACAGGTAGAATAAAGGAGATATTTGTTGGGGAAAATGGGTCAACCATAGCGGCAGGCTCAGCTGTATTTTGTGCATTACATTACACAGTCTGATTATGTTGTTAATGTTTTGTTATGTTGGTCAAACCATGGCAAACATTCACTCTGTCCACTGTGGATGTGGGTGCGGGGGGGGGGTGTTGCTGTTTTGTTAGAAAGGAAACATTGGGTCAAAATGTTATTGTTACTAACTGCAGCAGTTGTCCTTGGCTTGCTGTATTGAGTGCATGTATGGCTATGCGAAAACTTCCACTTTCTGTCAAGTGTCAATATAAAAATGATATTAAATATTCTTAGTCTTACCTTTTAGTTCTATTGTTTGTAGAAAAAAACTGAATAAAGGTCAAGAATTATAACGTACATGCAGTCCTATGTTTTCTGTCAACATCTATTTTCGATCCCCAATATTGATTCCTGTTTACTGTAAGGAGTCAGATGGCATCCAGACAATTTAATTTGTTGGGGGGGGGGGTGGTGGGGGCGGGGTAAGACATAATGACATAATGGGGATGGGGGCTGTTTAATAATGCATTGTGGATTTTCACCAAAAATTTGAGCCCTGCCAAAAAAAAGACATGCAAGGTCAATAAATCAAGAAAAGTTAAAACTGAAAATAAAACCAAGCTTTTGTTAATTTGTAATATTTTTTTAAACAGGTATGGCACGTGATGAAGCAATCATCGCACAACAAGAGCGTATACAAAATGAGGTAACACATACAATTGTACAACTAAATGGCTGACTTGAAAGCTGGTGATGCATGTATGACGTAAAATTGTATTGAAAACTGAAAAAAACAACAACAACAGAAACAAACAAAGGTTCAGTTGGTGTTGTCAGAATTTTGTTTTGAGACAAGGTTTTTTATTTCAAAACCAAGTGTAGACTTTTTAATGGATGTAGAAATTGCATCGGTGTTAAATAATATTTTCTTTTTATGTGCTAAACCCAATTTGTGGTAAAAAAATAATTCTCAACATATTGATTGAAATGAATCATTCAGAAAATCACATTTTCTAATCCATTGGGGCAATATGAATAATTGTATTTTTCACTAATTTCCTATCGTGTCTGTGACTGTCTTGTAACTCTTTGTGTAAAATATATTGTCTGTGATGACAAATCTCTGCGCAAATTTGAGGAGCTTGTACTGCTGGGCCAGGCTTGGTTATTCTCAGCATGGTTAGATTCATAAGGTGAGTATTGAAATGAATTTAATCCGTAGCTGAGTTTGCTGGGTTCTGGATGTCAGTATGTCCAATATAGCTTCACTGATGACAGTGTATTGAGATATCTGAGACCATCTATTTCAGATGAAGGAAATTCACTCAACTTTCAGACGTCAATCTGTGAGAATTAGAGTGCTTTTGATAGAAGCACACATTCTTAAAACCTACTCAGCTGTAGACATGTTTGAGGCTTGTCTGTGTTTAAGGAGTTCCAGAGAACTTTTTTTTGTGTTGAAACTGACACACTATAATTTATTGATCAAGTGCCTTTAATTGGACTGTATGCAGAATACTCTGCAACTCATTCATGTTCCAATCAAAATAGAATTAGTGGAACAGTTAAAACAATCAAGTGTGATGGTCAACACCATTGCACTACAGGTAGCTGTGGATTCAGAGTTTTGGGGTATTCTGCATGTTAGGATATCAATTTAAGGATTCTATCACGTACAGAAAAGACTGGATAGCAATGATACTGATATGCACGCAGTCCTACATCTCTCATAGACAATATGAAGCTTTTAAATCTGTTACATGCTACAGCTTCAAAACACAAAGCACCCTAGTAAATGTATTTAGCACCCTAGTCAATTTATAGCTATAGAGTCAGACTGTATAATGACTCATGACATTACAAAAGGAAACCCAAAAGCCTAGTCTTATGCTTTTGGTTAATCATTATGTCACAGATTTTCTCCTATTTCCAGCTTCAAAGCTCGCATACGTTTGTGTTTAATTTACAAACTAAAAGGTATTTCTTATGACAGAAACTGATAATTCTGAAAAGAGCTTGAAACCTTGCAAAATATTTGAAAAGCAAGTCAAATTTTATTTGTTGTAATATATACACACCTCAAAGATCAACTAGTTTATTGCATTTCTTATGGGCTTCTGGCAATCATTGAAACCAGTTTGTGTGAAGTTAACATGGCCATGAACAAGATGGCAGGCACAGAGTGCTCACAGCAAAATTAACCTAAAATATATATATTTTATATATAAACATGGCAGTGTATTTTTTTTTAAAATCAACTTTAGGAAATTAGGCACAACTCAGAAATTGACCACCAAATTTGATGAACATTTCCAATCTGAAAGATGGCAATGTATTTACCGTAAAGTTGAAACATTGTTTTGTGATATTTGCCCACACAAAACTAGATTTGGGTTATTTTAAAAGTATTTGTTTGATTTTATTTTGAATTTACAGATCAAGGAAAACAACCCCCTTGTTAGTCAGAGGTACCCAATAAGTGTTTTATGTGAAGAATACCTAGATGATCAAGTGTACAGAAAAAAGATTGACGTAAGTAATCCACCAGAAAGATAAGTAAACAAGGTGCTTTAATTTTAATTTATTAAATTCAACTTTTAAAGAAATTGGTCAAAGGAAACTGAGTGACTTCACCTAATCACCTGCATGTAGCTTATTGCAGAGTCCAGATTAGAAGTGTCTAATGAGCTCTAAAAGTTCCAACTGTGAAGACAAAGTACATGATTTGTAAAGTCTACCATAAACTGATTAATTTCAATTTTGAACAGTTTGTACTAGTACCATGTAATATTTCAGTTTGGAATGCTGTTAGATTAAAGGAATTAGCGTTTGAAGACTCATAAACTCGAATGCTTATTTTAGTTGATGTAATAGACCTTATGCATGATGTCCTCATGCCGCCATCTTAGAGGTAAAATAATTTCCTATCGTGTCTGTGACTGTCTTGCAACTTTTTGTGTAAAATATATTGTCTGTGATGACAAATCTCTGCGCAAATTTGAGGAGCTAGTACTACTGGGCCAGGCTTGGTTATTCTCAGCATGGTTGGATTCATAAGGTGAGTATTGAAATGAATTTAATCCATAGCTGAGTTTGCTGGGTTCTGGATGTCAGTATGTCCAATATAGCTTCACTGATGACAGTGTATTGAGATATCTGAGACCATCTATTTCAGATGAAGGAAATTCACTCAACTTTCAGATGTCAATCTGTGAGAATCAGAGTGCTTTTGATTAGAATCATGCATTTTTTAAACCTACTTGGCTGTAGACATGTTTGAGGCTTGTCTGTATCTAAGGAGTTCCAGAGAACTTGTGTTTGTGTTGAAACTGACACATGTGTAATTTACTGATTGCACCCTACCCAAATGACGTCATTTGCATAAGGTCTGTCGAAATAAGCATATCTGATCAAGCGCTAAATTCCTGACAAAACATAAAGGGCTGAATACCAAATTGGATGATTCCTTTAGGGCTTATGACAAACATGTGTTTTTGGCCTGCCATGATTCGTCAGGATTTTTCACTAATTTCCTGAGTTTCCTTTCAAAGAACTCTCTAAATTAAAAGAGGAACAATGAAATCTAGAATATGAACACTTTGGTTGGCCCCTAAAGTATAGCAATGGTTTTATGCTTAAATACCAACTGCTGCAAATGTTTAAGCAACTGGACCAGTTGTCTGTTGCGTCAAACCTTTTATTTCCATTTGAGCGAAGGGATTGATAGGTCATTGTTGTTATCTTACAGGATTTATCTAGACAATATTCTCACATCAGGAAAACAAGGGGAGATGGGAACTGTTTCTTCAGGGCATTTGGCTTTGCTTATCTAGAAAGATTGCTTACAGATAAACGAGAGCTTCAAAGGTGAGTGGCAAGTATTTTTACTTCTACTTCCTCTTCTACTGCTACCCTCGTCAAAACCTGTTAATCAACTGGATGAGGGAGATGACGCATACTGCTGCCAGACCAGGCCAGTAACACCGGGCCAGTGTTTTCTCTGTCCAATAATTGCTCTGGATTCTTTACACAACACATGGGATCTATGGCTTAATGTCCTATCTGAAGGACAAAGCAATGATGGTTAAGTGTCTTGCTCAAGGACACAATTGCCATGACTGATGTACTTGGCAGCTTGACCACGACACTCAATTGCACCCAATTTCATAGAGCAGCTGAAGCACAAAACAATTTGCTTGCTAGAAGATACCATAACATGACTCTTTTTACTGGGTCACCACTTTTTTTTTCAAAGCAAATATTTTTAAGTAATATTTTCAATTTTGTTTATACCTGGTTTCCAGTTACAAGGAAATGATGTGAGAGAAAATCATTGCAATGTCCTTGGTATTAGACTAGTGAGAATGACACAATTCCAACACAGTAAACAAATGTTGTATATTGGATCCTTCAAAATTTCCTTCCTATGTTGTTGGTCACAGAGAAATGCAAAATTGAACAAGCTGTAAAGTCTGGATTGAAGCTTGTGTAACCTCTTTGTAGTGTACCTTTAAAAAACCACAAAAACCCCTTGGATACACAAAACCCATTGGATACACAAAAACCCCTTGGATACACAAAAACCCCTTGGATACACAAAACCCCTTGGATACACAAAACCCATTGGATACACAAAAACCCCTTGGATACACAAAACCCCTTGGATACACAAAACCCCTTGGATACACAAAACCCATTGGATACACAAAAACCCCTTGGATACACAAAAACCCTGGCTTACACAAGGTTCAACCCAAGTAATTTTTACAATCCGCCTTAATTTGTCAGTATGGCTTGCCCAAGGAAGGCATTCTAACTATTCTAATAGTCTTTCATATATTTACCAAGGCTTTCAATTGTTGAGATAAACACTGACTATATACCATGTCACTTTATTTACAAAAGCTCGGTACTGAGCATTTCATGGCATTTCCTGGCAGGCAAGATACTATGATGTTCATATCGACAGTTTTACAATTTGTCCCCAACATTTTAAAATTTTTTAAAGAGCTAATAAGTCATAAGATGCACCCCGACCAATTCTTCATATCAAATTTAACACAAATCCTCATCAAATCTAAGACTTTGTTTTCTTCCATTGGGCTGTGTATAAGTCAAGTTGTGCCATCAGGAAGTTCAGTCCTTGTGGCTTTTTTGTATGTTGTGATGTCATCAGTTACATGGTCTAATTATAACATTTGGTTTTCTGTCGTTAAAGATTTAAAGCTATAGCAGAGAGGAGTAAGGCCCAGCTTGTAGATCTTGGTTTTCCTTCATTTACCATCACAGACTTCCATGAAACAGTAAGCTCTTATTCAATATCTCTCTATCGCATGATAAATAGATTTACTGCCGCTTCCCAGGCTTTGGTAAACTTTGGTGAGATCCCGGGCTATTCATCAGTTACAGGTTGAATGGCTTCTGACTGGCGCCCTCGAACAAAGATATTGACAAAATAGAGAGACCTCCAACATTAGGGATAGATAGCTCAGTTGGTGGAGCACCAGCACATTCATCCGAAGGTCGCAGATTAAAACCCCTTTTAATTTTTCTTTGTTCACCCTAAAGTTAAAGTTTTTATAAAAAGTGAACTTTACATTAAAAAAGAGCGTTCATAATATTTTTGGATCATTACCAATGATGTACCACACCCTCAATAAGGTCCAAGTTGCTGATCCTGTATTTGTATCCACAGTTCATGGAGGTGATTCAACAAGTTGAGCAGCAACCTGAAGTGGATGAATTAGTGGATACATTCCAGGATCAAGGCATCAGTGACTACATCGTAGTTTACTTGAGGTTATTGACCTCAGGTCAACTCCAGAAGGATGCAGAGTTTTATGAGAATTTCATTGAAGGTGGAAAGACGGTCAAGGAATTCTGCCGCAGGGTAAGTGGAAACAATTCTATTCTGTTATTTGGGGTTGAACAATTTGTTGGTTGATCTTGAGAAGTTTCATTTAGGTTAAATGTAGGGTCATAGATTGGTTTTTGTCTAAGTAATGCTGATTTATAGACAAAATTATTAAGAAAGATGTAAAACTGTAAAAGTTTTTGCTGAATACGGTGTCTACTTGTTGAGAAAACAGCAACACACTGTCACCGTATTTTCATCAAGAATGTCCAACCCATCTATGTTTAGTGAGGTGACCGCGGGTACCAACCATATCTCTGGCTGCAGCATTTATAAATGGACTCCACAGAAATTTTAATCTTCAAATTTGTCAACATACTTTTATTGATTTCTTATCAACGGCGGCAATTAAACTAATTAATTTTCAGCCAGATTCAGCCAAACTAATGAAGCTAGAAACACACGCCCATAAATTTTGCAACAAGTTTAAATCTTTATTTAAAGTTACAACTCTGGGCTGATTGCAAAAATAAAATAGCTGTTGCATACTGCTTACATACCAAAACAATATGTGGTAATAGTCTGTCGTTTAAACCTAGTAAAGTCTTTGTAAAAGGCTTAATATTTATGTCTGAAAGAGTACCTTGCACAAGCCAACTTAAAACATAAATGTTTGTTTTGTTAATGATTTTGTTAAGAAGGAAATAATCCTCCTTGAAAATGATACATTCCTTTTGGACTCTACAACAGTAAGTAGCACGAGCCACACATGCCTGTAGTAAAATTTTCCCATATCTGTTTGCTAACACAGGAGGTTGAACCCATGGCACAAGAGAGTGACCATATCCACATCATTGCCCTGACCTCTGCCCTCGAGGTCGGAGTTCGGGTTGTGTACCTAGATCGAGGGGATGGAGGTAAAGTTATCCCCCATGACTTCCCAGAAGGTTGTACACCTCAGATTGTTCTTCTGTATAGACCTGGACATTATGATGTTCTTTACCCTCTTAAAGGATCATAGAACTTTAAAATAAAATCATTTCCTGTCCTCTGAAAACTTGTACAACCCTCCTACTTTCCATAACATTTGCCAGTGAGTCGACTGACCGTTCAAAACCATTTAAGTGCAAGGTTTGTGTGTGATGGAAAAGCTGTGCACAGAGGTATACGTATGTACTGTGTAGATGCGTTCACCATAATTCATACTGTAGGTTGGCATACTTGATCTATCATTCAGAAACCATGTGGATGATATTGAATGGTTGGATAGTAGGAGGGTTAGGTTGATCTTACTCCATGTATTGATCTCTTTAAGATGAGGTGATGGCTCTGGAAAGAGCAGGTTGGTTTGTTCTTCACATTTCAACCAGTGTGCTTTATTGATGTAAGAATTGCATCAGGATAAAGAATGGATGGTTTGGGTGGTTTGACCTTTACACCAATGTCTGATATGCTCAGTGGTCTCGTGGTTGAAATATTTGTTCTAGAATGTTGGGATTGTGAGTTAGAATCCAAACAGAGGAACATCTTTTCTGCAGGACTTGGGAAAGCACCGAGTATAAAGTGCTTGTACATCCATGTAAGTGTAAAACCAAAACAATATTCAGGGTGTTCAAGTCAACATCAGGAGACTGAATGGAAATTTAGTGAATGCTAGTCAAAACTTGTCACTCCTTCATAAAAGCTCTTTTTAAGAGCCACCACCTCTTTAGAGAGATACAATTTCACAAGATTCAGCAATGATCTGTCCACAATGCAAAACCTCAATTCCTACACGTAGGAAGACTCTGATTTTCTCTGATTTTTTCTTGCATTTCCTCAAATTATTCCAAGTGGTCCATATTTAAGTTCATATTCACAATGCTCAATTCTGATTCTACGGTTGCGAGTCTTTACTAAGAAACTCAACCAATGATGATCCTATGAACTCATATAAGTTAATACATATGAACTGAATTGCAAACAAGAAATGCCATAAGTGTTTGAATTTTCAACTTGAAGTTGAATGAGTGACACTCAATTTACTAATTTTCTTCTATTTTGTGGCCCAAAGTAATCTAAATCTAATTAAAATTTCACAGAATCTAAACACAGATCTAAGAAACACTGTGTCCAAATATTATGGATTATTTTGAAGTTTTAAAATGATTAAACATTAAAAAAAGGGTTATTTATTAGACATGAGCTGACCGGGAAAAAACAACACTTTCTTAAAGCGAAATTTTTTTGCTAAACATAATCGGTTGATCGCCTACCTTTGTCTTATTGCTAAGCAGTTAAACTAAGCAGGTTTGACAGTAGCCCGTCAGACATCTGCCTTCCTCCCAAAACTACTATTAGTTGCAGTGTAGCAAAGACGAATGTCCAACTAGTGGTGGTTTAACTTCATATTTCCAGTTTCTTTAGGATAAAGTGTCTCCTTGAAAAACTCTAATCCTTCAGCTCTACCCCTGTTTAATAAACCCTTTTCATATGAGGTCAGAAGCTCCATAAGCGCCCTCGCTGAGGGCAAAGAAGACTATCATAGGCTGAGAGTTGTGCGCAGTGCGTACCTATTCGTACATTTCCATTGTTTGCCCTCGGTGATGGCGGCCTGTTCAAGGGGTCTTAATGTGTTTCAAAATGTGTGTACTTGTCAGTTGGGTAGGGAGAGGGGACCAACCAAACTCATACAAATTAAAACTACTGTAAACATTGAATGGCTCAGAGGGTTTAGTTCTGTTCATCAGAAACTTAGCATATTTGTACAATCTGATATGGGTCTTCCTGCTAATAACTCTAATTCCTGAGAACCTGAGAACCATATCCAATATACAAGCAACCAGTCTCAGACAGTCTTACATGTATTTCAATACATTCGTATTTCAATTTTTACATAACATTCTCAGGGCAGCAAAAGACAGTTAGACAATTGTCTCTTGAGCTACCGTAGGGTTACTCTTGCATTTAGTGCAGTTGGTTGTCTCAAAGATGCCTCAAGGTCCGATTTCCTTTTTTTTTTTGTCCCCTCAGAAAATCTGCAAGATTTTTATTAAACAGCCTGAAAAATGATATGAAAGCCCATACAATATTTAGGTCGGTCTATTGTCATTCAAGTTACAGGCAACATGCCTGGTTGCATGTAATAATGCCTGATGTGACTAGTACTAGATAATAGCGTTGAGTCATGCCTTACATCACTGCCAAACTCATCCTTGGTAAGGAGCTATAGGAAAACCAAAATACTCAGAGTCTAAAGGTTTAAACATTGAATTATGAGATGGTGTCTGTCTGTGTTAAATTGAGGAAGTATCCAGGGTAGTGGCGGAACCATAATTCTTCCATGAAGGGGGGGGGGTCAGCAGGGGCAAAGACATAATTTGGGGGGGGGGACTGTGCTTACCAGCTGAATGAAATTAATCCCTTGGCCCAGTTTCATGAATTTTGAGGAAATTTTGCTTTTGTTAAATGAATTTCTCTGTGGAGTAAAACTTCAGGGTAACAGTGGCAACAATGACTAATATATTACGTTTTGCCACAGACTACCGGGTTACTCTATCAAATTGTTGTGCTCACTGGCTTTATGAATTTAGCCCTGGTTATGAAAAGGAAACTTGATGAAATTGATTCTATAATTAATCCAACGTTTGACCACTGTTCGAACAAAATATCAAAGTGCTCAGTGTTCATGTTTTTTTCAGTGCCAGGCACTGAGTGCTAAACTGGGTCCAATGTCATGGCTTTGCTTACTACCTTAAGCAACAAATTGGAGCTTACTGTGACTGAAAAAACTGCTCAATGCCAGTATCTTTCACAGGTTAGCAAGGATATTTTGCTGTGTGTGCTACTAAGCATTCTTTGCTTAAACAGCTAGGGCAGAAATTTGGTGCTAACCTAGTAAGTGGAGAATGACTATTCAGGGCAGAATTTGGCCGTTAACAGATCCGTGACATTGGGTCCTATTCAAGACATGCAAAAGATCTTTTGTAAAATCTTAAATTGAGTATTTTTTATTAAGCTTTACCCGTTTGTAAATGATAGTCGCAGTAGATGTTGTCTGTGATACTATTGTCACATTTCTTGGTTTTTTCCCCTGTATTTGTCATATCAAGATTTTGCTGAAAGAACTTTTATTTATTTGTATTAAAAAGGAAGTAAAATTTGTCATGTCACCGATTTTCTCTTGTAAATATACGTTTTGATTAATAGAAAATCCATTTCCTTGCCATGAATTAAACAAGAGACAATTCCCCCAGATCTCCTTGGATTTATTTATGCTATAACGCTCAAGACAAAAGCAGCAATGCTTTTAGTTATTAACCCTCCATCATACGGCTACTACTTCTTGCACCATTTATGATCCTAAATTGCCCCGTTTCACCATTTATAATCAATTGTTTTTGTTAAAAGTTTAAATGAACTAAACATTTGTGAAATGCAACTTACATTGATACTAAACACGCTTTGAGACAAACTAGTTCAATGCATTTCCTATTCGGCCTTCTGATAACCAATCTATGAAGGTAGATAATGCAAACTATGTAGGCATAGTTTATGGGGAATTATTTCACTTCAGTATACTGTTGCAAACCACCTTTCTCATTTGGTTTAAACTTGGTACTAATGCACTGTATTTCTTACAAGGAGTTTTCTTATTTCAGGAAAAAAAAAATATTGCCTCTCCTCCGTATAAGAAGCCAGTGTTAGAGTATGAGGATTCATGACTGGAAGAAATGACAGGATATCAGTCTTGGCAGCAAGTAAAACTCATCCTTTTCAATATATTGTATTTTGTATATAAAAAATATTAAATTTCTGATGAAATGTCCAGGGATCACTAAGCTGATGATCCAACTAGATTTGAGAGTGAGCAGACAGAAATTTGCAAAAATTATTCCTGTTTGCTAAAAGATTACACGTTTTTACTCGTAAATGTCATGTAAAATTTTGACAAACTACGTCATATTGGTTGAGCATGCCACATGCACAAAGAACGAACTTGTATTTGGTGAAGACGCTTAGAGCTAGTGTAAATGTCTAAATAAAGTATAATGTAAGCAAAGGGCACATTTAAAAACTCATTCATCAGTAAGAACCAAACCCCAAAAAGTGATGAACTGCTTGAAGATGCTAAAAAAAAACAAAGGTTGTAATTCGCCTTGTGCCAGCTAATATCTGGTCAATTATTGGATGGGTTAAACTCTACGCATGTACTGTGCAGATTACAGTGAAAAAGACACAATCCTCGACACAAAACAGTGGTCAAACGTGCCCGATTGGAAATGTTGACACTCTACATACTCCTAATGGTATGACATGATTGTCTGGAATGCTTAAAGGCCTGATGACCAGGGGTAGTAATAGTCAGTAGCATATTGATACTGGGTTTCAAAACCTAAAAATACCTACTTTTATAAATCTGAAAGCAAAAGGAAAAGAGAGAAGACAAGTACAAAACATTGGCTTGACAATTCAGAAAGATGTTGTTTACTCCTATCTTGATTGTATCGTAACCATACCTACTTAGTTTTATACAGTAATACTGTACATTGAGACAACAGCCATTACAACTTCTTGTATTTATTAACTTATGATGTAATATAAAACTCATGATGTGAGATTATTTTAAAGGGGATAATAAATTAAACAAATCATTACAAAAATGTGTAATTTCTTTGTTTGAGCTCGTATAAAATTCCATTCTTACTCACTGTAAAATGATTACAGGTACATTAAGTTAAACAAAAATAAGGTGATAAAAGTGATAAAAACAATATTATTTGTGAAAATTAAGCAACATGTAAACATTGACCTTTGACATTTCTGCTGTACCACATGACTCATACAACGACCCATAGGGTCATTTGATTAACCCTCATCGGGAATCAGTCATGTGACTTTATATCAGCATAGCTTCTCAAAGATACCCAGAATGAATTTAAACTTAAAGTTATTATAGGTACATTTATCTTAGCACACCATTTTATTTCGGCATGTCTTTCTGTGAGATATGCTTACATTGACAGCGAAGAAAATGTCTGCTACCGTAAGCAGAAGTTTTTCTCTGTCCTGGGCCCAATTTCATAGAGCTGCTTAGGCAGAAAATATTGCTTAACAATTGCCTGCTAAGCAGAAATGAGCAGGAACCAGTTACAAATTGTACATGTGATATGGTAGTTAAGCTGGTAACCATATTCTGGTAAGCACAATTTTGTTGTGCTTAGTTACTTTTTGTGCTTAAGCAGCTCTATTAAATCGGGCCCTTGTGACAAAAATGTACACTGGTTGAGATTTAAGGTATCAGTAAATATTATTGAAATTGCAGCTATATAGAATTGAATCTCTCTTCCTGACAGCAACTTCATTAATTAGTTGATTCTGCAGATGTTTTTGACTCTTCTGTCATCAATTCCACAGCATTGGAACGCATCTTCTTGTACCGCTCTCTTTCCTGTTAATCAAAACATCAAAAGCTTCTTAAATCAATCATTTCAGAGAAGGTAGAAAAATAAAATTTCACCAAATTAAAGTATTTTGAAAATTCTATTTACATGCCACTGCCACGTTTACCAATTTGGAAGTCAACAGGTCACCTAAAATGTGCACTACACTGTATAACACACAGGGACATTGACTCCCAAATTGGCGCAACCAAGATTATAATGACATCAGGTCAATTGGGTTAATGAACTAATGAAATTGTCACCTGAATAAAGACATACTGGAAGCACTTCCCTATGTGTAAGTCCATGTAAATGTACATGTGTACATGCATCTGCTGCACATGCTACGTTTTGGCTACAAAGTCCAAAGATAATGTTTTTCTTATGAACATTCTCATTAACACACTAGCTCATTGCATTTTACTATAATTGCTCCTCTCCACCCAGGGGTATAAATGGGTACCTGCGAGGGTAGAGGTTGATATTGTGTATGAAAATGCCTTCGGTGCGCCACGGCAGCACGGGGCTGTATACTCCCCAGGGAGCTGAGAAAGATTACAGGAATGCTATTGGCCCAATGACCAGGGCACTAATGTAAAGCGCATTGATACGTTATTGTGAAATGCGCTATATAAGAACTAGTTATTATTATTTTGCTCAATTCCATCCAGCAATTATTGGAGTCAGTTTGTTTGATGGGGCACTGATTACAGTAGAATTACATCCCACTCGGGATAGACCTTCAGCAACGTACCCTTTTAGAAACAGAAGCCTTCACTCTGAAGAAAGCTGACTGAAAATTGTCTCCAACTACCACTATCTGCTTATTGAATATGCCCCTCTCAGCTGAATCACCCCTCTGGCCTTCGTCTGTTGGTACATTCTGCAAGATCACCCTTAAAGCAGCCATTGAAGCCTCTCGTACCAAGGCTGCCAAGTCAGCACCACTGTGAAAAAAGGGGGGATTTACATAAATAAAAACAGCTGTTTAAAAGGATATATTGTAGGGTTGAGCGCATCAAAGATAGCTTAGTCATTAGAATGTGGGTTCGAATCCCGGCCTGGCCAGTCACTCCCCTTGTGTCCTTGAGCAAGACACTTTACTGTACAGCTTTATTCTCTTAACCCAGAGGTAAATGGGTATCTATGAGGGCAGGGATGGTTCTTGTGATTGATTTAGCTTGATGAGCAACAATAGCTGACAGCACCGGATCAATACTCCCATGGGCGCTGAGATGGTTTGGGGAATAAACCAACCTTCCCAATGTAATAATGTTCACATGCTATGAGTGTCATACCCTTGCCCTTTATAAATTGATCAAAAACTCCTTACGTGAAGCCGTCACATCTTTGGTCTTTCCCGATGTCATCCAAGCTTACATCATCTGCCAATGGAGGTCTGCTACCATTCTGAAATCAAAGCAGACAGTATTTGTTGTTAAAGGAATGACACAAGTACATTTACTGAAAGAGGTTTCCTTCCTATTTCTTCCCACATACTGCCTCACTGTGGAACTCTTTACCTCTATCCTGCATCCACACTACATATAATCTAGCTCAATTCAAATGCAAGTGATACATATCTGTCTTCTTTCTGATGTTCATACTTTTTGATACTTCCATGTTCCCTTCCCTTTTTCTTGTATTCCTCCTCCTTGAGTGGCCAATAATGGCCCCGTGGATAGATAGCTTTCATAAAATGTGGGTCATACAAATTACTAAAGAACATCAGGTGCTTACATTCTTAAGAAAACAGGTTAAACTTGTTTTATTGAGTTTTTAATCTGCAGTGGTATGGCTCCACTAAATCTAATATTACCTTTGTAATAGTCTTGAGAATGGCTACTCTGTCATCAGGGCTGGGAATTCCGACATATAAAGTCTTGTCAAGACGCCCTGGTCTAAGCACCGCTGGATCTATTATATCTGAACAACGATATAACAAAAAAAAATTATCAACTTATCAATTTATCAACTTCAAGACACATTGGACGGAACAAAGTTTGTTTCTTGGAAAAAACTTACAAAGTCTTTTATGAAGAAAATGTTTTCACAGTCAAGTTGAAAAGTTGTGACATAATTTTTAGGCTAAATTACAAACAAAATTATTCTAGTTTTGGAGCCAGAAATGGCCAACACTTGTGCATGCAATCAATGAGCATTTTGTTTGATTCAAACTTGCAAAAAGGAATGAGACAAGAGACTGAACTAAAATGAAGCTCAATTGCAGTTTTTGTGAGAGTAGTTTTCTATTTGAGAAATTCCTGCATGTTTGTTGATTCCTACCTGGTCTGTTGGTTGCACCAACAATAAAGACTTGTTTCCTTGACTCTAATCCATCCATCTCAGTCAATAGTTGGTTCACAACACGAGCACTGGAACCAGACTAAAAATACAATAAACAGTTCTCAGTAATGTACATGTAAGCAAGCATGTCTCAATAACAGTTTGACATCGATTCATATAAAAACTTGTTAAGAAATTTGAATAATGGGATGGTGCCAACAAGTTGAGTTCTGCAACTTCAATATTTAAGTGAGTTGGTAACTCATTGTTAACATAATATTCATATTGGTTTATACCAACTAAATTGAACCCTAGGAATGCTGAGCTCGATCGTAGTCTATTTCTGAAGTGACATCCACTATGTCAGCTTTGAATTACCATGATAACAGTGAATTCACAACATAGATACATTAAGGCATTTGACATTCTCAAGGTTCTATCTCTGGGTTTTTGTTCCTACCTCTGCTGAATCCGACCTCTTTGGACAGAGAGCGTCCAACTCATCAAAGAATATAACGCAGGGAGCTGAATTCCTGGCTCGCTGAAAACACTGTCGAACCGCTCGCTCACTCTCACCAACATACTACAATGAGTAAATGTCATGTCAAAGAAAATTAATGAAACTGCATCCAAAGTGGATATGTGAAAGAATTTGTACTTATTCTGATTTTTAAAAGATTGATCTTCTGTATTCTTTAGTGATTGACCCACTGAGCGGATTGACCCATCTAGTGTCTTGACCCATCGAGCAGCTTGACCCACTGAGCGGATTGACCCATCTAGTGGCTTGACCCATCGAGCGGCTTGACCCACTGAGCGGATTGACGATCTAGTGGCTTGACCCATCGAGCAGCTTGACCCACTAAGCGGATTGACCCATCTAGTGGCTTGACCCATCGAGCAGCTTGACCCACTAAGTGGATTGACCCATCTAGTGGCTTGACCCATCGAGCAGCTTGACCCACTGAGCGGATTGACCCATCTAGTGGCTTGACCCATCGAGCAGCTTGACCCACTAAGCGGATTGACCCATCTAGTGGCTTGACCCATCGAGCAGCTTGACCCACTAAGCGGATTGACCCATCTAGTGGCTTGACCCATCGAGCAGCTTGACCCACTGAGCGGATTGACCCATCTAGTGGCTTGACCCATCGAGCAGCTTGACCCACTGAGCGGATTGACCCATCTAGTGGCTTGACCCATCGAGCAGCTTGACCCACTAAGCGGATTGACCCATCTAGTGGCTTGACCCATCGAGCAGCTTGACCCACTAAGCGGATTGACCCATCTAGTGGCTTGACCCATCGAGCGGCTTGACCCACTGAGCGGATTGACCCATCTAGTGGCTTGACCCATCGAGCGGCTTGACCCACTGAGCGGATTGACCCAACGGCCAGCTTGACCACTGAGCGGATTGACCCATTGAGCAGCTTGACCCACTGAGCGGATTGACCCATCTAGTGGCTTGACCCATCAAGCAGCTTGACCAACTGAGCGGATTGACCCAACGAGCAGCTTGACCCACTGAGCGGATTGACCCATTGAGCAGCTTGACCCACTGAGCAGATTGACCCATCTAGTGGCTTGACCCATCAAGCAGCTTGACCCATCAAGCAGCTTGACCCACTGAGTGGATTGACCCATCTAGTGGCTTGACCCATCAAGCAGCTTGACCACTGAGCGGATTGACCCATCTAGTGGCTTGACCCGCCAAGGGACGTGATCCACCAAGGGACTTGTTATAACATACATTGAACACAGATTTCAGCCAAAATATAACAAGTTTAGCTTTTAAAATTGTATTAAAGTCACCGTTATTTATTTTGATTGCCCAATATACACTTGTACAACCCCTGATAAAACATAAGACCTTTTTTTCCACTAAAATGTGATTCTATATTTTGGTGAATTTTTCACAGGTTGGTTTTTGTGAAAGCTGGAGGATGTGAATGAGTTGACTCTTCTAGAAACACGATGATGTAATATCCTCTTACAAAGAGCAAACTTACCATATTCATCAGTTCAGGACCTTTGACTGATATGAAGTTAATTCCTGATTCATTCGCAATGGCCTATTGAAAACAACATAGAATCCAATGTTTCCTTTCATTAGCAATAGTTCACTACCTTTTTTCTTTTGATAAAATAAAAACATTGGTTAGAAAAATATACAACATAATTTAATACTTTATTTAAACATGTTTGTTAACTTCCAGTGTGTACACAGTCAACTTTTTTTACCCATTCGTTTTTTACAAACAACTGTTTTTACCATTGCTAATGTTCCTCAAGAATGTCAAACTTAGTTTTTATTGCTGTTTTATACAAGAAAAGTTTCCTGGCTGAGCAGCCTACTGCACTGGACTCAAGATCTGATGTTTTCACTTGAGTCCTCAACCACAATTGTTTCATCCTTTGGACGTAAAGCTAAATGTCCAGTGTGTTGTGTAATACTTGTAAAAGAACCAGTACACTTATTGCAGGTGTGATATTTGGTCCTTGGAAAAAAGTAGGAACATTTTGTTGAATACAAGGGCTGACCTACATGTACACATGGTGTAGGCTCTTATAGACTTTTCAGGGCTTATTAATAATAAAACAAAATCTGATTTTTCCAAGGACAAACAAATCGGAAACCAGACTAAAGTAGGAAGAATATCATGCCTGTTATTGTTAAGAGAGTTTGCTCTGGTGCTTCTGGCATGAATGGCTGCAGATTGTGCAACATCCCTTTATTCACAAGGTACTACAAAAATAGATTTCACAACTAATACATAGATATGCATATCTGTCATAAAAATATTGAGTTTTTTGCATATTGCTATTAAGATTTCTTACCTTTGCAAGTAATGTCTTTCCGCACCCTGGGGGACCAGCTAGCAGGATACCGGGTGGGTTTGATAGACCCAGGGCCTTGAATGCCGCTGGATTTCTTAC
Organism: Pycnopodia helianthoides; assembly: GCA_032158295.1. Lineage (NCBI taxonomy): Eukaryota > Metazoa > Echinodermata > Asteroidea > Forcipulatida > Asteriidae > Pycnopodia > Pycnopodia helianthoides. The sequence goes on from CM063243.1 coordinate 35,495,926, forward strand.
TGGTGCCTACAGAACAAAGCAGCCTAAACAACGTCATTGAAAGCTAACAGTCGTCAAACCAGTATGCCAAACAGACTTTGCCAGTCTAGGCTTATTTGGATGCTTGTACAGGTCTGTGAAACTGCACATTTTTGTTTTCTTCAAATTTTGAAGGAATGTAAGCCAGAAATCAAGGTTCACAAAAGTGTTTGAATTTGTGCAAGACTTGCACGGCCCGTTGCTTTTGTCAAGAGGATTAAAAGAAAGACAGGAGTTTATTTTATGGTGTTTTACCTAATAAACCATAACCAAACAAATTAAACCACAATAATTTTTAAACCTAATGACTGTAATGCTTAAAGGACCAATAAATTGGAGTAGTAATAATGTACAGCAATTTGATACATGGTTTAAATGCACCTAATAAATGCCTGTCACTAATCATTATTTGGGTGATATACAAATTATTGTTATTCTTACTATTTACTATTATAAATTTACTAGAGAAATACTTAATTTCGGTTTACCAGAATTGCCATAGTGAGTTCCTCTCTGATGGAATGCAGAGCTCCGATGTCATCCCAGGTCACGTCTGGTATTGTAGAAAAACCTTCTCGTTTAGCTGACGGCTGGACTTGGGGTAATGCTTCCTAAAGACAGGATTGGTATATCAGAAGAATGAATTGATTATTTCAATATGAAAGCTCACTGTCTAAAAAGTTCATATCAGTACAAATTAGCCAGTCAAAATGTCCATCTGAAATACTATGATTTTACAGACAACTTACAGGCAACCAAATGAACTGCATGCAAAAGGAACACTTCTGTAGCACACAATTTATTATTTGTTACCAATGTCTTACGATCCGAAACAAAATGAGATAAAAATTAAATACTATTTTCTTCTTGAAGGTTGACATGACAATAAGGTAACATCTTTGTGTTTACTGACCTCAAAGTCTCGCATCATGATGTACAACGTCTCCAGCTGGTCATCAGTAAAAGGTGGTTGTTCCTTCAACCAAGTCAGAACTGGAAGAGTCAAACATTATGAGATGTGGTTATACATACATTCTAGACCACTGGGAAAAAATGAACTTGAACTTTGAACTTTGCTCCTAATGCTTGGAAACATATAAGGCAATATGATACGAACCTGAGTGGTATGAGGATTTTCGAGTCTATGACTTCATCTGTATCCATCTGTGTGGTGCCTGGACTTGTTGCTGTGGTCGATAATGCATCCTGTGTGGTGGGGTTCTGGCTGTTTTCATCTGCTTCAGGCGGCTGCTGGATGGAGGGCAGACTCTCTGCAGGTTGAGTTGTCTCAGATGGGTCATCTGTAGGCACTTCTTGAAGACTCTGGAATATTCTAGAAGGTGTGATTGTACAATAATTACAAATCTTGTCAAGTGTGTGGCGGACCCCCTTTGATCTATATTGAGATCTTATTGTTAAATTCAAGGTGTTAGGTTTGTCCTTACGTTTGAGGTTTTTTGAAATTGTTGCGGTACTTGCTGCTAAAATATAGGATTCGAACTGTGTCTAGCTACCGGGCAATCTCGGTAATCTAGTGGTGAGACAACTGCTCTAGAATGGCAAAGGTGGTGGGTTCGAATCCCTTTTGAGTAATATGCCTCTGGGTTTTTTCTTCACAGGGAAAGTACTGAGTATACAGTGCTTTACATACATTGGTGAATGGGTAAATCCAAATAATAAGCTTTATTCCAGATGATAATTTAACATCTGTTAAATATGTGCTCTTGTTTTGTATGGACGAACAATCCAGATGTTAGTACATGATAGAAGGTTCTACTTCCATCTTACCTATTGACAGCACACATAGCTGCCTCTCTGCACAGTGACATTAGATCAGCTCCAACATACCCTGGTGTGAGTGATGACAGACTGGTATAACTGAAGTCTGAAGACAACTTCAGGTTTCTGCACAGAACTTGCAATATCCTGAAAAAACGTTGAGGACAAAGTTGGTCAACTTTAAGGTTACAGGATCGATAATCATCAGAAAAATGTTGATTAGTTTCAATCTGAAAGCTCACTGATTCTAAAGTTCAAACCATATCCAATCCTCCATTTCCATCTGAAAGCTCATTATTCTAAAGTTGACGACATCAAGCCACTATCTTAGAGGTAAAACAATAATGCAACAATAGAAAACATACATCTATGTACGCACGACACACATGATGGGCCAAGGAGCAACCTTCTTTTGACCTCTAGCCCAGGGCGCCCTACTCAAATGACACTGTGTGCAAAAGGTCTATTGATTTACTCATCCTAAAGCCAATGATGTATTTCCATTTGTTGATGAAATGAGGCAGTTGACTTCTTTAGTTAACCTTTCTCATTTAGCAAAACTCAAGTGAAAATCAAGTCTCTATCTTCTCAAATCATGACATTTTTATTTTCATCGTACCGTACCTTTCTCTTTCCTTCTCGCCAGGAATTCCTAGACAGATCTCCCGGTCAAATCGTCCAGCTCTCCTCAGAGCAGGATCAAGGGAGTCTGCTCGGTTGGTTGCACCGATCACCAACACATGCTGTGGACTTGCGCTTAGGTCTGAAAAATTGACAAGTAAAAGTCATACATGAAACAGTTGCCTGAATGTCCGTCTTTTGTAAAAAATACTTGCCCTTAACCAACATAATTATGCAGTAATTAGTGTCATAGTTCTCTGAAAGAGACAAACAAAGTCACACATGAAACAGTTGCATGGTTGTCTATCTTTTGTCCAAATACATTACCTAAATCACAACATTCGGTGAGCATAATCTAGTTCTAAACAAACATACATGAAACAGTTACTTGGTTTCTGTTTGAGTTTTGAGTGCAGAACAAAATACATTTCATGGCAGGATCAACATAAAATGCAAGCCAAGAAAACTGGAATTAACCTCAAAGTAAAAATTCATCCCTTGTGAATCTAAAAGCAAATTTTATTGCATAAGCAAGAGAAAATTTACATACATCACCACAAACATGAATGTACATGCAAGTAGATCTTCAAAAACATATGAGACAAACAAACAAATTGAGCAAATCAACAAACAAAACAATACAAAGGTGAGTGGAAACAATAAAAGGATTAATGAATGCCTGATACTGACCATCCATGCATGATAGTAACTGAGCCACTATCCTTCTCTCCATTTCTCTCTGTGCAGTCTCTCGTTTGGGAGTAATGGCGTCAATTTCATCCAAGAATAGAATGCAAGGAGCCAAACCCTGGAAATAACATTGAGGAGTAATAACAATAATAATAATAACAACATTTGTATAGCGCTTTCCACAGGCGTTTCAAAGTGCTTTAACATCGTCTGAAAAGATGTGTCTTTAACTGAGACTTGAATGAGCTGATCGAAGATGAGTCACGGATGTGTAGAGGGAGCTTGTTCCAGCAAGTTGGTGCAGCTACTGAGAATGCTCTTTCACCATAGCGGGTGTTCGTGCGTGGTCAAGTGGTCTCATTATAGATAGGTTGCAGTATGATGTAAATCGGCCATCTTTACGGGCAGTTTAGAACAAACAGTCGTGCGTTTCGAACAAACAGTCGTGCGTTTCGTGTGAGAACGGCGTGCAACACGCGCGAATTTCACGAAACTCACTGCAGGATTGGTCAGTGAACAACGCGGCTGCGTTAATAAGTTGAGCGTTTGACGCACCTGCAAGCCGAAATGCAATTTGCCTGTAAAGATGGCGTCTACTGGGAACTACCTATACGTGGATTCGAGGCCCAATTTCATGGCTCTGCTTACCGCTGAATTCTGCACTTGCGATTACCATTCTTCGCTTACAGGACAAGCACCAAATTTTTGCACTAGCCCTGTAAATGAAGAATACCTAGTAACGTGTAGTACGCACGTGCAAAAGCACAAAATTCCTGTTAACCCTTGAAATACGCTTAACGTAAGAGCCGAATTTCCTGCTTCCGTTAAGCGCCAATTCTTTGCTAATGGTAAGCAGAGCCATGAATTTTGGCCCAGATCTCAAGATGCTTGTGACCTTACGCAAGATACTTTACTCCAACTGCTTTGCCTTTCAGATGGGACACTATAAGCCATAAGACCTGTCCCTTGTTCTTGATTTCCATCTGACTTGCCTGTGGAGTTCTTATTGTAGTGCTCTATCACACATGCATACCACACATCAGTGTAAGGATAAAACCAACAACTTACCAAAGCTTCTTCAAAGAGATCTCTGATGTTTCCTTCTGACTCACCAGAAACACCGGACACAATTTCAGTGGAGGCTATCTTCAAGAACGGAAGCTCCAGTTCCTACGATTGCAATCAATAAATCATGGAACTTTTTCAAATCATGAAACCACAGCTCTGACTCCATCTAAGGCTTCCTTACGGATCAAAGCTCTTTTTTAATTTTTGCTCACACAGCCTGAGCAAAAGTAGGATGCATGAAGAAAGAACCCTAAAACAAATTTGTTCTATTAATAATAATGACAATAATGAATAAATAACTTTAAAATATAATAAAGTATAATTAAAATTAGAGAGAGGGGTGGTGGTTGGGGTGGGAGCTGGGTTTGAAGCAAGACATGTCAGTCCAAGTAAACTGATTCTTACATGCCCAGCCTACAACATCTCAAACATCACATCATTATCTAAACTGTCTTTCTCCTAAAGATGAACAAAACACAATGTTCAAAATATTGACTGTTTCTTCTCAGACACCCACTTCTTCTAGAAGGGATTAGTAACTGATTGTCACCTGTAAACTACTCTTGACTTACCCCAGCAATGGCATGAGCCAAAAGGGTCTTACCACACCCTGGGGGTCCATGAAGCAACACTCCCCTGGGTGGGGTAACCCCTAGTTGTTGATATACCTCAGGGTGACGCATGTGAATCAGTAACTTACACACTTCCTAACATCCAAAATAAACACAGAGAGAGGTTCAATCAAAACAATCATTGTTTCCAATTTAATCCGATCTGGTCTAGTGGTCATTTGAAGAGCGTCTTCATGAGATGATTCAAAGCATTTGGAAGAATAGATCGATCCGTTTAAGTTCCATCCCTAAATGATTTGCCCAATCACAACTATGACTGTGTCTAAATGTCTGACGCACTAATATCCAGTGACAAAATGTAAATGAGCTGTCAAGATACCATTACACCATTTCACAGCTCTAAGAAATCCACACTTATTATACAATGTAAGCGTGTTTCAGAGGTTAGCCAGGAATGGTTACACAAAACAAATTGTAGCTTCAAGCCTTTCTCTATGCTTCAAGTTCCTAAGCATTCTGCACTTACACAGCTAGAAATGTGGAGCTAAATCTGTACGCGCAGAATGCTGTGGTAAGCAGAGCCATGAAACTGGCCCTGCATTGTGTAATTTGCTTTTGCTCTCGACTGACTTAATAATCTAGTGGCCGAGATACACATGACCGTTGCTGTTGCTAGGCAGTTGACATGATGGGCAAGGCCATATGGATCGTTCCATTGTATGTACCACAATTCAAACAAAAAGGAACTATATACTTCCATCATATTATTTATGAGATCAATTTCTGATGAACTCTGAAGTCATGCTGACTTAGTTTAGCAACAACCAGACTTACATGTAACGTTTTATCATTGCCTCCGATGTCGCTGAAAGTTACTGTAGACATTTGAGGTTCCACAACTGGGTGAATAAAGAAAATTTGAACTCATTACAAAAAAAAACCCACAACTAACAGTTAAATGTCACATTTCCAAAATAATTTATGAAAGAAAAAAGGCACTTATAAAGTGCAATGGCTCTCCCCTATTATTGCTTGGATGCCACTATCCTCAAGAACGTAACAAGCTTTTAACTTGTGACATGCTTGCATTTTGTAAAGTCGCTAAACCATTAATAGCCAAACATCATGTGATGCATAAAACTGAATACCGGGTGCATTGAATGAAACAGCCCCACCCCAGTAATGATGCCAAACAACAGCCAAACAGATTTGTCTATAGAATGTTCAAGTCACATGTGTATTTGAACATTGTGTTCCCATGTACATTGATTTTACATAATTCACACAAGGTATGAATACACAACAGATTTGTACATTCTACTGATGTACAGCCTTACTCTTCTTCTTTGACTTGCGCCCTCTCTCTGCCCCAATTCCTCCTTTCTTCATTGCACTCTCCTCCTCTGTCAACGTCTGATTGGATGACTTCCTCTTTTTGTCCGATCGTTTCTTGGAAGTCTGAGGAGTTGAACTTCCTGATGGAGCGGGTGTTCTTTCCTGAGATAAAAGACACAATAATCCAAATCATACTTGTCAGAACTGAGAAAATACAAACAAAAACTTGTATTTACTTAAGACCTTTGAAGACTTTTTAACTGATGATAAGTGATCGATGAATGATACTCTCTAAATCCTTGCAATTTTTTTCTGCAGGACTCTGAGAGCACGTAGAATATAGTATACAAATATAATATTGTTTGAGGGTGGACAGTTGGTATTAGCTCAGGGAGGTATTGGAAGTTGACAAACTAGTTTGTCAAACTCCACTACTGAGGAGCTAAAATTGACAGTCCATCCAAAATAAACCATGTTATATTTGTTTTACTAAAACTTATACTTCTCAAGTTTGGCATCATTGACCTCGGGAAAACACTAATTGAAATTAAGTGTGCCACCATCTTTCCATGCGTATGTAGCAGCGATGTTCGTGCATGTACACTTGTGACATTTCAACGATTGCTTCGTAAAGCACAGGCGTAGTAGACTAGTACACATGCGAGAGTCTGCTACGCATAACCCTGTACATGACTGTTGCCCAGTCTACTATGCATGCCTATTTACCTGTGCGTGAATACTCAGGCTACATACTCCCCAGGGAGCTGAGATGGTTGATGGATTGAAATAACTGGCCAAATGACCGGGTATGAGTGTCAGAACTTCTGGATACTAGCCCTCCATAAATGTACATTGTTATCATTATTATTTGTGCCAAATACTTCATCATATAAGACTAACTGTTGTACCTTCATCGGTATCCTTGGTAACATCATTTCTGTTCTCCTTCTCCGTGGTTCAACCTCTTCTACATCATCAGGCATATCCATTGAGAGATTGCCGAGCTCAACGCTCTCTTCATCTGAATTGACATCTCTGTGTCTCTCGTCCTGTCTGCCTGGGGTTGTGTCAGGGGTTCCTTTATAAGGGGGTGGGGGAGGGGCAAGGTTTTAACCAGGATTTGGTAAAAGGGTGTCAAAATTTGCTGGAAATTTTTAAACTGGGTGTTCAAATTGTTCACTTACAATACATTTACATGTAATGCCAGATAAAACAGGGTGTCTAAATTTAAAACAGGGTGTCCAAATTTAACAGTGTCAAATTTAAACAGGGTGTCCAAAAGACACCCAGCCACCCTCTGGCTAACACGAGGGGCAAGCAGATTCAATGATGGGATCAGTTTAACTTTCTAACCACCCCAAACCCTTCAAAATCCAACTGCATATTTTGTTAGATTCTGTTGGACAGAGGACTGCACCAGTAAACACATCATGCTTTAGATGTGATCCGCCAAACCACCATGCTCTTTTTCTCCTCTAGTTATCAATCGTAACACCATAGAATCAACAATGAAAATGTCATCAAATGAGTTTGTCAATTTGAATGAAAGTATCAAAACAATAGATTGTGCACACGTTCATGTTGGTTTATTTTGATTGCAGCAATTAAAATAAGCAATGGTGATTTTAGGGTACCTTCTTTTTATGCTATGTTTTAGACTTTTAAAGACAGACCATAGTCGTACTGGTGTGAAACGTACAATCAGCGAGCTTTCAGATTGAAATTTATCAGTTTATATATCATAATTACCATATCCTTTACTTTGTCTTTCACCCAAAGAAGAAAGGGTAAATCTTGGAAGATATTGAACAAGAAGATATTTTATTTTTTTATTGGACAATGATGTGCAAATCAGATGTTTAACAGAACTCACCTGAGTAACTTGGTGTGAGTGACTTCAGACCGTGCCCCGGTGAGCTTGCAGCTGAGGATGGGCCCTTGCTGTACAGTCTACTCAATGCATCATTTACCATATTAGAGTCCTTACACAAAATAGATGTAAAATGTACGATACATTATTGGTGTTTGAAATACTACAATCATTCCTATGTTCCTGTTTCTACAAACACATCATAAAAAAAAATATCAACAAATTAGCCTCTAATGTTTTTTAGTAAACACTGGATAACGCTTAATGGTTTGTCCAGGATTTCCGTTACATCTCATGTTGTTATTTGGATTTAAACATTGGGGAACAATTAGCAAGAGCATAACAGGACAATTGATACTGGTATTCAGTTGATAAAAGTCAGCTTTCAGATTAAAACTAACCATTAGTTTGATTCAATCCTTTCTAATCATGAGTCATACCTTTAAAAATGACAGATAAAATTCCCTGTTTTTTTCAGCAAGGTGCAGGGGGGGAGATGGTCAGACAGGCAGAACATTCCACAACATGTTTATTTTTCACTTTATTTTTTTTACAAAAAAATATTTACCTTTGAATCTTCATAATCATCAATATCAGAGGAAAAACTTGAATGATCATCATCTGACTTCCAGGATCAGCGTTGATGTTGTCATCTCTAAGACAATACACAAGATAAACTTTGCATTGGTTTGAGACAAACAAATTGAAAAATTCCTGATTCCACCAACCAGATGAAAATTGCCACAGAAAATAGCGATACAGTTAAAGGAACATTACAGAATTGGTATGAAAAAAACTTGTAAAATATACTTTTTGATCACAGATTTACATAAAACTTACACGGTCTAATGATGATGATAGTAGAAAACATCCCTTGAAATATTTCTGTCTGAAATGCCATATTTGATGAGAAATGAATAAACTAATTTTCCGATTGGAGTTTATCGCTTAGTGAGCGTTTTGTTCATTTGTTGAATCTATATGATTTCATGCAAATGTGTAATCAGTTTTTGACTATTTTCTCGTGACCCAGATGGCCGATCGATCTCAAACTTCTACAGGTATGTTAGTTTATGTATATGGTGGATTGCATAAAGTGCTTACACTGCCAGCAACTAATTTGTTAGTGAAAACCAATTCTGTAATGTTCCTTTAACAATTAAGCTTTGTTTGTGACGGAAGAACAAAATCCAGATGAGTCTTGAGAAGATTCAAACTGTGTTCTTTATGAGATGAGGAAACAAATGTACATACAAGTTCAAACTGAAGCCTCAGAAGAAAAGGCTGAGAGTGCATAGGGAAGCCTTTTACATTTATTATCATTATTATATGTTTCTGGTAATGAAACCAAGAATGCCTCATAAGTGAACTTAATCACTGTAACTCCCAATCCTGAGGAAACCTGTAAACAAGGGTGCTTGCTGTGTAAACCAGAAACACTGGGGTTAACCCCTACTCTTCCATGATAAGTGTTCTTGGTTCTTTTATGCGCATTACCAATCCTTGTACACAAGACTTACAGCTTAATGTCCCATCTGCAGGACAGAGCAATTATGGTAAGTATCTTGCTCAAGGACACAAGTGCCATGACCGGGACTCGAACCATACTCTGCTGAACAGAAACACCAGAGATTTAGTCTGGTACTCTTAACGGCTCGGCCATGACACGCCACAATTGGTGTTGAAGAATTGGTGGAGATGTGGAGGCGAGGGAGAGGGGGGGTTTCTCTGACCTCCAGTCCACAACCTCACTGCCTTCAGAAGAGGATCCAGGGGTACAACGAGTTGAGCGGCAACAAATCCTCCGGCTCTTCTTAAGCCTCACTTCTCATGTTAATATTTACTGCAAATCTTACACTTTTCTCACCCTGCTTTTTAAAGACACATCTTTTCTGAAGGATTTCTTGACACAAAGTAACTGTGAATTTCCCCAGCCTACCTGTTTGTTTTGTCCTGTTTTCTTCTCTTAGTGAGATGTCTATGCTCTGCTGCATCTAGACTTGTCTGCTTTGTTTTCTGCTTTGCAATCCAATCACAAACTGTAAACAAAAACAAATCACAGTCATACGGTATAAAGGTTAACAAAAACAACTTTACATTTTGATTATCAGTGAAAATGTTTTAAAAATATACTATTCCTTTAACTGAGCTCTATGAGTACAATATCATTTATCCTGATAAAGAGATTATTTATCTCGCCAAGTCCGCTTATTCAATAAATTAAGCCAACTTGCAATGATAGTTTTCCTTGTCAAGAAGATTCATAAAAACTGAGATATCGACTTGCCATATTATTTTCAGTAAGTCAGCTTAGCAGGGTAAATTATCACGATAAGTCAACTTTTTAATTCTAGTAGTCCAATTTGTCATATCATGGCTAATCAGTCTAGTGCACAAGACTCAAATTCTGGTGGCTGGTTCATCAGAGTTTGGGTTCAAATCCTGGTTGTTACATTTGTGTCCTTGAGCAAGACACTTATTACAACATTTGCTTCTCCTCACCCAGGAGTAAATGGGTACCTGGGATGGTAGAAAACATTGAAGGCACTCATTCTTGGGCTCCATACCCTTTAGAATATATTTCTTACCTCTTTGAACTGATTTCCTGAAGCCAGTTTCTTTCTTCTTGTGTACTCCCTGATTCATAACAGAAAAATCAATTTAAAAAGAAGAAGAGTAACTTATAATTATTGATGAGAACTTGGTAGCTTTGCAGGCCTGATGTTTCATTCTTATAATGTTAAGGAAGATTTTCCTTACGGAAATAGCACTTCTATGATGGAAATGTAGATTTCTAGAGCAACACTTTAAGGCGGGGCACCAAGGAAAACACCAGTGACACTAGTTTCAGGCCAATAGTCTCCCTGCAGACACCACCATTGATGAGGATATAACAACGGAAATGTGAAAGAAAGAACATGCCACTTTAAACTATCTGGAGAATCAACCAATGAAAGGTCTAAGTTCTTACAACCTGAGTGAGGGCACTGTTGGAGCTTTGACATCATATGCAATGGGTCAATTAATAATGGGCCGGGTTGAAGTAAGCTGTTGCCATGGTAACACTAACATACCTGTAGTTACGCTGCAGAATATCAGCAACTGATACCGGGTCAATGTAGCATCCTTGGGGAAAGCTGTCAACGTACTGTCAATAAATTTGAAGGATAATTATAAGACCAAGCTACAACATGATATTCAACATGACATACTCTACCAGGTAGAAGTGTGAACCCATTACCATTTTTTTAATACCTTGGGTCAGTTTGTTTGGGAAGCAGCATACCAACCTCAGCGATCTTGTCTGCATTGCCAGCAGCACAACTTCTTTCGCATAATTTATAGATGTAAAAACGCTTTCATCCGGGATACAGAATATTATTTTGGTTTTTAACCTAAAACACCTTTCCTGAGTTTATGAAAATAGACATGGAATTTAGAAGTACAAATAGACAATAGTTTAGAAGTACAATTGTTGTTTTAATTGTTTTACTGTTGTTAGTAAGGTTTGTGTTACCACAGTTTTTAGTGTTGCTTGTTGTTGTTGTACACTAACTATAAGTTCAGTCAGTGCTCTCACACAGTCACAGTCAAGTCGGTCACTACGACAGTACAGTACACTAGTCCACTACAGTTAGTTTTTAAAAACGTAAAACTGTCACACATAACAAGAAACTACCCTATTGATCATAACCAATAACTGATTTAACAAACCTCTTGAACACGTCTAGCCAACTGTCTATCTCCGGTGTAAAACGGTCGTTTCGTTGCGTTTTCCTCGGCCATTGCTCGTTTCATAATCCTCTCTCAAATTTCACCGACCACCATGATCATGCACGACTATCAACACAAAACACGTGGATCAACAGTGCCCTCTGTTGACATTTAAAGGACAACCGGAATTTCCACGACACAGCTGTTTTACGTTCGTCGTGTACGTCTCTCTCTTCAACCGGCAAAATGGCTACCGGGGTATGGTTACACATGGACAGAAAATAAATCCTCAATTATCTTATCCATCCTCTATATTTCTTAACATTTTACCTTTCACTTGTGGAGTTATGTGTTTAAACTATCAATTTTGATGATTTTTTGTAAACATTTTCTTTTCAGACATTATACACCTACCCCGAAAACTTTCGGGTCAACAAGATCTTGATCGCCGCTAAGTACAGCGATGCAAAGATCACTGTGGTTCAAGATCCACCTCAATTCAAGTTTGGGGAGACAAACAAGTCGAAGGAATTTCTGAGCAAGTTCCCGTTGGGAAAGGTGAGATTATATTCGAGGTTTGTGAAATATTTAGCAATAAATAATACCCCCATTCTCGTGGGAAATCTTGTGTGTCGGGGTTACTGTAATTTGAACCGTGGAATGACAGTTTGGGTTGGAATAATTCCAATCACATTTGTCATTCTAAAATCCAAAGTGATGGATTTAGAATTAAGGACTGCAGTCTGTTAGCCCAAATAACATTTGGTCAGCCGTATGACCAATCTTGTCTAATTCAAATTGGTTTTAGTAGAGTGACCTAGGACTAGGACTCGGCAGAGAACAGGATATTGGAGGAATTGCAGGCTAGCCAAACTGCCTTGTCTGTCATGTCAATGTAGTGTAACTTTGTTGTAAGTACAGAAGTAAGTAAATGTATTGTAAGGCTAGGGTTAACGTTTATAAAATTTAAGATAGTCCCACTTTTTACGCTATCGTCTCCACTAAAGGCACTTGTGTCTAGTCTAGTGTCGGAGATTAGGAGTACAGTTAATAATTACTTAAGGCTTCATTTGGTGGCTAAATCATTTTTAATTCTGCAGGATTAGAAGAAAGCAAGGTAGAAAAATATGTCAACAGCCAAGGACAGTAAATCCACTGAAAATGCAACTTTGTAATTTGGGTACAACTATAGAATACAGACATCCTTCATCACCCTTCTCCAACACTCCCGGCTTATTGAAGGATATTTTTATCCGATTTCATGTATCACAACATGCAATAACCAACAACACCGCGCCTCAAAAATAGGTGCTCTCAAAAATGTAGTTGCGATAATCGTAACCCTCCATCCTCCCGACGGTCGGAGACCGGAGGGTTACGAGTCATGCAGTGCAAAAAAGTGGCGAAATAAAAATTTCGACTATTTTGGTCAGACTAGTCACCAGATTTACCAAATTTTTACCACTTTAAAAAACATGACACACATTCTAAGAACATGGATGTGATCATCAATGTGTCATGAATCCATTCGTATTACTCAAAACATCATTGAGAAAATATTTTAAGAAAAAAAGACAAAAACTTACCAGAGACTGAGCGAAATTTTCATGATGCGTAGACAATCTCAGGTCCGGTTTTCGAACCTCGCGATTCGTGACCTAGCAACATCTCGACCAATCAGCGTAAGCAAACTCGTCGTTGAGCGCATTTCGTTGAGTTGCACAATCACAGGATATTTATGAGGAAAAATTTACAGATTGAGCGCGCATTCTGGAAAGCTGTTCCTGCAATTTATCAGCGCAAACTGCAAATAGCGCAAATCCGTTAAATACATTAACTGCGTGCACGCACAGTGGCACACGAGGCAATCGCCACGCCTACACAACGGTTTGGTTTACGCTGATTGGTTGATGTAGGGGAAGTGCGGTCCATGGACATTTCTGTCAGTTTCTGGTAAGTTTTTGTTCGTTTTTTCTTCAAATAATTTTTCATCGATGTTTAGAGTGTTATGAATGGATTCATTATACCTTGAAGATCAAATCCATGTTCTTAGAATGTGTGTCATGTTTTTTGAAAGGGGTAAAAATTGGGCAAATCTGGTGACTAGTCTGACAAAATAGTAAAAATTTCGCCACTTTTTTGCACTGCATGACTCGTAACCCTCCGGTCTCCGACCGTCGGGAGGATGGAGGGTTACGATTATCGCAACTATCAAAAATGTACCTGTTCTATAGTTAAGCCTGGTTCATACTTCAAGCGAATGCGAAGCGAATTTTGACGTCACAGCTCTGTTTTTGCTGCGAATGTTTCACAGGAGTTTAGCACAGCTCAACTGTTGCGAATTGTTCGTTGCAAATTTGTGACATCAAAATTTGCTTCGCATTCGCAGGAAGTATGAACCAGGCTTTACCCTGTCATTTATATTTTCCAAAAACATTTCCTGTAGAAAGCAATAAATATTAAGTTAAATTATTATTTCTGTTCATTGTACAAAAAGCACTCAATAATTGGCTGCGAGTTACCATTATGATTTAATGAATGACGACAGTACCAAACATGTTGTGCAATAAGTTAAATTGAAGTATTCACTTGGAAGTGTTCAGAGTTGGTAGAAGGTTGATAGTATGTTTCTTCAGGACACCCTTGGTCCATGGTGCAACACTTGTGCAATAGAAGCTGTAGAGATTAACAAGCCATTACATAGCGTATGAAAAAACAGCAAACAACCCTTAGGTTGTCAGGTTATTGTTTCCAGGAATGTAGAATTGTATTGATTGTATTCATCAGCTAAGCAAACATTATTTTTTGGAAATGACTGTGAAAAGGATGATGAATGTTAAAAAAGGAACATTATTTAAAAGTTCTCTCAATCTTACTGAAATGGTTTTACCAGAAACTAATAATGCTAAGTGAATCAACTTTCACTGGCCAGATGATACAATCAGATGTAAAGGATGAAGTAAAGCACTGATAGTGATAATGCTAAGTGAATCAAGTTTCACTGGCCAGATGATGCAATCGGATGTAAAGGATGAAGTAAAGCACTGATAATGCTAAGTGAATCAACTTTCACTGGCCAGATGATACAATCAGATGTAAAGGATGAAGTAAAGCACTAATAGTGATAATGCTAAGTGAATCAAGTTTCACTGGCCAGATGATGCAATCGGATGTAAAGGATGAAGTAAAGCACTGATAGTGATAATGCTAAGTGAATCAACTTTCTCTGGCCAGATGATGCAATCAGATGTAAAGGATGAAGTAAAGCACTGATAGTGATAATGCTAAGTGAATCAAGTTTCACTGGCCAGATGATGCAATCGGATGTAAAGGATGAAGTAAAGCACTGATAGTGATAATGCTAAGTGAATCAAGTTTCACTGGCCAGATGATGCAATCGGATGTAAAGGATGAAGTAAAGCACTGATAATGCTAAGTGAATCAACTTTCACTGGCCAGATGATACAATCAGATGTAAAGGATGAAGTAAAGCACTGATAGTGATAATGCTAAGTGAATCAAGTTTCACTGGCCAGATGATGCAATCGGATGTAAAGGATGAAGTAAAGCACTGATAGTGATAATGCTAAGTGAATCAATTTTCACTGGCCAGATGATGCAATCGGATGTAAAGGATGAAGTAAAGCACTGATAGTGATAATGCTAAGTGAATCAACTTTCACTGGCCAGATGATGCAATCAGATGTAAAGGATGAAGTAAAGCACTGATAGTGATAATGCTAAGTGAATCAAGTTTCACTGGCCAGATGATGCAATCGGATGTAAAGGATGAAGTAAAGCACTGATAATGCTAAGTGATGTACAAGGGACTCCAAAGGTCATAACTATTCTATTCACTACTGAAACACATCAGGCCTGGAATTACACAGAAGCTGTAGAGGCCCTTGCCTTTGTTGCTTCTGGTCTTGGCCTTGGTGCCCCTTCAATATATTCTATAGATATTTTTTTTAAATCAGTGGAACTGCAGTTAACAAAATGAAAAGGATATTACAGAATAAGAGCTATGGGCAATCTGTACAGGCAACTTGGAATCGATCAACTGCAGTTCATTAAAAAGGAACAGGGGAAGGGGCAGGGCAGGGGACATTATTCCAAAAAATAATTCCAGAAAATAATGTAAACATTGAGGCACGTATGTTTGTTTTTTTCTTGGAGATTGCGTGGGACTGGTTGCCTGTAAATTACCTCCTGTGACAAGGTCAACAGACCTTACCAGGCACTCAACTTTTCAGCTGATTTACTCTTTGTCTTGATTCCATCATATACCTAACCCTACAAGCAGACATTCGGTGTCGTGACCTTTAACCTATAGGTCATGGCATTATTTATAACGTAGGGAAATCAAAACTCTAGGATTTAACGTGTCTGTACGGTCAGTACCCATCTGTGACAGACCCCGTGTCCTAGATACATTTAGACAATATCAAATGTGAAAAAGATATTAACAGATCAGGGCATCCCATTTATAGATCCAGTCTAAAAGTGTCCTGTCCAAGTATAGCATCTACATGAAGGGCATGGACCAAGGCTCACTTTCATAAAACTGTTCAGCAGAAAGTGGCGCTTAATTTATTTTTCTGCTAAGCAAAATGAGCAGAATCAGTGATAGCAATAGATTAACTACAAGGCATTTTGGCCGGTAACCTGTTTGTGCTATTACAAGATTGTTTTGTGCTAAGCAGTATTGTGTGCTTACCAACAGCTTTATGAAAGCCCTAGTCCAAACTTCATGAAAACTAATAAACATAAATGGGATGCACATTATGCAGGTATTTTAGTTGGTAAATGATTTCTGCTAAGCAAGATTTGTTTGTGCTAAGCAAAGTTGTGTGCTTAGCAGCTTTATGAAATAGTCCAGAACAGCAAGATAAGGAAATGAAGAAAATGGCATCAGAATTGATAAGTTGGCCACAACTTGATGATGATGGTAAATTTCTATTTACTATCCGAGTTTTTTGTGTGTATCTTTTAGGTTCCAGCGTTTGAGGCAAGTAATGGCATATGCCTGACTGAGAGCAATGCAATCGCTTACTTTGGTAAGAGATTAAGTTTTGTTTTATCTCATTGGTAGCTTAATCTTATCTAATCTTATTCCATCTACCAACCTCACAACCTAATGTGAGGTTTTTAAGGACTTACATCAATAATTTAGGTTTGAACAAAGAAAAATTTACTAGATTTGGACTTGAACCTGTGACCTCTGGATTAATGTGCAGATGCTCTACCAACAGAGCCATCTAGCCTTAATGTTGGCAGTCACCCTGTTATGTCAGTATCTTTGTTCATATGTTGAAACATTGAATATGATCAAATAAGGTGTGTTGTAATACCATAGAGGCAACAGTTTAGTGTTTTTTTGTTATGATTTATGACTTCATAACATTTGCAGTCATGTATTAGCTCAACTCAAATTTCAAATAATTTTTTTTCCTCTGATTTCAATTTTGTTTTTTTGTGTAACTTGTGCCTGTTGCTTATCAGTGTTGTTTAATTGTTGTACACAGTTGCCAATGAGCAGCTGCGTGGTAATGACGTTCCAGCCCAGTCCCGTGTGCAGATGTACATCAACTTTGCTGACAATGAGATTCTACCAGCAGCTTGTAATTGGGTCTTCCCCACACTGGGAGTGATGCAGTACAATAAATCAGTAAGTCTCCACTCAAGAAGTGCTTCTGGTCTTGATTTTATAAATGGACAAGCTTCATCTTGAGATGAGTTGATGATAAATCTAATGCCCTCAAACTGTCACAATTTGTTTGATTCTGTTGGATAGAAGACTGCACAATTAAATTAAGCAGGCTCTACATGGGATCAGGTAAACCACCATAATCAGAAGACTGCATCAGAAGACTTCCAGAATATTATTTAGGAACTTGAGAGAATAATTGTAATGACATGAATGGTACCTAACCCTACAAGCAGACATTCGGTGTCGTGACCTTTAACCTATAGGTCATGGCATTATTTATAACGTAGGGAAATCAAAACTCTAGGATTTAACGTGTCTGTACGGTCAGTACCCATCTGTGACAGACCCCGTGTCCTAGATACATTTAGAAATATGAAAAATGTGAAAGAGGAATAATAACAGATCAGGACATCCCAACCATTGAGTGCAAAGAATAATTTACATTAGACAACTCTTAAGCAGAAAACTTTACATAAGACAACTCTTGAAAATTGAAAACGGAGCATGTTGGTATTTCTAAAACAGCTCTTGGTGTTGTTCAGTATTAAACAAATACCGTGACTATTTGGCAATACCAAATCGCTCAAGCTTATTACAGGCTTTGTGAGATTAGCTCTTAATAGTATGATATACTTAATATTCTACTTGACCCAATTGCAGAACACAGAACAAGCCAAGGAGGATATTAAGAAAGCTCTAGCATACCTCAACGATGCACTCAAGACCCAGACCTTCTTAGTAAGAGAGAGAATCTCCTTAGCTGACATCACCGTAGCTTGCAACCTTCTTATTCTATACAAGAATGTGAGTATTAAGCTTCTCCCGACCCCAAGATCTATACAAGAAGGTATGCATCACAGGAAGCAACTCAAGTATTTCTGTAGAGCCAAGAATTTAGACTGAGCATGTTTTGTACTCTATGTTTTATAGGGTGGCATGGCCAAGCGGTTAAGAGCATTGGATTCAAGTTCTGGTGGTTAAGTCATCGGGGTGTGGGTTCGAATCCCGGTCATGACACTGGTGTCCTTGAGCAAGATGCTTTACTATAATTGCTTCTCTTCACCCAGGGGTATAAATGGGTACCTGCAAGGGTAGAGGTTGATATTGTGTTTGAAAAGCTTTCGGAGCGCCACGGCAGCTCGAGGCTGTATACTCCCTAGGGAGCTGAGAAAGATTACAGGAATGCTATTGGCCCAATGACAAGGGCACTAATGTAAAGCACATTGATACGTTATTGTGAAATGCGCTATATAAGAACTAGTTGTTATTTATGTTATTATTACTCACTGAATGCTGATACTGAGCAGCAAAAAAGTACACAAATGATGTATCTTGTTAAAATAATAACTTAACAAAGGCCAACTGTAAAAAACTATTTCAGTTATGAATATGCATATGAAGTGCAATGCAGTGACATGAATGGTACCTAACCCTACAAGCAGACATTCGGTGTCGTGACCTTTAACCTATAGGTCATGGCATTATTTATAACGTAGGGAAATCAAAACTCTAGGATTTAACGTGTCTGTACGGTCAGTACCCATCTGTGACAGACCCCGTGTCCTAGATACATTTAGAAAATATCAAATGTGAAAGAGGAATATGAACAGATCAGGACATCCCAACCATTGACTGTAAAGAATAATTAACCTTTTTAGAATTTAGCATTTTAATCCCAACAAATCATTCACACTAATATCAAGCTATTTTGTTCATTTATTTGATTAGGTTCTAGAGCCCCAGTTCCGTGCTCCATACAGAAACGTAAACAGGTGGTTCAACACAATGGTCAATCAGCCTGAGTTTAAAGCAGTCCTTGGTGAGGTCAAGCTGTGCACCAAGATGGCTCAGTTTGACGGTAGGTTTACTTACAGAATGATAGCTCTGAGTTTAAAGCAGTCCTTGGTGAGGTCAAGCTTTGCACCAAGATGGCTCAGTTTGATGGTAGGTTTACTTACAGAATGATAGCTCTGAGTTTAAAGCAGTCCTTGGTGAGGTCAAGCTTTGCACCAAGATGGCTCAGTTTGATGGTAGGTTTACTTACAGAATGATAGCTCTGAGTTTAAAGCAGTCCTTGGTGAGGTCAAGCTTTGCACCAAGATGGCTCAGTTTGATGGTAGGTTTACTTACAGAATGATAGCTCTGAGTTTAAAGCAGTCCTTGGTGAGGTCAAGCTTTGCACCAAGATGGCTCAGTTTGATGGTAGGTTTACTTACAGAATGATAACTCTTCATACAGAGTGTCATCTCTATGTAAGGGGCATGGCAAAAGGTCCTTCCTATATTGAAGCTCTTTAAGAAGTTTGTTAAAAATGAAAAAAACAATTGCAGGCATGTGAATTGTCAGGATTTAATAAAATATATCTTCCCGTGCCCAGACCTGTGAAATCACTGGTTTAAAGCGGATAATCGCTTTTTCATTGATTGATTTTTTTTTTATTTTTTTCCGCTTAAAAAAAAATAGACGATCATAAAATGTGTATCAGCTTTTAGTCCGGAAGTGCCAAAAGACAAGAAAAAGACATCACAAATTTTCTCGGTCGGCCGGCTACACGTATCCTGTACATCATACAACATGAATGGGCGGTGGTTGGCTGTTGATATTTATATCAATACTCATGAGATTGTTGTTGTCTTTGCAGGCCTTGAAATTAGGCTATTAAAATTATTAAAAAAACTGCAACTCCTTGCCAATAGAGGGCATCTCATGATCGTTGGCATTGCATGTATTGTATTGCATACACTTTACATGCTGTAGTGTACAACAAATTGCGACTGAATGCGTCATATTTTTCGAAAAACAATCAACAAGTTGTTTAACACAAGTGTGTGATGGGTACCCTGGCTGAACAAAATAATTATTTTACAGTATAAATGTAAGATTGATTCATTTCTTAGTTCTTTTTTTGTTCTTTCTTTTATCTTGCGTGGCGGTTTTGGGCTATTTTAAGGGAGATACAGCGTTTTTGCAGTGACAAAACAAATTATTATTATTATTAATTGATGAGAAGGATAACCTCTAAAAACATGTATTGACGTTAACCCTTTGTTAACCCTCTTGACGTGAATTGTACATAACCCTACAAGCAGACATTCAGTGTCGTGACCTTTAACCTATAGGTCATGGCATTATTTATAACGTAGGGAAATCAAAACTCTAGGATTTAACGTGTCTGTACGGTCAGTACCCATCTGTGACAGACCCCGTGTCCTAGATACATTTAGAAAATATATGGCAAATCATCAGATCTATCATAGACCTGCTCCCACCCCTTCTCACCCACTTATGCACTCACAATTTTCTTTGAAACCTTTAAGCTTCCATTCATATTTGTATTAGTAAAACTGTGCCAGTAAATTTATAAATCATTTTAAGCAATGAGAAACCAATTTTTGTAACACAAACGATAATCAATGGAGGCAATTGTGTTGCTGTAACATTCATTTAGTTTTTGCATTTGATGTGAATTATGAACTATGGTTTATGTGCATTTCTCATTTGGTGCTCGATATGTGGCATGGTGTACCCGGGAATCTTAGGAATTCCGTAAAGGATTTAAGATGTGTACTTCTGTGCAAGAGGAAAAGAGTGTTAATTATGGGAACATTTAGGGGGGGGGACACCCTCTGGCATATCAGGCATGGTATAGAATTTCTGTGAATCATCACAGTGAGACAAGTCAGCATTTAGTGACCATTTAGTAAACACGAGAATTTGACAGTGGGAGACGTTGTGTTTTAACCATTGGCTATTCCAATCTGCAGCTAAGAAGTTTGCTGAACTCTCTGGCAAGCCAGACAAGAAGAAAGATGACAAGAAGGAATCGAAAAAGGACAAGAAAGCAGAGAAGCCAAAGGCTGAGGTGAAGGCTGTGAGTGAACCCCCACCAGCCCCTAAGGAAAAGAAAGACCCATTTGCCGATCTTCCTGAACCGTAAGTGTACCTTCAGACTCAATTGTGCCTTGTGTTGCAAAGACCAGAACACCATGACCTCTCTCAATGGAGTGAATTGTCGTGGCTGAGTAAGCTAGGCTCAAGTTCTGGTGTTGTGGGTTTAGGTCTTTGTCATTGCACCTGTGTCCTTGACACTTCAAGGAACATTACAGAATTGGTAAGAAAAAAAACTTGTAAAATATACTTTTTGATCACAGATTTACATAAAACTTACACGGTCTAATGATGATGATGGTAGAAAACATCCCTTGAAATATTTCTGTCTGAAATGCCATATTTGATGAGAAATGAAAAAACTAATGTTCCGATTGGAGTTTATCGCTCAGTCAGCCTTTTATTCGTTTGTTGAATCTATATGATTTCATGCAAATGTGTAATGGGTTTTTGACTATTTTCTCGTGACCCAGATGGCCGATCGATCTCAAACTTCTACAGGTTTGTCAGTTTATGTATATGGTGGATTACATAAAGTGCTTACACTGCCAGCAACTGTTTTGTTAGCAAAAACCAATTCTGTAATGTTCCTTTAACCATAATTGCTATGTCCTGCTGAGAGGACATAACACCATAGGTCCCATGTACTCGGTACTTTTATCAACAAGTGAAGAGGCTTTCCCTATTGTTTATGGCGTGGTCTGGCAGAATAAAACATGTTGCTTGGCTTCAAAATTTATCCTGACCTGTTTTCCTCAGATAATCTAGCTCCTAGAGTGTCATTTGTGACAGAAATTATAAATATTTACTTTATAATTTGTTGCGTCAGTGAAACTATGTTGTATCTCTGTGTGTACATGTACATCCTGACTATTTTAAGCGAGAACCAGCATTTTTGCAACGACACAACAATTATTATTACTATTAATTGATAAGAAGGATAACCTCTACAAACATGTAATGATTTTTGTTAACCCTGTGTTAACCCTCTTGACGTGAATTGTACCTAACCCTACAAGCAGACATTCAGTGTCGTGACCTTTAACCTATAGGTCATGGCATTATTTATAACGTAGGGAAATCAAAACTCTAGGATTTAACGTGTCTGTACGTTCAGTACCCATCTGTGACAGACCCCGTGTCCTAGATACATTTAGAAATATGACAAATCATCAGATCTATCAGACCTGCTCCCACCCCTTCTCACCCACTTATGCACTCACAATTTTCTTTGATTGCACTAGATCAATGGACTTGGATGCCTTCAAGCGATGCTACTCAAACTCCGACACGTTGAAGGTCGCCGTGCCATTCTTCTGGGAGCACTTTGACAAGGAGCAGTACTCTATCTGGACAAGTGAATACAAATATCCTGAGGAGCTTAAGATGTCATTCATGACATGTAACCTCATCAGTGGTAAGGCTTTGTATTGGAGTTTTGTTTCTTTTCTTAACGGATGCTACAATCGGAAACACTGAAAACGGGAACACACCCCGAGTTCAACAAAAATTCATTGACACTTGAAAGTGAGTCTGACCCTACCTAAGAAACAAACTTGTGATGAATCTTGGCGCTTTGTAATTTAAAATAACTAAAAGTAATGTTTTTGACTTGTTTATTTTTCTCAGGAATGTTCCAGCGTCTGGACAGAATAAGAAAGCATTCGTTTGGAGTTAGTATCATCTTTGGTGCAGACCACAAAAGCACTGTCTCTGGACTCTGGTTCTGGAGAGGACAGAATCTCATCTTTGATGTAGCTCTTTTCCCTTTTTCAAGCAACACTTGTAACAATTGTTTCTCTTTTGCTTTACCAAGCACGATGTTCTTGTTGAAATTCAGTATGATTTTAAAATCACTCTGTTTATTTGTATATATTGTCTATCCTACTGTTTTGGTTTTTTCTTCTTTTTTTCATGGACCCTCTCACTGTTTGACCATTAAATATTATCCACATAGTGGTTGATGATTGGATGAACTATGCCATCCTGCAATACAAGTGCAGTGAATGTAACTACACAGTACACAGTTAGCTCTTTGTGCAATTGTGCCACCATACACAATCCGTGTATTTGAATGGTTTTGAATGGTTGCTCATCTCACTGTGAAATGTTATGAGAAGTAGGAAAGGCAATCCTTCTACTCCCGCTTCCCAGGTTGTATTGTAAACTTGGGTGTGATCCCTGGCTACAGGCAGTTACAGGCTGAATGGCTTCTGACTGGCAAATCTCAACTCAGACCAGAGCCTTGCATGTGGATTGGGTTTTCAGTCCCTACCTGTGGCTGTGGACACGGGTTCGAATCTCAATTCAGTCCCTACCTAATTGCGTGGGTTTTCCCCATTTGGGATTTTCCTCTCGCATCTTAAACTGAACTTCTCGTTATTGGCGCTTGCTCTGTTGGATGGGTAAATAAAGAAATATATAAATTTATTATTATGAAATTGTTTTTTAAAGACAATTAATTTTTGAATTCTCTTTAAACAGAGGAGTGAGGACTGGCAGGTTGACTCCTTATCGTACAGTTGGACCAAGCTAGACGTTGATGCTCCAAAAACAAAGAAGATGGTGGAAGAATTCTTTGCCTGCGAGGGCGAGTTTGACGGCAAGAAGGTCCTTGACTATAAGATATTCAAGTGAGATGAGTGTCAAACAAAAACTGAAACATCCAAGCAACAATTCAGAAAGCACTGAAAATTTTGTCAAAATACATGCCACTTTTCTCTCCTTGTTTTATTAACCAAATCTTGAACTGTTTTTCTTTGTTAATCTTTGTTAAAGCACAAAATGTGGTTGGAAGAAAACAACATTTAATTGCAGGAGAAACCAAGAAAATAAACTCTATAGTTTGCATTATTGCTTTGTTGTCATCTGCATTGTGTAACAATGTGGATAAGCTTGAAACATTTCTTTTGAAAGAGTTTTTTTTGTGAAATCAATTTGTCTCCAGTTTAAAGTTTCTGAAACAACTTCTCGTAGGAATTGCACTTTCAATTATGCATTTAACAAGTAAGAAAGGAAAAAGGTTTTATTCAAATTTGACAGTTTATCATCGGACGTTTGCTTCTGGTAAAGTCGATAAAAGATTGATATATAATTCAGAAGTTTTGCCAATATAATTTTTATTTAAAAAAAATATTCTAAAAAATTCTAACATCACTACTTAAGTATTTATTTCATAAGATGACAAATTATGGGGTATGTGAAAATGCTCACCTGTCTTTGATGGGATTTAAACCACGCCCAAACCACGCCCAAATCATACCGCATTCAATGCTCTTTAATATGACGCTCTCACACAATGTTTTCAGTGCTTTGTGAAAAAAATATAACATTTTAGGGACTCAATAGTTATGATATTATTTGTTTCATCAGATTTTCCTGCTCTACATACTTTCACTCTGCGGCTTTTTCGGACTTGAATTTTCAGTGTTGACTTCAAAAAGAGCGATGCATTGAATTTGTCAAGAGTTATTAAGAATCTTTGTAGAAGTCATTTTTATGAAACTGCAAAAAAAGTGCGCTTAAACAATATTCAATAGAATCTCTGTATTGATATTAAAGACGACAATGTTTTTGATATATTGTCCAATTTAGGGACAGTTTTTAAGACAATTGGCAATTATTTTTATTGTCAAAACTCAACCTCGAAGAATAATTGAAGAGAAGCACATTACTAGAATGTTGTATTTTGTACCATCAGATTATCTTTATTGCTTTTATCAGAATATTTCAAACACTTCAGTAACTTGGATGGTTATACAGTAGGAGTTTTGTGGGAATAAACATGTACCGAAAGTGTGCACTTTGTATTCCAGTATGCTCATGTGTGTTGTTTGTTTTTAGTGGTGTGTGTCACGCCCAAGTCAAAACCTTAGTTAAAACTAACAAGATTTTTACAGGTTTGGGTTTTTTTTTGGGGGGGGGGTTTGTTGTTGTGGGCAGGCGAGTTTTCCTAGATTTGTGTTTCCATTTTCCAGGTGCTAAGAACATTGCATAGTCTTTGTGCATTTTCAAAAAAATATTTGTTTGAGTTTGTTTGGTAGCGCCATGTAATAAAGCATATATTGTGCACAGGATCTTTTCTGCATACTGCCTTCATTGCAACAGTTTGCCTACACTTATAAAAAAAACCGACATTGTCTTTCATTACTGGCCAAATCCAAGGCTCTGTATTTGACGGGTTGGCAATGTTTGCTTTGCTTGTGAGCTTCCATATTTTACTTTACTTGGCATTCTTTACTTACCCAGCTACAATATAAATTATTTAAGCAGAGAATGTTGACCATAAGTGCAGAATTCCATGGTTAGTGAAATCATGAAATTAGTCCCAGATTTCAAGCTAATTTGGCTGAATTCAACCTGAATGACTAGAAGTTGTGAAGTGTATTCTCTATACACAGGTACTTTGTGGAATCATTTTTAAGATCGTCGGTTGTTCTAGTGCAGGATGCACAAATTTCATATTACATGAGAATTTTTACATGGTTCAAACCAATGCAAGATGTAGATGTCCTGTTTGTGTACAATTACTGGTGCCCTAATCACTCATTTACTTTTGTTGTCACTTTGTGTAAAGTTTTGGCAATAAGTACTGGATGATTGAATGCTCTAAAAAGAGTTGGGTTTTTTCAGCTCCACTGCTACTAAATATGACATTATTTTGGTTTTGCTTCTAAATATGACATTATTTTGGTTTTACCTGAAAGAGTTAATAGATATGCATTTATCTCCATCAAGCCTCAAATCCTACATTATTATCCCTAACTATCTTATGTTTTCCATCCAGCATATAAAACTGCCTTGCAGCTTTTGTTTATGTTTTGAGTCTGGCCCTTGAAGTTCCTCTCCCTCCCTTTTGTAGTAAAGAACCTCGCTGGAGAATGTGTGTAGTGTAAACTAGTTTACTTACACAAACACACCCACTCAAAACAAAGTGCAAAAGAAAACAAGTATCCACTGAGTAAATATTTCCGGCATGTAACCCAGAAATAAATTAGCTCAACTTGAGGTACTTCACTGAACACTCTTACAGTGTTGACCTAAAGACCTATGTCAAGGACCAGCAGTCAAGAGTACAGAGCCCTGCTGGGATATTGTAGTACTTTGGGTGTTGTTGAATGAAGCCCTGTGAAGGCAATTTAATCTCCTGAGTTAGTTATTGGTTAGTTAGTATAGGGTTGGTGGTGGTTTGGGAAGGGCACTCCTGTTTGAAGTTGCTTTGCATGCAATGGTTTGATGGGAGTGGTGAAGAGTTTTAAATCTGCAGAGGAAAAGGAGATGAGTAAAAATGAGTGCAACAATTGTTATGGCCTCGTGTTTCGATGCTAGTAGAGTCTTTCTCAAAAGCTGAAAATAAGATATGGTATGATGCATGGATGGGAGACTGGAACTACATGGATTTAGTCTCGCTGACCAGAGAAATATCTCCATCTGGCATACTTTGGGTCTCGAAAATCAATAGTGCTTTTTAATGGCTAACTGCAATCAAAATATACAAATCATATGAATAAAAAATCTAATTATAAATCTTCTTTTTGGTATTTGTTTAATTTTTTTCTGTAAATTTTTTTAAAATATATATTTTGATGAAATGTTCACAGTTTGGTTATATGGTGTATTTATTGAAAACTAGAGAACGGGAATCATTTACTCTTCATGTGCAAGTTGTACTCGATTGATTATGATTAAAATGTAACGGTGTTTTACATCTTGCAAGAAGAATGAATACGAACATGAGGGAATGGATTTGGTTTGCAGGAACATGAACATTATATGTATGCCGACCCTCCCATGGAGGAAGTATGAGCAAGCCAAGGTGCCATGCGTATCTGTCATCTCACTCCATTCAGAGCACTATGAGATCGATACACTTGACCGGTGACTCCTGTGTTGAAAACTTGACATTTTTTCAAGATGAAAAGTACACTGTACAGCATCAAGACATGGGAAGGTCTCAAGTTAAATTCCATGCAATAAAGAGAGAATGTCTAGAGCATCGAACTGAGTCCTGATGACTGAGTCATCAGATTGTGGGTTCAAATCCAGGTCGTGACACTTGTGTTCTTGGGCAAGATACCTAACTATAATATTGCTTCTCATTACCTAGGAGTAAATGGGTGCCTGTGAGGGCGTTATTGACTAATGGGCCAATTTGGCTGCCGGTGCTGCATACTCCAAAGGAGTCGGCTGGTTTCAGGAATGCTTTCCCAATAAATCATAGGGTTAGTAATAGTGTGCACAGTGCTTTGTTTGATACAGTGTTTTAATACTCATTTTTAGAAATAAGTATTATTAGTAATTTAAAAGTGCTGGGACGAAATAAATCCTGTGTACATATGGCCACCATTGGCTGTTTTTGATCAGTTGAGGGCGTTAAGCTCACACTGCTGCCCAAACTACCAGAGCCTGGCCATGATTGTATTATACATTCTTTGCGGACCGCAAACTGGGCGTTGTTACTTTGCATATTGTAGCTGCTTGCGGGGAGTTGTAGCACCACGGGATAGTGGCTCTCTGGTAACTAGCGCTGGTCCTTGAATGGTTCAGTGGAAAGTCTTCTAAAAGGCACAACAAAAGCTAACTGGGGATTTGATTACTATGCAGGGGACTGGGTGATTTAATTGTGGTTTTGTGTGTGTGCGTACATTTCTTTGCTGCATACAACTCTACACATGTGACTGGTTTTCATGAAGCTCTTTTCTTTAATTTAACTCTGAAACTTTCATTTTTGCGTTTGGCATTCCAAAGGTTGTGGTCATCATTCCCAGTGTGAAAATCAAGATTTATCTTGCGCTATCGTTTTATTACATCACAATTTAATTAAAATATCATAGTTCCGTAACATTTTTGTTCATTTATAACTATAGCGCTGTTTCTTTTTCGCTTATTGACTGGCAACCAGCCCCAGTGTCAAACCAGACAAGTTGACAAATTAATCTGAGAAAATGTTTTACACGGCAGAATTGTGGTAGAAGCATCAAACTTGCCATGAAGTTTCAGAATGGGTTAGATATGATACAGAGTGGATGATGAGGTTCCCATCTTGGGTTTTGCCTATATAAAGAGGCGTACAATGAGTGCTAAGAACCACATTGTGGGAATGGACACTTTGGAAGTGGGGAAGTTTACTTTCACTACCCAAGAACCAGTGTGTTCACACAAGGCCAGCTTACACTAAGGAGAAAGCTTTCTATTGAGGCACACACAGCGGGCGACGATACTGTCAACATGGTACAAACACAGATTCGGTTCCAATGTGAGGCTTTACAATTATTTGAAGGTCATGTTAACAAAACTATACATGGCTGAATATCGCTGTATATGAGTGGGCTGCTAGTGTAGTAGTTGGAATCCATTCTGCCTGTTTGCTTGATAAGCATGGGATGGATTGTTGTTGTTGGATAGTCTTCGTTCATGGCTGTTGGTGTTGGTTGTGTTTTTGGTTGTGTGTTTGCTTGTTGGGTTGTGCTTGGTCTAATGGTGCATGGAAGTATTACTCTTCCTTCATTATGGTTGGGGTGTGGGAAATGTTATTTGTTTTACGTATCGTTGGTTTTTGAAGGGTGAAAGTTCATACACCCAGTCACAAACTTTAGTGTTACTTTTAACAAACACTCGAGCGGTGTTCTTTGGTCCTAAGTGAAAACAATACAATTAACTTCAGTAAGGTAAAGGGTTCTCAGAATGCTGTTTTCTCGACTTACAGTGGATTCAAACGGCAGTATTTCTGTGAAGGATTAGTATAACAGTCAGTTAGCTAATTCAGATTTAACTAATCGATTCAAATTGCTCTATTGATTATTGCAACAAACAGATTAATCGATCTGGAGACGGTGAAATGGTAGCAGACAGATAGACTTATGTCATGCCGGGTCCATATTAGGGCACGGCTTATCTGTTGATTATACCAGTTAGTTGCACCATAAAGCAATTTGTACATCAGTACAGTTCTTTTCGAATGCAACACGTTCATTTCTTACTGACAAAAGGCCGAAATTTTCTTTGGAAAGCTTCGAATCCTCGAAATGATGTTTGCTGACAATGATGTCATTTTATTTTGGGGGACTTTTTGATTGTTTTAATCCTATATAAATGTAGATGATATATACAATAAAACTAACCTGTGAGAATTTCATTTCAAAAGGTGGTCGCGTTTTTGAAATATCGCCAAAATCCACAGCGAATATGTCCACGCATAAAGAATAATCCCTATAATAGGAATACACAATCTGAGAAACGTGACAGAAACGTTTCTCACATTCAAATTTTGAGAGACAACGACTGACATCTTTTCCATATCTACATTATTTTGATTTGAAATATTTCTCAAAATGCTTTATACAAACGAAAGTTGCCGTAGGCCTACTTCTAGCCAAGTAAGTTTTTATTGCCATTACTTTTCAGAGTGATTACCAATGGTATACCTTCCCTTTAAGACAAGAGCACATGTTTGACACAAACAGCTAAACAAAGATTACTTGCAATTTAAGCTCATTGAACGATTATAAAGTTTACAAAGTACAAATCCTTTAGAGAAGTATTTGTCTCTGTCGTCAACGAAAACAAGACCCACACATCGCAGTTGCTCATTTCGATTGCCACAATCGAAATAAACCATTATTATTTGATACACAACATCCATGTTTAAATAGAAACCGTTTTTGGTTCCACCGAATGTAATGCCTTGACAGGTTGTCTATTGAAAACAAAAAGATGGAATGAATTCAGTCTCCCAAAAGCAGTCCTGCACTTTCACTTTGAAGTTTTTTTTTTTTTGTTTTTTTTAAAATCTAATCGCCTTGATTTTTCGAGGTCAAAGAAGTTAAAGTTGGCAAGCCCACCGTTTTCTCCAAATACGTTCATACTTGAAACATGGAGCTTGAAACTACAAGCCCTTTAGGAATTAGCCCTTTATAATTCACACTAATTGAATCGGGGTTATGTTGAATGTTAGTGCAATGATTTTAAAAACGCTCAGTTGTAATTCGTACGGAGCTTTGGAAGTGCCACCCAACTTGTTAGAATGACGATATCTTCAGATAAATTTTATCTTGGGATAACAACATCTTGACAAGTAGCATTTTGTCTTTCAGATATCATTTCGTGATGAACAATTGTCCCGGGAAGTCGACATCGTACGTTTAGAATGTAGTCATTTCGAGATCATTCATCTTGGGAAGTCGACATCTAACTGTCACGATGTCGACATCCTAAGATAAAATATATTGGGAAGACGCCATCTTACTTTAGGGTGTTGTTATCACGAGTAAAGTCATCTCAGGATGTCTTCATCTTACATTGATGACGTCATCATCATCATGCATGGGTTTATCTCATGAATCTCAACATGACGGATGGCACTTTCAGAGCCCCGTAGATTTGGGTATCGACGCGTTGTGTTTTGGGTGACTGTTTTCTATTTTTAAATGTAGTCCCCAGGATACCTTGTTATACCTGTTTATTGATGTATATACAACATAGCATTAGCCTTGTGTCAGGCGGGATTGTAAATGTGGATAATTTTTTAGTCCCTGTAGCTGTGAACGAAGATACGTATTATGTTTTGTTCTTTTGTTGGTTTTTTTTTTGGGGGGGGGTGCTGCTCTAGCATCAGCCTTTTAAATGTTTATGTGAGTAGCCGATTACCAATTATTATCGTCTTAAAATTTGTTGACTCTTGAAGAAAACAATAACAGAAAATACAATCATTGTGATGGTTATAGATTGTATAGGCCTATATCAAAGCTGAGATTTCCACGCCTCGTGCATCACTGTAAGCAGCCTTTTTGCATGCTTGGTTGCCGATACACACATTGAATAAACTCGATCTTTAAACTTACAATTTTTGATTTATTGTGGGATATGATTATGGGTGGGCGTTCAACATTATCGCAGTAACTCCAAAAGCGTAGGAGAATGCATTGTTCGCGTACCATGGTGCATGGTTTTATAGATTAATATTTGCAGATCGTACGTGACTCCACGCATGTGGTTTGAACATTTCGTTTTCATTCAAAGAAGTTTTTATGTAGGAGGGCACTGGTTTCAAAAGCCACTTGATCAATCATTCTTCCTGTCCGGGGGACAGGGGGACTTCCTTCATGGTGCCCACTTTCTCAGAAACTTATTCATCTTGAATTAATAGTTGTAGGCGTGACTTGACTGTAGGCGTATGATTGATAATCGATTTATTGATTCTCTCCGGAGTATAGAGAGTGTGGTGGCCATTGTGAAACTCCCCCATACAACCAAATAGAAGGCCAGTAAACTCATAATCAAGTGAATACTACTAGAAAAATTATCACTTTTCCCGTGGAAACAGCGGCAGCCTTTGAGCAGACTTCTTACAGGACATTAGCCTATGATTTTGGGCCATATTCATAATACCGTAAAAGCCGTAAAACCAGGCTCTATTAGCTGAAACAGTGTACCAGCCAAGCTATCAATGTGTGTGTGTTATTTGTGACGGTTAATTTTTCACTTAGCAAGTATGCAACTTGTCAGCTTAGCCTGCTGCAGGTCTTAGTATTAAGATATCTAGTTCGGAGCATGTACATGTACAATGTAGATCATTTCATGCACAGCAGTAGCCTATACTCGTCCTTGTCACAAAACACATCTATGTCGGGTCATAGATCCAAACTCACTCGTTCAAGTCCAACAAACACAGTTTTGAAGTTAATTCTGTTGTTACGTGATTGGTGACGTGTACCCGTCACCGGATTGTCAAATCCCATCGGACTGTGGAAGCTTGCTTACATGTTGAAAAACATGCAAAACTGTAGCTCACACAGAGAAAAATACGGGGCTTGTATCAAGTACAAATAACACATAGACTTAGAGAAAATTTTCCCACACCAAGTTTCATATTATTAAGATAAGTTCTAATCAGAATAAAGGTGCGAGCGGACGTCAACTTCTGACAAATCTTTCAGTAATTTTCGAAAGCGTAAATATAAAGTTGATGAATTTGTAAAAGTTGGTGTTTCTGTTTGGCATTTGTTTTTGAAATCAGAAGATACGAATTTAAATGTAGTTCCGAAACAAACGATGCAGATAGATAGATAAGATAGACAGATAGCAACTTTATATCCCACACTGGGAGTGCATAGTCATGGAGGCATGTTAGTCCATAATTATGAGAAAAACTCCCTGCAAAAATAAACGGGTGACGGAAAGCCTAATATGAGTGTTAGAGTTTCTGACGCAAACCATTCGACTGTTGACTATAATGACCATGTGGAAAACGCCCACTCACATTTAATCTATCATCAGATCAGAGCGGTCATTTACTTCACAAGGTTCAACCGTCTGTGTGACCCTTTCCCCTTACTCCAGAATTTCCTTCACTCTCAACTTTTTTTCCTTAAGAAATCGTATGTGAATCCTTGTCTCTCCGGAGGACATGATTGGTAAGAATGTAGATGGACGAGTGGCACCAGGGGAGAGACTTGGAGCAATGTCAAGATGGAAGCTATATACGTCCCTTGGACGATAAGAAGGGGGGGGGGGGTACGCAGTTCGGAGGGAAGTTGAGGTTTCTTAAAGGATAACGTGAACTCTAGCCCAATAAGCTACATGGTGTATACACCAACTGAGCATACACCAACTGAGCTACTGGCTGTAGTCACCAACATGAGATAGAGCCTACAGTGTGTATTTAAAAACATGAGGGTACAGGGTGCTTGTACCATATGACCTACAGGGTGTATTCACCAACATGAGGTACAGGGTGTGTTCACCAATATGAGGTACAGTGTGCATGCACTATGACCTACAGGGTGTATTCATCAACATGAGGCTAAGGGTGTATTCACCAACATGAGGTACAGGGTGTGTTCAACAACATGGGGCACCGGGTATATTCACCAACATGAGGTACAGGGTGTGTTCACTCGACATGAGGTACAGGGTGCATGCACTATGACCTACAGGGTGTATTCATAAACATGAGGTACAGGGTGTATTCACCAGCATGAGGTACAGGGTGTATTCACCAACATGAGGTACATGGTGTGTTCATCAACATGAGGTACAGGGTGCATGCACCATATGACATACAGGGTGTATTCACCAGCATGAGGTACAGGGTGTATTCACCAACATGAGGTACAGGGTGTATTCACCAACATGAGGCACAGGGTGTAATCACCAACATGAGTACAGGGTGTATTCACCAACATGAGGTACAGGGTGTATTCTTCAACATGAGGCACAGGGTGTATTCACCAACATGAGGTACAGGGTGTATTCATCAACATGAGGCACAGGGTGTATTCACCAACATGAGGTATAGGGTGTATCGGTGTATTCACCAACATGAGGTACAGGGTGTATTCACCAACATGAGGTACAGGGTGTATTCATCAACATGTGGCACAGGGTGTATTTACCAACATGAGGTATAGGGTGTGTATCGGTGTATTCACCAACATGGGGTACAGGGTGTATTCTCCAGCATGAGGTACGGTTCATTTACCAGCCTCTCGGGGTGAGAAGTGAATGGGCTGGAAATTTCATGGATGATTTTACATTTACCATCTCGACGGAGTTGGAGGGTATATGGGTCTCACTATGTTAATTAAGGACGTCATAAGAGGGTACATAGACCTTGAGGTCGTACGGCATTTCACTTCCACACCAAATAATCATCATCACCAACCATCTTACGCTTTGCATGATATTCCGACCTTCGTTAATTATGACCATGAAACATTTTAAAGAATCAAGTTAGTTACAAGCTAAAGTTAACTACCTTACATTACGGCAGGTTTTCCAAGAATATTTGCAAAACCATCACCGTGGTTAACACTAATTGCATGACCTTCTTCTATAGGATCTTTCCCGGCTGGAAGTCAAAATTGAGCTCGCAGAGGGAAGGTTTTATTAAAATTCTGTTTAACTTTTGCTTGCAAAAAAACACTCACTCCAACTTACAGCGGAACGCTGCTGCTCAAAGAAAACCTGACTCTTCAACTCGTACTCTTTAATTCTCAGCAGGTCTTTCTTGTTTCCGATTACCCTTTCTTCCAAAATGGACACAACGGAGAGGTTATTTTCCACCATCTAAAGCCTCTTTTTGTATTCAAAGTTATGTAGAAGTAGTGCCAGAGGAGGGTGGAATTTACGCAGATTGATCTCAAGCTTCACGTTTGGTAAACACCCATAGAATGAGGAATGCACAAAGCTCTCTATTCAGGTGGGAATAAATCCCCAAGGTCCCCCGGCGAATCTCTTCTGAGGGTAGGGTGTGAGGTTTCTGTTGAATTGTGGCAGAAGTGGGTAGAGTGTACAGCTAAATGGGGGACAACATGGAATTAAAGGGGCAATGAACATTTCTGATGTAGCTATGCGTAAAATGTTGGATCATCCAGATATGAACATTGTTACCGACTTTCAAACTAATACCTCATACCCTTGACCCGGCCCCACGTGATTTGGCTTTTGCTTTGACATGCAAACGTTAAACACTTGAGGTTTTGTCTTGTAGGTTGAGATTTGATGGGTTAATGTTACAGAATTTCATTTCAGGAAGACATTTACTGGTGGTTTGGGGTTTATGGATTCTAATGAGAGCTATATGTAGAACTTGTCACCTTGTTTCAAAAAGAGTGAAAT
This sequence comes from Pycnopodia helianthoides, assembly GCA_032158295.1. Taxonomy (NCBI): domain Eukaryota; kingdom Metazoa; phylum Echinodermata; class Asteroidea; order Forcipulatida; family Asteriidae; genus Pycnopodia; species Pycnopodia helianthoides. Next base: position 35,530,808 of record CM063243.1, read on the forward strand.
TCCAAGGCATTTTATGGCAGGCAAGGACACCATATGCATTAATACAGGGAGTTAGCCCTACTAATTTTCAAATTGTGTTTAACATGAAACTAAGTATTTTAAGAAAAACAACTTGACAATGTTTGAGATGTGGTGCAAGAAAATCGCTTTCCATTACGTAAAAAGATTTGCAAAAGTCGTACTCTGCCGTATCGTAGAATGTACGATTTAGCTTCCACTGTGCAGTTGGCCAGTTGTGCAGGAAGTCCAGGCTCTGTGGATCTTCTGTCACTGTGATACCATTATGAGTGACCCATGTCTTCCTCGTCTAACGGCCATCTTTACAGAGTGGGTGGGCATTCTTCTTAGCGTTTTGTGCCAGCTCTTTTCCCACGTTTTCGCCTCCACCCCACGTTCCAATTGTAAAGCGTTTTACACAATCCTCGCGGCCCGTCCATCCACGCACTGAAAACATGGTAGGCTATACTATAGAAGCTCGCCAAATACTTCGGAATTAATGGGCTCAATTGAAATGCCCCCTTTTTGATCCCACGCGAAGAGGGCGAAATCACGCCTACCTACTCCGCAAAGGGCAGGGCCACTGACCGGTCTGATTGGCGTGGCGTCAGAGGTAACCCAAGGACAAACAAAACTATTACAAAGTCTGTTTAGAAGAATCATCTTCACAATGGCATGTCACAATACAAAGGATCGAAGAATATTGTGACTGACAAAGTGCTGCAAAGTGAATTCAAAGCACACTCCGCACTGCCAGTCGTTTAAGTGTGAATGATGTATATAACGCGGTCTCCCACGAGCAAACAGTTACATAATATTGTACATTTTCCTTAGCAAGTCGATGTAAGCTGCAGTCTGTGGAGAGAAACTATGGTTAAAAGCAAGTTGTGGAATGTAATTTCAGGTTTTTGGTGTAGTTATATGTTAATATGTTGTGAGTTATGTGCTGTCAGCAATACCTACTCAAGGGCAGAGGATTCCGACCCCGCCACTTCCCCACTCTTATGCAACATTATGCAATCCCTTAAAGGAACATTACAGAATTGGTTTTTGCTAACAAAACAGTTGCTGGCAGTGTAAGCACTTTATGTAATCCACCATATACATAAACTGACAAACCTGTAGAAGTTTGAGATCGATCGGCCATCTGGGTCACGAGAAAATAGTGAAAAACCGATTACACATTTGCATGAAATCGTAGGTTCAACAAATGAATAAAACGCTCATATGGCATTTCAGACAGAAATATTTCAAGGGATGTTTTCTACTATAATCATCATTAGACCGTGTAAGTTTAATGTAAATCTGTGATCATAAAGTATACTTAACAAGTTTCTTTCTTACCAATTCTGTAATGTCCCTTTAACCCTCTTTAAAGTAAAAAAAAAACAAAAAAAAAACCTGGTCTTGAAGTGGGCGTGGACTATTTATCACGGAGGATGGGTTGTTGTATTAGCGTAGTATAAAATGGTCCATGATTTAACTGGGTTCGCATGCAGAAAGAGGAGCGCCGAGAGAGGTGTAGGTTGAGTAAATAATGTATTTTCGTCGGTTCACTTTGGTTATGTTCGCTTTATTCACGGGTCAGCCATCTTATATCCCCGCATGCAAATGCATACAATGCTTTAGTAACCTATACCTTGCTATTCTTGTCTGTTTGCATGAGCAACCTAGCTTTCAGATGTCATCATTGTTGCTATAAATGAAAGAGGACTAAAAGACTATTTGTAATGTTCACTATAACTATACCAACAGCGCTGTTTGTGAAAATACTGTCCCGGTTTCTTTATGGTGAAGGGCAATGAATAGATTATGACAAGTTACCTCGAGGGACTGGCGGAATTTACCTTTAAGACTAAATGAAAAAGGAAACACTACCAAATGCAAAGCCTCGTAGTTGACCGCAATTCCCATGCTGCCATTTGGCCGAGTTTATTTCCAGAAAAGTTTTGAGTTTACAGATGTAGTGATCTTAAAGCTAAACAAACATTCTACTTTGAATATAAACGGAAACAGCATATACTTTTATAGTTTTATGGTGCGCTGTTAAACAAGTGTAAAACCTACACTTCATTCGAAAGTGCCATTTTACGAATGTCAAGAATGTTAATGTGGACAGATAACAATACAACCTTTCACAGAAAAATATTATTCAATACAGGTTGGAATTTACATTAAATTCAGTCTGTCTGCACAGTAGAGATCTCTGTAATTCTTTGGTTACTTATTTTTAAAAGGTTAATATATCTGCAGACATCATGTTTGGAGAAGTAAATTCTTGTTAATCCTATAGGCGTAATTTGCAATAAACACACCAGGAACCAACCTGTGAAAACTTCACATGAAGTGTCACGTTTTTGAAAACAAAGAAAACCGGTCTACGTTTGGTCCCTTTTATGTGCGCGTTCATACAAGCTTATTACAATTCATGATTGCCGCAATTGAAATAAGCAATAATGATTGAGGGGAGCTTCTAATGCTTTTCCCTTGAAGTATCTGGGCCCAATTTCATGGCTCTGCTTACCATAAGCAAAGAATCGGCGCTTACGGAAGCAGGTAATTCTGCGCTTACTTCAAGCGTGTTTCACAAATTAGCAGGAATTGTTTTGCTAGTGCGCATGCGTACTCACGTTAACGGCATTCTTTGCTAACACAGCTATAGCACAGCCATTTGACGCTTGCACGGTAAGCGAAGAACTGTGAGCAAGTGCAACTCGGCGGTAAGCAGAGCCATGAAATTGGGCCTTGATGTGATTATTTTTAACAATAGTATAACAATGATCGTACCCATCATAAAACTAATTCAAGCTACGCCAATGGCACAATATTTCATAAAGCCTGTAGGTGTAAGCAGACAAACTTGCTAAGCATATACAAATCATGCTTAGCAGAAACAGGTTACCAACTGAAATACCTTACAGTTTACATTACTTTGGCTGGTATTCCACTCATTTCTTGCTTGGAAAATAATTTCTCTGCAGAATTGCATGCTTAATAGCTTTATGAAATTAGGCCATGCATGTCAGTGTCTTACAGTGTCAGTGTAAGAACGCCTTGTGCGCAGTGCGCGTTCTATCACGCAGCGCACATGACCCGTGAACACACGCCCACTCACACTCGCGGCTGTGGACCTTATGTATACATTAGGCTACTAGCTTTAATTTAGTAAAAAAAATCCCATTCATTCTAGATTTTCAATAAACACAACCATCAAACCAACCAGACCTGTATACATTTCAAATTCGATGGTCACGTTTTAGTGGAAACAATGGGGAAAATGTTGCTTGGTATTTGATGTTGTTAGAAAGTGGTGTTTTTGAAAGTTTTTTTTAGTTAACAACCAAACTGAATGATTTGGTTACTGGTTGGTTAGATACGTGTGTTTATTGAAACTAAAAGACTGCATTGACTCTTCCATTAAGCAATGATGTATTTTCCTGAAACCAGAATACAGTCTTCCCCTTGGTGGAGATGTAGTCGCCCCTGTAGCGTTATGCAAGGAATCTTGGCAATGTATGATCTCTGTGTAGTAAGACTGCAATACAGTGCTATCAGACCTCGGCCTCGTTGGTATCTCCAATCTACACCATGTGTTATCACTGTGACTTCGCTGTAATGAGCCTTATTGCGCTGTACCGCTGAAAGCCTTTACCTATTAGCTTATTACAATCACGATATAAATCCCCTAGTGAGAGGAACAGATTGATACAGGGCTATTCTTGACCCAAAATACCCTGATTTATTGGATTATATCTGAGGTGTGTTGGTATTTCCAGTTCGCTTGAAATTGTTCAATCACCTTGTCGTTGCGTTATCTATGGCCTATTCTATGGAGTCGCGGCTATATCCATTGCAGAACTAGAACTGCCACTCTGTATCTGGTACATAAATCAAGTTGTGTTCGTTCACTGCACACAATCCAACAGAGCTTGAATACAGAAACGCAGCAAAGACAGCTGCATCAGACAGAAAATCTGGATTAAACAAAACCCCGCTATTTAGGACGTCAAACCCAATTCTGCCCTAAAATACTCAAGTTTTCACAAGAAGTGTGCACTGGTGGTGACCCAAACTGTAAAGCAAACACGTCAAATTACAATCGCTGTGTTTCCTCCACCTTTCAGGTCTCAATCGAAGCACAAACCCATAGGGTTTAAAGATAATTGAAAACACAAGTTACACTTATCAATCATATTGTATCACACGGTCCCTTAAAGCTTCGAGCCAGACGCAGGGGTCTTCATGACAAAGTTTGCAACCTCTGTAAGCACTCCATGTGTGTTTTACACCGTAATCAGAACACATGGATGTTGCTGCCAAACGATCAGGGGGAGGAGGATGGTCCCGACCAGGCAGAGGGTAATGACTTTATAAGGCGCACAGCTGTTATCCTGACGAATGCCTCGTCCTAGGCCCCGCTGTGTTGATCTTACATTCTTAAAATAGATCAACAACCCCTGGGCATGGTGTATCTCTTTGCAATGAGGACGAGGTGGATATCTAATACAGTGGTGTTTGATTCTCTACCATGGCAACAATAACCCCAATCATTTAGGATGGTTCCTCAATAACCAAAAGTCATTCTTCGGGTTGCCGGCACTGCTGGCGTTTCCCAACAGTGAATATGAAACAGATATTCCTTTATGACAGTTCTTTACAGTAAGAACAAACTAATTGCATTTGGAATTCATTGTTAACATGAACGGAGAACTGTTTTCAGCCACAATTCAGCCCTGAATGTCATCTTTGAAGATGCAGGGATGTTGTGTATCCATTTTGGCAAAATGCGTGTCCGTAAAATCCTTAAGGCTATGGAAATAATCAAAATAATGGGGCATCAAGCCAAGGCAGTACGGAGCCCATGGCCTCCGTAGTCTCAGAGCAGTTCCAGGTTGCTATTGTATCAGATTTAGACATGGATAGCCCCATATATTCAAAACCACACGGAAGTTTCAGCTTGTTCAGTCTGCTTGCAGTTGTGAAGTATAAATATACATCACCGTGCAGCAGATTCGTTGACGCATAAAAAATGTCACAGACACCATCAGCTGGTGAACTATTTTAAATTGACACACATTTTTTCTTTTCTAAAAATAACAGTGTATGGTGTGAGGCATAACATCGGTTTGTCATTAACGCATTGTTTGGGTTTATTTTTGTGTAATTGTCAATTATAATAGACGATGTAACGTTTTAATAATTATGTTTACATGAAAGCTCAAAAGAAAGTAAAGTTTTCCGTCAGGCAGGAAGTGTTCAGTGCCTTCTGGATGAAACTTAAATCTTGCTTCTTGACACTGTATAATTATTATTAAATTACTTTGATTGCAGTACGGGTCGAATTAATATAAAATGTCCAATATGAACAACAAATCATACCAGCCGTGCAAAAACGATGCACTGAAAGCCTGGTTGAAACAATCAGGCATCATGGCAATTATTGATTTGTCGTCTTATTTTATTATATAACTTTCTTTATGCTCGTTTAGTTTTCCATAGGGATCTGAAATTGGGACAGTTAGTTTTCTGGAGGGTTTGTCCGTGACACTCATAGTTCGTCTCTCTCTCTTTTTCCAACTCTCAATGTTTTCGTGTCCTTGTGGAGGTGTGTTTAATCCTAAAGCAAGGGTTTAATACAAGCCGAATGATACAGCAATGTGGTCGTTACTACAGAGTTCCTGATGTGTCATTAAACTTGATGAGATCCTAAAGTAATTGCATCTCGGAATGCCGACATCCTCAACCCCAAATCTCATCTTCCGAGACTAATCTCAGAAAAGACGACATCTTGAAAGTGGTTTGTCGTCTTCAACGAATATCTCGTGAGACCTTCTAAAAGGAGCCAATCTTTGAACATTTTATCTCGGGATGACGACAACTTAAAATCTTCAGAAAGTTTAACTGGAGATAAAGACATTCCTAGAGTAAGATATTTAGGTTCTGAGATATCTAAATACGAGGAAGACACAAACATATTTTGAGGATGTCAGCAAACTGAAATACCCACATTGTTAGATGGCATTTTCAGAGATCTGTATGAAGTAATGTTTCACGGTTTTTTTCAATTGAATACAAATATATATTAATAAAAAAAATTGTTCCCAGTATTGCTTGTCCTCGCCAAGCATCACGTCGCAATGCAATCTTTATGGCTTTATAAAACTCTTTTGGCAAAATGGCAAAACGAAATCATCCATGAAATAACTGAGATAATGTAGTTAAGATCTAAGCACTTGGATTTGTACTTGAGGAGAATTTTTGATGGTGTTAGCAACCAGTGTGTGTCATCACTCAGTGAGATGCACACTTGATGAGCAGAGCAGACTACTCGGTCACATCTGTACTCCGTGACACCTCTCACATCACATGCATACATATAGAATGACTGTACACACAGTCATCATTCTTCTCGCAACAACATAAACTTGATTTCAAGTCCCTATATTGCAGGTATTTGTGTTTATACCGAGATGGGCCTGTAGAACAGCGTGGATACGCCACTTTAATTGTTTGTATTGTATGTAAAAATCAGCTTTGAAATCAAGGCTACTCTTTTCCAAATGGCATGGAACTGGCACGAAGCCGATTGTATGGCGCATCCCATTTTCTATTCTGTAAGGATGCCAAACCTTCCAATCAGAAAAGGCTTAGAGACAATGTACGTACACTCATGGTCAAATTCGAAACTGTCTTGACACTGACCGATCAGAAAGGGCTTATAGACAATGTATGTACACCTGTGTCCAATTAAAAACTCTCTTGCCACTGACTGAGGATTTTAAATAAATTTCAAGGGTTGTGTTTTGCTTTAGTTTAATATGCAGATTTAAACAACAAAGAGCATCCTGAGCAGAAGTTGGCTACTTGCAACTACATGTATATCACTATACCAAAAATAAGATTACATGATAGAACAAACTACGCCATTTTACAAACTATGCTTATCCCAAAGATCGACTGCCCGCGTAAAAAAAGCTGTGCATCTGAATTGAAATAATTTGTGAGTGTCGTCATTGTCTTCTAGATCTTAGAGGGAAGGATTCACAGCTCGACTCTATTTACACCAGCTGTGGTAAAGGGAGGAATCATGTGTCTCCACAGATTCCATCGCGACTGACGAATACTGAAGTGGGACGGGTCAAAGTGGTAGTATCTCTCTCTGTGGTGAATATACTCTACCATGGTCTCCCAGTAGATCAGAGTGAATGTACTCGTATTACGTATACAAGTATTTTGTATCGTACAGTCGATACGCATAGAGCAAAAGGTTGCTTGAACTTGTGTTTATGTATCATAAACAAAATTTAAGAATTAAAAACTGTGTAGGCCCGTACTCGTACCCAAAGAAAGGATACGGTTTTTGTACCCGTACTCGTCGTGTACAATGGACCCAGCTTTACAACTCTGGTACAGATATACGGAATGTTTGAATTTTAGAAATGCGCGGCGCGATTATCTCACCTACAGACAAAAGATGAATTTAAGTATTTATCTGTATGTATTGTTGTTTTGATCTTCAAGACGATTTCTTCGCATTGTTTTCTTTACGAAGATTTTCAGTGATTGCTTTTTTCCAACATCGCATCACGGCTCATTGAGCTGTAGACTGAGCAACTACAATAATTACTCCCAACACAGCGACAAGCAGGTACACTTTGTTGTTCGATTATAGAGATTAATACCATTCTGTTGCACTTGTCACAGAACATAGAACACCCATGAAGATAGAAATTTCAAAGACCGATTCGGGTGACGTATAAATCCCTTTAATATTGTCTTTGCAGAGATATTTACAGCTTTTTAAAAACAAATCAAGCAATGATCAATTACACTAAAAAGATGATGTGCCGCTGAGTGACTTTTACTATGGGTCCAAAGTTGACACTTTTCTCGAGCATATTCCCACCATCACAAGTATCTTAACTGAACCAAGAAATAAACAAGAAAGCAGGGCACCAAAGGATGATAAATCAGTGTTTTAAGGGCATCCTGATGTATAAAAAGCCTTCCTTACTGGATCGTTGAATGTCAGACATATTTGTCACATTTGCTTACGGCCATGGAGTGCGCATCCCGCGCCGTTTGAACCCATGACATTGCACGTTGTGCACAGCACATTAACGTAACCTATTGCACATAAAAGTAACCCAGTTGTACATTCAGTGCTTGCATGGTTGGCACATTATAAACAAGGAACTGTATACATCCTGCTGCACACGGACAAGTGGTGGGCAACATCTGTTTTAAACAGCAGCACGATTCTTATATAAATAATTTATGGTTACTATTGCTACAAATCAAGTTTATAGTTAAACTGAACATTTTGTTGTTTTGTTGTTTCGTACGTTCGAATGACAACCCAACGTTAAATCCACCTCCACAGTTTTTCTAAACGATATACCAGTACTATTATTGAAACTGTCGTTTATTTTGTTCATCCAAATAATCTTCGCCACTCATGAGACTGGCAAATCTCACACGTGTGACGCTGGGACCCGTTAAACTATACGCCATTTTTTGTCCATCACACTTCCAAGCAAAGTACGTTTCCCTAAAATGTTCAAAAACTCGCGAGGTTTGGACAGCTATTGCATAGAATTCCTCAAAATGCACCTTCAATCTAAGCACAAAACAGCAACAATGTACTGCACATTCTCCCATGTATTAGGTCACCAACTTTAGAATTATTTTACGCTCATAAAACGACGGGGAACTATAATAAATTAACATGGTGATCCATCCCCTCCCACAAGTCTCAAATATCAACAGTGTCATGTTTATTTGGTAGACTATTACGACATCTCGCTTTTGCCTGCCCCGGTGATGATGTATTGAGTTGTATCATCTGCGCAACGTGCTGAAACGTGAGAGGCGGGGACCAGATCAGATGCTTTAAAGGCAAACCGGGATTTTTGTCGGCGGGAAAGCAGTTAATGTTCTTTTAAAGATAGGATTACGTGTCTGTGTAAATAAACCTATATGCAGCCATATAAACAAAATGGGATATTGTTTGTTGGATGTGATTCATTCTTCGAGAAAATAAGTTGACGATTTTGCCTAATGTAGAAATTTGTGTTTCATGGAGCTAGAATATGAATATTTATAAAATACGTTGGGTCGGACAGTAAAGAGTGTTACAACTCGAAGTTTCGATAAGTTCTGTTTGTCTCCGCATGGTCTCCAGGAGAAGCGAAGCTAAAAAGTTGAGGAGAGATGAAGCTGGAATCCTTAGCATTATAGCGGTGAAACTTTACCCTAACTGAATCCCATCGAGTTGAAGTTTATTAGCGTGTAATACAATCAATCAATGATCAGTTTCACGTATGATCACGTGCCATCCAGGTGTAGTACGACACAAATTATCATGAAATGCGAGGCGCATGAATTATGACGTCATCTCAGACTCCCAGCTGATGTGGGTTTTATATTCATCATAAATGAAGAGTTACGTAATACTTTAATACAGTTATCTTAAAGTGTTTTGAGAACTCTCAAAGTGTTAAACTTTCTGCAATTGTGTAGTTTTTTGCCTGCCAGGAAATGGCATGGAATACACATGATAATATTCATATAGATCCGTGCACTGAGTAATGCTCATATTATTAGTACTCAGGTTTTATTATAGATTTTACAAACGAGGGACCACATTTGGATGTAGACACACTTTCAGGAGCCATTGACGCAGCTCGCTGTTTCGGCAGTAATCAATCTGTGGTTGACAATGGCATTTCAAGAAAGCATTGTCCACATGAAACGAAGCTGCTGATACTAAACACGATAGAGTTATATTCTTAAGATGTTTTCAACAGTAGAGGCAACAGATTTCAGGGTCATTTTCACAATCAAGCATCAACCCGCTGCTGACGAAATCAAAGAGCACAGCTTTTAGCTGTGACAGAGAAAAGCTGTTACTTCCACATGAATAAACGGCAGAACGGAATTGTGATATTAAGTTAAGCCATTCAAAGCAGTGAGCTGGAAGTACACATATGGCACGATAGACTGGAATCATAATATGGCAGTGACTTATCCAAGATTTGTATATGGTGTTGGTAAAAGAATATTGTGGCCAAGGTCTGGGACGTAATGTGCCTAAGTTATTCTGATGGTGTTCGGACACGAAGTTCCCCTCCCATTAACTCTGCTGAACTTGCCACTGAGTTTTGTTGGTAATAAAACATAACCATGGTATCATTTTAATCACAACTAGATATACTGACCTTTTTCACAATCTTGTTAGTGCTTTTCGGAAAGAGGTGCCGCGGAAAAATGGATGGTTTTATAAGCTATCGAATATGAGTTTACCCTCAAATGAAAAAGCGTATAGTGTGTTGTTTTTAGTTGGGCCAAAGCATACATCTGGTTTTCTAAACAGATAAATACAAGCATGCGTACTGTGCCCTACCCAACGCAAGGGAGAAAGTTTGCTGAAAAGTTGTAATGGGGAAAACTAATATTTGACTCCTTGATTATGGCTAAGCCAATTATCAGTAAAGAGAAAACTGAAATTGAATATGGGTGACGATAGCCGACAGAAGGTGTGCCATAGCATAGTGGGGAAGGTGAAAACCACTTTAGTTTTTGTCCATAGTCAAGGTTATTCTTTTTTCAAAAGCAGGCTGCGTCGGGGGAGCTTTCAATAGTTTTAAAGTCTTTGTAGTACCAGTGGCGATTCATTACAATCAGTAGGGCATGCCTGAAATTCTCTTTCCCCAAATTCCTTGGTCTTTTTTCACTTCAGCTTGTGACGCTTGAATGCTCATGGAGTTTCCATTCCAAAAGTCAATGAATTGTTGCACTGCTTCTTTGCATTCAGCCTGAGTTTAAAGCACTTTACGACTGTCTTGGTGCGAGGTTTCGTTTGTCAAACTGTAATTTAGGGTTGCTTGATGGGTGAAGCAAGTCGTAAGGTTACAAGAGGGGGAGAGAGAACACAGCTGGTTTCTTGCGATCGAGTTCCTGATCTCACTCACAGGGAGTCAGTATTGAAAGATTGACACCGAAAAATCCTAACAAAGACAATCATCTAAAACGGATGCTGATTGGGGTAACTATTACCTAGTTATTTTTTCATGTATAATTTTTTGTTTGAAAAAATGTGAATCACACTTTATCGTGCTTTTGTTCATAGGGCGTGTGGGCTATTATATGGCACGAGCTATAGCATTGGTGTGAATGGCGGTAAAACTTTTTTTCAAATAAAACTTTAGAAGTTTTACTGCTGTTTCAAAGAACAGTGTTCACAAGATTTTGTCTTTCGTAACTTATGCCAACATGAAGGGCTTTTTCGTGCTCAAATGTTGTACTTTGGGTGTGTATAATGGGGGCAGTTACGGGGTTACGGGAGGGGTTGGGGAATGGGTCGGGGAGAGGGCAGGGGTGGATTCTGACACCTTTGAATTGGCTTCATCGCTGCCAACCATGAGTCTGTTATTGATACTTAGTTACTTAGAGTTAGGCCATTACCGAATTGGCGGATATGGCTACGGCTAAGGCTACGGCTACAGCCGGATCACCACGTATTCATACGTTAAATAGGACGTCCTTAGCAACACCCTTAGCAACAGTCGTAGTCGTAGCCATCACTTCGGATACGGCCTTAGATTTGAATTGAGATTTTATGAACTCCGAGAGGTGGCGACGGTACCTTCATTGAAGACTACGTGAGTAGTGTTAGGCCTAGAGAGAGGTTTTTTATATTCCGGAAATACACAAAAAGTATCATTGTATCAATTGCTATAGCAACCTAACAATTAGTAGACCCCTTAGGCATTGCCATGGGGAAAAACACAAATGAATATTGCTGTTGACAATTAAACGTTGTGTTGGTGCAATTACTTTGGGAAGTTTGTCCAAACCTCGGCTTGGGCTCCGGGCTTCGTGTGATGTTGGAAACACCGTGCAGAGTGTACACTGCGTAAAAATGATGACTGCGACCCCAAGCCGGAGCCGGAGCCGTAGCCGGAGCCCAAGCCAAGGTTTGGGAAAAGGCCCTGGTTCATCTAAAATATATAATGACCCTATAGACTGGAAACGTTTTCACCCTATTTTATTTGCAAATGTCTATATAAAGCATGCTCAATAACCTTAATGAAACAGTAGTATTTCCGGCCATTTGTATCACCAGGTCAAAGCCCAATAACTGGACCTGTCATTGCAACCCAACGGGAATGGTTGAAATCTGCATGTGATTTAACTGTGTCCATTATAATAGTACAAACTGTCAAATTATGCGCAATTCTGCTGAACTTTTCCGTCCTCGAGAAACTTCAAGGATTTGCACCTAAATGGAATTTCTGTAGTCCGTGAAGGCTAGCATCCCAAAATTGACCCCAGTGGAAAAATCCTCGCCCATTCCTGACCATTTTAATTATAAAGTGACCCCCTAATTTGCAGTTTCGTGACTGTGAATATTCCATTCATATCATTGCCCCATTCAGCAATCCATGACGGTTGCTATTATTAATGTACAAAATACTTTTAGCCTAATTCATATCATATATTGTTTATGAAGCAGTGCAACCTTGGAGGACTTTAATGTGGGCGGGGCAAAGGTCACGGTAAGGTTTCAGCATGGAGCCGATGCCAAATTTATACAATTTAACCATTTCGTTTGCTGAGCAAATGTGAGCAGGGGACCAGTCACGAACGATGTATATTACACTATACTATGACTGGTAAGCCATTTCTGCAAAGCATTTTTCTCTCCCTTAGCGAATATTGTTGTACCCCAAAACATGAACAAAGGCTCAGTTGGTTTTTCCAGAAGACATATGTTTCGCCTTTATGATCTTTTACTATCGTTGTCGTTTTCCCTGTTTGCAATACTCAGTAATCAACACTTATTCTCATTTTACGAAACGGGGCCATACTATTTCTTTTGAGGTCTCAGTTTGGCTGCAAATCAAGATGCTGCATAACAATCCAGTTTTTTTAGTCTCGGTCCTCGCCCTATACGTGGCCCAATCTTCCCCAGAAGACGACCAGACAATATTCTTATCGAAACGTCAAGTAGAAATCGGCTCTTCTCAGAGTCACTAGTAGTACTACTCAAAATATAATATATCATTTACCACTTTGTATTACCACAAGTTTTATTATTATTTGCTTCCAACATAGCTTACAGTTTTGCTTAGTTTACAATAAAGACAAAGATACAACTCAATTGATCCCTTAACGGTATATTCAAGAAGTTAATAATCTATATATTCATACCAATAACACATACAACGATATAAACAACCTTATCAAATTGTAAACAAATTAAACAAAGACATATATGTATACATTTTTTAATACATTTTCAAATTTCAATGATGCCTAATGCTAGATGGCCCTAGTCGGTAAAGAAAGTCGGCTCATTATTTTAAAACCCATAATTTTGTAAGGTTTCTTTCTTGGGGCGGCAGAGACTACTTCATCAAGCAACAAAATGGACGGCTAGTACAAGACGAATATGACCTACTTTATCTAGCCTCTGTGTCTAGCCGTCCAATTATGGCCAACAACAACATCAAAGTGCGTTAAATCTAATAAAAGTGTCTTCTTTTGGTATCCAATAGTCCGGGTTAAAAGAACACTGAGCCAAGGGCACGGTAGATCAGGTACGGGATTGTGGTGACTTAGTTTTGCGAGGGGCTATTGGTCCTTCGAGGATAGTCAAGGAGTTACTGCATATCTCTCTGGAGATGAAAAGGTATTAAAAAAAACCTGCCAGTTTAAGACGTGCATTTTGGAACTGATATCAAGAGTCCAAAAGTCATGGCACGGTTTTGATGTTGAAGTATTAGTCTGGCAAATAGTCCTAGCTGGGGCCAGCACCCACGGGAAGGTTTTTGCGAACATGTGGGGTTACTGTCTTCTAAACGAAGTGACAAACACTAACGTGGAGTGGCATAACTAGGATATTTCCTACAGTTATACACCTTTTTCTAAAAGCACCAAATTTGGCACCAAGTAAATAAATCATTTTGAATAGATGTTGATATGGCGGCATTAGTGACTTGAGGCAGTATTTGATTTTTTGAAAATTCAATGTGTGCAAAAAAAAATAATTACACGATTTGTTATTATTAGTACAATCTTATACGGCAGTTGATTCAGGGATATCACATTGCATTTCTATGCTGTACTCTAATCAATGTTGATGAAACTTGCTAGTGGAGAGGTAATTGATGTCGTGTTGTCGTAAATTATATAGCTGCTATGGATACAGCTACAACAGTATGCCAGTTGTTTACTAAGAGGTTCTAATAGTTGGAATATAAACAATTATTTCTGAAGTCGAGTTTTGTGGGATTTTTTTTCGGGGGGCTGGGTATTTGTTGACAGTTGTTGTGGTAAGACGGCCTTATAGATGTGCTGGTTATCTGTTCCTCCTCGCCACTCACTGCCTTGGTATTTTAGTACAATTTTGTGAATTTGCATATACTTAAATTTTCTCAGGGATAGTTTTATTGTGTGGAACGATACCAATGACTTGTAGCTGTTTTGCAGTGTAAAGTACAATAAAATAAAATTTAAATAAATATTGAATGCAATAAATCAATAATGATATAAAATGTGTTTGTCGTGAGACTGGTTGGAGAGGTTGCAAAGCGGTATTTTCATGGTACTTTCAATAAGGTGGAAAACAAAAATCACTGAAAAACAGTAGGTGATTATTTCTAGTATTGATTCTTAATAATAACCTCTTCTACATAGACAATCCGATTATGGCTACTGCACTCTACGGAAGTTCAATTTCTGTGCCTTGAATTCAAGGCAAGATGAAGCTTTTTTTGCCGCAGTGTGGCGAGGGGTTTATAGTGGCAGACTTAACACTTTGGCCACATTACGTTCATCACAATGATGAAAGAGCATACCCAAAGGCACGGATGCATTATCACATAATGACTGCTATACCGTTTACCGTAGTATAAGCCCCAATCAAAAATTGACTTGACCTCATTTGGGGTCAAACGAAAAAAAATCTGAGAAAAAATAAGCAAACAGTACCGGCATTGAGAATTGTATGGAAAGTTTAGAGTTCAACCTACGAGCAGCAATTCACATGCCACATTCAGTATTTGTAAAACTTGATACCTGAGGAATAGTGTTTATAAAGGATGCATGCATACAGCCATTGTAGTCTTACGCCGTTGCATACAGTTGCAGGTGGTAAGACGGGGAATACTTTTGACACGTTTGACCTTATGCTATAGATTTGATAACATTGGGGGAGCAGGGTTCTCCAGACTCCTAAAAAGTTCAAGATAATCAGATTGAACCACAGTAATTTCGTTAAAGAAAACTGTTTTTATTTGTATCTACTCGCCGAAGTAGTCTGTAAAAGATGTGATGTGATTTTTATCAATGACTTTTTCTGTCACTGTTTAAAGGAAACTCCTAATGCCAATATCAGCAAGTGCTAGTGCAAGTGTATAGGGTAAACATTCAATCAAACTATCAATAACAGTATCAGCAAGTGCTACATGCACAGGGTGACTTAATTCGTAACTCTATCACAGAGCTACGTAGTGTCTGAAAGGGGGCCAAGCTTTGAAGAATAAAAAACATTGTCCATAGAATGAAGCTATATCTGTTTACAGACCACTATTCTAATGTGTTTTCTTCCCCACAGCAGTAACAAATATTGCACTTGACAACTTCCTCTGAAATTTGACAATATTGGCACCCTGGGCGAAGTCCCAGTGAAGTAAAGGACCTTGGCATCAGGTACACACAGGAAGAGTTCAAGTTTCTTTTTTCCAGTTCTTGGCTTTAGGTTTTATGAAAGTATCAATTGTTAAAAAATGGGTTTTGTAAAGTAACGTTTTGATTAAAAAAAAAGGCCAACGTGTTCTTTAGATGTATCACATTGAACCATTCATGTGTCTAGAAATGTTCATACTCCGTATTAGTTAGTTTGAATTCCCAAAAGGAAAATCTAACTTTCTATTTACTCCAAAAAGAAATTTCTTCAAAAGTTATAAACACGCGATAAATAAGTAAATCATGTTGCCCCTGCCACGAAGCTGCGGGAAACCGTTCAAAAGCAACGCTGAGCAAATTTGGTTTATCAAGCAATCATGTTCTTCAGCAGTTTTAACTTGCACCGTTGATCATAAAATGTGCTTCAAACTTTGAGGGGAAAACAGATGCCTGTGTTTTCAGAGGGTACAATTTGTTGTCTATGTTATATCCACTAACTATTTACCCAAGGTTTAAACTCTGGAATAAAATCTGTACTAAATTCCATTACAGAAACCGTGTGGGAAAAAACAGACAAGTGAGTTTTGACCTTCATGGTCTAAAGTCGAGTTGTCCTCCAAAAGCGCATTGCACCATTCACTAAACATTTGCCTTGCATGCACTGGGTGCAGTTAAACCATGAATAGCCGAACCCTCTAGTGCCTGCAACTAACACTCGAGAGTTTTTCTTTATTTTTTATCCCTCTATTCAAAAGACATTATTGTTGATTTTTTTTTACCACAAAAATACAACCAAGAACATCTCTATAGCAACCACGGGTCATTTAACTCGCCCACAACCACGCATTGTGTTTCTTCATTCTTTTCTTATTGTTAACGTGAACACGTCCCAAACCCATACTTTGTGCACTTTGGGTTCAAGGCCCAGCCTTTCCCAGTTTCAAAATGTCAGTTAGAGTTGTAGAGTGGTAGTTTATGTCTGCGAATGCAGTTACAAAATAACAATTTCCGCACACTTGGCTTTATCAGATACAACGTTATAAGTTAATAGTAAATTCGGTGTTAATGTTTTTATATTATCGACACTAAAACAATTAAGTTGAGAAGTTTGAGAAAAACAAAACTATTGTAATTACTGATTGTGTATAGGTTTAAAAACATTTACCGATGGCAGAGAAACTTAATTTTACACTGAACTAATTGAACAGATCACTAAGTTCCGTTAAAGCTTTTAGTGAATTATACGTCTATGCTATCAATATAATTTTCAAATCCCTTTATTGTTGATGTCCGTTGCTTTACAAATGCATTTAGTTAGCAAGAAGAGAAGCACTTATCCAATGGGTTAAAACAAACTCAAACTAAATGGCATATCCACAGGACTTTTAAAAATAGTCTTCGGAAAATAAAGTTATTTTGCACACCTCGAAAAGAAAAAGGTCTAGAATCATCTTCAGAAAGAATGCACAATTTGAAGGAAAATGTTGTTTTTATTAGCAAACAATTTTAGTAAGATACTAATTGTCATGCGACAGAACGAGCACAATGAAAATATTATTAACTTGGAATGGGTAAATTGTCCGTACTCCGGAGACTTGAATACGGACCTCTGGAAGTCCCATCAGACTTGTTGGGATCCTGAGATAATTATTGGATATTGATGACGTTATAAACGTAAGATGACGACATCTTGAAATAATTTACCGCGGGTGACGACATCTTGAAAGTAGGGTGTCGTCTTCCCACTCGGCAAAACGACATCCTGAAAGTAGGATTGCACACGAGATTAATTATCTGATGAAGACGACATTCTACTCTCAGTAGTTTCAGGATGTCATCATCCCGAGATACATTCTCTTGAGAAGCAACATCCTTCTTTTGTGGACATCTTAAAATATGTTATCTCAGGATCTCAATAAATTGGATGGCACTTCCAGAGCACCGTACGTGAGCACATTGTGTTCGAAACTTCTCAATCCGGTTCTTTTCAGAGCCAAACACGTCTCCGAAAGGAGCTTTAACCGACTCATATCTGAGGAAGTCATGGATTAACACTGAAGTTCCAAAACCCAAACAAGGTTCTTATTATATTACCGTTCCAAATTATAACCAAGTAAGTTCACAAAGCATAAGAGTATTTGATGTCATGGTCACATCTGGCCACATGCATTAAACAACGATAACTTAACCATACTTTAAGATGATTGAATAACCAGCATAAAGTTTACCAGTAATTATGATAAATAGCCCCATACTCCATGGGTTTAGCCGAGTTGTAATGATTAGTAAATCGGCTGGGAAACCCTCAAGTCACCCTTGCTTATTATTTATTGTGTTTTTCATGGTGAACCGGCAGCCATTTTGTTTTTCTATAGTTATACAGTTTAACCAAAGCGAGGGTTAAGGTTAAAATAGTCTGATCCCGTAAAATGGAACAGAATTGCCATTGTTGATACAGGGAGCCCGACGGTGTCATACTCGTGACGTAAATTCCCTTTAAAAAGTTTTAAAAGAGTCTTGATGAAAATACTCGCCACAAAGGTTTTCTCTTTTCCATTCAAGATATTGCTTTTCAGGCAAGATTGTTCATCAATGACACGCAGTCTGCAAAATTACCTGTGTACTGAAACCTAATGATGGTAAACTACTGTTACCATTAAATTAAGTGTATTTTATAGTTTTAAGATAAACACTACAATTAACTCATGGCTCAAATTTCAAGTTCAAACTGAATCACTGTCCAAGATTTGTCGGGATTACTTATGATATTTCATATTTCGATTTTGGACAAACAAAATAAGAACATGGGTATTGGGTATTAATATTCTAGCACATGGATATATCATGCGGAAACTTTCCCCATAATTAGCACACACTTACATCTAGTCAGATTCCAGATTAAAATTACACGGTAATTACTCTGTACAATATTGATACCAAAATTCGGTTGACTGAGTTTTGGTGGCTCTGAAGGAACATTGCAAAATAATTATTATTATTTGTTATGTCGCATGGTTGCGACTTGCAGAGTCCCTTGCACAGGGTCATCCTTGGTACTGAATACATCCAGCCCTGTAGGACAGTCATCTACAGTGATGCTTGATACATTGATATAACCAACAGATGTGCTTGGCATGCAGACAGTAGAAAACAGCACACGCTATCCCATCATAGGGCAGATATATCATATTTCATAACTGCCAATCAAAAAATACTACACTGGTTTTTTCTTGTTCGTTCCGGTGTTGACTTGAAAGTATTGTGCATAAGTTTGTGAAACTTTTTTTTCAGAAACTGATTTTGTCTTTTGTCAATTTCCCTGACCTATACACAATTATTTTGTCAAACTAAAAAGGAAGAGTTCTTTCTGGTTCCTTACAGCCTCGGAATGGTATCATTGATTTAAACAGAGAACAAACAAAATGGCGATACTAAACTAAAGATATACCGAGGTTTACCGTGAAATAATGGGTACATTAAACGGACCCTTGTAGACTAATTAGGCAATTTTGTATGTATTCAGGAAATTAGTAAAAACAAATACCTCACACTTATTGTTGTCACAAATTGTCTCGTTAAATTAACTTGCATAGACGTAAATGAGTGTTATGTCAGACACAATCCGGTAGTGTCACTCAAACTACAGCAATTCAAGTTAATCTTCCAGTGTATAGGTCTACATCTTTTTCCAACAATATCATTTGCGTTTTTAAACAAATGGACAAGACCGCAGTAGCTTTGAATGCCCCGTTAACAGCTATGTAACCATCCTATAACATTAAATCCAATGTAAGTACATT
This sequence comes from Pycnopodia helianthoides, assembly GCA_032158295.1. Classification (NCBI taxonomy): domain Eukaryota; kingdom Metazoa; phylum Echinodermata; class Asteroidea; order Forcipulatida; family Asteriidae; genus Pycnopodia; species Pycnopodia helianthoides. The sequence goes on from CM063243.1 coordinate 35,550,298, forward strand.
TCTATTGAATTTAAACTCTATCCCTATACTTATTGTGCAAGTCAAAAAGCACCCACAAATAAAACCACAGCGGTAAAGTGCAACAAACTTTGGAGTTGGTCATATCAACTGGATTGAATCACTTGGATTGTAACAAACTCCTTCTTGTCTGCAACTTGATATGCTTCATTGCACCTTGCTGTGGTTTTATTATCGCTCTCATGACAAAAATACATATTGTCACAATGTGTACATGTTGATACAAACGCTTTACTCAACCCTGACTACAATGCATCTTGCATGCACACCGTGGCGTAGGCGTAACAATAGCTTTATGGCTTTGAAAACTAACACTTACAAACTGCAATCATTTTTCCGAATAGCTCACCACTTCAACAATTATATGAGCCTAGTTCAAATACACACTTATATAATATCCAATGTCCAATAGAGAACGTCTCGGAAAAGGGAACATGTCTTGTATCAAAATAAATAGTTATTTGTCTGATTTCTTATCTGGGGCTATTACTTGTTGCTGCTTTACGCTGATACAGGGATCTTACTATCTCTTGATAAACTGATTATTCTGAGGGTAGTAAAAAGTGATTACTTGTTTGTTAGGCTTGTCTTTAATTCTATGTACATGTATTTGTTTGGATCACTTATCTGGCAGAGTCGTTTCTCCGTACTAGAAGCATATGGAGTTAGCCTATGAGTCTTTTTCAAGTTGGGTTGAATAAAATTAATAATTTTTTGGTAAATATTCACACCTAAAATGCATGAGAAGTAGACGCTCTATATGATCATTATACGTGAAAATCGCAAATGTTTTCTACAAGTTGTATAACAAATATATCGCTTTCCGTTATTATCTTAAAAGACTTCCAAAATTGTCCGGGAACTGACCGCTCGGGGACTGGACAAGTTTAGCCCGATAGCACCGAACTTGATGATTGTTCAATTATTACTGTGTACTATTTCGACCCCGTGGTAGTGAACTATATTCCCAGCGTAGGCGAGTAATATTGGTAAACATCAGATGTTTAAGAATGTTAAATGACCCCCCCCCCCCCCATAAAAAGAAACCCAAAAGCAGCTAGCTTGTTAATCATTACCTGGGTTGACATGACTTCATGCCCTCTGTTTTGAAAAGATCGATCTGCTTACAAAGTTAAGCGGTTTAAACTCCCTTGATTTTTTTCGGGTCGTCTTTACTCACCTCTCACAAACTGCTCTCAAAATAAATAGAGTTGTAAGGGTGACACCCAAGAATCGTAAATCAAGTAGGTTGGTTTGGGCATGGAGTACTATACCTCCATGGTTTGGGTAAGATGTCACCTCTATGGTTAAGATGTGCTATAATGTACCTTGCTTTAGGAGTTTTGCCTTTTAATTAATTTCGTATCACATACACACAATAGATCAATATCGACTTGTGTGAATGAAAGCATTTCTTGTGTTTGGTTTAGGCTGTGTCTCCGTTTTAGAGTAAAATTTGTATCGTGTTGTGGTGGCAAATTACGGGAAAATCAAAAGTAGAGGTTAGACTAAACAAACTGGAACTGAAACATTTGGGAAATTACCCAATGTCCCCGGCATAATAAATGAGTTTCAGCTCTCTTAATTATTTGCTTCATTAATGAAAACTCTGTCCTCGTCATGAGACTGAGTTTGTGTTTGTTTATTTAAGTATTTCTTGAAAAGTATACAACTTTGCAAAGAGTTTGCACAGTGAGTTTGATTTGCCTGAATTCTTTTCTTAATAAACAGAAGAAAACAAAAAAAGCAAGCTATGGCCCTTAAAGGGAAGGTATACGATTGTTAATCACTCTAAAAATGAATGGCAATAAAAACTTACTTGGTTAGAAGTAAAACAACTGTCGATAGTATAAAGCATTATGAGAAATATTTCAATTCAAAATAATGTGGATATGGAAAAAGGTGTCAGTTTTTATCACCAACAATTTAAATCTGAGAAACGTTTCTGTCAGAAACGTTTCTCTGATTGTATATTCCTAAAAGGGATTATTCTTCATGCGTGGACATAACTGCTCCAGATTTTTGGCGATATCTCAAAAACGCTACCACCTTTTAAAATGAAACTTTCACAGGTTAGTTTTATTGTATATATCTACATTTATCTAGGATTAAAACAATCAAACGGTTCCAAAAATTAAAGGTATACTTTGCCTTTAAAGACGTCACGTAAGACAAACATTTTAAAGCAGATTTTAAAAATATCTGGGGAAAAAAATTGCACGCCTCGCTTAGCATGAAAATGATGACATCGTAAAGCCATTTCGTGGGTTTGGAAACTCACAACAAGTTTCATTAAAAGCGCTTTGGTTCAGTTGGTCTTTTCAACCAGGTAGATGGAAATTTAAATAAGCTTTGTATGTGTGCACACAATGTATTGTGGCTGAACCCCGGGCATGCCGTGTACATGCGCGATGATTGCAAGGTCTTTACCTTGTACCACGAAGCCACTCCTACGCTTACGTTACTAGACGGTATGAGTACTTGTGTGTTAGAGCAATGTAGACACACACATCAAACCAGTTATACACTGCACTGAGAACTGGTGCGAGAAATGAGTACTTTGTCGTGAGCGCTGCAACTTCGGATCCCGCTTCATCGTGAGTGAATTTTTATTCTCTTCTTGAAGAACTTTAATCGGAGATATCAGGTGTGATTATTGGGTTAAAAGGAGGACATAAAGATGGGAAACCAGGAAAGTGCTTCGGCCGGTTTTCACGCTGAAGGGTCGGTGTCGGTCTCGGGGGCCGCTGACGCCGGAGCAACCGTGGAGAGCCAGGGCCAAGCCCATGGGCCGCCTTCACCGAAAAAGAGACGTCTGAGTTTCAAGGGGTTGCGAAAGGGATCATCATTTCGACGGTCGTTTCGACTTCGGCGGAGTGGACGGGACAAAAATGCCAAATCTAAGAAAGACGAGGGAATCGAAATGGAAGGGGGAGTGTCCGGAGGAGTGTCCGCCGAGATTGGGGCCGGGGCTGATGGAAAAGCGAAAGGATCTGTGAAAGGAAAACCGGGTAAGTGGTCCAACTCCAGACACATTCCATCGCATTAAAACACTGTAAATATTTGTAAACAGTTTGTAGACTGATATTAAGATGTTACACCGTCAAACAGGGTTCTGTTTTCTGCCTAACCGATATAACCTTGAATGGTTCAACACACAACACACTAAGAATTAACCAAAGACTGTCTTTTAGAAAGGTGACACACCCCAGTTGAGGTTTGGTATGCGACTTTGCTGAAGTACTGCGGGGGCCCATTTAGGGGTAGTGCCCCACTGGAATGTATACAACTAAAATGATTGAACAGAGCGGTCTAAAACAAGATATGGTTTTATAGACGGGGAAAATGTGTGTTTTTCCTTATAAAAACATGTTCCATATTTATGAAATAGAAAATGGGGCTGTATGGAGTTGTTGTGACGTGCTCGCGCAATGGTTACATGAGTCGCGTTGCAGCTATCCTTACAGCTGCCATGCGACATTCCATACATTATTGGCATGTTGACGAAATACTGGTTGTGCTTTACTCTTGGCTTAACCAACTTTAATTAGTATTCTTAAGGTTGATTTCGCACACACGAAGCCCCATAAAACATGAAAAGCTGTGCCGTTGCTCTCAGGTTGTTTTGAGTGTATGGATTGCTTCGGTTCATTTGTACGGTGAACTTGTTTTCAAGAACCAGAGAGCGTAAAATTACGTTGGCTAAAACCTCAGATTAAATAACGTTGTTGGTGAAATTTAAACTTATATTTTGAAATGCTAGTTCTATCTCCCTGCTGTGATGAACAGAGAAAGGCTTCATTTATTAATTCATTCTATCACATTAGCATACATTTTTCAGGGTTTGAAGTTTTTTGCTTAAAGTTGTTACATAATTCTGCTGAATGTTACATCATTCTGCTAAACAGATAATTTTACAAAGGAGCGATGGCATTAACTTTGAAATTCACAATGATGCTTTATAATGTTTTCAAAAAATGTATTTTGAGTTTAAAATGCGTTAAAAAATCATTAGAATGAAACAAAACTGAACATAATGTAGGCTGCCTTGTTTGATTCACGTGTTGCTGAAGAAGCGTATCGTTTACCATGGCGTAAATGAATTTTGGCGCCATTGCTGGTCTTAGCGAATGCAATTGAATTGCAGGTATTTGTTTATTAAATCGATAAAATTGATCTGTGGTCAGGACCTGATGGTCAACCCAAGGAGAGTTTAATTGTAGGCGAGACACAACAAGTCACCCCATCTGGCCACACATACCTCACTCAAGGATCAGGGGGGTGTGTTCCCAAAGGGTAGAAGTGTTTTCCAAATCCATATACTAAACTTTCACCTCATCCCCCTTAAAAGAAAGGAGGACAAAATACGATAATTTGACTTCAAAGCTCTGTATTCAAAGTAACTTGATCTATAGACACAGAAACACCCGCCATCTATAATGTGTCAAACCAAACAACGTTTTAAACATGGCTGGGAACATTCCATTTTGTGGGTCAGGGTAATCTTTAAGTCAGAAAGCGATTCTTCGAGTAGGCTCTTGTCTTGTACAGAACATTTTTTCAGTTTGGCAGGCGCATGTAAAGTTCGTTGAACTTCGGTATCAGTACGTTGGTCATTTTAATGTTATCAATGTGTGGTTTGTGCGCTTATTCCTTGATTTTGCTCAGTTATTAACGATGGTTAACCAAGTAGTAAATTTTTTTGGATACGCATTTTATATCTCTACAACTTTTATGAAACATAAATTAGCCTATACAACTTCCTGTATCATCTTGCAATAATGAATTTAATTAGACAAAGTGTCAGCTAACTGCGTAGACCCTTCACCTTTATCCAATAACACGACACAGCTTTAGAATCAGTTGGTTTCACTTTTGTTTCGATTGTCAAAACAAACTGGTGCCTGGAGGAAGGGGCGTGGCCCCCAGTCTGATGAACGGGCGAGTTTGCTGAATTTCTGTTATGTGCTTAATTTCGGCAGCCTGTTAATTTCATTAGCCAAACTCTGTTATAGTCTGAGGTACAGCGAGGAATTGTCTTGTTTTAATTTGCCATAAATGTTAATGATCTCATGTAAAGTTGCAAGACGTCATTGGAACATAACGGCGCTTCAACACGGGATGTACGGTAGCCATTTTTATTTGTGTTCATTAAAATTGAAGTATCCCAAGTGTTATGCATTTCTGTATTTGTTTTTACCAGTGCATACAGCGAGTATGGCAAATATGGTGCTGGTTTAAAATAACCATTAATGTATGTAAATTTGAGTGCATCAAACATTTCCTCGAACATTCTATTTGAGATGTTAAAAGTTGATGATTTCTTTGACAAATACATGTACGTAACAAATTACTTTCAACATCTGTGAACTTGTAGTAACGAACTCTGAATTGCGGGATTACAATTAGGTGTTTCCATTTAGTTATAGTTCTTATCGAAAAACCTCGATTCTCAAACCTCAGTTTTACTTTATGTTATCATGGCCTATGACTTACCCTTCGTTACAGAAAAACCAACTTCAATTTTAGACTTCTAAGGGAAGATTATATGATTATTTCCATTAAGTTTGATGTACTAATTTTCAGAAAGAAATGAAGTTTTCAAACTTAGTTTTTTTTAGTTTCCTATTAATTTTGTTGATGTTTTTGTTCAAGTCTTTTGGAAGACTTGTGTTATCAAGAGAAACACACAATATCTATTGACAGATTGTGCTTTGAACTGTGTGTGCGGGTGTTGAAATTCACCCCATGCTAGATTCAAGAAATGACATTTTCTTATCTGCAATTCCAATTTAAAGGTCGTGTCAAGTAATTGATTGAAACAAGGAGTTGTTACATGCCTGTAAATTCTAGTGTGTAATAAGAGCCTTGTGTAAGTTTGTTATGTCGAAGATCTCTCGCTGTGAAGGTGACGCAGTTTCAAAGCAGAGGCTAATTAAAGGACTATGTTGTGTTTAGTTATCATGCAATTATGCAGAGGTGATGGCAGTATCACTCCAATGGGTACCGACCCCCATAAAGGTCCTATCAGCGGGTTAGCTGTATAATCTAATCAGGATGGCTTATAGAGGGCGTCTTTATTGATGCACGAGATCACATAAAGTAAAATCATAAAATGTAAATTTTGACAATTAAAAAAGAACCCGTTTGGCCTTGTACCAAAACGTCGTGTGTCGCTTCGTTAACTTCAATTGCACACTTTCGAATTCACCAACTTACAGAGATATTTCATGTACTTGTGTGTCTCATTTTTTACAAGATCTCAAACGCTAAATCTGTCTCTTCGCGCAAATACAACTTTTCACAGATATTCTGATTTTACACTTGCTTAGTAGTGTATGCCAAAATGCGTATAGGCTTATATTTGTTTGCTGTCTGGCCATTTTGGGTGCCTGTCTGCTTACAACAATACCTTTAGCATATTCAAATACTTTGTCCTTGATCAGCAAAAAGGCAATGCCTTTTCATCGCTGATGATTGAAAAGAGAATTTCAGTGAACATTGCCACAAACTTTAGAGTGCACTTTTGTTCGTATTGTCCAATCAAACAACGTTTCTCCAACATCGTTCAGATCAACTTTCTGATTCCAAAAGTCACGTTCAGTCAAGAGTCAAATAAATTATGAAAAATAGTATCCTTTGTTAGTTTGGCTGTTTTGACTGGGGATAAAGGCTGCAACATTTTGGTTCGTGCGTTTTTTGTTACCTCAAGATTAAATTTCCCGGTTTTCTTTTCTTACCCGCAATAAGGCTGTGCTGAAAATCCAGGTTCGAAGTTGACCCATAAATTAATGTCAAAATTACTCATGTGTTATATGAGTTTGGGAACAACAAAATTCTCCACGCAGACACATAATGAATGTTGTTGCAAATGAAGATTGGTAAAAAGATTGAATGCTTTGAAATTTTCCCGGGACCGTTGAGGTAGATGTCAAATTTTTTTATGCTAGAAAAGGAATCCTTTTAAAAGTTTTTTTTCCGCTTGAACCCCTCTCCCCACAAAAAAAAGACCGCTACACGTGACTACTTTTCATAAAGCTTGTAAACACACATTTCCTTAGGCAAAAAAATAAAATGCTTACCAGAAACCGGAACTAGCTTAACTGCAATGTAAATTACAAGTGACTGGTGCCCCGTCACATCGTCTAAACAGCTTACATGAAATCCCCAACAGATCGAAAAACGTTTAACCATAGCCTTGGAAGAAAGATGAGCTAATTAAGAAATAAATATAAAATTTTGATCGTCAACAATTCTGTAAAATATGTAGTTCTTGATCTGCTTTATGTTGCTGCGCTCTCACTCTAGTCTCAGTGGATCGTTTCCATTCCTTCCATCACTGTACCAAAACTGAGACTGGAAGGCACCGACAGTCTGGCCCCCCTCTTTACGAATGGTATAGACGTATTATTGTCATTATTGTGTAAGCAAGGGATTAGACAAAAATGACAGGTGATCATCAACCTTTATTTGCTATTACCACAAAATCAATTTTCTGTTTAACATTATGTAATGTTCTTAAAAAGCTGGCGATGTGCATTATATCTCACGCATCCTTATGAGTTTCCCCACCAAGCGGGTACCTCACACTCTGTTTTATTGAAAGTTGACTTTAGCAAGGCTAAACATACACTCAATTCAAAGCTAGGGACATGCTCTACGCAAGCCAGTGCATAAATCACATCAAACAGTATATACAAACATCAGTTCATCTTTACACATCTTTGTTAATAAACACAAGTCTGCTGAACTGCACGAAGAATGTCAAACTAGGTTAAAGGGAAGGTGTCTTAGACCCACTGCAAATATAGCGGGATTTATCTGAAAGTTCATATACTGAAAAATGGGATATCAAATTATAGTTTTATAATGAAACTTGAAACCACTATGTCACGTGATTCCTCCGTGTGGTACTAGAAAGAAGAAAACAAATTCTGATGAGACAACTCTTTGATTTATACCAATTTGCCGTAAAAAGTTTGAGCTCTTCATTATTGTTGAAAGAAAAGTGTTATTGTTTTTCTTTAAAATGAGAAACCCTCTTCCCATCCTCTAGTTTTCAATTAACGCACCATGTGAAAATTGTTATAAATTTGTTGGTCACGTAAACGTTTATGGATTGATAATTTTACGTTTATTTGTGGCTTATTTCGATTGCGAATGCGACAGACGTAAATACTTTTTGGGGATTAGTGCTTGTTCGAATTTAAGTATCACATTTTTGTTTCGATAATGACCAGTAGTAATCCTATACTTGTTCTTTCAGTAAATGGCTAGCTGTGTGAACGAAATAATCAGAGTGGCCGTTCAGCTTCCATTTCTGTTAATATTTACAATTTATATGATGTATCCAAAAGTATGTTAAAGTGTTTTTCTTCATCTTCTGTGTAATTTTCTTCAGCAAATAACTTCGAAAGTAATTGAACTGGCAGGTAATACGTCTAAAAGTGGCATGTTTTTCACTTATGAGGAAAACAAGTTAATCTGTTTTCTTAATTGCTCTGTCGACTATTTAATTTTGTACTGCTTGTTATTCAGGGTCGTTAGGGAAAGCAGTTGTCATCTGACAAGGCTACCCTGTCTAAATAGATAAATAAATGCTACACCCCTGGGTAAGTTGTCATGGACAGCAGGTATCGGTTTGGTTATAGCCTTCTTAGATCTGTAACATCGTCAGCTTGCTTTGTACATGAAAATGACAATCTGACATAAATAAGATTCTTAGTGGGTGGACTCAACGGCCGGCGATCTGGCACCGATTGGCAGGGTTTGCCTACATCTTCTCTTCCAAATTGATTCATTAAAAATGACAGTCTTTGTATATATATCTAATCTTTAATTCGACCTTTTATATAGCACGATTTCTCTGAAATAGTCAGCGTTTGTTGTTGCGTATGATTCTATGAAGGCACACTGTGTGGGTGTTGGTCACATTGTTGTTGGATTATTTACGAGCTCACTAATCTCTACTGGGGGGACCAGACTACGCCTACAGATCATTCTGTAATCTTATTTATCCACCACGTAGTGTAATCAAACTTTTAAATATAAAATTGCTCACATTTATTTTTGAACGGAAAGGATTACATTTACATCTAAGAGGTTAAGCACTGGAGGCAGCAGTTGTGCAAATACTGCAACTTATCTACAAATCTAAAATCCCAACAATTTCACTTGTAAGTTTGTGAAGTTAAGATACAATATTGTTTTCCCGATTTGTCAAGATTATGTTTATAATCTTTGCCTATGTATATTGTATATTTACAGTTTGCATGGAAATGCTTGCCAAAATGGGTCAAAAGTTCGTAAGTATTGGGACAAGTTGTTTCCCTAAACAGCCCTCCAGCACCATGGCAACCTGTGAAACATTCCACCCATCCCACCCAGAAATGTGGCCTTCTTAAATAACTAGACTTGTGTTAAGTCGTCACAATGTATTGGCAAAGGTACATAACCCAACGCACTATCCCTTGGGTGTCGTAATACATAGCCACAAAGCCTTAATCCCTACCCCCCCCCCTTCCAGGGCAGCGAAACCATCCCAGCTGCCTTCCCATGACAGTGAAATTGGGAAACACATTAAAGGACCATTACTAATGACCTACAATATGTTGGGGACTTCTTGGTATTACCATCAGTGCCTTCCAGGATAATTGAAGCATTGACACACCCATTTCTAAATCGGTATGAGAGGGGATTACGGTCCTGGTTGATACAATCATGGAGGTAACAATTCAAACTGGCTTTGTGGATTACAGAGTGATAATGTAGATTAACCTTAGAGTTGAGCTCGTTCAAAAAAGATTAAAGGGATAATTATAGTATAGGCTTTTGGAAGAGTAAATTTATTCCCATTCCCTAAACCAAAAATGTCAACTAATTTGGTGATCACGTTCTACGATGAAAAAAAGGTGCATGTTTTCAGAATTTGTTGTGTAGGTTCTTATTTGGTTTCTATTGCTGAAAGTGAGGGGGTTTTCAAAAGTGTGACAGTGTGTCCATTGAAAATATTTCTCAAACATTTGTACTACTTTATTGTCAATGACCTTTACGATTGAAACGACACCACGTACAAAATTTTAAACGTAACCATGTTTTGACCCAAGGAAATCCTTCAAGAAAGACTCCGCTATATGGTCGAAACCCGAGGCCACATATTACTTCCATAGTTTAGTAAACAGTTTTCATACATTTAGCATTTAGGTCATTTAGTCTGGGAGAAAGATTGCTTCGAGCGAAATATTAACAATATGGTGCAGTTTTATTACAGCAACCCCTTTGCCTTTTTTCGAAAAAGATAGGAAAACTACTAAAATAAAAACAAACTGGCAAACCTGAAAAACGAATGAAAAACTGACACAATCTATCTTAAGACGTCTGAGCTGAGCACCGATAAGACGTATTGTTGAGAATTCTTGGTGTAGGCCTAACTTTAATAAGCAAGTCAGATTTGTAGTGAGGCCTTCGCTGATTTTGACAATTTTCACGTCGACAACTTTCTGACCTATTAACTACAATTTTACGTGTTGCGACTGAACAAGAATCAAGAAGAACACGGGGAGAGTATTTTAAAACAGCAGCCTTTCGTTTATTTACAACATGACCTTAAGAACCCAGACAGGTTTTTTGGTTCCCAGGTATGGTAAATTACGTCGGTAGCATTATGGAGTAACATGATGCAGAGCTCTGCCAACAGTCCAGCTGTGCTGTGGAACTCTGTTGTGCTCGGGGAGGTCAGGCCTTAGGATGGAACAGTGCCAAGTTGTTGTCAGTCTGGCTCCCTGTCTTCATAAACAACCTCTGATGGCGAGGGAAAGGGTGACTAATAGCTCACCCGATTTACAATTTTGGTATTCCATCATTTGGTGCTCGATATGGGGATCAGGGGGCATAGTGCTAACACCCCCCCCATGATGTTCCCATACTTAACACAATATTTTCCTCTTGTTTACAGAAGTACCCCTCTAAAATCCTCTAAAGAATTCCTGAGATTCCAAGGACACAATGGAGACACAATGAAGGGGGTACACCATGCCCCAATCGAGCACCAAATTTATGATATATTTTGGTCAAACAATTGGTTAAAAAAACGGTGTTTGTGTAAACCGTTCGAAATCAATTCATTATTATTGCAAGTGAGAGAGAAAACAAACAACCGAAACTTTATAACAATCTCCCCATTATCATACGAGATTCCCCAACTCTGAACACTTTCAAAACTAAATTAAAGACTCACCTATTTAGTTCAACTCCATGATTGCTTTCCTTGATGTTCATAAGATTTTTATAAAGCGCTAAGAAACACTTCGTATGAAGCGCTTTATAACCGTTGTTTATTTATTTTAAAACTAAAATAAAACAAACACAAATAGTAACCACATTAGACATAACGCCCGGCCGTATCCATCTTTGAGAACTAGAATCGAGTGAGCGATTTTCCATAGTTTCCCTCCCCATTGTTTATGAAGGCAGGGTGCCAGACTGACAACACCTTGAACCGATAGAATTTAGATGAAAATATGGATGAATGAAATTTGATTGAAGTCATCCCATAGGGGAAGCTTCACTAAAATTTCATTTTTTTACACCACAATTTCAGAAATGGCAGCCTTTTAATCCATCAACTTGCTACCAATTCGATATAATTGCAAAACACCTCCATTCATTAATAAACATTTATATTTCTTGAAACTGCAGAAATGGTTCACCCTCCCATAAGCCAATGTCGCACCTCAAATTAAAAAAGTCACGACCCATGAGCTTGACGCACCCTGGAAACAATCGACAAAGCAATCGAGGAAGTAATTCGTGAACTGTCTGTGATTATTATTTGAATAGTTGATGCCTGGAGTGGAAGATATACATACACAAAGTCCCAAATAACAGCGAATGCGTTCAATTGGACCATTTACACTCCATGAATGAACTGACAACAGGAAGTCTTTGATTCTATATCAGTGTCCTGATAATGAATTCGTTTTTTCCCAAGCTTGTGTTTTCGCTACTGTGCAAATTTTGTTCAGCGAAGAAATGGACTCAAATCGAACTATCATAGCAAAGCTACACCAGCATTTTGAGTCTCATATTCCCAAGGGAACGAGGTGGCATTTCATCAAATCTTTTGCGAGATTTGATACCCCGAAACCGTGGAGTCATTTTCCTTTCATTTCTCAATTAGATCATGGAGCTTTTAAAAAAAGGTTCTAGAAACGTTAACAATTTGCAGTGATATCTTTGGGAAAAGGTTTTAAAAAGAGGCTTTGCATAATATTGGTTTCACTTCATGCTACATCAAAAGCAAAAAACTTGGCTAAAAACTTGCCAGCGCCCAGATTTATTCCAAACTGTTGTTACCAGGGATTTTGAAAGGAACTTTGTCTCTAGAATGATCGTGTTGTTTGTTATTTTGAAAATGATCCAATGGCCCTCTGATCTGTCATAACAGCTGAAATGCTTGCATGCATAGTTCAAAGTCCGGCCATGGAAGATATGTCGCCATATGTGTTAAATATACATCGAAACGGCTTTGACCCTAAACAAACTGCCCAAATCGGGACAAATTCGGTTATATTTTAGAAAGGTCATAATTGGCTTATGTTTATGGGTGCGCATGTACGCGGCATCGTGAGAACCTCCGAGGACTTAATTCCGCTTTGATTTAAGTTTGACACAAGAATTTGTGCCCCCGCAAATCACGGGATCTGGGAGACTTTATGCCTCCTAAAAAATAACTTCTTTTTTGTTCATGGAGTTTCTGTTCCCAGTTCTAGTAACACAAGATTAACATTAGGTTGTTACCTCCATTGCACACTCGACCCAACAATGTTAGGCGCTTTCGTTTCTCTCGCCTTTTATTGAGTTTTCTGTGGATAATACGGTTATTTTGTTAAGGGTTCGGTTCTTTTGTCCTGCTGCATATGGGTATTTAAACACCCCTGCACAGCCACAGGTATGCCTGACATTCCTGCTGAGTTGCATGACAAAAATGGGACACAATTATGCAAAACTACATTGCGGTGTAAATCCGGGCGTCCGGTACTTCTTTTCAGAGAGCATGCGCCTGGTAATCCTATAGTCAAGTTGGGAAATCTTTTGGCCAGCGCCCTGAAAAAAGGAGGGAAGGTATTGAGTAACAGTACGTGCACTGTGTAAACACGTAGGCCTTTACTGGCAGGGGAGTTGCACGGCGGATTACTGAGGCACTACTACTGTACTTCAGGGGAACTTTGCCACTGAAAAGTGATCACACGTTCTCGAAGAGTTCGTAATGGAATCCGTAGGGGCAAGCCTCGTTACTTCTGGCCTCGAATTACCACGCTAAGAAGGGACTGCTGACCAATGGCGTTGCTGCTGGTGTGACCGCTAGACTGTGCCAAATTATAACCCGGACAGTTTTCGTTTAGGAATGCCAAGAAGGCGTTGATCGTGTGAAAGGACCACTCTGTTTTAGGGTCCAACTCAGGAATTCGACCCTGGTAACTGTGCTTGTGGATTTCTCTTCTCGTGTCGATCGTAGGCCTGTACCTACCCTCAGCTAAATCTACCAAAATGTTTAAATCTGAGATTAACTTCACCATGCCGAAGACGACAGGTTAGTATTTCGATTTTACGTTCACTAAATCACCATCAAACTTGAATGTCTTGAGAATTGGGAGTAAACTCAGATCATGCTAGTTTCATTAGGGTTTGGCGCAAGTTTGTTGTGTTAGTGTTTGAAAACCTTTCTTCGTTCAGTCTGTATTAAGGTGGTATGGTGGGGAGTGTCAACTCTTTAAAATGTTTCTGGAGATCAACGTAGAAAAGATACCTAATTGTAAAAGGTGGTACCCAACACTACGGTAGTAAGCAGTGTGTTCAATTTCTTCATGCAATTCATTGGAACATGGGGGACTATGGCATTACTGTGTGGGTGTATGGTACAGTGTATGAGTTTACGTAGGGAGCTTCGTCAATAGCGCAAGGAGGGCTGGGGTGTGACCAAGGCCAGTCAACCATGTTACTTACTTGAATAATGCATGTTCACTTCGCCCATGGAGGTAGCCTCCACTATAACTAGCATGCATACTTATTCTTGTAAGTCTTTCTTTATGTAGATCTTATTCTGCCTGTTGTGTGCTGCATTGTTGAAGCTCCATTCTGTTGACTTGTTATTGGCCAATCGTCCAGCAATAGTAAATGTTGGGGGAAATTGTACGACTTGGGGAAAGTTTGGATTGAAAAACTGTTTCAAAAATAACGAACTTTCTTCTTGTGGAATAAAGATGCTAAATTGGACCAACAATTTGTCACTAAGTCGGGTCATATAAATGAGTGAAAAAGCAGTGGTCAGATGCAGCACCCATGAATCTTCCCCCTCTTTTACACTTGTTTTACACCAATCCGATATATATAGCCTTTGTTTTCAAAACTGTCACAACATTGGACTTTCATATACAAGGTAGAAGTTATCAGATTGGAAAAATCTACAGTGGTTCTGTATACAGCTAGTTTAAAGGGTGCTTTGATAATGAGCACTTGAAGTTTGTGAAACTCAATGGTATTGTGAAAAAAGTACAGAAAGCCAGAAGGGATGTTCTTGTTAACAATGGACTATTGTTGAAAGTCAAAACCATCTGGTTTTTGACAAAAAATGTATTGTAAGTTGTACTTTGGAAGCAGTGTTGTGTTCCTTCACCCATGTGTTAGTGATGTTCATTTAATGAAAGCTTTAAAACCCAGTCCTCCAACAATAGCCAACCACAATCCAACTGCATGTTTAGATTTATTGTGTTGGTAGAGCACTGCAATATTGTTTGCACACTAATTATAAGCTGTATATGGGATCAGACATCACCATAATCAGAGTCCAACAGTTCCTGAGTTCTGGTGTTGAATGGTTAGAGCATGGTGAGAGCATAGATGAAGGATCCTAGTAAATCACCTAGGGGTAACCAGGTCTGATACTTTATGAAGGCAAAGAAATCAAAATTGCCTCACTGGTCATTGCCTTGGTGCCATTGAAAATGTAGTACACTACAGGTGCCCTTTTACTTAATAGGCAAAACTGCATTGCCTTACAAAGTTACAATAATCATGGAGATTGAAGCTTCAGGCTCTAGTTAGACTTAGAACTAATAATAATTTACTTATCCATATTTGGTGGGAAACCATAGCCCTTCTCTATGAAAACCATAGCCCTTCTCTATGAAAACCATCATAGCCCTTCTCTATGAAAACCATAGCCCTTCTCTATGAAAACCATAGCCCTTCTCTATGAAAACCATAGCCCTTCTCTATGAAAATCATAGCCCTTCTCTATGAAAACCATCATAGCCCTTCTATGAACCATAGCCTTCTCTATGAAAACCATAGCCCTTCTCTATGGGAAAACCAAGCCCCTCTCTATGGAAAAAACCATAGCACTTCTCTATGGGAAAACCAAGCCCCTCTCTATGGAAAAAACCATAGCACTTCTCTATGGGAAAACCTTAGCCACTGTAAGGGAAAACCACAGCCCCTCTATATTATGGGAACACCACAGCCCCTCTCTGTGGGAAACCACAGCCCTTTTCTGTGGGAAACCACAGCCCTTTTCTGTGGGAAACCACAGCCCTTCTCTATGGGAAAACCAAGCTCCTCTCTATTGGAAAACCATATCCCTTCTCTATGGGAAAACCAAGCTCCTCTCTATTGGAAAACCATAGCCCCTCTCTATGGGAAAACCAAGCTCCTCTCTATTGGAAAACCATAGCCCTTCTCTGTGGGAAACCACACCTTTCTTTATGGGAAAACCAAGCTCTATATTGGAAAACCATAGCCCCTCTCTATGGGAAAACCAAGCCCCTCTCTATTGAAAAACCATAGCCCCTCTCTATGGAAAAACCAAGCTCCTCTCTATGGGAAAACCATAGCCCTTCTCTGTGGGAAACCACACCTTTCTTTATGGGAAAACCAAGCTCCTCTATATTGAAAAACCATAGCTCCTCTATATTGAAAAACCATAGCCCCTCTCTATGGGAAAACCAAGCCCCTCTCTATGGGAAAACCAAGCTCCTCTCTATGGGAAAACCAAGCCCCTCTCTTTGGGATAACCATAGACTCCCCCCCCCCCCCCCCCGCTGTGGGAAAACAATAGCCCCTCTGTGGGAAAACCATAGCCCTTCTCCATGCTGAAACTATTTCCCTCATATGTGGCTGGATTGGGTCTTGCTTGTGGTAACCTTTAATTTGTTTAAAACTTAAGTTAAAGCATTACAGTCAACATAGATATCACGTTAAACCCATATCGCTCTCCTATCAGTAGAATGGAATTTGACAGAAATGTTTACATTTCTTTTGTCCTAAGTGCTACCAATTTTTTCCTTTGGGATATCTGTTTGCGTAACATGAAACTGTAAAAGTATGATAATAGTTACATACATTTTAATCTTCAGTGATAAGGTAAATTCCATAGCTAAGCTTATGCTCTTTGCAGTCCTCTTTTGTTTCTGAAACAAAACTTTATCACAAATATAATTTACAGCTGAGCTTTTAAGCTAAATGCTTTTTTCAGCAGATTTCTGAAACTAGAATTGGTTTCGCTGTATACCATAGTTTGCATTATCAAATAGTGTGCATATTTATTTGTTTTAAATGGAGAGCTGTAAAACTGTATCCATTCCCCCTTCTCGAACAAAAAAAAAATTATATAGGCAATGACATTTGTGTAATTTAGTTATGCATCCCCGAAAATAAACTTAGTTGGTTTCACTGGGAAAATCTTTCTTTAGGGGAATTATTGCGACTTTAATAACATTTTGTAGTTTCATTTGTTGTATCAGGGTAACTAACCCATCCACATACAACATGGTGCCCTGAGAATATCAATAATACAAAGACAAAGTGACATGCAGAACAAAACGTCAACTAAAAGGAGCAAATAGACAGTTCAGACAATTAACCTTTAATGTATACCCTGTTCAGACCAATTAACCTTTGATTTATTGTTCGTGACTGCCAGAAAATATTAAACAAAACTTATTTTCCAGCTCTGCAATACAATTTGTATAAGTTCTAACTTTAGTTTTGATAATTACGTAGGTTTCACTATTGACCAAATAGACTGAGTCTGTGTGTACCCATGGTGTAAAATCAAACATGCTAAATGACTTGCCAAACATTCAATTGAAATAGAGATGATATTAATATTGATATTAACTGAAGGTTGGATGGATCATCGACAAATTAATTTCCATTATTTACTTTTTAAACCAACTATGTGAGTGGAGATTTTTCTATATGTCAAGACCTTCTCAGGCCTGATATTTCTTTATGGAGGGAATTGCCTCCATGCCCTGAGTCCTTGCATTGGTGCCCTTAAAATGTTCCAGTAGGATTTAGAATTTCTAGATGTGTCCTTTACAAAGAAAAACTGCCATACCCTTACAGGAATAGGCCTTGGTCACGGAAACAAAATATGTTCATTTCTTTTTCCAAGAACCAGATGTCCTGTTGGAAGGGATTGGTTTCATTCAATGCAGGACATTGTGTTACCTCCAAATGTTGCACTATTTTGGCTTCAGTATTAAATAGTTGTTTCGTTAAATTGTTGCTCATTCGTGCTATGTTGAGGTCATCTTAAAGATTAACATCAATAGCAGAGTGCGAGCTCGGGAGATGCAAAACCTTTTTTTCCCCCTGAATCAAACATCTGTTTCAATCATTTAGATTTAGAAATACATGTAAAGGTCTGTTTCCTTCAAAAAAAAGTATAAACTTAGAGACATTGTTGACCAGTGAGTGCATTGTATTAACAACATAATCCAAAAGATGCTCTGCTAGCAAGGCAAGGGTTTTTTCAAATTAAAAACTTCACTAAGATACAGTGTACAAATAAGGAATTGTAAAGAACTTGGTAATTCTTGGACTATTCCATTGACTAAAGCCTCTTATTCAAGGTTTTTATCTGACGGAAAGGAATGTGTAAAGCTTTAAGAGAGGATTTAATAGCTTTAGCTTGTTATTGACATGATAACCTTCAGAAGGGGAGGTGATAATGAGCTTTCTTGGGTATTAACAACAGTACTATGAAATTGGCTTGTTTTTAAAGTAACTAGTGCGTTTTTAAGAATACTTTATTTGTTTTTCCTGTAGGTTTATAGTTTTAAAGTTTGACAATGTGTTCCATGTAAAATCTGGGTTATGTTATTTGTATAACCTCAAAACGGATTCAAATGGATTCCGGTATCCAGTCATGTAAAGAAGAAAATTTTGCATGAGTTATTTAAAGCTTTATAGCTTGAAATTGTATCAATTACCAATTAAAACAATAAGATGTTGAGCACTTTGGTGATACATGTTTTGTTTAGTTTATTAACTACAAATTTGGAATGTGCCATTTGAAAGTTCAGATATATTCATGAAAATATTACTATTGTTTAGTGCTAAAAGAAACTTACTTTTGAAAAAATCTGTTTTGGTCTGTAATAATGTCCACAGAAATCACCGCTATTTGAAGAACAAAAATGGCAGCCATGTTTATGTTTAATTTCCTTTATCTTTTACAGTTGTTGACTTGAAGGTAGCTGCACCGCTTGCGACAGATGAAACAGAAAACATGGACCTAGATGCTGATATTGATGATGGTAAGTTATTTATGATTGATATTTATTTATTTTCCTAGTCAATGAATATACAAGATTGATATAAAAAATATGAGAAAGTTTACAAAAAACAGACCACAGCAACATGATTATTGTTTTCTGAATGGTTTTATTTATCCTGTTGTAAAAAATACATTTTACCATACTAATTCACAGGAATCTTACAGAAAATGGTTTAAAATGTCATTCACACTTTAATGAAGACTGGTGACTGGTCAGATTTTTTATTTATGATCCAAACTTTATTGATGTCACAAAGAGACCTTATATTTTGTGAAAGCTTTTAGCATTACTTTTATGAGGGCATTCCATTTTGTTTATTCAAAGTCAAGGTTAAATGACTAAATCTGGACTAATTTATGGCTTGAAGGTTGCACTGTTAGTGTTATAGTTTGCAATGTGGGCTTTGTAAATAGAATGGGTTTTAGAGCATGTTTATACTTGCAAGTTATTTATAGAGTTCTGGTTCTAATTGCACAACATGGTTCCAAGGTTTTTTGTGACGTTACTCCTTCAGCCATAAGCCACGTAAGCCTGTGCTAGTTAATAGTTAACAGATCGATCGTCCAGTTATACGTTAACATTTTTACGGTTTGGATAACTGTTAAAAAAAATTAACTTGAAAAGTGCTGCGGAGCGCAGACCACATCGCGATCACAATGTACACAACGCACAACCCGTGCGAAACACAAGCAGCCATATCGTTTCCAATTTACAGACTTGTAGTCTTTGTTATCATGTGACTCTGCGTGCTACAATAAAGCTAAGAAACATTGAATGCTAGAGGGCGTTTCAAAACAATACGATAGCATGAGAAATATACCAGCGCAATACGGGATAGCATACAAAATCCTGTTACAAATGCCTTGACGAAAGACTGTACATGCTCGGAAGAAAGGTTATTTCCCTGAGCGTGCAATAATCATTATCGCTGGTGTCGCGCTAAGACTAATTAAGCTCTGGCGTCGCTGGTCCGCACGCAAATTCCGTTGACGGCATGGCCTGCGGAGCATGCACAGTTTCTTGGAATTTTCAGCTTGTTTTACAACAAAACTTTGCAATGTTTAGGCTTTATTTTACATGATTGACAGAATTTAGGATGCCCTGGATGAATGGAAATATTATTTAACTGTATAATGCAAGATTTGTTTCTAGCTTTATTTAAATTTTTTCAATTCGCATGCATGGTTGTGTAAATGATTTTTTTAAACCCCTTTTTGTGTCTGAAATGTTCGGTTACACATGTAACCGACCGTTTCAGAACCGGTTACAAAAATAAGTGTAAACGCACAGGCTTAAAGCCACGTCATTACCTCAAAAAAAAACTTCAAATCTTGTGAATTTTCCACTTTTTTAACCTAAATATGTAGTCCACTGTTGACAAGGAAACTGCATATTTCTTCAAAATAGTAGAATGTCATAAGAAGCACTAATTTTGATGGACAAATACAAATAATCAAAGAAAAGTACACTAGGACTCGGAGTCTAATCATATAAGCAATGTACATGTAGGTCATTTCAAATGTGGCCAATTATGTCTTGTTATGGTGGTGAACCTGCATGGGGTCTGTGGTTAAACAGAACCTGTGAACTAAGGAACCCTGATTGGAGCTCACATTTGTCAATGCCAGGCAGCTGTTGCCCTACTGCTACAGCTTCACGCATGTACATGTACATATATGGCAATTTATTTATCAGGCTATACCACCATTGATACTGTGTGCAGAGGGCTACACTATTAAAGAGTGCACCAACTACACTAACTCAACATGGATATAACTTTTTGGGGAAAGGGGGAAATACACTCTATGAAAAGAGTTCTATGTTGTGGGTTTGCGAACCATTAGTTAAGTTGGTCTTTATGGTTAGTTCTCCCATGATTTTAGGCTAAACGATTTCTGACACTAGACGGGTCTATCACTAAATTTATGAAAGTTAACTCAAGTGGGCAAATTCCTACGCAAGATAAGTAAATGTGACATTATTACATGTTTTTCAGTAGCCAAAAGTGAGAAGAAAAAATTTTGCATAGGGTGACACTGACGTCAAAGTCAAGATTCAGTTCATAAACAAAATGTATTCTTCTGAAATGCTGTCAAAGTCCCCCAGACCACTGCGTTTAT
Source organism: Pycnopodia helianthoides (assembly GCA_032158295.1). Lineage (NCBI taxonomy): Eukaryota > Metazoa > Echinodermata > Asteroidea > Forcipulatida > Asteriidae > Pycnopodia > Pycnopodia helianthoides. Next base: position 35,571,059 of record CM063243.1, read on the forward strand.
TTTGATTGCTGCATTTGAAATAAGGCTGATATGACTGTGCAAACATTTCCCGATGAAACAAAAGTGGTTTGGTTAATTTTACTGAACAGGATCCCCTTCTCTCATTAAATGTTCTCAGATTGTTAGGTGTCCTTTTTTAGAAAACAAGAGAAGAGGAACAAATGAAGTTACTCTCCCTAAGTAAAAATCAATGATGTTTGGTACTTAAGGGGCAAGGTTGAAATGTTGAGACAAATGTTTTGAATAACTATAATATAACCATCAACTCTTGTACTTGAAATAGGCTCAGCTTAGATGAATTGTTTTAAAATAAAAAACCTGGGAAAAGAGCACCACTATAGACATGTACACATTGCACACCTTAATTGTTTGACCCATTTAAAGGGACAAACCGGCTTCGTTGGGCTATTTGGGCTACAAAATAGCGGTATAAAAGTAAATAACTGAACCTAATTAAAAATTTTCTTCCAAATAATTATTTCTGAGTATTTGACAAAAAAGACTATGTATTCAGAATATGGATACAAGCTGTAAATAATGATAAAAAATTGAACGTAAGAATCGCATTCAGAGAGTCCATGCAATGGTAGCGTGTTTTACAGCGCGTCAGCATGGGGAGCTAGCCAGTGCCGTATCTTGTGGGGCCAGAGGGGTACGCAGAGAAAACAGAGTGTCCAGCTCAGTAATTTTTTTGTAGGCCCTCAAAATAGTTTTTACAGATTTGAGAGCCCATAGAAAGTGTTTCAGTGTAAAAATGTTGCCTTATTATAGGTATTTTGGATGACACATGCCCTGAAAGAAATGGTCCTTTTTGCTAAGAGGACATTTTTTCAAGATTGATGCTCGGACATTTTGAAAATTACACCTGTGTAGGGGTGCCAGATGCTTCCTTGGGGATTCATGGGGATGTGAAAGCCCCCAAAAGTGGTGGAGGTATTGGTGGATCTGGTGGATTTGGCCTCAATGGAGACACTAATGGACCTGAGAATTTGGCCCAGGGACTCCCCATATTAAATTGAGCTGTGTGTCAACTTGTAAAAGGAAAATTGACCCTTTGTTACAATGCACAATTATCTTAATTTAAAAAGTAAAGCTTCTGTAGCTTTGATGATTTTTTTTTTTTGCATTTAAAAAAGCGGAAAAATAAAAAACAAGTGGTTTTGTACACAAAGTGTCGGTTCCTGGCGTTGGTGACGATTTAGAGCAAACACTTTGGTAATTTGAACAAAACTAATTTTATAATTCTTTAAATTGTCTGTCTCAGGAGGAAACTTTGGAGTGTCTGGTGGAGTTGATGCAGGTCTGGGAGGAAGTGCTGGCCTATCGGTAAGGAAATATAAAAAATTAGTAATGCATTTTTTCCATAAATTATAGCAATGCCCTCAAGGGTTTGATGATACTGCCATTTACAAATTTTTATGTAATAACTGAAATGTACTTCTGCTGACAAAAGAATCCCGCTTATGGATGACAACTTTGTCTAAATGGCTTAAATTTTTACTAAAATTCATCAACATTTTGTCAGAAATTTCACGTAGAGCCAAAAACTTGAAAAATCGGTAGAAAACTAATTTTGACTTCTTTGCTGGTTTCGATGTAGTTGATCAGTATCTAACAATTTACAAAATTACAGCTCTCAAAAACATGTAGTTTCTTAATTATGCTAAGTCGATGAAAGGCAATAACCCCAAGAACGTGGAATTGCGTTTTCACAAAGAGCCAAAAACCTTTTTTTATTTTGTGTATTCGCGACTGCGTTGATTGTATAGCTGGCACAGTGCAAATCTTGAGTTTTTCGTCTTTTGCATTTTTACGAAGTGCCAAAAACTTTGTTATTGCGTTTTCTTGAACAGCCAAAAAGTTTACACACGACGCGCGCACTGCACACAGATCACAATTTGTACAGTTTCACAAAGAGACAATCCTGTTAATTAAATAAATTTTCATTAATGAAACACAATATGGACAAAATTGAAAGCAGATTTGTATGATTTAGGATCTCTACTTCCCTGATATGTAAAATTTCAAAGATTAGATTGCAAATAGTCTACCAACCAGTAATTTCAAAATTAGCTTAACTTCAAACGCGGTTTTCTCCAAACATACATTTTTGGCTTTAGGGGACTTTTTGGCCCTTGGTGAAATTGCTGACGATTTGTGGCCTTGCAGAAATAAAGATGCCCTTGCAGAAGTTTATTAAAATTAATATTTCCTGATTTAATGGGAGAAGTAATTTGTGATTTAAAAAATATTCCGACCCAAAAAGAAGCACAAATTATACAATTAACATTTAAGAAAAAGAGTTTTTCACTCAATATTGATAAATCTGCGTAAAGGTAGGTCATTTTTTGGTAATGACCCTGAAAATGTTTTTTTATGTAATTTCTACCCGTAAGCTTACTTGTTGCAAAGATGAACACAATAGTTGGTATGGTGCCTAATCACCATAGAAATGAAAATAACCAAACATGTTTGGTTGTTGTAAAGATGGTAATAGTAGTAAGCATCCTGTGAAACTATTTTGTCTGTAATGCCCCATTAGATTAGAAATCAACAAAACATTCAAATCTGAGAAATATTTCATGTATGAATCGATTTCTGAGAGTTAGAGTTTGTTCGCTTTGCGGCGGCCAGAGGTGCGCGGTTGATACCTGCTATCACCTCGCTAAACATTGATGGATTCTAAGTTCGGGTGAAAATACTTTTTGCTTTTTTCTCAACAAGTAGATACTGTGACAGCTGAAACCTTTACATGTGAATTCTGTTGTATAATTTCGCCAATAAAGACCAAACCACATTATTTGTCATCGTGATTCTTTTTTTAAATTTTAAATTAAGGATGCACCATGCAACGAATCAATCTTTTATTTGAAGTTCAAGGTAGCAGATATTTTGCATATCTTCGTTGTTAAGTTCATATTCATCAATCTTGCCAAGATATTTTGTCTATGAATCTGATTTGACTCGACCAAATAACAAATTTGAGGTTTACTGAACTTTGCAACAGCAGCAGATGATTTCTCCCCAATATTTCAAACCTATGTTTTCTGCATTTGTCAGGGACATGTTAAGGGTTAGACATTTCAGGGTTCTTTTTGCCAGCCGTACTCTCAAAGAAAAGCAATTATGGCAATTCCGAAGAATCTTGTCAGGGCGAAAGTTTAAAATTTTTTTTAAAGATCTCCTTTCTTTGTTTTCAAAATGGTTTAAAAACAAATTCAAAATTGTAATGGTTTCTTCTCCCCCTCCCCTCTTAATAGGCTGACATTCCGTCTGGAGCATCTGCTGGAGTTGGTGTAAGTGGGGATATACCATCAGCGGGAGCAAGCCTTGATGTCTCTGCGCCTGACATGAAAGTGAAAGCAAATGGAAAGAAACCCAAAAAGCGACCATCTTTCCCCAAATTTAGAAAAAGGACTCCTGCTGAAGCTGAACTGGATGTTGATGCAAATGCAGAATTGCCCAAAGGTCAAGTAGAAATCGGAGGAAATGCTGAGCTCGCAGCTGGTATAAACGGACACAAAGGATCAAAACATAGGAGGCGAAAAAAGAAACCAGGATTTAAAGTATCTGGTGGACTTGGTGCTAAAGGAGATCACAGTAGTAGTACAAGCTCATCTTCAGAATCGGACAGTGAGGCTGAAATTGAAGTGAAAGCGCCTTCTTTGTCTATTGGTGGAGGAGCAGACATGAATGTTGATGGACCCAAAGCTGATATTTCCTTCAATGCAGATGCACCAGATGCAAAAGTACATTCTCCAAAGAAAGGTGGGTTCTTCTCTGGGATTGCCAAGTTTTTCAGTGGAGATTCTGATTCCGATTCAGATGAAGAGACCAAAAGACTGAAAGTCACAGGAAGTCTTCCCAAAGCAGATGTATCAATGGAAGGTCCAGATTTCAACGTCGAAGGTGGTGTGGGGACCAACCTCGATGCTTCTGGTTCAGCCAACCTCCCTGAAGGAGATGCCAAAGTCAATATCGGAGCAGGTGGCAAGCACAAGGGATCACCAAGTAAATCAAAGAAAGGACGATTTAAGCTGCCGAAGCTGGGAAAGGCCAAGGTAAATGGCAATGCCGATATTGGTGCAGCAGTTGAAGTTCCAAATGCTGATCTTGGTGGAGTTGCTGGTTTCCATGTTGAAGCACCTGATGTTGTAGTAAAAGCTGAAACTGACACTAATGTTAAGACAAAAAAACCAGGCTTTGGATTTGATGCTCCAAAACTAGGTTGGTCTGATCCAAGTGCTGGGGGTGGTGTTGGAGTCGGTATTGAAGGAGCAGTTTCAGGACCAGATGTGAAGTTATCAACACCTGATGCTTCTGTAGATGTTGGAGGCGATGTGAAAGGTCCAGGATTTGGTGGAGGTTTTGGTGGAGCTGGAGGATTTGGTCTGAATGGAGACATCAACGGCCCTGATGTTGATTTGAAAGCGCCAGATGCTTCCTTGGGGATTCATGGGGACGTGAAAGCCCCCAAAAGTGGTGGAGGTATTGGTGGATCTGGTGGATTTGGCCTCAATGGAGACACTAATGGACCTGATTTTAATGTTTCTGGACCATCAGCAAACCTGGGTATTGGTGGAGAGGTGAAGGCCCCTGATTTTGGTGGAGGCATTGGTGGAGCTGGTGGCATTGGTCTAAGGGGAGACATCAGCGGACCTGACGTTGATGTTAAAGCACCATCATTGAAAGGAAGTGGAGATTTTGGAGGAGGAATGAAAGCACCAGACGCTTCTTTAGGCACTGGTGGCAATGTGAAAGTCCCTGGATTTGGTGGAGGTTTTGGGGGATCTGGTGGAATTGGCCTCAATGGAGATATTAGTGGACCATCAGTTAACATTGAAGGAGGTAGAGATTTTGAAGGAGGAATAAAGGCTCCAGATGCTTCACTTGATGTTGGTGGAGATGTGAAAGCCCCCGGATTTGGTGGAGGTATTGGTGGAGGAATCGGTAGTGGACTTGGTCTTAAAGGAGACATTTCCAGACCAGATGTTGATGTGGAGAGCCCAGATTTTGGGGTGGTATTGGTGGAGCTGGTGGTTTTGGCCTTAAGGGAGATGTGGATGTTGGAGGACCCAATATTAAAGGAGGTGGAGGATTTGGAGGTGGAATGAAAGCACCAGATGCTTCACTAGGTGTTGGTGGAGATGTGAAAGGCCCAGGATTTGGTGGAGGCATTGGAGGAGGAATCGGTGGTGCTGGTGGACTTGGCCTAAAAGGAGACATTAATAGACCTGATGTTGATATCTCTGGACCATCAGTCAATATTGGAGGAGGTGGCGGATTTGGAGGTGGAATGAAAGCACCAGATGCTTCACTAGATGTTGGTGGAGATGTGAAAGGCCCAGGATTTGGTGGAGGCATTGGAGGAGGAATCGGTGGTGCTGGTGGACTTGGCCTAAAAGGAGACATTAATAGACCTGATGTTGATATCTCTGGAACATCAGTCAATATTGGAGGAGGTGGAGGATTTGGAGGTGGAATGAAAGCACCAGATGCTTCACTAGATGTTGGTGGAGATGTGAAAGGCCCAGGATTTGGTGGAGGCATTGGAGGAGGAATCGGTGGTGCTGGTGGACTTGGCCTAAAAGGAGACATAAATAGACCTGATGTTGATATCTCTGGACCATCAGTCAATATTGGAGGAGGTGGAGGATTAGGAGGTGGAGTTCAGGCACCAGACGCTTCACTAGGTGTTGGTGGAGATGTGAAAGGCCCAAATTTTGACGGTAAATTTGGTGGCACTGGTGGACTTGGTCTTGGAGGAGGAATGAAGGGTCCTGATGTGTCAGCACCATCTGTTGGTGGGAACGTTAATCTCGGAGGTGAAATTGAAGGGAAAGGGCCAGAATTTGGTGCTCCAAATGTTGGCTTAGGTGGTGGTGTAAGTGGTGATTTGCCTGATGCTTCTGCAAACGTTGATCTGAATGGAAAGAAAGACAAGGGCGGCTTCCACTTCAGATTACCAAAGTTCAAATTCCCCTCGTTTGGGTCATCAGATGCTAAAGTAAAAGGAGATTTGAAGGGCAAACCTAAAGGTGACATTTCTGTGAAAGGACCGAAGGGAGGATTAAATGTTGATGGTGACTTTGATGTTGATGGAGATGCTGACATTAAGTTACCAAACATCTCTGCTGACATTGGTGGAAATGCAGATCTAGATGTCAAGCAGTCTGTTGACCTTGATGTAAAGGCAAAGAGTCCTAGTGGAGATTTATCCCTCAAAGGACCCTCAGGTGTTTTGTCTGGCTCAGTAGATGTTGATGCCCCAGATGCCAAACTGGATGCGTCGGCTGGTGGAGATGTTGGTGGTTCGGGTAAAGGAAAGTTTAAACTGCCAACCTTTGGTCTTCCTTCATGGAAAGGAAAAGGTGATGTTTCTGTCGATGCTGATGTGAACAAGCCAGATGTAGACATTGACATAGATGGTCCGGGTGTTGGTGGAGGACTTAAAGCAGACGTAGATGTTAGTGGTGAAGTTGATGGGCCTGATGTTGGTGCCAAATTTAAAGTACCTGGAGGTTCTTTAGATGGTGCTGGATCAGTAGCTGCTGGAGGGAATGTTGATGCTAATCTTGATATGCCTAAAGCTTCTGGAGATATATCCGGTTCCATAGATGTAGATACACCCGAATTTGATGCCAAGGTTAAAGGAGGTGGAAAGAAAAAGAAGGGATTTCAATTTCCACATATCAGCTTTCCGTCATTCAATTTTGGTGGAAAGGGGCCAAAGGGTGACATCCCGGATGTTGATGTTGATATCCAGGCAGGTGCTGCTGTGAAAAAACCTGAAGGGGATATCGGAATTGATGTTGGGGCTCCTGGAGTAGGGGCAGATCTTTCGGGAGGGATTTCAGGTGATGCTGATATTAATGTTCCAAGTGTCAAGGGCGGCGCTGGATTTGGCATTGGAGGCAATTTTACTGGACCATCTGTTTCAGGTGATATTGACGGGCCTGATGTTGATGCAAAGATGAAATTACCTGAAGGACCAGACTTCGGTGGCAAAGTTTCTGTTGAGAGTCCAGATGTTGATGTTGATGGAAAACTGAAAGGACCAGATGGATCTGTTGGGTTAAAAGGCCCAGAGATTGGAGCATCAGGTGGAATAAATGGACCTGACTTTGGGGGAGGCTTTGGCTTGAAAGGAGACATCAATGTCCCAAGTGTTGGCGGTTCTGTTGATGTTGATGGACCTGACCTAGGAGGAGTGAAGAAGTCATTCGACCTTGATGTGAAGTCATCCAAGCCAGATGCGGATATTTCTGTTGGTGCGCCTAGTGGAAAGCTGTCTTTAGGTGGTTCGGCAGATGTTGACATTCCAAAACCCAAAGGAGATATTTCAGGCTCACTCGATGTGAATGCACCAGATGCTAATGCAGATATCAATTTGGAAGGAAAGGGCTCAGGGAAACATAAATTCCGATTTCCAAGTTTTAACCTGCCAAGCTTGCCAAAGTTCAAAGGCAAGGCCAAGGTTGATGGTGATCTTGATGGGCCAGATGTTGACATTAAAGGTGGAGCAGGTGGAGATATCAATTTGCCAAAAGGTGGTGCTTCTGTTGATGGTGACATTGATGTAAAACTCCCGACTGGAGATGCTAGTCTTGGAGCATCAGGTGATTTACCAAAAGTCAAAGGAGATATTGATGTAGAATCACCAGATCTTGATGCTGACATATCCCTTGGGGGCAAGGGCAAAGGTTCAAAGAAGAAAAAGGATGGTTTCCATTTCCCATCATTTAACTTCGGGTTTTCAGGCCCAAAGCACAAACATGGAAAGGGGGATGCAGATATAGACATAGGGGCTGGACTTGATGTTAAAGGAGGAGCAGGTGTTGATATTGATGGATCTGGTGGTATTGATGGTCCAAATGTTGACGGAAGCATGAAGGTACCAAAAGGCTCAGTTGAAGTCTCGGGTCCAGATTTAGGTGGCGGAGGTGGCATTGGAGGAGGCATCGGAGGAGGCATCGGAGGAGGCATCGGAGGAGGCATTGGAGGTGATCTGGATGGTGATGTTGATGTCAGTGCCCCCAAACCTGATGTTGATCTTTCAGGGAAAGGTGGCGGTAGTCTTGATGCAGATGTGAATTTGTCTCTGGATGGTAAAAAGAAGAGTCACAAAAAGAAAAAAGGTTTCCACTTCCCATCATTTGGATTTGGTTTCAAAGGAAAAGGAGGTGATAGCAGCTCTAGTGATTCAGATTCTGATGATGGCAAGGGAGGAGCTGGCTTCAAAATGGGTGTCAAAGCTCCGAAGATTAAAGGTGGAGGTGAAGTGAAAGGCCCTAAAGTTTCTGGGGACCTTGATGGTCCTGACATTGATGTTGAAGGTGGTGCTGGTTTTGGATTTGGTGTCTCTGGTGGAATTGGTGGTGATTTAGATGTGAAAAGACCAGATGGAGCATTTGAAGTTGAAGGCCCAGATCTTGGAGGAGTGAAAAAGGACATTGATATTGATGTGAAAGCACCTAAAGCTGAGGGTGATGTGTCTGTTAATATTCCCAGTGGTAAGATTTCTGTTGATGGACCTGACGTTGATGCAGACTTGGACTTAGATGGCAAACATAAGGGATCTGGCAAAAAAGGATTCGGGTTTAACTTGCCCTCAATTCATTTTCCAAAAGGCAAAGGAAAGGGACATGCTGATGCTGACATTGATGCTGACTTGAACATTGGAGGAGACATTAAAGGCCCAAAACTGTCTGGTCCAGATGTAAACTTGGATGTTGGTGGTGGTGCTGGAGGAGATGTAAAGCTGCCAGAAGGAGATGCATCCCTGTCTATTGAAGGCCCAAACATTGGAGGTGGCATGGGAGGTGGTATTGGTGGCGGCTTTGGTGGCGGCTTTGGAGGTGGCATTGGCGGTGGTATCAATGGGCCAGACCTTGACGGTGTCAAGAAGGAGTTTGATGTTGATATTAAAGCATCCAAACCCGAGGCTGATGTTTCAGTGGATATTCCAAGTGGCAAACTTGCTGTTGATGGGCCAGACATCTCTGTTGGTGGTCAGGCAGGAGGAAACTTGGAACTACCAGAAGGAGATACTGACCTGTCCATTAGTGGTCCAAACATTGGAGGTGGTCTTGGAGGTGACATTGACATTAATGCTGGTCTTGGTGGGAAAAAGAAAAGCCACAAAAAGAAAGGAGGTTTCCATTTACCATCTTTTGGGTTCGGTGGTAAAAGCAAGGGAAGCGATAGTAGCTCAAGTGACTCGGAATCTGACGATGGGAAGAAGGGAGGCTTTGGTTTTGGCATCAAAGGTCCATCATTTAAAGGAGGTGCCGGTGGTGATGTTACAGGCCCAGATATGTCTGGTGACATAGAGGGTCCTGGTGTCGGAATTGAAGGTGGTGCAGGTATTGGGCTGGGTGTTTCTGGTGGCATTGGAGGAGGAGGTGATTTCGATGCAAAACTGCCACAAGGATCAATTGAAGTTGAAGGGCCAGAACTTGGAGGAGTGACAAAGGACATTGATATTGATGTGAAAGCACCTAAAGCTGAGGGTGATGTGTCTGTTAATATTCCCAGTGGCAATGTTTCCATTGGAGGGCCTGATGTTGATGCAGACTTTGACTTGGGAGGAAAACGTAAAGGATCTGGCAAGAAAAAGGGCAGATTCAATATGCCCTCAATCCACTTTCCAAAAGGTAAAGGGAAAGGCCATGCTGATGCTGACATTGATGCAGGCTTGAATGTTGGAGGTGACATCAAAGGCCCTGGTTTCTCTGGTCCAGATGTAAACTTGGATGTTGGTGGTGGTGCTGGAGGAGATGTAAACCTGCCTGAAGGAGATGCATCACTGTCTATTGAAGGCCCAAACATTGGTGGAGGCATTGGTGGAGGCATTGGAGGAGGCATTGGTGGGGGCATGGTGTGGCATTGATGTTGATGGAAAAGTTTCAAAACCAGATGCAGACATATCGATTGGTGGTAGTGCTGAAGTCCCAGATGCAAGTCTGTCTCTAAGTGGAAAGAAGAAAAGCCCCAAAAAGAAGAAAGGTGGTTTCAATATCCATCTTCCGTCATTTGGTTTTGGAGGAAAAGGCAAAGGAGATGACAGCAGTTCCAGTGATTCAGACTCTGATGGAGGAAAAGGTGGTTTTGGTTTTGGTTTCAAAGGTCCTAAAGTCAAAGGAGATGCTGGTGGTAAAGTGAAGGGTCCTGAAATTTCTGGAGACATAGGAGGCCCTGATGTTGATGTGAAGGGTGGTGGTGGAATTGGCTTTGGAGTAGCTGGAGGAATCGATTCTGATGTAAACTTACCTAGAGGCTCAATCGAAGTAGAGGGTCCAGACCTTGGTGAAGTGAAAAAATCTGTGGATGTAGACATAAAGGCATCTAAACCTGAGGGAGATGTGTCTGTTAATCTCCCAAGTGGTGACCTGTCAGTTGATGGACCAGATGTTGATGCAGATTTTGACTTGGGAGGAAAGCGCAAGGGATCTGGTAAGAAAAAGGGCAGATTCAATATGCCCTCAATCCACTTTCCAAAGGGTAAAGGGAAAGGCCATGCTGATGCTGACATTGATGCAGGCTTGAACATTGGAGGAGACATCAAAGGCCCAAGTTTGTCTGGTCCAGATGTAAACTTGGATGCTGGTGGTGGTGCTGGAGGCAATGTAAATCTGCCCGTAGGGGATGCATCACTGTCTATTGAAGGCCCAAACATTGGTGGAGGCATTGGAGGAGGCATTGGAGGAGGCATTGGTGGGGGCATTGGAGGTGGCATTGATGTCGATGGCAATGTTTCAAAACCAGATCTAGACATGTCAGGAAAAGCTGATGTATCGATTGGTGGAAGTGTTGATACTCCAGAGGGGGATGTAAACCTGTCCCTCGGTGGAAAGAAGAAAAGCCCCAAAAAGAAGAAAGGTGGTTTCAATATCCATCTTCCGTCATTTGGTTTCGGAGGAAAAGGCAAAGGAGATGACAGCAGTTCCAGTGATTCAGACTCTGATGAAGGAAAAGGTGGTTTTGGTTTTGGTTTCAAAGGTCCTAAAGTCAAAGGAGATGCTGGTGGTAAAGTGAAGGGTCCTGAAATTTCTGGAGACATAGGAGGCCCTGATGTTGATGTGAAGGGTGGTGGTGGAATCGGCTTTGGAGTAGCTGGAGGAATCGATTCTGATGTAAAGTTACCTGGAGGCTCAATCGAAGTAGAGGGTCCAGACCTTGGTGAAGTGAAAAAAGCTGTGGATGTAGACATAAAGGCCTCTAAACCTGAGGGAGATGTGTCTGTTAATCTCCCAAGTGGTGACCTGTCAGTTGATGGACCAGATGTTGATGCAGATTTTGACTTGGGAGGAAAGCGCAAGGGATCTGGTAAGAAAAAAGGCAGATTCAATATGCCCTCAATCCACTTTCCAAAGGGTAAAGGGAAAGGCCATGCTGATGCTGACATTGATGCAGGCTTGAACATTGGGGGAGACATCAAAGGCCCAAGCTTGTCTGGTCCAGATGTAAACTTGGATGCTGGTGGTGGTGCTGGAGGCAATGTAAATCTGCCCGAAGGGGATGCATCACTGTCTATTGGAGGACCAAATATTGGTGGAGGCATTGGAGGAGGCATTGGTGGGGGCATTGGAGGTGGCATTGATGTCGATGGCAATGTTTCAAAACCAGATCTAGACATGTCAGGAAAAGCTGATGTATCGATTGGTGGAAGTGTTGATACTCCAGAGGGGGATGTAAACCTGTCCCTCGGTGGAAAGAAGAAAAGCCCCAAAAAGAAGAAAGGTGGTTTCAATATCCATCTTCCGTCATTTGGTTTCGGAGGAAAAGGCAAAGGAGATGACAGCAGTTCCAGTGATTCAGACTCTGATGAAGGAAAAGGTGGTTTTGGTTTTGGTTTCAAAGGTCCTAAAGTCAAAGGAGATGCTGGTGGTAAAGTGAAGGGTCCTGAAATTTCTGGAGACATAGGAGGCCCTGATGTTGATGTGAAGGGTGGTGGTGGAATCGGCTTTGGAGTAGCTGGAGGAATCGATTCTGATGTAAAGTTACCTGGAGGCTCAATCGAAGTAGAGGGTCCAGACCTTGGTGAAGTGAAAAAAGCTGTGGATGTAGACATAAAGGCCTCTAAACCTGAGGGAGATGTGTCTGTTAATCTCCCAAGTGGTGACCTGTCAGTTGATGGACCAGATGTTGATGCAGATTTTGACTTGGGAGGAAAGCGCAAGGGATCTGGTAAGAAAAAAGGCAGATTCAATATGCCCTCAATCCACTTTCCAAAGGGTAAAGGGAAAGGCCATGCTGATGCTGACATTGATGCAGGCTTGAACATTGGGGGAGACATCAAAGGCCCAAGCTTGTCTGGTCCAGATGTAAACTTGGATGCTGGTGGTGGTGCTGGAGGCAATGTAAATCTGCCCGAAGGGGATGCATCACTGTCTATTGGAGGACCAAATATTGGTGGAGGCATTGGAGGAGGCATTGGTGGGGGCATTGGAGGTGGCATTGATGTCGACGGCAATGTTTCAAAACCAGATCTAGACATGTCAGGAAAAGCTGATGTATCGATTGGTGGAAGTGTTGATACTCCAGAGGGGGATGTAAACCTGTCCCTCGGTGGAAAGAAGAAAAGCCCCAAAAAGAAGAAAGGTGGTTTCAATATCCATCTTCCGTCATTTGGTTTCGGAGGAAAAGGCAAAGGAGATGACAGCAGTTCCAGTGATTCAGACTCTGATGAAGGAAAAGGTGGTTTTGGTTTTGGTTTCAAAGGTCCTAAAGTCAAAGGAGATGCTGGTGGTAAAGTGAAGGGTCCTGAAATTTCTGGAGACATAGGAGGCCCTGATGTTGATGTGAAGGGTGGTGGTGGAATCGGCTTTGGAGTAGCTGGAGGAATCGATTCTGATGTAAAGTTACCTGGAGGCTCAATCGAAGTAGAGGGTCCAGACCTTGGTGAAGTGAAAAAAGCTGTGGATGTAGACATAAAGGCCTCTAAACCTGAGGGAGATGTGTCTGTTAATCTCCCAAGTGGTGACCTGTCAGTTGATGGACCAGATGTTGATGCAGATTTTGACTTGGGAGGAAAGCGCAAGGGATCTGGTAAGAAAAAAGGCAGATTCAATATGCCCTCAATCCACTTTCCAAAGGGTAAAGGGAAAGGCCATGCTGATGCTGACATTGATGCAGGCTTGAACATTGGGGGAGACATCAAAGGCCCAAGCTTGTCTGGTCCAGATGTAAACTTGGATGCTGGTGGTGGTGCTGGAGGAAATGTAAATCTCCCTGAAGGAGATGCATCACTGTCTATTGAAGGCCCAAACATTGGTGGAGGCTTTGGTGGAGGCATTGGAGGAGGCGGCATTGGTGGTGGCATTGGTGGAATTGATTCTGATATCAAAATGCCCAAACCAGAGGGTGACATTGATGTTGATATTCCCAGTGGCAAGCTTTCTGTGGATGGTCCAGATGCTTCTCTTGATGTTGAAGGCCCAGAAATTGATGGAAACCTTGGTTTTAATGGGAAGGGTAAAGGTTCTGGTAAAAAGAAGAAAGGATTCCACATGCCATCACTTGGATTGCCTAAATTTAAAGGTAAAGGAGATTATGATCTGGGTCATGGAGACATAGATGTTGGAGCTGAAGGAAAATTCAAACAAACTGGTGGAAGTGTTGGTCTGTCGCTGGAGGGTGACAAAAAGCCAGATGCAGATGTTTCCTTGGACATTCCAGGTGGACCAAAGGCTAAAGCAGATGTGGATATCAAAGGTGGAATTAATCTTAAAGGTAAAGGCAGCCCAAAGAAAAAAGACAAGAAGGACAAAAAGAAGGGTAAATTCGGATTTGGATTCGGATTCGGAAGCAAAAAAGATGGAACTTCTTCTGACTCTTCCTCTGATGATGAAGGAAAAGGGGGATTCAACATTGGTCTTCCTAAGTTTGGAATTTCAAGTGGTGGTGGCGCCGCAGTTGCAGCAGATGTTGATGTACCTAAACCAGATGGTTCATTCTCAGCAGGATTGGATACCGGTGGTGATTTGGGTGAAATCAAACCAAATGTAGACATGAGTGTAAAAGCAGCAAAACCAGATAGTAATATCTCATTTGGTGGGGGAATCGGTGGTGGCATTGGTGGGGCCATCAATGGAATTGGAGGAGACATTGATGTAGATGTTCCTGGTGGAGGAATTGGAATTGGCGGAGGACTTGGTGGATCAGGTGGCATTTCTGGTGGTCTAGGAGGAGGAGGTTTTGATGTTGATGTACCTAAACCAGATCTCTCTGTTGGCGGAGGATTGGATGCTGGTGGTGGAGGAGGATTTGGAATTGGTGGAGGCCTTGGTGGAGCAGGCGGTCTAGGAGGAGGAAGCATTGATGTTGACGTACCTAAACCCGATCTCTCTGTTGGCGGAGGAGGATTTGGAATTGGTGGAGGCCTTGGTGGAGCAGGCGATCTAGGAGGAGGAAGCATTGATGTTGACATACCTAAGCCAGACCTCTCTGTTGGTGGAGGATTGGATGCTGGTGGCGGAGGAGGATTCGGAATTGGTGGAGGCCTCGGTGGTGGAGGTGGAATCTCAGGTGGTCTAGGAGGCAGAAGCATTGATGTTGACGTACCTAAACCAGACCTCTCTGTTGGTGGAGGATTGGATGCTGGTGGTGGAGGAGGATTTGGAATTGGTGGAGGCCTTGGTGGAGCAGGTGGTCTAGGAGGAGGAAGCATTGATGTTGATGTACCTAAACCAGACCTCTCTGTTGGTGGAGGATTGGATGCTGGTGGCAGAGGAGGATTTGGAATTGGTGGAGGCCTCGGTGGTGGAGGTGGAATCTCAGGTGGTCTAGGAGGAGGAAGCATTGATGTTGACGTACCTAAACCCGATCTCTCTGTTGGTGGAGGAGGATTTGGAATTGGTGGAGGCCTTGGTGGAGCAGGTGGTCTAGGAGGAGGAAGCATTGATGTTGACGTACCTAAACCAGACCTCTCTGTTGGTGGAGGAGGATTTGGAATTGGTGGAGGCCTTGGTGGAGCAGGTGGTCTAGGAGGAGGAAGCATTGATGTTGACGTACCTAAACCCGATCTCTCTGTTGGCGGAGGAGGATTTGGAATTGGTGGAGGCCTTGGTGGAGCAGGTGGTCTAGAAGGAGGAAGCATTGATGTTGATGTACCTAAACCAGATCTCTCTGTTGGTGGGGGATCGGATGCTGGTGGTGGAGGAGGATTTGGAATTGGTGGAGGCCTTGGTGGAGGAGGCGGTCTAGGAGGAGGAAGCATTGATGTTGACGTACCTAAACCAGACCTCTCTGTTGTGGAGGATTGGATGCTGGGGGCGGAGGAGGACTTGCAATTGGTGGAGGCCTCAGTGGAGGAGGTGGAATCTCAGGTGGTCTAGGAGGAGGAAGCATTGATGTTGATGTACCTAAACCGGATCTCTCTGTTGGCGGAGGAGGATTTGGAATTGGTGGAGGCCTCGGTGGAGGAGGTGGAATCTCAGGTGGTCTAGGAGGAGGAAGCATTGATGTTGACGTACCTAAACCCAATCTCTCTGTTGGCGGAGGAGGTTTTGGAATGGGTGGAGGCCTTGGTGGAGCAGGCGGTCTAGGAGGAGGAAGCATTGATGTTGACGTACCTAAACCAGACCTCTCTGTTGGCGGAGGAGGATTTGGAATTGGTGGAGCAGGTGGTCTAGGAGGAGGAAGCATTGATGTTGATGTACCTAAACCGGATCTCTCTGTTGGCGGAGGAGGATTTGGAATTGGTGGAGGCCTCGGTGGAGGAGGTGGAATCTCAGGTGGTCTAGGAGGAGGAAGCATTGATGTTGACGTACCTAAACCCAATCTCTCTGTTGGCGGAGGAGGTTTTGGAATGGGTGGAGGCCTTGGTGGAGCAGGCGGTCTAGGAGGAGGAAGCATTGATGTTGACGTACCTAAACCAGACCTCTCTGTTGGCGGAGGAGGATTTGGAATTGGTGGAGCAGGTGGTCTAGGAGGAGGAAACATTGATGTTGACGTACCTAAACCAGACCTCTCTGTTGGTGGAGGATTGGATGCTGGTGGCGGAGGAGGATTTGGAATTGGTGGAGGCCTTGGTGGAGCAGGTGGTCTAGGAGGAGGAAGCATTGATGTTGATGTACCTAAACCTGATCTCTCTGTTGGCGGAGGAGGATTTGGAATTGATGGAGGCCTTGGTGGAGCAGGTGGTCTAGGAGGAGAAGCATTGATGTTGACGTACCTAAACCAGACCTCTCTGTTGGTGGAGGATTGGATGCTGGTGGCGGAGGAGGATTTGGAATTGGTGGAGGCCTTGGTGGAGCAGGTGGTCTAGGAGGAGGAAGCATTGATGTTGATGTACCTAAACCTGATCTCTCTGTTGGCGGAGGAGGATTTGGAATTGATGGAGGCCTTGGTGGAGCAGGTGGTCTAGGAGGAGGAAGCATTGATGTTGACGTACCTAAACCAGACCTCTCTGTTGGTGGAGGATTGGATGCTGGTGGTGGAGGAGGATTTGGAATTGGTAAAGGCCTCGGTGGGACAGGTGGTCTAGGAGGAGGAAGCATTGATGTTGACGTACCTAAACCCGATCTCTCTGTTGGCGGAGGAGGATTTGGAATTGGTGGAGGCCTTGGTGGAGCAGGTGGTCTAGGAGGAGGAAGCATTGATGTTGACGTACCTAAACCAGACCTCTCTGTTGGTGGAGGATTGGATGCTGGTGGCGGAGGAGGATTTGGAATTGGTGGAGGCCTCGGTGGGACAGGTGGTCTAGGAGGAGGAAGCATTGATGTTGATGTACCTAAACCCGATCTCTCTGTTGGCGGAGGAGGATTTGGAATTGGTGGAGGCCTTGGTGGAGCAGGTGGTCTAGGAGGAGGAAGCATTGATGTTGATGTACCTAAACCAGATCTCTCTGTTGGTGGGGGATTAGATGCCGGTGGTGGAGGAGGATTTGGATTTGGTGGAGGCCTTGGTGGAGCAGGTGGTCTAGGAGGAGGAGGTATCGATGTTGATGTACCTAAACCAGACCTTTCTGTAGGTGGAGGATTGGATGCCAAAGCGAAAGTGAAAAAGCCAAAAAAGAAGAAGAAAAGCAAGTTTGGTTTTGGTTTTGGTGGCAAGTCGAGTGGGACATCAAGTAGCAGCTCTAGTTCCAGTTCATCAGAGTCCGACGATGAAGGGAAGAAGGGATTTAAAGCTAAATTACCGGGCTTTGGATTTTCTGGAAGCGCAAAGACCCCAGATGTTGATGTAAGTTCTCCTGAGGCAGGTCTGAGTGGGGGAACTGGTGGTGCTATTGTAGCTGGTCTGGATGTAGATATGCCCAGTGCTGAAGTCAACGTTGGTACCATAGGTGGAGACATTGTGAGTCCTGATGTTAATGTTGATGTGAAAACAGAAAAACCTGATCCAGCTTTATCACTTGAAGGACCAGAATTAAGTATCGGTGGCACTGGTGGAAGCATAGGTGGTGATCTATCAGGGGGTACCCAACTGGAAGGAGTTACTGGATTAGATGGAAAAATTGATACATCTGGAGACATAGGTGGTGATGTTAAAGGTATTGGTCTTGGTGCAGGACTATCTGGAGGAGTTGATGTGGAGATTCCCAAATTATCAGGCTCTGCCAATGCTGGGGCTGCAGGTAAAGCTAAGCGCAAAAAGAGAAACAAAGGTAAAAAGAAAAAGGCCATTGAGGGATCATCAGTTGATGCTGCTGTTGCTGTAAGCACACCAAGTGTTGATATCGGAGGTGGAGCTGAAGTTGATGTTGACAATGCCGTTGCTTCTTCTGGAGGACTTTCTGTACAACTACCAGAAATTGGTGGAGAAATGTCGGGATCAGTTGCAGGCAACGCTGATGTTGATACCAGCGCTAAAGCAAAAGATAGTCCAAGAAAGAAAAAGAAAGAAAAGAAAGAAAAGAAAGGGTTCTTTGGGTCAATAGGATTCTCCAAAGATTCAAGTTCAAGCTCAAGCTCAAGCTCAAGCTCAAGCTCAAGCTCTAGTTCGTCATCAGAGTCTG
Source organism: Pycnopodia helianthoides (assembly GCA_032158295.1). Classification (NCBI taxonomy): domain Eukaryota; kingdom Metazoa; phylum Echinodermata; class Asteroidea; order Forcipulatida; family Asteriidae; genus Pycnopodia; species Pycnopodia helianthoides. The sequence goes on from CM063243.1 coordinate 35,589,021, forward strand.
ATGAGGGCATTGGCTCTAAGATATTATCCACATTTGGATTTGGCAAAAAGGACTCAAGTGACTCAGATAACCCCAATTCGAACAATAACAATAGTACACGACTGGCGGAAACGGCTGAAGCTGACCCCAACACAAGATACAGTGATTCAGAACTCAATGTTAATAACAATGCAAACGGAGATGACAAAGCAGAGAACGTAGATGATTTATCCAAAGGACATTCCCACACACGAGGCAAGAAGACTTTTGGGAGATTATTCAGCCGGAAGCCTCGACAACATGTTGTAGAAATACCTGATGATGGAGCAGAGACGGAAGATAAGCTGCATGCAGGAGAAGAAGCCCATGGAAGTGCATCACTTGGTATGTAAAAAGTAAAATTGCAACTGTCTTGACTTCTTTGCTCTGATCACATTTGTTCTCTTATAAATCAAAGGGTTTCACAGAATTGCTAGTTCGGGGACTGTTAAATATTCAGAAATGAGTGTATGCTGTTACAAAATCTTCTCCTTTGAAAATTTGATGCCTCTGTTTTGCATAGGAAAATTGTTTAAGAGGTTACATGTTAGATGAGCAAAGTTGATCAGGTTGGTTTCTTTTATGATTCTATAAAAAGAATTAGATATTTAAAGCTTAAAATTCACAATGAATAAAACATCTTGAGATTTTATTTAAAACACAATAAACAGACATTCCAGTCAACCAAAAAAAGAAAATCCTGGCCTCAAAGTTTTAGTTCGAAAGACCTTTTAGTTTGTTTTATTCTTGTAAGGATGACTTTCAAATTTTATATTATTGATTTCATGCTACCAGGATTGCAATAGCATAGATTGCCATGGATATAGCAGCTTTCAAAGCTTTTAAAAAGGTAACATGTTTCTACGTTTTGTGATTTCCAGCATGCGCAAAGTAGATTCCTTAAAATAAATTTAGTAATGCTTTGTTTTTGTCTCTTCAAGTGTAACGAATTTACTTATAAGTTTGGTTTGAATAGTTGTTGATTGAAAATAAACAACAAACAAAATTCTTTATAAAAAAAAAATCGAAATTATTTAAGTAAACAAATAGTTTTAAAGCAAGCCACTGCTTTCAAAATACTTGAAGAGAAAAACAAAGAAACAGTGAATGTTCTTCTTGCATGATTAATTCATCCTTATTTTAGAAGTGCACATTTAATGTGGTTTGCCTTGATTTGCTGTTTTTGCACGCATCATGTTGGTTTTGCTGTGGGTAGACAAATAATTGAATGCATTATCTCAAGGTAAGAAAGATCTGCATGCTTGCATGAGCTTGTTTGGCGTTCAATTTGCATGAAAAATAACTCTGCCTGCTTTTCTGTTTTTGTTTTGCATATGTCTCTTTGCTACTCACTGTAACAGTGCAAGATAACAGCATGTTGTCCAACAAGGGTGCTATTCTGCATGTGCCTCAAACAAACACAATGTCCAAATCTGAGAGCTACAAAGAAGGCAAGGTGGGAACATTAGGCAAGCTCTTTGGAAAGAAAAAAACCAAGAAAAGTCCAGGTGTATCTAAAGACAGCGTGGCCATTTCTCCACCACCACTATCAAGAGTTAACAGTTACTCTGCCAGTAGTAGTGCTAGTGTAGATATGTCTGATGGCAGTGTAGTATATTCTCCTGCTGAATTTCTACCAGTTGCTAGGGCTTCTATAGATTCCAGCTCCTCTAAGTCTGGTCACAAAAAACGTCATGCCCCAGCCCCACCTACATTAAAGGTTATACCCCAAGAACATTTATGTAAAGATGGCATTCCAGAGTCACCAATGTCAGAGAAATCCTTTCGATCATTTTCATCCTCATCTTCATTAGGAACACCTCCTATTCTGCCACATAAAGGTTTATACAACAGCCTTCCTGTCGGTAGTGATTTTGTGAAAAGAGGAAGTGCATCGTCACTCCCTGATGTTAGCCCTCAAAAAGACTTCAAGTTACGAGCTGCTTCTCTTGAAGGCAGCTGGCTCCGGATTTCCTCTCCATCATCAACCTCCCATTTGTTAGCTGAAAGAGGAATTATCTATGCCAGCATTGAAGACCTGAGTAGTGTAGCTGAAGCTGTCAAAGAATTGCCACTACCACCAGGTGCTGCTCCTCCAAAACCAAAACGACTTTCAGCAACACCTGATGTTCTTGAAGAAATGCTTACAGAAATTAATGCAGACCCAAAGATCTCTCTTTCTTTAGTAGATGAAGGTAATGAGCATGCTGATGAAGAAATGTTAGCCTGTCCTCAAGAACCTGTTGAGATTGCCAGCAGCCAACAAGCTTCAGACTTGAAAGACACAATCTCAGATAAGTCCAGGGAAGATGCGTTTCTTGAAGAGCAGTCTGCCCAAGAAGAGGAACTCAAGCAATTATACTTGTTTGATATGATAGCACCTCATTTACAAACAAATGACTTGCAGGAAACCAAGACAGTAGTTGACATTGAAGTGGAAGTCAAGCAGACTGTTTGTGATTCTGATTCTGTAAAACCACAAGGTTCTGGATCCAAAGACTATGTTGAGGCTCTATGTCCACATGTGAGGCCTGAGGATTCTTTGTCTGATCCTGTCAAACAACAAACTGCTTCTCCTTTCAGTGAATATCACACACATACTGAGTCTAAACACACTCCTACTCTTGAAGATTCTGTAAAACCTAATATTTCTGAATTGGGGTTTGCACAGCCTAAACAGAACTATGAAAATGAGGAAGCAGATGGAGGTGAAATGAATAAGACTGTAGAGTCAAACCCAATTATCAGTATTTTTCATGATACAGAGGCATCTGCAAATCTTCGAACCCTGCCATCTGGAAGTGAACATGTACCTGCAGTACCAACAGACTTCTCTACTTGTAAAGAGGTACCGATGATTCCTGATTATTCTGCAGTTAGACAAATGGCCAAAGAAGCCATTAATTCGAATTACGAACGTGCATCTGAGATCAAGGCAATCCTGAAACGGTCCATGGCAAGGATGATGGGGGTGGAACTCCAGGTAGAATCAGTTTCTAAAAATGTGTCTGTTGCAGATGATGTCAAAAATGATAATGAAACACAGGAGAACGAGACAATTTCTTCATCTGTTGCTGCTGAACCAAAGAATCTCCATATAGATGGTTCTATTGAGATGGCAGAGGAATCGAAAAATGTAGTGGAAAAGACTGTTTCTTCCATTATTACTGATATTACATCGAAGAGTCTAAAACAAGAGGTCGAGAGTCCAAGTGAGGATATTAATTCCAACAAAGTGAGTCCAGGAGTGGACATTAAAGACGAGAGCTTAATCAGGTCTGATGAAGACACAGAAGACAAGACCTTTGCAACTCCTATTGTTAACAGACCTTGTGAAAAGAAAGAAAGTGTGAAAGACAGCACTGGGGTAAAAATGTCCCTCTTGGATGATGCCGTGTATGAAGTGTCTGTAAGAAAACGTGAGAGTATATCGCTGACAAGGTCGAGCTCATTTGAGAAGAAGAAAACAAATGATGTTCAGCATCTATCCAATCTATCCAGATCAAAATCATTTGGGGCAGAAGAATGGAAAAGTAAGATTTCCAGTGATCAGACAGACACTTTCGATTTTGCACGTGCCAACCCTAAAGATGAACTCAAAAAACTTGCTTCGTTGAGTGTGGTGAGAGCAGCAAGAGAAAAATTTGGGAGTACATTGCCAAATAAAGATAGCCCTAAAAAACGGCCCGTTTACTCTGAGAAACTAGCCCATAAGTCTTCACAAAGCGCAACAGCAAGCAATTCAGAAGAAAAAGAAAACTTGGAGTTCGTGGAAGCTCAGAAAAGACTCAAGAAACATCCAACTCCTAATGAAGAGCCAATCATTAATCAACACAATACTACCGTGAAGGCACCTTTGTCTACAAAGGATTCTCCAACTGAGGAACCACAGCTTAACCAAACAACAAAGAGTAGCCCAAGTTCAGTTTACAGAGTTGCTTCTGGTCACGTATCCTCAAAAAAATCATCAATGCAGAATTTATCTAACAAAGTGGTAGATCAGGCACCATCCTCGCTAAGTTTTGCTGGTGTTGGAAGAGTTATGTATCAGAGTAAAGCAGGTACCTGGAAAAAGTCCACAGAGAGACTCCAAAAGAAAGAAGCACCTGTGAGGAAAAAGTTTACAGATGATAGTTCTTCAATAGTATCCACTGTCAGCTCATGGAAGGAAAAAAGAACCAAGAGGAAAAGTTTGGTAGAGAATAATTACGATAATGGCGATAAAGAAAAGGGTAATAACAGGGAAAACATTGCAGTTAAGTCTGAGCTAACTATCAGTCCTGGAAAAGTTGACGGTGGATCTGAAACTGTAATTGTAAAGAAAACGTGTGAAAATAATGTCCAAGATATGGAAGCAGAAAGTAAGTCAGAAAATGTGGAGAGAAGGGCTGAACCTGAGATGCACGAGGTTCAGGTCAAGGATGAAGCCCAATCTGTTGAGATACAACCCGAGTCTAAAGAGTCCACCAATACTCAACAGCAACATTCTACTGAAGAGGACACCTCAAGTGAGTTGAAACCAGTAGTGGTAGAGGACACCTCAAGTGAGTTGAAACCAGTAGTGGTAGAGGACACCTCAAGTGAGTTGAAACCAGTAGTGGTAGAGGACACCTCAAGTGAGTTGAAACCAATAGTGGTAGAGGACACCTCAAGTGAGTTGAAACCAGTAGTGGTAGAGGACACCTCAAGTGAGTTGAAACCAATAGTGGTAGAGGACACCTCAAGTGAGTTGAAACCAGTAGTGGTAGAGGACACCTCAAGTGAGTTGAAACCAATAGTGGTAGAGGACACAACCATCACAATGGAGAGTGCCATCACAGAAGCTACTGTTCAAGGGGAGAACACTTCCGTAGACATGAATGAAGAAATGCCACACACAGAAATTACAGTTAACGAAGAAGCTCACATCAAACGTCACAGAGAGGTCCGTGAAAGAACCAAAAGTCTCCTTGCCAAAATGAAGGCCACAACAGCTTTTCAAAACCCTACTAAAAGTGCCCCAGCATTTAATGATGATACAAGTGTGCTGAGAAGAGACAGTCAGGAAGCAGCCCAGATTCGTGATCGTCGGAGAAACATTAAATCCACTCCAAATATTGACAGAAATTTGGAAAAAATGTTTGATGAAATGAAGATGGATGCCGATACATCGCCTGAGGCCCGTGTCAGAGTAACTCAAGAAACAGTGGCTCAAACTGTGGATGAAAAGAATCGTGTAAATTCAGACAAACAAATAAAGCAGTTACCTACAAGTCAGCTAAGAGTTACCAGGAAAATTAAAAGAAAATCATATGTCCGTAGATCAGTTGGTGCTGAACTTGATCAGCAATCTGAAAGTTCTTCTGAAGGACTTTCCGAAGATGAGCCCCCCAGAAGGCAGCACTTAAGTGGTCGATTAGACTCTGGTTTTTCAGATGTGGCATCTCACTCTGAGTTGGACAGACGCGTACTTCCCCACAAGAACCATCCAAGGAAAATGAGTGGGAAAACAAAGCAGTCAAGTCCTAGAAGTAGCCCGGTTATGCCTTCAAAGCTTGGGGAGTATCCAACTTCCAATCTTGTTTCAGAAGCACCTTCTGAGAAATTTCCAATATCAACAGATACTTCAGAGCTCCAGAGGATCATCTTCCAACAGCAAGAAGAAATGCGCCTCCTTCGCCAGCAAATGCAGGCCTCGCAATTTCAGGCCAACCAAATGCAAGCCACTCAAATGCAAACTTCTCAAATGCAAGCAACTAGTCTTTCAGAGGGTATTCAGTCTCCTGCTGTAGGCCTTGGGCAGATGAACGTAGCAAACCCACATGTTCCCACCATGCCTTACATGTATCCTCCCCCTAACATGGTGATGGTACCTCAAAGAGGTATGATGCAGCAGCCTATGTACTATGTCCCCCAAGGTATGCAGGTTCCTCAGGGGATACCAACCCCCACGGTACAGATGCCTGGGGTTCTTCCTATCAGCAACTACTCACCATATGCACCTTCATTTCCTGTACAGGGGATGTTACCAATGCAGACACAGATGCCTGTGGGATTGCCATTTCAACAAGGTAGTGTGTCCCAGTACCCCACAAGCCACTTTACAACAATGACCGCGGCTGGAGGATCTATAGCCGAAGCCCCCCGGACTGTTGAGCAGAAGCACAGTGAGTAGTGTGGCTAGATGGTGTTCAGTTGCCGTTGCCAAAACGGTTTGAGTGTCTGCTTATACTGACAAAAACCTTTATAAATACTTACTAAAAACTATGTCATCCTGCACGGTCATTCCCCCCACCACATACACACTACACACATCCCTCCTGCATTGGTTATGGTTTGGTTTATCTTAAGAAACGGTTTCAAAGGAAACCTTACCTCTACTGCAGCAAATCTGTCATATTTCGTGTCTTCTTTCAGATACTGCTGTTGATATGCAATTTAGAATGTAGTGCACTTAGATGTGAGATTCTAGTGTATGTAGCAATTTGATATTTTGTTGATAAAATTTGATGGTACTGTTGAATAATACACATGCTGAGTGAACTGCAGTAAATAATAGAACAAATCAATTTTCTTTAACGTTTCAAATAGTAGGATAGAATATTAATTACCATCAAAACGAAACCTTTGTGTTTTGACGATACTTGTATATTTATAAAGCATGTCATTTCGTTAACAATTTTGATATACTAGATCATGCCAGTAGGTGCAAAGTTCAATAACGGTGAACACAGCAATTTGTTTAACTTCCACCTGCGAGTTGTAGGCCTATGTAACTTGGTAATAAACTGCTAATATCTACATAGACTTATAAAGACATAAGATTATTTCTAAGTAGGTGATCTTACAAATGTCCAAGGAAAGTACTCCTAAAATCAAATTTTGCTTTTTATATATGTTTTAAAAATGCAAGTTTGATAGGTGGAAGAAAATGTTCTGGAGTTGAAGCACTTTATTTTGAAGTGTTGCCTCTGTGCTTGACTCACGATAAATGTATAGAACAAGTTACTCCTGAACTAAAACATTTCATGCCACAGTTGAAGCTACTACTTCAGAATTAAATTAATTTAGTATTACTGGTATTATTGTTTTTGATTTGTGCTTATTCACTCATTCTGTTACTTATTTGTCAATTATTGGTTTGTTACACTAAAAAAAATACTTGACAACTAAGTTGGGTGCTGAATTTAATCATATTATTATTCTCAAAATATGTACTAACTGTTTGTGTTATGAACACTTAATTCTACTATAAGTTAATTTACAGTTGTTATTATGTAACTCCATGTTTTGTCCAGGGTCTTAATGGGTATTGTTATTATTATGTGAACACTTGTCTTTGTCGTTTTTGTAAACACCATGCACTTTGTCATGTTTTGATAAGAATTGTGTTGTATTTGTAACTGCAGAAAATAGCAAATATTCAAAGAAAATACTATTTGTATCTACATGGAAGAAAAGTATAGCATTGGTAAAACATCAAAATAATTTTAGTTCCAAAGCTCACTAGATGATCAGCTGTACTGATGATTAATCAAAATATGTATTCCTATTTAGAGAAACGTGGTTTAAGAACAAATCACTACAAATCTTGTCTAATAGATGGAAGATTCTACTGTTACAAAAATCACAATGGGAACAAGTATTCTCTTACAAAATTCCAATGTTGTACTTTTCTTTGAATGTTTTGCATCATGCAAGCAACCACAAAATACTGTTGGTATATATAAAAAGTTGCTTTCTTGTATACTGCTCTGACATAATCTTGACATTTCAACAAACCTTTTGATGTGTTTCTTTACTGGCTGATTACTTAGAACTAATATGTACATTCAAATAATCATTTTTAGGTTTTTAAGAAATGAATATAACCTTGATAAACGGTTGTTCTTTTGAAAAGTATAATTAATGATGGCCTATTAAGGGAAAGAACGACACAAGTTTTCAGAAAGTAACTTGAAAAGAAAGAAAAAAAGATGGGACAGAATTGATGAGACAAAATTTTAAATAAAAATTCTTGTGATTCATCTGAGGATAAGATTTGTGATTCATTGAGGATAAGATTTAAGATTGATATTTGTAATTGCACACTGACAAAGAGTATTACAAAGCATTTTTGCCATTGTTGTTCTTTACCTTTAATAAGCCAATTTAATTGAATTTTCTTGAATATTTGCTATCGACAGAACAACATGATAAATTTATGTCATTGAAAATGGTTGCTTCCTTGTATATAGTTGAATGTAAAACTGTTTTTCCTTATATGACAAAACTTGAACAAAAAAAGTATAAAAAATTGAAAGATGAAATTTGAAAAAACAAAATCTAGAAATGTTAAATCCAGTTAACTTATTAAAAATATACCTGGCTGATTGTAATAATGTAAGAATCAAACTTGGGTGGAAGAATTAAGGAGTTTTTTAAGTATAACTTGCATGTAATTTACAAATGAATCAGCTTTTTGAAAGTTTGATTCCCAAAACAAATATATAAACCTAATGTAGGATTGACAAGGTTAAAACTATTGTACAGGCAAACTCACACTAGTTGAATACTAAAACCCCTTGTATAGTCAAAACAATGTAAACTTTTTTGATACATATACTTTATAACGACCTTTTAGCATAGCTCCATTACAATGAGAAAAATTAACATAGCTTCTACTTTTACACCATTAACTGTGCCTGCCACTATTTAACTTGCAATATTTTGTATTGTACAAGCTTTCTGTATTTCAAAACAAAATGTATTTTTAATATCAATATTGTATTGGGCAAGCTATTTAACCTATTGTTATCAGCTATAAAAGATGCTATACTTTCATGTTTGTAAATCCCCAATTTTAAGCAAAATGAAACAGAGGAGTGGGTGAAATTATTCATTGTATTTAAGAAACTTCTACTCTCTACAGAGCAGAAATGGGGAAAATTCAAACAAATCATTGTAGAAAATTGTATTGGATAACGGTAATATTTTTGTGTTACTTTAAATATATTGTTGTCTAGTTAAAGCTACTGTGTGTCTTTGGTTATTTGACATAAAACCTTTCAATGTCCAATGTGTGAACAATTATATTCAGGCTGATATTCAGGCTGATACTGGAGATAGCTTTTGCAGGGCCTCATCGCATCAAAAGAAGAAGAAAAAATTATTTGCAAGTTGAAAACAAAAAATTAAAAGAATGGAACATATTGTTGTGTGCTAAGTAGAACTGTGCTACTAAAGATACGTAGCATGTTGAGAACCACAGTTTTAATATGTAAGGAAAGCATAAGAAATGCTTGAAATGATGTGGTTAGTTTAGCAACAACAGTCAAAGGACATGGGCATAAGATCTGAAATTACAGAGAGAAACACCTTTTGGAAGGCCCCCAACCTTGACCAAACTCAGCAATTTCAATGTCTACTCCCAGGAACTTTGACTAGCAAGTTAACTGTAAGATTGCTTGTTTAACTATTTTTGATGGGTGCCCTGCACTGCATTGTGCCTGTAAATCTGTGCTTCCACAAATCTTTGTATAGATTTTACCAGTGCCTTTTGTATATATATATATAAAACAAACATTGGTTATTTTCTGGTATAGAGCTAGTTATCTTTACTTGCACTGAATGAGTGGATTTAATATTTTTTTCTTTAAATAGAGGGTTACTTTGCAAATAAAACATAACATGAAACAAAGAATTGGTTTGAAGCAAGTTTATTTCTGTACACAGAAATTATTTACTTTGTATTTAATTACTTTAACAGATGTAGTAATCTTTTTTCTTAAAGGTACACGTGGATCGGGCGAGTTGGTCTATAAAAAGCGTTTATAACCGTTTGTTATAAAATGCATACGGTTAGAAAGATGTTTTGAAGTAGAATACAATGATCCACACAAATATGCCTCGAAATTGCGTGGTTTTCCTTTACATCGTGAACTAACATGGTCGGCCATTTTGTATTCACAAAATGGCCGACCGTGTTAGTTCGCAAAATTAAAGGAAAACCAACTCGCCCCATCCAAGGCAACGTGTACCTTTAAGGCTGACGGTTTTTAATTTGTTTTGGATGTGGAACCGACAACATTTCGCACTTAATCAACTAAAAGACATGTTAACACTGGTAGAAGGACCACAGCCTTTTTACATCAGTACTACAGATACAAATTGCTCAATCTTTTGCTGAAATTTATAGAATTTAAGACGTTTAATAATGGAGCAGTGATTGCTGTTGCTGTAACTGATAAATATTCATATTACAACATGAACTGCAATAGACCGTGCAAGACGCGCATTTATTTGAAAAATTTTGGGACCACTTTGGTCCCAAGTACATGTTCATTGCTTTAACGTGCGAAGTAAACAAACTGCCACACTTTAATGGGTCCCAATGTTTGTATATGCGCGAGACTTGCCCAGTCTAGACTGGGTAAGTTTGGCGCATATTATTTGAATGCTAAATTGTGTGATTTTGTTACATTTACACATTACATTCATTCCCAAATAGTACAAAACACTTTTAAAAACACAAGACTTGAGACAGTATTTTGCAAAGTTTGTCAGCTTCACAAAGGTGACTCACTCCAGCAACAGATAAAATAAACAATAAAATTGTCATTGAAAAATAGATAAAATTAAGTTGACAGTTAATAAGGTTGCAAATAATTGTATTTTAAGACAAAGTACAGTATTGGTAACTGATGGGGGGCAAAAAGAAATATTGTGAAGCCTGAATGCTATTTGTTTCTTAAATTTAATATTCATCAAAGAAATATTTCAGTTTGAAATACTGTCACTAAGTGTGGAAAATAGCATTTGAAGACTCCCCCCCCCCATCACTGTTGATTCCTGCTATCAATTTAAGCCCAATAGGAAAGTGCACAAAATTCCTGAAAAACAAATTTTTTTTTAAACTGTCTTCAGTAAATCGACCCAACCAAATTTGCGAAAAAATGTCCACAGGCTGGTTGCAAGAGAATGTGATATAAAAATCTCTCAAAAACAATGTTATTTGTGGCAGTTTTGAAACTATGTTGAATACTTTCTCACAATAAGTTCTTCAAGATCTCTTCTTCTTTCCAGCATGATTACATTCATTATTTTTTACCTCAAAACTTTAGAGACCTTGAAAAATAAACAAACATTTTCAATCGACGCCGCATACAAACACACAAAAGCCCAATCGTGCCACTTATTATCATCGGGAAAGTAATTGGTTATTACAAATTATTACTCCGTTATAACGAATTAACGATTGGCCTACCTCCATGATGTGAGTGTACTACGGCCATCCGAATTGATGCATCTTTGGCAGTGGTTATGGCTGGAATGCTGAAAAGTTCTATAATACACCATTGTCCTTGTACTCATGAAATCATCAATTCGGGTACGACCATGGAGGTTGGCCAATTATTAATTCGTAATAATGATTTACTTTCCCCCTGAATATTTTTACTTGTACTTTAGTGGCATGATTGGGCTTTGGTACAAATAGTTAACATCTTCAGTAAGATGAAATGATTGCACTGGTCATAAAAGCTGCAACTAAGAAGCGTAATCATTTCTCCTCTGACTACACATAGTTACTTTAATAAAATATTTGTCAGAAACACATGAAGCTTCTTGAGCCTTCTTGAGGTATAGTGGACACTGTAGGAGTGACGTGATTGGTTTGGGTGTATTCAGCCAAATTTACCCTAACCTAATAGAGCCCTAGTAATGTGTCCACTTTATCTCAATATGGCTATTAAATTTAAATCTCAAATAAAGGGAAATAACTAACTCACATATTTACAGGCAAAGCAAAATTGAAGTAAATATTGCTTTAATAAATATCTCAGAAAAAAAGTAACATGAACAACTTCCTTTGTGAATGTATCTAGATAAACAAATTATTTTCCTGAATGTTTTTGAAATAAATGGTTTTTGGTCTTGTCAAATTTATCTCAGCATCAAAAAATATCTACAGTTGCAAATATACATATTTTAGTGAAATGTCAGAGTTTTATAGATCTTTGTTCTGCGACATCAAAGCCGCAAGATTTTGCAAACATTTGTTGGCAAAAGTATAGGCAGCCTTCACTGCCAAAAAAAAACAACGGTTTATTATTTACAATAAAGCTATTAAATTACCCATATTACGTCACACTATCTATGCATTGATAAATCAACTGTTCTACCCAAATCAAAAGACATATTCTTCATTAAAAAGGAGTTTAAAACGTGTTATTAAAAAGGGCAGAATTTTGCCAATTCAGTTATACATTTTGTGATACTTGAGGGCTGCCCATAAAAAAATATGGTGGTCAATATTTTTCAACAACAAAAAGGCCATTGAAATTATCATAAGCTACACCATCTTCATTAATTATCTTTGACAGATCCCCTGTGTAGCCTACAAGTGGCCCAAGACACCAATAATTCAAATTAAATGAGTGGGTGCAGACTTATTTTCCTTACAAGCTTGCTACATGTAGATGGTGTTAGATTTACATGACAAGATGGCTGCCCAGGAGAGTCTACCAGAAAACTCCAAAGATTCATGGTGAGTAAACATAACATCTACTCAGTGTTGTGGTAACACAGTAGAAAATATCTTTTTCGTAAATTGTGGTGGTTCTGAAAAGATTTGGTGGAGTTTTGAAATTTTGAAATGTCCTACATGTATGCTCTTTACATGCATGCGCATGCAAGGTTTTCACTACTTACTTCTGGCTGGCTGGTGCCAAAGCTGGCACATGTTTGTATGTAATTTTACCAAAATCACTCATTAAATCATTGAAAGGCTGACAACACCTTCAGTAATGGTCAAATCCAAGGACTATATGTTCTTGCATAAATCCTCAAAGAAAATTTAGCTTAAAGGAACATTACAGAATTGGTAAGAAAAGAACTTGTAAAATATACTTTTTGATCACAGATTTACATAAAACTTACACCGTCTAATGATGATGATAGTAGAAAACATCCCTTGAAATATTTCTGTCTGAAATGACATATTTGATGAGAAAGTAATAAACTAGTTTTCCGATGGAGTTTATCGCTCAGTGAGTGTTTATTTATTTGTTGACTCTATATGATTTCTTGCAAATGTGTAATCACATGGCCGATCGATTTCAAACTTCTACAGGTTTGTCAGTTTATGTATATGGTGGATTACATAAAGTGCTTACACTGCCAGCAACTGTTTTGTTAGCAAAAACCAATTCTGTAATGTAAATTCCTATGGATTGTGGCACTCAGTGGAGCCAGTTTGTATGAAGTGGGCGTGGCTTACAGTGGAATTACATCACATCATGATACTCTGATCCTCTGCAGATTATCTGATGAAGATCATCAAAGCTTACAAATCACAACATTGGATTGCTACACCAACAGATCTAAAATTCATACCAGTTGTTTCCATGGCGTTACCAAAAACTCACACCAAAGTATTCCTACCATGAATTACTCTTCCTAAACACCCATAATACTCAGCCATATTTAAATACAGATTTCAACATTTATGAAAAAAATAACTCTTTTCCACAGCTTCAGCTCTGGCTTGGCCTTGTCAGTAATTTTGAAATTGTTCAATTTTTGTACATGGCCTCAAGCTGGCTGATGAAGCCATTAGAAGAGCCAAAGTCAAAGCCGTGCCTGTGTAACTTGTTTTAACAGTACATTGTATTAGTACATGTAGGCTACAGCACACACATCGTTTTGTATGACAAGATAAAGCAGTTAGAATATACAAAATTACTGCTGTAGGCTAACTATGCTGCATGAATGCTTACAAAATCATCAAGGTATTTGTTGAACCCAAACCAACTGAGATTTAACTCAAATTGGAGATTATTTCACATCCTAAAAAATTATGGAACTTTAGGGTAATCAGGACCATTATTTACAGAAAAAAATGGTTTGATGTTATATTTACATCTCTTTAAAAAAAAAACCCATTATTTCCTGAAAGATAGTTTAAAAACTAATCATGTATCTAAAATTGGCAGCACCCTTCGACTAGATCTTAAGAACATCATACCACTGACATAGTTAAACATTTCAATCTGAAAGCTCACTGAATATAAAGTTCATACCAGTACCAATCTTCAAGAGAAATACTTCCCAGGTTGTATCGTAAATTTGGGTGTGATCCCTGGCTATATGGCAGTTAACCGTTGTATGGCTTCTGACTGGCACCCCCGAACAAAGATATTGACAAAATAGGGCTAGATAGCTCAGTTGGTAGAGTGTTGAGCTGTTAATCAGGAGGTTGTTGGTTCATATCCCGCTCTAGTAAATTTTTCTATGTTCAACCCCAAATTATTGAAAAATATTTCAATCTGAAAGCTCACTGGTTGTAAAGTTCATACCAGTACCAATCCTCCAAAGAAATATTTCCATCTGATTTAGTGTCAAAGTCAAGTAAATTGCATTTGAAGATTCCTAAAATCCCCTTTGCCTATTTTGATTGCCACAGTTAAAATAAGCTCACATATACATGCTTGCAAAGGTAACAGATTGATAACTTTTCATTGTTTTCACTAAAATGTGATAGTATTTTCACAGGCTGGTTGCATGGTAGGTTTGTTAAAAACTAAAGGATAAGAATTAATTTATATACTCTACCCAAAAAACTATGGAGTTTTATATAATTTCCCTTACACACATCATTAAAGTGAGTGTTCCAAGGTGATGAGTTTGTCAAACCAATCATCTCTCCCAGCAAGTGACAATCTTGTCTTCTGAATCCCACAATGCTGACTGACTGGTCACAACAGCAATTCAACATCAATCCACTTATTCAAAATGTTAGAGTAACTCAATCAAAGACCACGACATGATTGTAGTTATTCAAAACAAGTTGATTCCTTCAGAAAGCTGACTGATTAGTAGGCAATTGCTAGGGGGGTGCTGGGTTTGTTGGACCAGACAGCTGAAATACTTGCTTAAATTTTGAACGATGGAACCAGAAATATGTTCTGTTGATGAAATCACCACATTTTTCACAATTTTAAAAACACTTTTATGCATAACTAGTGTTCCCCTTTTGTCTACAAATCTTGCAAGTTGATATTCACAAGTTGTAGTACTGCCTTTTTGTTTGCGATAAAAAAGGTATTTCATGAAAACGATATATTTATATGGTAGATTCATTTACATACTTTTAGCATGTAAAAACCATTTACAGTCAACTCTTGTTATAAAGAGCACTGTTATAAAGGGGTTCTGCTTAATAAGAGTACATTCTGAAGCTCTGAATCTCATTTCTGCTTTGAGTTTCTTTGTTTTGCTGTCCTCTTATAACAACATTCCTGTTATAAAGAGGTTAAGTTGGCCCGTCCCAGCAATCTTGTCATATTGAGAATCAACTGTAAATGTATAGTACATGTACATAGACATCCATTCTAGTTTCTAGTATTTATTATAAATGCCATACAATCATTGCATCCTCCAGTATTTGATATAAACACCACACAGCCATTTGCTCTATGATACAACCAACCACACAAATTTTAGTAAAAACACCAAATGACAGTAGGTTCTTTTATACAGGTTTTTTGCACATGTTTAGACTTGTTAGTTTTAATTTGACAAAACAAAAGAGAAACATCAATTAGTGGGGAATGTTTTTCTTGCATAATTGTAGTATTTTATACAGAAATACTTAAAGTAAATATGGTCAGGGTGTTTAATTTTACAGGTAGGGTCATACGTTGTTAATGACCCTAAAATAAAATGTGCCATTACTGTCCCAAAGCCTTGTTACAAAGATGGTAATGGTGGTAAGCATCCTGGTGAAAAGATTTGAATAATTTAAATCTCCAAAACTCACCTCAAGGCCAGAGATGCGGTTGGTACCCGCCGTCACCTCGCTAATTGTGGACGGGTTCAACATTCTTGATGAAAATACCGTGACAGTTTTTTGCTGTTTTCTCAATAAATAGACACTGTGTACATCTGAAGCTTTCACATGTGACTCAAGCGTATCGTTATTGAAAATTTGGCTTAAAAATCAGCATTACGTTAAACAACATTCTATGACCCTGCCTTTAAGATTACCAATCATGTAGTATACCTTTAAATGATTATTTGTGACTTTAAGACTATTCCACAATTGCACTTGTTCAATTTTACTTTTGTTTAATCTATGAGGTATACACCCTGATTGTCTCCGTTATCTCCTTCCGACAAATGGGACAGAAATCCCTTCGATTCATCAGGGATTTAGCGCAGTCATGACATGTAACAAGATGATGGCATGGACACAGAAGGCAGTCTCTTGGCCTATCCATACAGATGGCACAGTCACGGTTAACAACAGCCGCTAAAATAAACATGAAAGTAGTTGAATTCAACAGTGTTTAGTAAGAACAAGGAGGCAAAAATGACAAGCAGCGTTAGTAAGCAACAGTGATAATAAAACCTGTTTATAAATACTAAATAAAAATTGCTCAAGGAATAATATATAAATTTAACTCCACAATAAAATGGTTCTTGCCAAATCAAATGGAATGGGGAAACGGGGCCTTGAGGGGCAGTAGGGGGGGGGGGGGTAAATAAGAGTACTTGGTAGATTCAGTGCATAGTTGTGAACAACAAATGTTGTTTGAAGTGATGTCATTTTTGACAAGTAATTGTTTTTGTATTGCAAAAAAAAAAATAGTTTGTCAGGATCTATGAACTTATAGCCCTGTGTTGAATTTTGCATTGTTAAACATGTTTTTGTTTACATTATTTATGTTGTGTTCAGATGGACTGGCATACGCTTTTTCCAGAAAATGACATTTGCATTTAACTCTCGTATTCTCCTATTCCTGTGCATAGAGCTATCTATGTACCATTCACCACATGATATCACATTGCAGGCTGACATAGTTTATCATTCAAAACCTCTGTGGATGACATTAAATGGTCAGACAGTAGGAGTGATAACATTGTACCTTCCTCCGTCCCGTCAAAGCTAAAATAACCAACAAAAGTGAAGATTAATTGTGAATTAAGGGTTTAACTTACCACATTCATCATCTTGAGGGGGTGTTATATTGCCACTGTGCCCCAGGTGAGGCATACCTCGATCAGGGATGCCTAGCATTCCATGCTGGCGTAGCAGTTGCTGACGTCTTGCTGTGTGTCATGATTGGGCAACAAACAGAGAGAAGTTAAGTTTCAACTCTTGTGAATAAACAGGAGTAAGAAAGAAGAGCTACATACCAGCTTATATGTCCAGCAAATCTGTTTCCATGATGAAATAAGAGTTTGAGTTGGTTTATCATCACTAACAGTTAACAGTGCACAGAGTCCATGAAAAACAGTTTGTGCTATTCATGTTTCTGCCAATTGTTTTTGAAAATATTTTTTACGAAAGTCCTTTGTTAGAGTTTCCATAGTGCAGAATGACAAACACCACTGTGTTATGTGGCAGTGCCATGAGTGCTTTACCAACTTGTACAGGTAATTCATTATTCATTTATTCATTACATGCATGTATGCAGTTCTGTGTGAACCAACCAAATGCTGTCCATAGCACTCGATAAAAACGGCGCTCTTTTCATATCCTTTGGGTAGCTTCACTAACTTAAAAGACAATTCAGATTGCATGAAATTGCCACGATTTTTTTGAGACGTCTGTGTTCCTTTTACTCAGTGCTTTTATCGACAATCAACAAAAGTTTCCCTCCATGGCTCATTCAACTGTTATCTGCGAACATTCCTACAGGTCATCACCATGACGGCCAATTAATTACGCATGAGATTTTCTCTACCATTAAATATTTAAATGAAATATAAAAGGTTTTCTGTTGGTAAGATGGTAAAATGTGCCTGTGGTTTCACCACTTTACATTGGTCACTTTTCATACTGGATGTACTGGATCCATACTGGATGTACTTTAACTAAATGGCTAGAGTTACCAAATAAAAAGATCAGGGTACCTAATTTTCTTGAGTTGATCTGCTCTGGGCTCAGAATCAGCGCATCCCTGCCAGACCGGAAAAATAGTGTCTTACCAATACCCTCCAGAAATTGCCTCACTGAATAATTCAAATTAGAAAAAAGGTTAAAGGGTAAATTTAATCTTACAATGCAAAAATTTCACGGCAAAAAAAGTGTTGAGTGCTTTCAAAAATACAATTTACACAGAAGCAATAAACACTACAAAACAGTAAATTCAAATATATGGACACATTTTCATTATTTAAAAAAAAGGTGGTGTGTTCTTGATTTGCAAAACAATTAAAATTAAGTTCACACGTTTTTTTATAAATATTTAAAAACAGGATGGTAAGTAGGAAACAGGAAGAAATGTTCAGTTTTAGATGTGGGATGAAAACCCCAAATGGGGAAAACCCATGCAATCAGGCAGGGACTGAAAACCCAATCCACATGTAAGGCTCCGGTCTGAGGTGGGATTCGAAGCTGGGTCCACAGAGGTGAAAGGCAGGGAAAGAAACCACTGAGCCAACCTGATGCCAATACAAATCTAAACATATAAATGCTACAATTTCCATAAAACAAGTTACAACTGTAACCTGTATCTTTGTAATGCAATCATTTCAGTCTTCAGATATTTTATATGTCACAGTTTCAACTTATCAACTTTTTTTGCCCAAACCTTGGCGCTTCTTTGAAAAGTACACATTCCATTATTACAGCTTATCGTTACCTTTCTCAACACATGTCTGTGCAGTAAATGCAGTTGGGTTAATCTCTACTTCTGGAACTGCATACACTGGACTCAGAAACCGTAGTCCCATAACTCTCTACATAGCACAATCAAACAAGCAGCAAAGGGAAAATTAATCATTGGGTTTTTTTTAAATCAAAATCACTGTTTAGGTGAAAAGAACTAAAAATGGATTTTATTTTGTTAGGGATTCTTTACATGTTTAAAGAGGGAGAAAGAGCTAAGCTCCATGGACACTCAGTTACCCCAGGACTTTCCTGCCTTGTATGCGGCCAAAGATGAGGTTCAAGGAATGGTCTTTTCAGCCACTACAGATTCCATAGGAACCCTTACTGAATTGAAGGCTACTTGGTTGATGATAATCCTATAATAACTTTATAATAACTAGTTCTTATAGAGCACATTTTACAATAAAGTGTCAATGCGCTTTACATTAGTGCCCTGGTCATTGGGCCAATAGCATTCCTGTAATCTTTCTCAGCTCCCTGGGGAGTATACAGCCCCAGGCTGCTGTGGAGCTCCGAAGGCTTTTTCATACACAATATCAACCTCTACCCTTGCAGGTACCCATTTATACCCCTGGGTGAAGAGAAGCAATTATAGTAAAGCATCTTGCTCAAGGACACAAGTCTCATTACCAGGATTCGAACCCACACCCCGATGACTCAACCACCAGAACTTGAATCCGATGCTCTAAACCGCTCGGCCATGACACTCCACTCCACTAATAGTCATACCCAAGTGAGCGCTGATAATGGTGATGACAATGACATGTTTATATTGGGCTAATCTCAATTGCCTCAATTGAAATAAGCAAGAGTGACTTTGGTGGACATCAAAAAGACTTCATTTCTTTATTCAGACTTTATTTGTATGTGTACTGTGTTATATTGTATCAATTCCAATGAAGACCACTGTTTAACAGTTTGTATAAAGAAGCTTTTAATAAAGTGATTTGAACTTTGACTTTTGATCTCACCTCTGGATATGCAGCCTTTTCTGCAATGGCCCGTATATCAAGATTGAGTGTGTTAGTGCTGATCACAGTGTCTGAACTACACAGATGGGAAACTTCTGAAAACATAAAAAGTCAAACAAAGTATGTGTTAATACCTACTTGTTACTACTATAAGTATTATTTATTAACACTACTGTCTGACCATTCAATATCATCGACTGTGGTGATTAATAACAGATGCACTATGCCAGCCTACACCATGATATCATGTGGTGAATGCATCAACACAGTACACAGTCAACCCTCCTACTGTCTGACCATTCAATCATCCACAGTGGTTATGAATGATAGATGCACTATGCCAGCCTCCAATATGATATCATGTGGTGAATGCATCTGCACAACATAGTTAGTTCTTTTCACAATTGTGCTGCCATATACCCAAAACAGCTGAATGGTTTCCAATTGGTTGATCAACTCATCAAATGTTACCAAGAGTAGAAGGATTTTAATCCACAATTGAATTTTCCAATTGATTCGTTGATGGTTTCAGACTTGCTGGAAGACCGAGTAAAAACTTACCTCTGATGAGGTTTTGTTTAACTTGAAGATCTTCAACAACAGCTTCAAAGATGTACTCTGCATCTCTCACTGCCTCTTCAAGTCTGCTGATACAAAGAACTTGACCCTGTATAAAGTAACATACAAACATACACACTTATTGTTGAATCATTACACAGTTTATAACTAACAAAACTAATGGACCATAGTTTGGAGAGTGTGGAACCTATTGCAAACATCTGGTATCATTTCTGTACTGATTGATATCATGCAAACAAGTTGCAATGACCCCATGTTACGACCCTAGCAGAGTCTTTCTAAAAGATTAATGACAGCACTGAGTGATAGGAGACAAAGGGATGGGTTGAAAATGTGTGTTCCTCCCATGACAGAAAAAGAATTTTAAAGCTAGGTAATTTTTTTTAAAACTTAACAAATTTGATGGTTTCTTTCTTGAAAGCAGTTTTTTAAAACCATATTTCGTGATTGTGGATACATGAAGAATACATTATAATCAAAGATACACATTATACACCTCATTTTAGAACTGTATATAGTTATATTTTGTGTTAGGTCAACAAGATATGTTAAGGGAACTAGTTGCCCGGGTTTTATGTTTTCATTTGACAAGACAGCTGTGTGTTCAACTTAATCTCAGTCTTATTCATTTACCAGAAAGTTGGGATGGATCATCAGCCCATCTTGCTTGAGCTCTTTCTTATCAACTTCAAGGTTGTCATGGAGAGCATCGAGTGCAGCGGTGTTTGAATCGTAGACTTTAACCTTGTGTCCATGGTATGCCATGCAACCTGCAGTCAAAATAATAATAAATAATAACAGGCATTTATGGAGCGCTCTTACACTGGGTATCACAGCGCTTAACAAGAAACTAAACAATAAGCAATAAATAAAGGCACTAATATATGGGAAAAACAGTTGGTCCTAAGCAATCAACCGTTGAACAGGAAAGTTTTGAGATGTGTCTTGAAAACTTCAAGTGACTCTGCGGAACGGATTTGATGAGGGAGACAGTTCCAAAGCGCGGGGCATGTGCGTAAAATGCACTATCCCCAGCAGCAGAATGCACCTTTGGAACTGCCAAGAGTGTACTGTCTGAACCAGAGTGAAGGCCAGGTCATCCGGGATGGTAAACCTTGATGAGACTGATGAAACAATGAGGTTATTTCACATTTGACTCTCTTTGACCCCAAGGCAAGGGTTTTGGATTGAAATGGTAAGATACAGTACAAACCTGGCAGTCTAGAAACTAAAAGAATGAAGTAAATAACAACTAATCAATCCCTCTAATGAATTGAGAAGAACCAATTACTTTCTTCTGAAGTTGATCAGAGACTAATGATCAAAATGTCATGTTGATATACAACTGGTTTATCTCAGAACCATCACAATCTATTCAATGATTTATGCTGCCATTACAAATCCTGATCTGAATTGTATCCCACACTAATTAAGACTGACGCCAAAAACACGGCTTCCTCAGCATCATTAACTCTTTATAGACCACTCATTCCATTGTTGATTTTTTGACATAATTATTCCATTAAAAATGCCTGCTTTAAAGTGTTGATTAAATATTAATATGGGAAACATTAGAAAATGTCAAATCAAGACGACCTTTACTTTGACTGTAAAGTGGAGGTAGATCAATTATTGCAGTCGTTTCGTGGCTGCTATGGGCATTTTGGTGCAAGCCAATAACGGCTGCTATTTGTCTCTAAAGGTTTAACACTCTCTGCTAAATAAATCATTTTTCCCAAGCATTTGTGTCATCTTCACATGTGGGGGTGTACATAAATAGCAGCATGGTATAAAATTCCAGAGATCTTTGAATAATTACCTGCTATCTTGCTTCCCATGAGCCCACATCCCAGCACAGCGATCTTCACCATACTCAAACTTACAAACGGGTTGTTGAATTAAAGAGTCCAGTCGAAGGATTTTCTTAAAAGAAGTTTTGGTGAGAATATGGGATAAGGATTGTTGGTTTACATCAGCGTTAATGTGTCCTCCTCCAGCTCCATTAAGGTAGAATACAAATACATCTGCCTGTCAAATTTGATAAAATGTAATAAAGTTATTGAAAACATATTAAGGACAAAATACAAAATTGGTAGTTATTGAAAATATTTCCGACTGCTTTCAATCTAAAAGCTTGATGATTAGGCCTATAAAGTACCAATCCTCCGGACAAATCTTTGTCTGAAATGCTATCGAAGTAAAACAAAATACACTTTGAAGACCTCAAAAATTATCATTTCTTATATTGATTGCCGCAGTCAAAATAAGCCCAATACGGACTATGCAAGATCCTTAACAAAACATAAACCATTTTCACTGAAACGGGATCCTCTAGGATGCTGTAAACCCATTTTGGCTTTTGTAGTGTAAATAGCGCACCGCCTTTTCTGTTAATATTTTTTGTTTTTCTCACTGCAATTTATACCGTCGACCAATGACGTCACCAACGCACCATCCCAGTTTAGCTTCCTACGTGAGCTGTTTGGGGGTTATTTTACTCAAGACTAAAAACTCAAGAATAAAACAAATTTTTAATTACTTTTTTTATGTTTAACTAAATTAATGCAGGATCAAATTTTGCGATAATCGTAACCTCCATCCTCGACCATCGGGAGGATGGAGGGTTTAAAACCATCGATATCCCAACTACCATGGAGGAATATTTTTTCCTCCAAGATAGTACTACTACTACTACTAGTACTAGTACTATCACATTCAGAGATTCATTGACAATAATTTTATGGAAACTAGTTTGGGCTTGGCTGTAATAAAACTACTAATTATAAATATACATCGTGGTGGAAAACATTAGAAACATTAGGATTAGTCATTAGATGTGACTTTGGGGATCGTATCCCTCGTCCAGATTTATTACACATTGGTACACAAGTAGTTATTACCAGCCACTAGTGTACTGCAGCACGGGTAGAAGTAGTCACTATTAATATAGAAACATGGGGAGATTTTGATTCACCTGGTACTACTCCTCTAGTAGTAGTAGTCATCCAATCATTTCACATTAAATAATTAGCCTTATGTCATTAATATCTGATCAAATTTACTTACTTTTTTTATATCATCTGGATCTAAAACATGACCATAACCTGGTCAAAATTACATGAAAATGATTGTTTGTGTCTGCCCCAAAAAATCAATATGCTGCAGTTGTTTTGATACTCAAGTGATCGTGATGCGATGGGTATGCACCGGTGTTTCCATTATCACTAATGTGGTATAGCGCCCTCATCGTTAGCTGTCACCTTCAATTGCCACACACAACGCAAGACCTCGCGTCAAAATACATTTTTTATTTTTTCTAATGCCACAACCACTACAATCTTCTTGGTGATCAATTTCTCCAGTAAGTCTTGGATTGTCCGCGAAACTCATAGATGTCTGGAACATCAGTTGAGAAAGGCAGATCAGACGAAAACACGAGTAAACATCGTTGGAAAATTCTGAGAAATGTGAGTTACTGAAACAGTGAAAGTACACTGCGAAAGAATGTGTTGACGTCGTCTGCACTGAGTCGTATGGAGGTAGTCGGGACCCTCTGTTTGTTAGTTAAATACGTTTAGAGATCACTGAGTAGACGTCAAGACTTAAGGTTTCGATCTGAAGTGTCGAATTGGGAAAAAAATATTATTTTGTGGCAAATTGATTAACATACGAAAAAGCAATTTGTTGGTTAGGTTCAGTTCCTGTTTGCTTACAACAATTTTTAGAAAAGATGTGAAAACCGACCGCCACTTTTGCACTCATTATGATGAAAAATGTTTTCAACAAATTGGTTTACTTTTTAATTTTAGTTATTTTTTTACTCTCTTGTCTCTTGAGTCTTAGAATTTAGAAAGGGATACCAATTTAAATATTGTTTGAAGCTTTGCATGGTGTGGACAAATAGGAAAAACTATAAATAAATAATAGTAAACTTGCGGGTACAACCATGTGTAAATCTCTCTTGTTTGAGTGTTGGCTCTGAGAAGAGCCGGTTTGGTCTCGACGTTTCGAACAGTATACTCTGCTCGTCTTCATTTCTCGTGAAGACGAGCAGAGTATACTGCATTATTTAGAGTGCTGATTTCAGTCTTGTCACAAACTTCTCGCCCCAACTGTAACACTCACTGGTCCCAACTATCGTTGGTGCGATTGTCAAGTTGGGGCGGAACAGCGTGACTTAATTATAGAATTCCACAGTGTACATTTTTGAGAGCACCTTTTTGAACAGGGTGGAGGCATGGCATTGTGTTGGTTATTGCCATTGTGATACATGGAAATGTCAAATAACAGAATTATGATAAATGGCATGGAATTCGAACTATCTTTCCCTTTCTAAAAATATCCTTCAATATATTATAACTGAGTGTTAGAGAAGGGCCATTTTTTAACAATGCAAAGTATATCTGAATGAGTGAAAAGGTGGCAGTCTCATTGCAGCATCTTTATTCTTATCTCTGTCTTTCTTTATTAGAGCAGAGGTATGGGTAGAGCACATAGTAGCAGAACATGATGCATGAATAAATAATACAATAATCTGATCGGATCAAAGACCCCCCCCCCTAGACTCTACTAAAGATTAAGCGTATAAAGATTAATCGAAATACTAAAATAATAAGAGTATTAGATGTGACCCAACAGGTAAACAGTGCTCTTAAAGCAATCAAAACGATAGGCCTAGTTATTTATTTATTTATTTTTTTTTAATATGTTTGAAAACTTATTGAATGACTATTTCTACTTTGTCAATTTAATACTAATGTCATGATTAATTGTATATTTTTTGCGAAAATTTTACTAGACAATGGAGGTTAAATTTGTAGCAAAACATACATACTTACCACATTTGAAATTTAACCCTACTCCACTTTTCTTCCATGAGTTGCGTTGGTTCTTCCAGCTTTCTATGACGCTTTTCAAACAACGCCTTTGGCTCTGACTCGGGCTATGTCAGTAATTTTGAAAAAAATGTACACTCTCGGTCTCAATCTGGAGTTTCAAACAGGCGGACAGAGCTCATAGCTGACCTGAAGTTAAATCTGTTGTTTCAAAGCAGGACGTCAAAACCATTAAGAATTTGAGACGGTATAAGTAGATGGGTTAGACATGGTAGTTTCCTTTGTAGTTTTAGTTATTTGCATAATCTTAGCAGGTCTTGAACTTCGCTCTTGAAGGGGCATTTCAATTTTCCTTTAGTAAGGGGCACTTCTATGAGGAAAATGTAAATTTGCATTGGAATTTAGCAAAGGGTACCCTGGCAATTACTGTGGGTGCCATGGATTAATTTGAGGCCTGTCCTAGGCATGCCAATATTTTCAAGAACAATTATATTTCACCCAGTAAGTCTACTGCCTCCTAGTTTTTTCAAATGTCTCAATATATTTTTTCATCAGTATAGACTAATCTATTTTCCTTTTTTTTAGGCAATATTGAAGAAACAGTGTCCACACAGGGACCCCATCACGTCTGTGTCTGTCCGTCGCTTCGCATCCTTTGGGCTGCTTTCAACAACAACTCTCTCAGCAGAATCTACTATTGATGGACAATGGGTTGAATACCTGTGCCCTAAGTTTAGACAATTCTGCATCAGTGTCAGGTGAGCATGTAAACTACAGGAATATTGCTGATTAGAAGCAATGCTAATAAATAAACAAAGATCTTGCACTTACAAACTTGTAAAAAATATGATTGATGCATGCATTGTGTATGTTGGGTGCGTTCGGTCGATGTGCGCCATCGGTTGACCGTGTTGGGCTATTGGTCGATCCCGCTGCCACCAGTGGAACACCTTTTCTTTATAATTCGCAACTCTGGAGGATTTTTTTTAAAGGTACTTGTAAGTATAGTCAGAAATATCCTACAGAATTAACTCATCGCGCAATGCGATCAACCAATCGCGTCCATCATAAAAATGTTGCATTAATATAGTCACGTCTGATTATCAAAGATGCACAGATATTGATAATTATAATAATTGTAATAATAATGAAAGTGAATTAAGTGCACAAATCCACAAAAAAGTGCTTATGGCCCTGATAGATGTAAATTGGAAATCTGTAGCTGGCAAGCCTGAGGAACCCTGTAAACAAGTGTGCTTGCTTTGTGAACCAGAAACACCAGGGTTAACCTAGGGTTTAATGTCACATCTGAAGTACAAAGCAGTTATGGTCAAGTATCTTGCTAAAGAGCACAAATGCCACAACCTGGTCTTGAACCCACGCTCTGCTCTGATCAGAAACACCAGAGCTTGAGTCTGGTGCTCTTAACCGCTCTGCCACGACGCAACCAGCCAATTGTGATTTGAGGTCTTCATCTTTTCAGAATGAAACTAATAAATTTCTCTACTTTGTTATTTAACACTTTTAAAATAGCCCAATATATCTACTGAAATATTTATTTGCATTTTTTGTGTGTGATTTTTTCATCTCAGACATTTGTCCAGCACTTTTTCAGCTGGGGAACTCATTGGCTTTAACAACACTGGAAATGTGTGTAAGTATTATGTGTCATATGTTTTGAATGAAATAAAATGAAAGGCAAACATTTTTAGTCAAGTCTGCTCTGATTACTTGAAGTGCTCCATCCACAGATTGACATGATAATGTAATGGAAAGGTATAGGCAGCAGCAGCAGCAACAACAGCAACAACAACAACAACAACAACAACAACAATTTGTGTAATTGTCATCAAATCAATCGTCAACATTGATTTCCATACATAAATCAAAATAAACAACTTTATTAGTTGAGATGGTATGGAGGCATGACCCATCAAAGCAAAACTTCTATGCTGGATGCCTTGTACAAAACAAAACAAAGATGGAAAGCAGGGTACAATTTTATCCAGCAGGTTTGCATAGCAGAGTGTTTAGACTGAGCATGTTTTGTGCACATTAATTGCTAATACTGAGCTTCAGATGAGGGTTGTTGAGAAACAACTGATACATTTTGTGTTGCATGTTGCTTTGCTATGCAAGGGAAATCACTCACTGTAAAGTAATTATATAATAATACAATTTTTCCTGTATCGTTATTTCTGCCATTACTTGGATGCATTTACACTGGTACACACATCATCTGCAGGCTGGTATTGTATTGATCATCATTGGTTTCAGGTACCGGTGATGCATATTGTATAGAATAGTGTTAGTAATGTCTGTCTGTCGTTTGGATTCTTCTGTATCATTGGTTTGAAGAAGAATCCATTTACTTCACCTCTTTCAACTCTAAGAACTGCCTCTTGATAATAATTGTTTTCAAAGTTGTACATATTGTTGTAATTTTCTTGTTTTCAAGTTTTTTCATTGAAGCTTTCTTCCTGTTTTTTTTTGTAGGTGTATGGCCATCAGAAGAGGTGCTAGCTTTCCATTGTATGAACAATTCAGATTGTTATAGGTGA
Organism: Pycnopodia helianthoides; assembly: GCA_032158295.1. Lineage (NCBI taxonomy): Eukaryota > Metazoa > Echinodermata > Asteroidea > Forcipulatida > Asteriidae > Pycnopodia > Pycnopodia helianthoides. The sequence continues at coordinate 35,616,622 of CM063243.1, forward strand.
GGATGTTGGTTAATGTGTTTGAAACACTGTCCCCCCACTTGTAAGCGCTCTGTTCTTTGTATAGCGCGGTAAAATGCTTTTTATTATTTATTTTATTATTAAAAACAATAATGTATCGGTAGAAAGAGTGATTAATAACCTCAAAGCTATACTAACTAGACACTCATCATTCTGTGAGTTTCATGGCTGCCAGCTCAGTGCGTCTTCAAGTCATCCAGTGAGATGTAGAGATGTAGAGAGTACACTGCTTTAATTCTTGTTTTCTTTGGTTTAACAGAAACAAGAATGTGTGTGAACTTGGTGGTGGTATGACATGCTTAGCAGGGCTATCAGTAAGTATTGGATAGGATTCATTCAAATGAAGACATAGACCAAAGTTTTTAAAAGATGACAGAATTCCCATCATAGATTAGAAGCCTATGTACCAAAACTGGGCAAAGATTGTTATTATTGCATTTGAATAATAACTACCTGATTGTATTTTACATAATAAGGTAGGTGTGTGCTCAAATGCAGCTGAAGTGCTTCTCACTGACGGCAATGAAACCTCAGTCCAAAGTATCCTTTTTTATTTGACTTATTCATCAATTGAAATCATTTTACCAGATACTGATGTGTGATGTGTAAAGATAAATCAATGTAATTATTACATTGATTTATCTTTGAATGTTAAATCCCATTCACACAGATTTGAAAAATAAAAATGTACAACTACATGAATACAATGATTAACTTACTTCTAACCTTCAAAATCCAACTGCATGTTTTGATTGATTCTGTTGGACTAAGGACTGCACTAGCAAACTGATTATGTTTTACATGGGATCAGGCATACCACCATAATCAGAGTACAGCAGTTTTGGTATTGAGTTACTGGATGGTGTTGGACCAAGGGACTGCACTAGTAAACTGATCATGCTTTACATAGGATCAGGCATACTACCATCATCAGAGTCCAACAGCTTGGGTGTAGAGTTATCGTTATGGTGTCGGATTTTGTAAGAGTGAGGAAGGATCCTAGAAAATCACATAGTGTTAAGGTTTATACAACTTTTTATTCCATAATATTTCTTTGAAGTCATTAAAACTGTTCTTTAGGTCCTTAACTAGTCCACTTTATCAGATGTTCAAGAGATTATTGCAAGGAACAAGAGTAAATTTGGAGGGACCAGTGTAACTGCAAGGTAAACGTTTTACTTTTTCTGACTGTTTGTCCCATTTGTTAGCAGAATAGTGTCAATTCTCCCAGCTTTACACCAGTCTAAAGAGATATGTCAAGTAAACCCAAACAAACTCCCAGTGTGTTCTCTCCAGAAGATGTCCAACAGAATTTATAATATTTTACTTTAATATTAACTCACCACATAAGATTTGTAGGCATGACTTCATGTTAAGAGTGGACAGTTTATGGTGGTTTTCCAAATTCATTAAATTCAAGCAGAACATGTATTGTTTAATGGTTGTGTGGGCTAATCAAGTATCCTGGAGTTGTTTTGGGCTAGCGATCCGTTTTATTTTAAATACTTTGGGGTTGAACAAAGAAAAATTTACTAGAGCGGGATTTGAACCAACGACCTCCGGATTAATGTACCGGCGCTCTACCAACTGAGCTATCTAGCCCTATGTTGGCGGTCTCCCTATTTTGTCAATATCTTTGTTCGGGGTTGCCAGTCAGAAGCCATGCAATCGTTAACTGCCATGTAGCCAGGGATCACACCCAAGTGTACGATACAACCTGGGAAGCAGCAACCATGGGATCACCTTGAGGGGATGCGACTAAATGTCAAGTAATGAACCACAGCTCAGTTGGTAGAGCGCCGGTACGTTAATTCGGAGGTCGTTGGTTCAAATCCCGCTCTAGTCAATTTTTCTTTGTTCAACCCCAAACTATTTGAAATTTACCCAGTCAGTTTCCCTTGTTTTCATTAGTTGATATTTATTCGAAATACATTAGGCTGTCTCAAAATTCAGTCAATTTAAAATGTTGAAATAATGTTGTGCTTTACCTTAAGTTAGGGAGTCTGATGATACTGTTTGGCCAATTTTATCAATGATGTGTCGTGTCTTGAAATTATTGCTATCTTTATTCTCTATAATTGTTATCCAGAGAGCTGAAATGGAATGAAAGAGAGATATTTGAAGATCTTAGAGGTCATTTTGACTGTGTTATATCTGCAGATTGGTAAGATATTCTTAAATATCATCTTCCTCCTACTCTGGGCAGCTTAGAATGTCTTTACAAGGCATGGACATTTTACCAAGTGGTTTATGTAATTGTAGGTCCTTGTTTTTCAGGTGTTTTTTTTTTACTGTTGTCCAGAAGCATTATAGTTTTGTCTTCCTTTTATTTTATTCATATTTTATTGGTTACTGGCTGACCCAGATGTTGTTTTTATTTGTCCATGGGGTTTTATGGTGTTTTGTTATTTTGCCCTATTTCACTATTCAGTTCTTGTCTTATTGTTATGCAGATAATGTTTCCATTGGAACTTTTTACTTGAGTGTTCTAAATAGAACGCTCCGGGATCACCTCAGGAGTCGTAGTTTTAACCATAGCACTTGAAGCAGTCAATATTTGTATACTATCTGACTGTTACTATTACATTGTTTTGCAGTTTGTTCTTTGACCAATTCAGACAAGATTTAGTTGATACATTTGATATCCTCCTGAAGCCTAAGGTAAGAGTCATTGTATTAATCAATTATTTACTCATAGAAATATTCTCAAATTGTGTTACATTGCTCACATCCAAGAGCAATGACGCACCTTTATTTCATTTTTTCCCTCATTTTTTAGTGATTGAATTCTTCTGAATTCTTTCAAATATTTGTGCAGTGTTAAGTTATCTTGAACAATTGTGGAATAAACTAATTGAACACATCAAGAACAGTTCATTCCAGACTGTCAAGAACCTCCTGAAGTCATATCTAATTCTGGAGGCATATTACCAGCAATAACTGTGGTTTGGTTGAGTTTCAGTGCCTTGGAGCAGGACTGTGTGTGGGCGCTTTGTAAATGACAATTGTTTTGTGTTGTAAAATCTCATTTCCAGCATTTTTACTGTTTGTTTGTTTGTTTGTTTTCTGTTTAATTTTTAATCCTAACATTCAGATTAATTTCTTCTGTTCAAAAGTACAAATGATTTGCAATACTTGATTGCCCTGACTAATAGACAGTTAAGCTCCAGAGGAAAACATTTGTTAACAATTCTAAAACTTGTCCTGCCAGGGTGAAGCCGTCATCTTTGCACCATGCCGAGGCCACACTCTCGACCAGTTTTGTGTCGTGGCCAAGACAAAGTTTCAAGTTGATGTTGAGAGCCAGTATGATGCCGCTATATGGCAGAAACATCAAGAGGTGAGACTGATGAATATGCAATACCTTTATGCAAATGATGTCACCAAACAAAAATGAAAATAGACTTGCCCCTGAAGATGGACTTGGAATTCCAAGCCTGTAAAACATACATAACTAGCTGTGCCGTTTGTAAACGCTGTTTTGAAAATACATACAATTTGTTGAATTGTTTTATTGTTTTGCTTCCTTGACAGATGCTGACTAAAGGGAAGGAAGTATACGATGAGAACATTCACTATCCAATCAGAATTACACTAACAAGAAGGTAACACAGGCTTCTTGGATGGACGATTTATGTCTTCAAGATCAATGAATTGTGCCATAGCTCACTCAGTGTAGCGCCATTGTTTTTCTTGGCTAAATTGGTAGAATGTTCTTAATATTGGGGTGTCAGAGTTTCCTGTGTGGTAATAATGCATATGTAGAAGGTTTAATGTAGTAATTCCCGTATCACCAACGACCTCAACATTTAGTCATATCTCTAAATACTCTCCCTGTCTCTTACTAGACCTGGAACAATCTCCTGGAACTTGTCATGACAGAAGAAAACACAAGTCTCTAAACTAATCTACAATTAACTGCAAAACCATCCAAGTCTAGCATTTCCAAACTAGACATTGTTAAAGATACCAAGAAATAACTGTTTTTGCTGCACTTCCAGTTCATAATTTCTCAAAAAAGTTTTTTGAAGGAAATCTGTCATCAAAAACTAAAGCAACCACCTCAACCATGTTATTACTAAACTTAGTCGAGCCATTTCCTCAAGACATTGTATAAGACATCCTAAGTCTCATCAGAGAGTCTACTGTAGCTGCTCCTCCATACTCGTTTGAAATTAGTTACATAATGTATTTTGTTTATAATGCCAAAAGTACAACATAGAACTAGACAATTTTGACTCAATTATATTTACTATTATAGTTACTTTTGGTGGAGATGTTGTTGCTCTCGAACACTATTTGAGTTTTCTCAGCAGTCTAGAATTCTCCAAAAGATGAATAGAGCCCACTGTTTAAAACCTCTAGACTCTACTATAACTCTACATGGTCCTTAGAACCAACACTTTTCCCAAAGGAGATTTAATTGACATGGTTTCAGGGCTTGAATTTAGGGGGGAAAAATCAAGACTGCAGGGCTTGTAACTTAAAAGTTTTACTGGACCAGAAGTTATTTTACAATACCAGAACCTAATGAGAAAGAACTTTCTACACAGTTTAAACATGTACATATGTAAACTGTTTATTTGAACAAGCACTAAGAGAATAAATACCTCATTTGTCTTAAGTTATTAAGTATGCTTCAATACTCAAAACAATTGAAAGATGTTTACTAGACTCAAAGTCATCATTTGAACTGCATTTTCTTTTTTATTACAGGCTACTTTTATAGTCCATTGAAAAAAAACAAGACTGACGGATGTGTCCGGTCTTGAGTTTACTGGCCTGAGGCTAAAAATCACTGGCCTAGGGCCTGCAGTCCAGTGTTACATGTAAACCTGTTCGGTTTCATACTCCTTATGCCTTACAGAGATCAAATTTTACTTACTGGAATTTTGTATTATTTTTATAACTACATAATCAATTACAACCAACCAATCAAACTTAACTCAATTTTCAGTTATGTAGTTCGTTCACTTGAAACAATAATGACATTTTAGGGATCCTCAAGTGTTGATTGTCAATAAAGTGATTCTCACTGTTGGGTTTGATATGTAGGCTTCCTCATTGTTCATTATGGACCTTGGAACATTGTATGTATGTCGAATATGAATGAAAAGGTCATGACAAGCTTGCAGACAAGTTTACTTTGTGTTGACTCATGTTGTTTCTTTGTTACAAACATGTGTAGGTTGAACCTTCATGAACATTTTTATAGGGCTGCCGTCTTGTTTATATCCATACAACTTAATGTAACGAAACTGAGAGGAGAAAAGTCTGGTCTCAGTTTAGGAAAATGCAATAAGTGCAGACATTAGCATTGATGAGTCAGGGAATTTGACAAACATTTCCCATAGTTTAATAAAATTTGTTGTTTATTGAAGAGCAAGTTTCATTTATGATGCAATCATGTACTTTACATTGGAAAGAAAACCTCATGTTGCTCTTCCTTTGTGTAGTTGCAGTCATGGATACTGAGTTTCATCATAAAACAAAGGAATCCGACTATTTGTTACCTTTCAGCCTCTATTTGGTTACAGGGATTCGAATGAGAGACAAACTTAGTGACTGTGCCATCCATAAAGTTCTGCAGTAACTATTGCATTTGTATGTCCAATTTTGTTGAGTTTAATCATGGAGGTAACATTATCCCATTTAAGATGTTAGAATTAAATATACCATGACGGTTTGAACAGTTGGTTTTTCATGAAATGACTTTTTACGTATCTCGTCAGGTACTCTTGTGAAAAACTCTCTGACTCATGACATTCTGAAATAATTCATAAATGGAAATGGACCCCCCCCCCCCCACCTTCCTCCAATATTAGAGAACATAGTCAGTGAAGTTTTACATTTGCCTTTTCAAAACAACGGTTTCAGCTTTGTCAGTTAATTTCAAAACGTGAACTTTCGACACTATAAGCTTCAAGCAGGTGGATGGAACCTAAGCCATATTCATGTATTTGAAAAGAGCCATAAGTCATCAGTAATTTTTCATCGCAACTTGTAGTAATTGCTTTCCCAATATTATTTCGGCGGCCGTTGGCAGTCAACTGTTTTTGTTTGAGCTTGACACTCGCGACTGAGTAGGCTTAAATGCCCCATTGGCGTGTGATTCATTTAAGTTGGTCTACTCTATGCTAGACAACTTTATTTGTTTGTCCTTTGATCCTTCTTGAGATCGTACTTTTAAAAAATAATTAACTGGGAGTACAGACATGAACGAACAACCCGTCAGTGACAACTATTCACTGTCAAAGAAAAATACTAGTAGCAATAAGGCAACTTTCCAGGAATTTGGAAACTAATGTACCATCAAATGCGTAAATCGTGGCTTCAACAACCTCCAAAATGATTACCCGACAATGGCCCCTTCAAGGCAAGTCCATCGCGGGGCGATTAGTGTTTTATTGTCCGGGGCTTGGTTGTTGTGCCACTGCCGCTAAACAGCTTATATAACTTCAATTGAATCTTTGTCAAATCGATGACGTATGTGAAATGCGCACACAGGTTAGACTATGCTGTTTGTATGGATGTTGTTCAATCCTCAATCAATCATTTCTTATTAAGAATCCTCAAATGTGGTCGATGAAAATAATGTGTTATCGGGAGTGGGAAGGCATGTACCCCCACATACCCAAGTTTCAAAAGGCGCAATTGAAAAGACCAATTTACCCCCCCCCCCTCCTAAAGTAGTGCTTCCCCTCTGCTTTTGACTTTCAAAGTTAACCCGAAAGAAAATGGGAAAGTGGCCACTCAATTTACTTTACAAAAAGTGAAGATAATTACGCGGCTTTCAGTGCTGTTGAGATCATTGCTAAACTTTAAAGGCAGTGTATACTTTTGGTAATTACTCAAGAAATATATTACCGTACAAACTCACATGGTAAGGAGCACCTGAGAGCTGCTGGTAGTACAAATCGTTGTGAAAAACGACTCCCTCTGAAGTAATGTAGTTTTTGAGAAACAGGGAATTTATCACTAAGATATTTGAATCTGAGAATGAAGCCATTCTCAGGCGTTTGGAAGCACACAATTCTATGCAACAAATTTTTTCTTTCATTATTTTATGGCAACCTCGAAGACCAATTGAGCTCATATTTTAACAGGTTTGTTGTTTTATGTTGGGAATACAAAGTAAGGATGCTAGTCCTTGACAATTACCAAAATCGCAGCTGCCTTTAATCACGCAGATCATGAAGGATTTTTTTAAAGCTTACGGAATAATGTCCACAATGAGATGTGAAAGCAAAGTTGTATTGAATTTAAACTATCTAGAAAGTTCTATGCAAGAAAACAGATTCGGAAAACCCAGACTTTATTCCATTTACCCCTCTTAAGTAAGACATCAAAAAGGGTCTAAAAAGTTCACATTTCTCGAGTAAGTTCGCATTAAAGGCAAAGTATACCTCTAGTTTTGGGGACCGTTTGATTGTTTTAATCCTATATAAATGTAGATAATATACAATACAACTAACCTGTGAAAATTTGGTCGCGTTTTTGAAATATTGCCAAAATCCACAGCGAATATGTCCACGCATAAAGAATAATCCCTAAAGAAAAACACGATCTGAGAAACGTTTCTGACAGAAACGTTTCTCAGATTCAATGTTTTGTTTTATAAAAACTGAAATATTTTTCCATACCCACATTGTTTTGAATTGAAATGTTTCTCAAAATGCTTTATACTATCAAAACAATTGATGTAGCCCTACTTCTAACCAAGTCAGTTTTTATTGCCATTCATTTTTAGAGTGATTACCAATCGTGTACCTTCCCTTTAATGTTTGGGTGGCCTATAAAAGGGGCATGGCCAGGAACAAGGTTGAATCTGATCAAAACTTCGTATGAAATCTTTCGAAGGTGGCAAAACCATCGGGATTTGTTTTATTAAGAAACTCTTCTCTTTGTATTCGATAATACAGTTAGTCGAAAACATATTTACGTAAATTACATTGCACATTGTTGTATAAATACAAATGCGAAGTTAACATTTTGTATGAAACAGCAGCGTTCAAACATACTTTAAAACCTTTTCTCTAAATTTCAGGAACACTGTAGTATCATGGAGGTAGGATTCTATTCCTACCTCCATGGTAGTATGGTCACGGCCTTTTCATTGAATATCTGTGGTGCACGCTTAGCCGTTTAAAATGGTGATACATCATTGGTTTAGGAAGAGTAAATTCATTTCCATCCTCTCGTTTTCAATAGACAAACCGTACGAGTGGCGAATTCAAGGAAGCACCGATTGACGGTATGCTCTGTCTGGGAATTTGTGTGCACTCTCACATTGTGATTAAGTTTGATTTTACGTGACAGTATTTCAGATGGAAATAATTCTGACGACACTTGTTGGAACATTTTGTTGATCTTTACCAACCATGTATCACTTTTTTGTGTGTGTTACATCTGTTGCATATCAGTTTTAGGGAGCTATAATCATAAACAATTCTGACAAAGATACGAACATTTGACTTATAATAGTGGTTTCTTGAAAAATAATAATAAATAGGCTTGTTATTCTCTGGTACAATTTATTCCATGATTCAAAAATGGCAACCCAAATGGAGTCACATACAAATCCGTGTTTGAACTCAGTTAATCCAGAGTCATAAAACTGTTGTTCACATGCTCATAAAAATTAGGGTAAATTTACTGTTTAGTGTATGAATGGACACTGCTTTATAATATTGCAGCGGGATAAATCATGCAAAGAGTCTCATTCTAATATACTGGTTTGAAATTGTCGAACAAGCATGACAACTTTGGCGGCATTCGCAAACCGATCTAGGGGTTTAAGATTACGGTTATCACTCGCCGAGGCAATCATAATCCTTGGGGCACTTAGTTTGGACTCGGTCCTCCGGGGCAGATGCTCCGGTGTTTCCCCGGTATGTTTGACATCTCCTCCCCCTGTAAGCTCCCGGAGTCGACGGTCGTTCTCATCCGCGTTACTACTGGTGTCGGACCCAGCGTCGTCATCAAATTCCAGCACCAACTCGCCTCGTTTGAGTTTCTCGTATTCCTCTTCGGACTCGAACCCGAGCCATATGTACATCTCGTCCGCCTTGTTGGAGTTCATCAGATCGTTGGAGCGGTTCGTCGTCGGGGTGACACTGTCCCCACTCAGGAAAGGATTTTTCTCCGCCTCGTAAAATCGGAGGGGATGTTTTGTTGAGGGCCGAGGTTCAGAGCTGGACCACGACGTGTGTTCGTCGTCTGGGTTGTACTGGTGGGATCGACGATTGAAACACGGCGCCGGCCAGCCTTTACATTTACCGCAGGCTGTGAGTTCGTACTGGTATTCATGTAGAAAGTCCTAACTAGGTTCGTATGCTTTGCCGGGGCAGCGACTTGTTGCTTCTCATTTACACCAATTCCGGGCAACTTACAAGCCTCGCCGCTCGATATCATCTGACTCAACGAGCTCTTCTTGGCATTGCCAGGTCCAGTTTTACTCGCATGTAGTTCAGGTAGGCTTAATGTTTGTGTAGTAGGCATTCCATACTTCGGTTGGGTCGCTTTAGGCTTATCATCTAAACTTGCCCTGATGGATTTGTCATCATCGGTTGTTTCATTCCGTGACTTGCGTTTAGCGTATGAATTGGTGAGTGCATCCAGTGATCTATTCAAACTCATCACATTGGTCATCTTGTTGGCAAACTCTCTCTTCTGGTCACGTCGAATTGAACCAACCGCCTCAGCCTTGTGGTTCTTGTAGACTTTAATTTTAGGGAGCGTCCGGCGCCTCCTCATTGCCCGTGCCTTTCGTTCCCAATCCTTCTCTTCATCTTCGCACCAGGCAATCTCTCTCTTCGTCTGCCTCTCCCTGTTCTGCTCCTGGAGCGTTTGGAAGAAGTCAATGCGCCGTTGGATTTCTCTCTTCGCCCGATTGAAGTCGGCATTGATGAGGTGTCGGGCGTAGTCGATGTGCTTCAGCTCTCGTTGCCCCTCAAGTTGAAACGCTGCGTTTCTCTCGCGTCCTGCGTACGTTAAACGAGCGTCCATTTTCAGCATTAGAGTCCGGGCGTCATCTCTCTTCAAGTCCAGTCGATAAGAACTATTCGCCATGGTTGGATCTACTGTCAAATTCTGGCCAGACTTTGAATTTGTTGTAAACCAGCCGGAAATATTTTTGAGAACACCTTATAACGTTCTTTCATTAGAATGTTGATCTCGTCAAGTGAACCTGTTTGATAAGAGATAATCAGATTAACAAGAAATCCCACAATTTAAATTATATGAAATACAAGAGTGAATCTTATCAATTAAATTGTATGTGATGGACAGATCTACTTCGCATATGGAGCTGAAATAAGCGTTCGCTTGTGTTGAGAAAGGCTTTAGCTGTAGTCCTTAAGACCAGCGTGGTCGTGGGTGATTCAGTTTCGCAACTCCACATCAAAATGGAACTCGAATTTGGTATTCCGCATAATCATTGAAACAAAATTGAACCTACCTGTTTTAAACACTTTTGGGTACGGTAACTCTGTCGTTAACTCCAAGCACTCTGGCTCAACTGAATTTATGGTGTCCTGTTCAATTTGAGACTGTTAATTGCTCCTCCCAACATAAAGAGTTACCGATTGAATAAAGGAGTCAGTCCACCCTTAATAACGATGTGTTTGTCTGTGTTGTTGGCAAGGCCCCGGCTGGTAGCATGCGCTGACTACTTGTTAGTGACGTAGATAGCAAACCCGGAGATTAAGCCATCCGAAGCCTGTAATCGATTAAAAGATTGTCGTATTCTATCCAATACAAAGGCGAAAAGCTAGCAGCCGGATCAAAGTCTTTTCTAGGTACAATGTATAGTTGGAATTTATCAATAAAAGAACTGCGTTATTTCCATCAGGAATAGATACACGTACAGAGCCCTATCGAGCGAACTGACAGATATAGCTCATCGTTGTGAACATGTTGGTCATTTACATTATAACCGTTATTATCGCCATTCAAGATTTCAAAATCCTTCAAAACTTTGTCTGGAAATGAAAATCAGCAAGTTGTGATATTCTTTCATATGGAATCCCACTGAAAGAATTCGATTTGCAATGCATTTTGGTCGTGTTGACATTTTTGTACAGATGTTAAAGCTTTAAGATTACTCAGCTTTCATACCAGAACCAATTTTTCCAGGCAATTCAAATCATATTTTTGCAAAAGCCAATTTCCAAATATTTTTGTTCCATTGGGAAAGTTACTCCAAAATAAATTGATTTTTATTTAGATTGACCAGATCCATGAACACCAATTATCTAAAAACAAAACACTTCTTGTGTAATTTTCCCTTCTCTCATATCACGTAACCGCACCGTCAGGAAAATGAATTGGAGTTTGATTGGATACAACATTCACTATAACTCGCTGGTAATAAAATATGTGCCTGCGTGGTTTGGTCCTCCATTCGTTTTCTTTTCCAAAAGACGCAAAGAATTAAATATTGCGGAGATTAGTGATGATGGATGAGAGACGGTGTGTTTTAACCCATATATGGGACTAGATGGCAGGGGTAGTGCCCCAACCACAGTTTTGTCGGTAACTTTTTAACGCTGAATTCGATCACCCTCAACCTGTCTGACTTTTCCTAATGTTCATCTAGGGTCATATCTGAGAAATATAGCTGCTAGCAGGGTTCAACTATTACTTACCATGACAACCGTTTGCTTGACCTTGGGTCAAACGGGTTTTTTAAGTGATTTGTTGTCTTTTTCAATCAATTTAATGTGTGTCTCACCCATATTGTTTGCCATTGACAGAGAATAAGAAGACTGTCGTTTTCCAAATCCCTCCCCCTCGACGATTGGGTCAGTACATAAAATATTATTATTTCATTTTATCACTCAGGATGCATTCTTTCGCCTCCTCATTGAGTGGCTCATCAGGTATTGCAAGGATGCTGGAGTATGTACTCCATCTACGGGTTGAAGAAGTTAGAGGCTAATGGGAGAGGTTCAACATTTTGTTGAAGATGTTAGGGTACGTCTTTCAGCCGTCTTGTCTATTGCCCTTTGAAATCAATGCAACCAAACGGGCAACCCGATGACCAGAGTTGACACAACTAAAGAGCGCCCTCTCCCTCTCGCTGCGTTCACGGGGGAGCTAGATTGAGAAAGAGACACGTCGGGATCATGTGATGGTAACCTGCTTCATCAACGCACAGTCAATCTATTGTATATTGAGGTACCAGTGTCGGCTACAGTCAGAAATTTTGCCAACATGGAGGTTGTGCGGTTGCAAAAACTCTTCGTTTTGACATTGACATTGACATTGTGTGTGAAGCTTTCTTCCTGCGAGGGTCCCGAGCAAGGGATATTTACAGAGACTTTAAAAGAGGTAAGTATGAACTAATGTACCACCGTTTCACAAGTCATAGAAGACATTTCGAGATATAAACACGAAATTTCACTAATTGCCCAGTTTACGGACACTCAGTTTCACTTAGTTGGTTTCAATTTTAAGTAGGGTAGAATACCCTTCCTTAAAGAGGTTGTTCCACGCTAGAGGTCACTCTTTAAAACAATTTTTTACATCCCTAAATACACCTATATATACCAAGAAAACACTGTGACAGAGTTATAGAATGAATGGGTATTCGTTTACAACGCAGTTTCTAAGCCTCTTAATTCTTAATCTTATCACCCCCGCCTTCCAGGCAAAATCGGAACAACAGCAGTCGGTGCCAGATAGCTGTCTCAAAAAATTCAAAAGAATAGTGACGTCGCAGTACGTACCCCTCTGTCAAACGGCTGTTTGTTGTTACTCAATTAGTTGTGATAATCGTAACCCTCCATCCTCCTAGACCCAGTAACTGGGGCGCTGTACTCCTTTTTCAAAATTTTGACATTTTCTGTCGTACTAGCGCCCCAGCGAAACCTACCAAAAATATGGGGAAGTGCAATATTTTCATAAAAAATCAGAGATGTCACACCAAAAATGCCCCAGAATGACGGAAATACCCAACGAATTACCTTCAAAACTGCCAACTGGCCTCTCCATATGTTTAAGATGTAACACCAGGCATGAAATTGTACTCACGGAAATTTGTCCGGCTAAAAAAGGATGATTTTTGAGACATTCCCGGTTTCTGTTGATCATGTCCAGCCATATTTTTTTATCTGACTTCTCGCAACGAGAAGTCAGATGCATTGTGGGTCCGGCTGTTTATGAAAACCTGGTTTCGGGGAGTGAGGTCTGGCGCCCGGCAATGACCCACAATGCATCTGACTTCTCGTTGCGAGAAGTCAGATAAAAAAATATGGCTGGACATGATCAACGGAAACCGGGAATGTCTCAAAAATCATCCTTTTTTAGCCGGACAAATTTCCGCGAGTACAATTTCATGCCTGGTGTTACATCTTAAACATATGGAGAGGCCAGTTGGCAGTTTTGAAGGTAATTCGTTGGGTATTTCCGTCATTCTGGGGCATTTTTGGTGTGACATCTCTGATTTTTTATGAAAATATTGCACTTCCCCATATTTTTGGTAGGTTTCGCTGGGGCGCTAGTACGACAGAAAATGTCAAAATTTTGAAAAAGGAGTACAGCGCCCCAGTTACTGGGTCTACCATCCTCCCGATGTGCAAAAAAGTGGCGAAATTGCAATTTCGACTATTTTGGTCAGACTAGTCACCAGATTTGCCCAGTTTTTACCACTTTCAAAAAACATGACACACATTTTAAAAACATGGATGTCGAAATTGCAATTTCGCCACTTTTTTGCACTGCATGATTCGTAACCCTCCGGTCTCCGACCGTCGGGAGGATGGAGGGTTACGATTATCGCAACTATTACTCAATGAGCATTGCTCAGTACAGACCATCCGGGCATTAAATACGTAAAGTGACGTCATGTTTGTTTGCTGCCCTCATTTACGGGATTTTGATAAAATAATTTAGGCGGCGGGCTAGTGAACGGAGTAAAAACTCACTTCTTTTGTTAATGTAATGTTACAAAAGATGCAACAAATTATAGAAAGCAGAAAACTAAAAAATAACGTCAACTTCAATCACCATGGCCCATCCTCTTTAAGTTATAATTTTATACTTTTATTACTGTGGGTAAGCACGCTTTTCAATTAGAATAAAACGGGTTCACCAACCTTTGAAAAGTGTCCTGTTTTGTTGTACTAGTTGAAGTAGGGCCTATTACTCTCCGCTCCGACATTAATAAAAAATACATTGATTGTCTGATAAAATTCGTCTGCAAACTTACAAAGTCTCTGAAAATGAGCGCGCTCTCCCGGCATGTCTGGAGTAAATCCTGGATGTGAGTTTTATCATCGTGGTAATTGGTAATTATTTTGTTCAATGGACTTTCTCTAGACATTAATGGAGCAAAACTTAAATCTAGATTCCAACCAGCAGATGGGCAAATATATTATCTTTTAAGTTTTTGACATTTTGAATTTATGAGCGTTATTTTTTAACTGATTCACTGTTTGTAAGTTGTCTATAGATTAAGCCTGTGACCCTTTGTTTAATTTACTATCCGTTTAAAAGAAACTTTTCTAAACAGTTAACCCGTTTAAACGTTTGTCGGCGGCAAGTGAATTTGTTCTAAAATACACAAACAACAAAGACGATGTAGGAGGAAGTCCAACTTTTTTTACTATTAAAATCGTGACTGTACCTGTGTCGGTATATTTTGTAAGTCCTTGTTGTTTAATGTCGTTTCCAAAAATATACGGACCGAGAGATAATCCTTAATGATTTTTGTAAGCACAACATCCCTCAGCAGACAGATAGTCAAAGTCACGTGAATATCCCCCATTGCCCATACAATAGCCATACAAAGTCGGCAGCTTTGAGATTACACTTTGTGTGTATCTGAGTTTGACAAGCGACAACTGTGCAGTATCGCTCACGTACATGCACTGTATGGATTATCAGCGGCCACTGCCATGTGAATCCTTAAATTTGATTGGATGTTGCGTGGTTGGGATGATGTCATTGACGCCCCAACTTTTCCAATACGAGTACAGTGTGGCTCACAGCGGTAAAACTCAATTCCAGGCCCCTCCTCTATTCCCACATGTTTCTCTTGTCTTGGGCCTAGCTGGCCCGAGCGCGATGTACATTGCACTGGACTCTGATTGGTCATCTCATACAACAGGTTTTTGAGGGTAGAAGAGCAAAAGGCCTGGGAATTTCCCCAACAAATAATTTGAAATTAAAGAGTTATTATTCTGGCCTTTAAAACATTTTTAATAACTTCACCAAATGCATTGACATTGATGCCTTATTTAGTTGAACCCATTTAATAAAACAAAACACGTTTACTGTTACATTTTGAAAACCGCAACAACAAAAATAGCCAAAACCTTAGATTTTGGAGAAGTGTTGTCTTCGTTGGTCTTTTTAAAACTACTCTAAACCTGGCTGATGGACTTGCGCGTCATTTTGATTTTTGGATCAAAGTAATATAATTTTGTAGAACGAGCGGTCATGATATGAGTCGGAAACAATTTGAATCACTTCAAATAAAAGAGAACACTGGAGTAAGTTATGAGACGGTATATAAAGTCAAGGCTCACGCAAACACTGAACATAGATTCATAGAAATGCGACTGATCTAGGTGTTAAGGAGACATGGGACACCCCACCACCCAATGAAAAAAACCTTAATATTTTATCGTGTATGTTTTTTTTTTTATTGTGACCAGAATGTAAGACCATGGAGGAATTATTCCTCCATGGCTAGACCAAAACCCAAGCCAATCATCTTCGGCATCTCTGAAGGAGCGGTATTGGTTACAATTCACTGTGATCCTATTTCCTGTCTGCTGCTTAGGTCTGCTGAGCATTTGTGCCAATCACGCGCCCACAGTAGAGCCGACCAAAAGCTTGTCTGCAAATTGAAACCACAAATAAGTTAATTTCAGCCTTCTGAAAGACTGTACTCGCCAGAGATAAAAAGTATCGGGCCATTCGACAGTAATTGTCCGGCAATTGCAACTTAACTAAATTCTTTTACACAGAAAAATACAGTCATGACGGCATGCAGCATCGAGCAAAAACGAAAAGCTTGCTTTTTGATTTTTCGTTTCGTTTAAGCGGTCAGTAATTTACTAAACGGATAGTAATTTTGTTAACTGTTAACCATTTAAACGTTTAACCGTCACAGGCTTACTATAGATGATGTAATGGCACCGCAACAAGTGAATTTTCTGATACCGCAGTATCATGAGACCCGCGGTTTTATGAGATTATCATTATCAGGTTTCCCTGTACCGCAGACGTTATTGCAAATACTGCCAGGTTGATTCTCGCACTGGTCGAAAGGCACTCTGGGAAAGAAAAGGGAGCATTGTTTGTCTCTTTTTCTTTCCCACACTTCCTTCTGACCATTGTGTGAAATCAACGAGGCAAAAATTTGTAGAAAAGTATAATTCTATTGTTACACCATTGCTATTAATAGCACGTTTCTAGATCAGAACAAACAAATTATTTTCTTAAATCCTGTACATTGTCATGAATGAATGGAGATAACTCTAGGTTTGGTTTATTTTAATTTAAGTTGTACAGTTTGAAAAAAATCTGGAAAAACTATCACAAACTAATGCAAAAGGTTACCCATAACTGTATTTTAATTCATTTGCAGATGCCAGTCTTTCTGATAACTTTATTATTTTTGTATTTTAACCTTAGGGGAAGGAATACATTGGTGTAACCAAAAGCCTGTTGGAGGAGACTGAAATAGGAATTAGAGGTAAGTGTATTTGCGAAATTGGTTTCTGCTGTTTCTGCATTGATACAGGCAGGACTGACAACTGAGTATTAACACCAAGGCCAAGCGCAAGCTTTAAAAAGATTATTTTGATACAACCTCAAAATGTTGAAAAGTTTAGATGACCCCTTTAATAACAGATGTATTTGGTTTATTAAAGAGCATGTTGTCTGTAAACTGAGCAGTAACCAGTGTAATATAATTTCCTCTTTTTTTGATGAACAGAACAAACTGTTTAAAATATCGCCTTAAAGGCATGCAGCTTTTCAGCTGATTTCCGCGCTTCTGGTTTTTCTGCCTGACTCTTTCTTTTTTTATGTACAAACTGCAGTTGCATACCTCGCCTTACCTATGGTTATTCTTATGACCACACATACTCAGTGGAGATAATACCAGGTATCACAGCAGACCTACATCTATATGTAATGACTATCATTTTAAATGTCAAGTAATAAACCACAAGGGAAACTGACTGGGTAAATTTCAAATAGTATGGGGTTGAACAAAGAAAAAATGACTAGAGCGGGATTTGAACCAACGACCTCTGGATTAACGTATCGGCGCTCTACCAACTGAGCTATCCCTAATAGGGAGACTGCCAATATAGGGCTAGATAGCTCAGTTGGTAGAGCGCCGGTACATTAATCCGGAGGTCGTTGGTTCAAATCCCGCTCTAGTCAATTTTTCTTTGTTCAACCCCATACTATTTGAAATTTACCCAGTCAGTTTCCTTTGTGGTTTATTACTTGACATTTAAATTAAAAAAGTCGCATCCCCTCAAGGTGATCCCGTGGCTGCTGCTTCCCAGGTTGTATCGTAAACTTGGGTGTGATCCCTGGCTACACGGCAGTTAACGGTTGTATGGCTTCTGACTGTCACCCCCGAACAAAGATATTGACAAAATGGGGAGACCGCCAACATAGGGCTAGATAGCTCAGTTGGAAGAGGGCTGGTATGTTAATCCGGAGGTCGTTGGTTCAAATCCCGCTCTAGTCAATTTTTCTTTGTTCAACCCCATAAGACTATCATTTTAGAAAGACTTGTGTCTATTGAGAAATTGCACATGTCCTAGCAGGACTGGTTTTGAGCAAGCATAAATGCTAGCATGAATGCACCTAAACCATCCTAATAGCACTGGTTTCAAGCAAGCATAAACGCTAGCATGAATGCACCTAAACCTTCCTAATAGGACTGGTTTCGAGCTAGCATAAATGCTAGCATGAATGCACCTGAACCTTCCTAATAGGACTTGTTTCGAGCTAGCATAAATGCTAGCATGAATGCACCTAAACCTTCCTAATAGGACTGATTTCGAGCTAGCATGAATGCGCATGAATGCACCTAAACCTTCCTAATAGGACTGGTTTCGAGCAAGCATAAATGCTAGCATTAATGCACCTACCTAATAGGACTGGTTTCGAGCTAGCATAAACGCTAGCATGAATGCACCTAAACCTTCCTAATAGGACTGGTTTTGAGCTAGCATAAACGCATGAATGCACCTAAACCTTCCTAATAGGACTGGTTTCGAGCAAGCATAAACGCTAGCATGAATGCACCTAAACCTACCTAATAGGACTGGTTTCGAGCAAGCATAAACACTAGCATGAATGCACCTAAACCTACCTAATAGGACTGGTTTCGAGCAAGCATAAACGCTAGCATTAATGCACCTAAACCTTCCTAATAGGACTGGTTTCGAGCTAGCATAAATGCTAGCATGAATGCACCTAAACCTTCCTAATAGGACTGGTTTTGAGCTAGCATAAACGCTAGCATGAATGCACCTAAACCTTCCTAATAGCACTGGTTTCGAGCTAGCATAAACGCTAGCATGAATGCACCTAAACCTTCCTAATAGGACTGGTTTCGAGCAAGCATAAACGATAGCATGAATGCACCTAAACCTTCCTAATAGCACTGGTTTTGAGCAAGCATAAACGCTAGCATGAATGCACCTAAACCTTCCTAATAGGACTGGTTTCGAGCAAGCATAAAGCTAGCATGAATGCACCTAAACCTTCCTAATAGGACTGGTTTTGAGCAAGCATAAACGCTAGCATGAATGCACCTAACCTTCCTAATAGGACTGGTTTTCGAGCAAGCATAAACGCTAGCATGAATGCACCTAAACCTTCCTAATAGGACTGGTTTTGAGCTTAGCATAAACGCTAGCATGAATGCACCTAACCTTCCTAATAGGACTGGTTTCGAGCAAGCATAAACGCTAGCATGAATGCACCTAAACCTTCCTAATAGGACTGGTTTCGAACTAGCATAAACGCTAGCATGAATGCACCTAAACCTTCCTAATAGGACTGGTTTCGAGCTAGCATAAACGCTAGCATGAATGCACCTAACTTCTAATAGAGGTTCGAGCTACATAACTAGCATGATGACCTAAACTTCCTAATAGATGGTTTCGAGCTAGCATAAATGCTAGCATGAATGCACCTAAACCTACTAATAGGACTGGTTTCGAGCAAGCATAAACGCTAGCATGAATGCACCTAAACCTTCCTAATAGGACTGGTTTCGAGCAAGCATAAACGCTAGCATGAATGCACCTAAACCTTCCTAATAGGACTGGTTTCGAGCAAGCATAAACGCTAGCATGAATGCACCTAAACCTTCCTAATAGGACTGGTTTCGAGCAAGCATAAACGCTAGCATGAATGCACCTAAACCTTCCTAATAGGACTGGTTTCGAGCAGCATAAACGCTAGCATGAATGCACCTAAACCTTCCTAATAGGACTGGTTTCGAGCTAGCATAAACGCTAGCATGAATGCACCTAAACCTTCCTAATAGGACTGGTTTCGAGCAAGCATAAACGCTAGCATGAATGCACCTAAACCTTCCTAATAGGACTGGTTTTCGAGCAAGCATAAACGCTAGCATGAATGCACCTAAACCTTCCTAATAGGACTGGTTTCGAGCAGCATAAATGCTAGCATGAATGCACCTAAACCTTCCTAATAGGACTGGATGTTTCGAGCTAGCATAAATGCTAGCATGAATGCACCTAAACCTCCTAATAGGACTGGTTTCGAGCTAGCATAAAGCTAGCATGAATGCACCTAAACCTTCCTAATAGGACTGGTTTCGAGCTAGCATAAACGCTAGCATGAATGCACCTAAACCTTCCTAATAGGACTGGTTTTGAGCAAGCATAAACGCTAGCATGAATGCACCTAAACCTTCCTAATAGGATGGTTTCGAGCAAGCATAAACGCTAGCATGAATGCACCTAAACCTTCCTAATAGGACTGGTTTTGAGCTAGCATAAACGCTAGCATGAATGCACCTAAACCTTCCTAATAGGACTGGTTTTCGAGCTAGCATAAAAGCTAGCATGAATGCACCTAAACCTTCCTAATAGGACTGGTTTCGAGCTAGCATAAACGCTAGCATGAATGCACCTAAACCTTCCTAATAGGACTGGTTTTGAGCAAGCATAAACGCTAGCATGAATGCACCTAAACCTTCCTAATAGGACTGGTTTCGAGCAAGCATAAATGCTAGCATGAATGCACCTAAACCTTCCTAATAGGACGGATTTTGAGCTAGCATAAACACTAGCATGAATGCACCTAAACCTTCCTAATAGGACTGGTTTCGAGCTAGCATAAAAGCTAGCATGAATGTACCTAAACCTTCCTAATAGGACTGGTTTTGAGCTGCATAAACGTAGCATGAATGCACCTAAACCTTCCTAATAGGACTGGTTTTGAGCTAGCATAAACGCTAGCATGAATGCAACTAAACCTTCCTAATAGGACTGGTTTTGAGCTAGCATAAACGCTAGCATGAATGCACCTAAACCTTCCTAATAGGACTGGTTTCGAGCTAGCATAAACGACTAGCATGAATGCACCTAAACCTTCCTAATAGGACTGGTTTCGAGCTAGCATAAATGCTAGCATGAATGCACCTAAACCTACCTAATAGGACTGGTTTCGAGCAAGCATAAACGATAGCATGAATGCACCTAAACCTTCCTAATAGCACTGGTTTTGAGCAAGCATAAACGCTAGCATGAATGCACCTACACCTTCCTAATAGGACTGGTTTTGAGCAAGCATAAACGCTAGCATGAATGCACCTAACCTTCCTAATAGGATGGTTTGAGCAAGATAAACCTAGCATGAATGCACTCAACTTCTAATAGGAGGGTTTCGAGCAAGCATAAACGCTAGCATGAATGCACCTAAACCTTCTAATAGGACTGGTTTCAAGTTAGCATAAATGCTAGCATGAATGCACCTACACCTTCCTAATAGGACTGGTTTCGAGCAAGCATAAACGCTAGCATGAATGCACCTAAACCTTCCTAATAGGACTGGATTCGAGCTAGCATAAACGCTAGCATGAATGCACCTAAACCTTCCTAATAGGACTGGTTTCGAGTTAGTATAAATGCTAGCATGAATGCACCTACACCTTCCTAATAGGACTATTATAGGAAGGTTTCGAGCTAGCATAAATGCTAGCATGAATGCACCTAAACCTACCTAATAGGACTGGTTTCGAGCAAGCATATTAAACGCTAGCATGAATTCACCTAAACCTTTCTAAAAGCACTGGTTTTGAGCAAGCACAAACGCTAGCATGAATGCACCTACACCTTCCTAATAGGACTGGTTTCGAGCAAGCATAAACGCTAGCATGAATGCACCTAAACCTTCCTATTAGCACTGGTTTCGAGCAAGCATAAACGCTAGCATGAATGCACCTAAACCTTCCTGATAGGACTGGTTTCGAGCTAGCATAAACGCTAGCATGAATGCACCTAAACCTTCCTAATAGGACTGGTTTCGAGCAAGCATAAATGCTAGCATGAATGCACCTAAACCTTCCTAATAGGACTGGTTTCGAGCAAGCATAAACGCTAGCATGAATGCACCTAAACCTTCCTAATATGACTGGTTTCGAGCTAGCATAAATGCTAGCATGAATGCACCTACACCTTCCTAATAGGACTGGTTTCGAGCTAATGTTTACATTATATCATCCCTACTAAACCTCTTATACCTGTTAACTTAAAAACAAACCCACTACATTTCCCATCAGGACAGCTTGTAGTTTATGTAAGTGTAATTTCTTTGTGTAAACTTCAATTGTCTTTAACAACAGAAACAATAGCAACCACAGATATATAAACTTGAAGGGATAATCGTTTTTTCAGGTTTCACTGTTTTTTGTAAGAGTAAATTAAGTTTCAAATTAGTTGGTCATGTTCTCATAAAACCAATGAAAAGCTTGTTATTATGTCAGGGAATTGCTGTTTCTATCAGGCCCGGAATTTCATCTTTGGAGGGCAACTTTGCAAAGGGCACTTCCATTGCAAAAATGATTTAGTTTATAGGAGACTTTCGGAGGTGCACCAAGGCCAAGACCAGGGGCCTCTGTGTGATTCTAGGCCTGTTTTAACGCATGGTTATTATGATTGCCATTATTGTGATTTGGGGAGGTCTTTTACTGCTTGTTTTTGGCCTGAATTTGGTGTAGCGTGTCACATTTTCGGCAACAATGGATAAGTAATTTTAAGCTTTTCAATTTTCTTTTTTTGTAGTGGTCAACTGCGTTGGTTCTGTCAATTTTAAAATAGAATGGATGATTCGCTTCACAGAATGCAACGAAGTATACAATCAATTGAAGGTAAATGTTATACAGAAATAAAGATTTTGCAAGTCACAAGCCTTTTCAAATAATGGGGTCTGTTAAAGTGTGTGATTTTGTTCCCTTTACATATATTAAAGCAATGTGGGAACCCACGTTTGATCAAATTATAAGCTGCAATCTTCATCATATGTGAGATTTAATGTTGTTGCCATGGAGCTGTGTACAAATTATGCCTGCCGGAAGTCCAGGCTTCTTGACTCTTTAGTAAAGATGATGTCATGGTTAACTTGGTCTATACATTTGACTCCATAGGAGAACTCATCCAATGCATTTCTTGCGGATTTCTTCAACTCTGCTGATGATGCTGATGATGGGTCAATGTTTCCTTCAGAGAGCTACATTGCTGTACAGCGGAGTCAGGCATCTGATGTTGGGTCCTGCACATCAAGCGGCATGCTCCTAATGGTATGATATCTTAGGTCTTGTTCCCTGTGTACCAAGGTTAAATTGTGAGTATGAAATGCTGCTCATTGAAACCAGACCATTATTTTTTTGCAGGAGCAACCTCACTTTCAAGTGTCAGTGCCCTTTGTTGAATTAAAGCAAAGAACTCAGTATTTTATGAATTATATCGGAAATGAACCAGTGCCGCTAAACTATCAAACCATTGGTCATTTTCATTGATACCTGCAGCGTGTAAGCCACAAATGGTACTATTCCTTGAAATATTGTTTATTTTTGTTTTTGTGGACAGGATGAGACAAATTCAACCAGTTGGAGCTGTTACACTACAGTTCCAAATCTACACTGTACCTACGTAGGAACAACACAAGCACCCACAGCAGCACCACCTGCAAAAGTAGACGATACAAAAACGGTGGGCATTCATCTAACCCATATGGGCATAATCACATGAGATGAAGTACCTGGGACATCTTGGTTGTCTTGTTCACACTTGAATTGCTAACCCGGGTAAACTCCTGGGAAATAGCTAGTCCTGCTTTGAGGTGGGGTTAAGCGAGATGATCTTTAATAACAATAAATATATTTTGGGAGGCTAATCTACCTTCACTAGCAGCTGAGAAGCTGAATTGCGAAGGACGTGGCTGCAACGTGTTCGAGAAGCAGGCATGCGAGGGCGCCTTTGGCAGCCAGCCACATCAACCCATATATGACCACAGAGCACAGCCAGAGATAAAAAGTGTTTGATTTTTTAGGAGGGAGGAAAACCGGAGGGCCCGGAGAAAACCAACGCACAACTCTACTCACATAATGGCTTTAGCCAAGTATCAAACCATGGTCACATTGATGAGAGGCGAGCACTTTACGCACTAGCCACCATGCCATCTTTAGTTCAACATTCATGAGTGTAAATGTTTCCATTTAAGATTGAAACCAATGACAGGTAGTAGTGGGGGACGAAATTCCCCAAGAATTTCTTCTTCTTTTGTCTACCTGAAAATTGGTTGTGTAGTGTGAGGAGGGCTTTGGGGATTGTTCTTTTTGGTCAGTCTCCTGCTTGAGTACACAAGCAGAAATCCCAAATAAACAGCGTCTTTTATTTATTTATTTTTTCTCAGATAAAAATAAGCATAAGTTAGCAGTTCACAAGTATTAAGTGTCTCTTGGTGAAGAGGAAGGAGAGCTCAAAGAGAAGAAGATAACAATTATTTTTGGTGTTTGAACTGTGTCAGATTATAGATGTAGTGGAAAGCTTCTATAATGAACACTGCTGGAGCCATAACAATGGTGGTTGTAGTGGCAATTCAGTCAGTGATTTACTTACCTGTCACTCTAACTCTAATGTCAATGTTCGGTAGGGTTTGTGCATAAATATCAGGAGCTAAAAGTTGTGTTTTTAAAGCCAGATGTCTGTATGGGGTTTGTTATTGCTGGTAAGGATTTCCACAGATAAATAGTGTATGGAAAAAGCTGAAGGAGTTGCCAAGTAAGACACTCATAGCACCTTAAGTTACAATAGTTTAGTAGGCCTTAAGCATTCCTGAAACCATCTTGACTCCTTGGGAATATTAAGCATCAGCAACTAAATGATTCCTAATCTTTCACATCTACAGTCTCCAGCCTCATAGGTACCTTTTTACTCATTGATGATTTGATCAATAGTGCAAGTGCAATGACCAGGACAAACCCACATTCTGATGACTCAGCCCCTAGAGCTTGGGTTCACTGCACAAGACCTCTCAAACATATCAGCCCATGGATCTTCATGGATGAATCCCTAGTACATTTTACTATTATTTTTGTCCTGGGTCCAATTTCATTGAGCTGCTCAAAAAAATGAAGGAAAAAAAGCATTGCTTTGCATTTACCGGTTTGAAAAATATCATATACTTCCAGAAGGGTGATCCTGATAAAGCAGACAAGGCTGAGAAAAGCAAATCTCGACGAGCTGCAGTTCCAGTCGTAACAGCTACTCCAAAGCCAACAGTGAAAGGACAGACAACAAAGGGAAAAGCAACTGAGGACACCAAAAATACCGCTCCAGCAACTGTTGCGGTAAGCAAACCTCTCTTTATCAGTAGTTTATGTTTATTGTGATGTTGTGCTTTAGATACAAGGAAAGTAAACAGATGTTTGCAATAAAAGGTAGTATGGTGTACTAAACTGCGCCAATAAAGTATCTAAACACTTACAAATGGTCAGATTTATCGGAACCTCAAATAGTATGCAAAAAAATAATTAAATAATTCGATTCACAGTTATCTTCTGCGCATTTTGACACCTCTTTTGTTGCGCTGTGATGTTGTTTGGCGGATTTATGGGCACTTGAGTGGCTTAAGGTCGAATTTCAAAGTTGCAAAAACCCCTGTTCACCCCAATTCCAGAAGGGAACTCGCACAAGCATCACACAAAGACAAAATAAAGACAAAAGACACAAATTTGTTCTGTTTGCTTAACCATGAAATTTATTGCAGTAGCTCCTCCGACTTCTAACTGCTTAAAGGTACTCTCTGCTTTTTATCTTATAAACTGTTACTGCTGATATCCTGAAGATGGTCCTCAATAATTCGTGACAGTACAACGCTCTTGCTTGAAAAGGGGCTTTTGCAACTATTGAAATTCGACCTTACACACTCAAGTACCCATTAATCCGCCAAACAACATCGTAGCGCAACAAAAGAGGTGTCAAAATGCGCAGAAGATACCTGTGCATTGGATTAATTAATTAATGTTCTGCATACTATTTAAGGTTCTGATATATCTGACCATTTGTAAGTGTTTAGATACTTTATTGGCGCAGTTTATTTGGAGATAAAGGGAAGTCAAAATGATCTATACAAATTCCACATTTGTTCCTTGGGCCGATTTTACTAAGAGCAAAGATTCATCTTAACTGTGTATTAATTTTAATTGCTAAGCAACGTGTGATGTCACAATAAAAAATAACTAAGGTGATACTGGCAACTTTTTAAATGAATCTTAGTGCTTTGTGAAATCTTTTCCTGGAAAAGAATGTAATGTAATTTTCTCTGAAAATGTTGAATCATACAACAAGACATGGACTATGGCATGATGGAGTCTGGCATGATGGAGTCTGGCACTTGCCTCCAAGCTGAGAACAACGGGTAACAATCGGGATTACTTATCGATCTCTCTTAATCTTGGTTTGTCAAACAAAAGGATGAAGGTCTGGCATTGGGGATTACAATGTACTCTAGTGAAGAGTGATTTGGACTGAAGTTTCCAGTCTGTGTTCTTTCAAATTTGGTGTGGATACACGTCATCCCGATTGAAGTGGTAAACAGCAAAGACTTGATCCAAATTTTTATGATTTGTGTTTACAGATGAAAAACAGAGTGACAACAACTAATGGTCGTGCCGGCAGGTTCTTGTTCATTGTTCACCTGAAACCAGAGAAACCTGATGACAAGCTAGAAGTGACAGGTAAAATGTTGTGAATGTTTATTAATCGAAAGACTTTGGCGAGGAATAGTTTTAAACTTACCCACCCTCTCTCCAACAGAACGTTTTTTATATTTTTCTAAACTAACACATAGGGTTTGTCGACAAAAGTTTTTTTCAACAATCGATGTTTCAAAAGTTCAGGAGCTCAAGACCCTAGTTTGATGTCCAAAACATAATTTGCCGCCAATTTGTATTTCATTATTTAACAATGTAACAACCAGGTAAACATAAAAACCAGAGATTGATTTTTTCGGCAATCAGACTTTTAACATTCTCGATATGATTTCATGCTAAAAAGTGCCTAGATTTCCATATTAGCAAAAGAACAAACCTAACCAACAAACTTGATAGACCTCTGTCATGGATAAGCCATTAAGTTGTTCTCTTACTCAATCCAATTTGACCAAATTGATGTTGGAAGAGGTATCTAGATTGATAGGAAAGTTGATATACCTCTGTCTTTAAAAAGCCATTTTGTTTTAACTCCCATTCAATCCAATAGATCTGAAAGTGAGGCTGAGAGGATTGTTTTCACATACAGGGAACAATATCAGACATTTGATAAAAGGGGAATCAAGCGACAATACCCAAAATCCATCATATTGAAGGTCTACACAGATTTCGTTGATTTGAGATCAGATTTCTTTTGTCATTCAATGCTCATATTTCTATTTAATGCTGTCTTTATTCCCATTTGTTCCAGTATCAATAATCATGAAATCAAAGTATGGTTATTTATCTGCAACACAAAGACCACTGCTTATTGTGAGTATCTAGTTGCATTAATACCTAGTAATAATGTACACGATTCATTGATTGCCAAATTCATTATAAAGCTCATAGTCATTTCGAATGGAATGAGATATTTGAGATAAGTTCATGAAGTTACAATAAATCATCTGTCAGCACTAGAAATACATGTTATCAAGTTATTTTTTTCATTGACACAATTCATCATCATTTCATGTCATCACACAACTCCTTGCCAATGTTGGGCAACTTGAAGTGCAGTGTCAATGGTCCCTACAATTTATCTGTCCTAGTTGTACCATTTTGGGAGTCAATGACCACATGTGTTATACAGTGTAGTGCACATTTTAGGCGACACAGTATTTACATAATTATTAGTTGACTCTCACATCGGTGAGCGTGGTAGTAGTAGCCGTGTGTGATGTTGATGCAAGTGGTCAATGGAGATATGGTTTTAATGAATAATAATAATAATAATGATAATACAGAGCATTTCTACCGCGCTATACAAAGAACACAGCGCCGAACAGTGAATGGGGATGAAACAAAATAGATACACAAAAGGGGACAAAACAAATTAAACAATACACTCTATATGAGTATACAAACAATACTAATGAAACCAATATTTTAACGATCAAATGTGATGAAGCAAACAGCTGGTTATCAGGTACTTGGAGTGTAAATTCTGCAAAGTAAATTTAATACTTCAGAGGGAGTGGTTGTATTTTTGACTTGTAGAAAGACAGTTTATTACAATATTACCGTAATTTCCTGCGGATAAGACGCGTCTTATCTGACTTTCGACAGCACAAAAACATCCCTGCGCCTTATCTACTGATGCGCCTTATCTGGTAACGATCAAGTTCATTTTGATAATCAGTGTCTGAAATCTTACATTTTGTATACAGTAAAACAATCCTTTCTTCATCCAGAGTAATCCTACGTGTTATAATTTTATCAAAATCAAACCTTCACCGTAAGCCCGTTCTTGCTTCGACAAAACTTACCGAAGAACGAAGTCACTGGCCATGCTGCTGTCCACAGTAATAACAATAATACCGGTGCGAACCAGCAACGACCAGCTTTGTACACACTAGTCTTTATTGTATGTTATCGTCTAATGCACTGTTAGATTTCGCCAACAGAGGGCTAACGCTCTTATTGTGAAAGCGTTGTTATGAGAGCGCCCTCTAGCGTTTGGTAGTTCTTTCATGTAGTGTAGCACGAAAAAAATGCTTGATAACAAAGACTAGCAGCCCATTCATTGGAAACGTTAGCGCAACGTTTTTGTTTGCGCACTCGTTACGTGAAAAGAAAAGCCATAATCAAAGCTTTTTTTTTTTTACTTTAAACGAAAATGAACACACACAAAATAAGAAAATGGAAGCGATGTTTTACTTACTTTCGTGATTTACAAAAAATACAATCCCTTTATGTTATGGTAAGTGTCCTACCAACACAATGACCCCCATAAGTGGTGATGTACCAACCCCGAATGGGTTTGCAAGCCTCTTCATCAGGCAATCACCTCTGCACCTTATCCACCAGTGCGCCCTATCTGATGGCGTTTGAATTTTTGGGGGTAAATTTAGGGGTCTGCGCCTTATGCGCTGAGCGTCTTATTCGCAGGAAATTACGGTAAATCAGTTAACCTTCCCTACTGTCTGATTATTCAGTATCATCCACTGTGGTTTTGACTTGCAATATGACATCATGTAGTGAATGCATACTATCCCCTGTGAGGTTTTGACTGATAGATAAACTATGGAAGCTTGCAGTATGATATCGTGTGGTGAATGTTTCTACACAGAAACAAGTCAATTTGTCCCATCGGTTACCAATCTAGTACTTTGTTTTAAGGTTCTGGCTTCAAGTTAGCCACTGCTGCCCTAGCCAGAGCAAAAGCATGGCTTCCATCATAATAATGTTTATGATGTATTAATAATGGTGTTGTCTTACCTTTAGTTCTATGGCGTGATGTGTGGTGTGTATTCAATCATGACCTTCTTGTGGCTGTTAATGTTGGCATGTCAGTGGAGAGATCTCTTGAGAATTCAGTTCTGGATTGGTGGAGTGATGTTGTTAGGTGAGTCATCACTTTGTTTGTTTACCTTATGTTTAATTAAAGAAAGTTCATCGTTAGTTGTCATAAGAGTGTATTCATGTCTATCTTCTAGTTTCATTTAAAACAGAATTCAACCAACCTGTGAATACTTCATCAAAATTAGTGTTTTATTTATGTTATGGAAACAGTTCTAAGGATTTTGTGAACATTGGTGCACATGCTTGTTTTGAATGGTGATGTGTGGTGTTTTCAATTATGTCCCAGACCTTTGAGAATATTTCTGATGGAATTGATCCTCTGGAGGATCTGTGCATACTGGTATGAACTTTATAATCAGTGAGTTTTCAAATCAAAAGTTATTTTGACTGGTCAGTACGCTGAGGGGAATCTAATTTGGATCGGTTTACTATTGCCAACGCCTCTAGTCATTTTGCAAGGCACTGATCTTAACGCCACCAATTACAATTTGCTGTTGTTAACTTTCTACATTTCCAACCGTTTCAATTCCAATAGTTTCCAATTATTCTTAGGTGTTATCAAATGATAACAAACTCAATCAATAAACAAACAATTTCAATCGAAAATTTAAAATGGTCTTATTTGACCTTGAGGTTCCTATTGGTCAAATATATTTTTAGATCACACTTGCTGTAACATAACTTTGGATGACTTTGTTTTGAATCTCAAAGACTAACTCCTCAAACCATATCTGTTTTATCATATCTTTAAACTTAGCCATGCATATTGCATGTCTCAAAATAAGCTGGTGTGAGCAACACACTCAGATCATCTTAGTTCATGATTCTTGTTGAGTATCATGCTGTGTCACTTGATGCCTAGAGCCAACTATGTGGCTCTCCTTCCATAAAAAAACCTGTGTTGACTCGCTCAAGTTGGCATTGATAAAACTAGCAAAGTAAGTTCACTGTAACACTCACATCCTCATCACATCTGTTTCTGACCCTGCAGATTAACCTGTTTGTCAACTCACTGGAAATTGTTATTGGGAGTTAGAGGGTTATGTATATTAAAAATGAGATGCTGCTTTGTCAATGTACAAATTTGACGACTTTTCTTTGGCAGGGTTACTGGAGAAGGCAGTATTTTATGCAGAATACGAACATCTCAACTCTATTGGTACTTCCATGCCAGGAGCAATCATCTTTGCTGAACTGGTTTCTTGCCTGAAACGTTCACTGGCTAGAATGTTGGTTGTAATCGTTAGCTTGGGATATGGTATTACAAGGTAAACAATTATATTGTTGACTTCAATATTGATAACTAGAAATGTGTAACAGTGTACCGAACAAACTGAACTAATTATTGCATCAGCGATAAAGAACAAGGTAAAGTCTGTTTTTTGCCCTCCACAACTTCTATTATAGAATTCAAGTTATTTGATCCCTGGCTACATGGGAGTTAACTGGTTGCATGGCTTATGACTGGCCCCCGAACAAAGATATTGACAAAATAGGGAGACCCCCAACATAGGGCTAGATAGCTCAGTTGGTAGAGCAGGCCGTAATTAATCCGGAGGTCGTTGGTTCAAATCCCGCTCTAGTAATTTACTTTGTTTAACCCCAAATTATTCTTTAAAAGTATTGCAATTTTTTTGGATGGTGACATTCATTGCCATTCTCTGGTTTTCAATAAGCACACCATCTGGACAAGCTGGGAAAACTTCATCAAATTAGATGAATACCTGTTTTAGTCAAAACCATTTATGTTTTGTCAGGGATTCTGTGTACGTCTGTCTATAGACTTATTTTGATTGACATTTCCTCATCTTTGAGATTATTTCAGACATAAATATTTCTTGAGTGTATAGGTACTGGGGTTGTGTTTTTAATTAGTGAGCTTTCAGATTGAAACTGAACAATATTTTTTACAAAATCCTGCACTATCTCTTTGAAGGATGGTAATTTGTTCTATCTTTCCCTCTGCTTAATAAAACATCAATTACTTTAGTGCAAAGAACAACCATTGTTAGCATGACCCTCATACCTACTAACATCCTCTAGTAGGTTTTTCCATGTTGAGTAATCCCATGTTCTGATTAACAGAAGAAAATTCATTGTGAAATTTAACCCCTGGAGTGCATTATTTTAGCCAATATTTGCCTGTCACCTGTCGACTGTCACAAACCTGCTGTCTTCAAAAACTGAGATTTGTGTTTTGTTTGTTTTTTTGTTTCAACACCAGACCTAGACTTGGCAGGGATCTCCACTGGCTAATGGGAGCAGGACTGATGTATTTTATCCTCAGCTCAATTGAGGCTTGCTTGAGGGTCAAAGGAGTAAGTGATAAATACCAATAGTACTCAGTTTAGGCCTAGGGGTCAAAGGAGTAAGTGATAAACACCAATAGTACTCAGTTTAGGCCTGATGGTCAAAGGAGTAACGGATAAATACCATCAGTACTCAGTTTAGGCCAGAGGGTCAAAGGAGTAACAGATAAATACCAATAGTACTCAGTTTAGGCCTGATGGTCAAAGGAGTAACGGATAAATACCAATAGTACTCAGTTTAGGCCTGAGGGTCGAAGGAGTAACGGATAAATACCAATAGTACTCGTTTAGGCCTTAGGGTCAAAGGAGTAAGTGATAAACACCAATAGTACTCAGTTTAGGCCTGATGGTCAAAGGAGTAAGTGATGAATACCGATAGTACGGTCTTATTCTTCTTCATGACATTGTGAATTGAAGTTGCTGAACAGTAGTTGTGCTAAGTTATGTCCCTGACAAGCCCACTTGGCTATTCGTTAGGGCTGAATTTGCTTACCTGTGAAATATGCTTACATTAGTTGAACATTTCGTGCTTACTGTAAACATAATTCACAGGTTGGCGGAGATCTTGTGCATGTGAGTGTGACTTCATGTTACACAGTCAGCTCAGGTGCTAAACCTGTAAGCACAGAACCTTGAATGCTTTCAAATGGTTGATAAAATGTTACGAAGAGAAAGAGGGTTAATGACAAATAATGCAGAATGCATAAATTAAAACTTGGTAAGCAATTACTTCCCCAAACTGGCTAGAATTGTTAAAGAAGTTGTTGTTTTTTAAGAATAAGATGGAATTACAAAGTCCTGATATTTTGTGTATGTGTTTTTGCAGAGTGAGGACCATGCACTGATTGCTATCTTACCATTGGCTGTTCTGGATGCTGTCATCTGTTGGTGGATATCCTTTGTTTATTACAAACTTTGTTTTATTTCTTCTTGTTAAAATAAACTTCAGAATCCTTCCTCCTGTTACAATTTCAAAATGAACACCTACTGTGGCTTCAACTGTGTGTGGAAACCCATGCACAAATTGATATTGACTTTTTAACTGTCAGTGTTTAAACCAACAGATGCTTAAAAAGTCTAATTCAACTGATTTATGCATCAGATCAATGGGTACATATAACATTTTTAAAAAGAAGGAGATTGTCATGTGCTAGTTTGGGTTACCCAGTTCATGCACTTTTACACAACATCAAAACTAACAAATTATCTACATGATGTATACGCTGTGAAATTGCATGAAGTATAAACCAGCTAAGAACAGTTTCACCTGAAGTGCTGCATATAGCTTCCTAAAGAAAACAAATGATTCCTTGGCAGGTTTGTTGTCAAATGTTTTTGTTGATCCAAGAAGTATAGATTTTGCAGAATTTGTCAGGTCACATTTCTAATACACTTTTTCTGAGGTCATAGTAAATCATTTTTATGTATTAAATGCAGTCATGATCTAACCTTTATCAAATGAAGGACATTTTATGAAGTATATACTTAGAGATTGAATGTTGGTTATTTCCAAGGTAGAGTAACTCACATGGTCTCGCAAATCCAAGAATCTTTACAGCAGATTTCCTTAACTAACAATTTTGAACGTCTTCAAAAGTTTGGTGGACACCACGAGGACATTGCGTCTGAGGCGTAACATGGTCAAGCTCTGGTTGTATAGACACTTCACCAACACGCTCATCTTCTGCGTTATTGCAGCTGTCATCTTTCTGGCTTGGTCAACAAAAACACATCGTTGGACAATATGTATCAAGGTAAAGAAACTGGAGTAACTTTCCAAGAAAAGTGTCTTGCATTGATAAATAGTTTACTTGGTTTTGCACAGTCAATATTGTTGTGAATAACAAGGCCAAGAAAAGGGCTTCAACAATTGGTTAATGGTCAAGAGGAACAGCTTTCTTACAAAGGTTTTGAGAATTCAAAGAAATGTCTGCCCTAAAAACAGAACTTCATTATTCCTTACCCCTTGGTGTTTTTAAATAGAGACCCTCCCATTTTCTTGAAAATAGTCAACTCTTTCGTAGTTTTGGTAATAGTCAACACCCAAATGTTTGGACTTTGGTATTTGGTTAACCTGTTCAAATGACAGACCTGATACTTCATTTGTGTAAGGGCAGGTCAGTATTTCCACTGATAAAGGGCTATGTATAGGGGCACCAAGGCAATAAACAGGGACATGGAGGTTAATGCTGAGCTCCATTAACATCTGTGTCTGCTGTGCACGCCCTCTATGTCAGCTTTGGACATAGAGTACCAATGACATGCCTGTATGGCAAAGTAAAATTGATCAACCAATGGGAAAGCGGAAATTTGCCCTACAGCTAAAATGGCAGCATGCATGAATTGCCTCAAAGCAGAGATGCACCTTTATTTAAACATCCAGCATTCTCCATGTTCATATATTTCATGTGCAAATTGCGCAATAAATATTAATAACTAGTTTTTTATTTTGTGTTTTAGAAGTGGCATGAGTTATGGCTCGATGACGCCTATGGCATGTCCTGTTCTGTGTCATCTTGTTTGTCATTCTCATCCTGTTCCGGCCTACAGCCAACAATCAACGCTATGCCTTCTCCCCACTCACCGATAGAGGAGATGAAGAAAGCGAAGAGCCCATGCTCAATGATGCATTTGGTACGTAAAATGGAATTTCATCGAAAAATTATTTTCTTTACATATTTTTTAGTCAGGAAGGTGCATGTTTTGTGATAGTGTTGGAGGATTTTTTTTTTAAAGAAAATTTGTAGAAATACAAGCTGTGTAAGAATACTCAGGGTCCGTAAGTGGCAAGTTTGAGTCAAATTAGTAATAGGTGTATGACATTGCTGTTTGGGAAAGTAGTGAATTTATTCCCATCCTCTAGTTTTCAATAAACACACTGCACAATCAACCTGTAAACAGTCATCAAATAACATGATCCTCCTTAACCCATATCTGCCTGACTACATGATTTCCTGATAACCAAGAAGTTAGTGTCTCTATTTGTACTCTCATTACTAGTGAAATGAGACACGAAACATGGCAAAATATAATCACATTAAAGAAATGAGGTGCTCTCCCAACAGAATACAGCTTGTTGTGTTATGTTTATTTGCAAGGCAGTAAATAATGCATGTTTATTGTTATGCAGCAATAAAAGCGTTACACTGGCTTAGGCAGGAATAATATTTGTTATTAGTGAAAACAATGAAAATCAATTTGTTTTTTCAGGTATTTTGAGCATGTTCAGTTTCGTGTTTATTATGAATGTGGCAATGGAAACAACTGAAAGCGATTTTTGGAGTTCTCTTTGTCAAATTTAATGGTATTTCTGGCAATATAATTAATTTCTCTGTCTGAGTGATTAATGTTTAACTCAAAGAGCATTACATTTTGAATGTTTTTACAATTTCATGTCAACAGAGGGTGTGAAAATGCGTAATGTGATCGGTAACCGTAATGAGAGTCAATCCAGCAAGCATGACGATGATCTGAAGTGGGTAGAGGATAACATCCCTGCTGCTGTAGCAGATGCGTAAGTCTCACTCTGACTTCCTGATTGTTGGATTCTATTTTTTCTTTATTTACTCTTTTGATGTGTGTAAATAATAATAATTATTATTTATAAAGCACCTTTTACAAAGGTTTTCAAAGCGCTGTACATAACGACAACAAATAAATAAAGATTGTAGAAACTTAGAAGAGAAGCATATGAGTTTTTAACATACCTTTGAAGGATTCAAGAGATGATGCCTGAGATGTGAAGAGGGAGATTGTTCTATACTGTCGGTGCACTGACTGTCAAAGCTCAAGAGTATAAGCACAATGTGCAGGGAACAAGCACAAATGGGAAGTAGAAAAGAGCATAGATTGTGAGAGCTGTGGGCCTTTATTAGAAACAAGGTTCTGAAGATAAGTAAGAGCTAGACAATTTCTGACTTTCAAAACAATGAGGAGTACTTTGAATTTGACCAGGTTTGTTGATGGGAAGCCAGTGAAGGGATTGAAGGACCGGTGTGATGTGCTCTCAGAATATTGCTCAGACAATTATGCGTGCTGTACTGATGCGTTGAAGGGGAATGGTGGATGTTGCTGGTAATCCGTATAGGAAATTGTTACAATAATCCAACTGTGAAGACACAACAGCGTGGACAAGGCATTCAGTTTGAGTACTGGTCAAGATAATGGCGCAATCTACCAATTTTGTAGATCCCGTAAGAAACAACACGACATACATTATGAATGTGCTGATCCATTTGTACAGAAGAAACATAGAATTTATATGTTTTAATCTGTAGTATTCAATTCAAAAGGATCATTTGAACAAAACAAAAACTGCCTGCAACCCCAACCCCATCCCCGACCCCGAACCCCCAAAAAGCTTATAACTATTGTAAATTCAAAGTTGTATATAATTTGATGACATTTATAGGAAATGGATATACGTACGTATCTGCCTCGCTGTAGCTATTCTATCACTGTACATATCAACCCTGAACCCTAACCGCTCCCAACCTTTCAAAACCCAACTGCATATTTTGTTTGATCTTGCTGGATTGAGGACTGCACTAGTAAACTGATTATGCTTTACATGGGATCAGCATACTACCATAAACTATCAGATTCAAAGTTGGTTATAGATTTGATGATTTATAGGACTGGATATACTACTGATTGTGCTCGCTTACATTGATCAGACATTACCAAACCTAACCGATCCAACATTTTTGTTTGATTTGCTGGATGAGGACTGCACTAGTAAACTGATTAGTGCTTTACATGGAATCAGCATACACCATAATCAGAGTCCAACAGTTTGGGTGTTGAGTTACTGAATAGTGTTGGACTGAGGACTGCACTAGTAAACTGATTGTGCTTTACATGGGATCAGGCATACCACCATAATCAGAGTCAACAGTTTGGGTGTTGAGTTACTGAATAGTGTTGGACTGAGGACTGCACTAGTAAACTGATTGTGCTTTTACATGGATCAGGCATACCACCATATCAGAGTCCAACAGTTTGGGTGTTGAGTTACTGAATGGTGTTGGATTTTGTAAGAGTGAGGAAGGATCCCAGTAAATCACTCAAGGGAGTTATGGTTAACATAAAGTTTCTTGTTTTATTTTATCCAGTGCTCTTGGTGCCTTTGACGACTCAGAAGAAGAACTTGTTACCAATCTGGAGAGAAACAAGATGGAGTAGATGTCCCTCTAGAGGATGCGTTTATGTACCACCAAGGAAACTTGTAATTTGAACTCTTCAGCAAGAGTAGAAAATTTTTTTTTATCATTCGTGAAAGTTTTCCCGTTAAATTGGTTGATGCTTGCAATGCAAAGTGTGTTGCAAATGTGTTCATGTGTGTTTCCTACAAAAAACTTGAAAACGTCAAGATTTTGTCAACTTTTCAGTGCTACACTAGATTAAAACATTCATATATGTATAGTGCAATGAAGAACTTGATACAAAGAGAATAACCAAATAGAGAGGCAGTTGTTGGTCCAATGGTGCGTCATCTTTATGTAGTCATCAGGTGTTATTACAGATTTAAGATTGTCTGAGTTTTATTGTCATTGTTTCATTTAGATAGTGAAGTGTTTGTTTGAAAATTTAAATTTGTGTTCTCTATTGTAGTTTTTCTCATCCTTGTATTATAATCGGACGGGAATAAATGTTGTTTTTAAAATGTTCTCTTATGTTAGTAACCGTTCGTAATATTGTAAGAAATATATCCGAACACAGTATCTTGTAAGAGATTTTGTTTTTGATTAGCTTAACCCTCCCACTCTTGGTAAATTTCCACCAACTTGGAAACCACTCAACGCCATAGGTTGGGAATGGTGGCAGAATTGTATGTGTACAGTTTTCTATTACAGGCTGGCATAGTGCATTTATCATTCAGAAACAACGGAGTGATATTGAATGGTCAGATAGTAAGAGGGTTGACTGTACTGTGTCAATGCATTCAACACAAGATATCATATTGCATTTATCATTTAAAAACCACGGTGTGATATTGAATGGTCAGAGAGTAAGAGGGTTAACTGTGTAGATGCATTTGCCACATGATATCATACTGCAGGCTGGCATAGTTTAATCTATCATTCAAAACCACAGTGAATGATCAGACAGTAGGAGGGTTGACTGTACTGTGTTGATGCACTCACCACGTGATATCATACTGCAGGCTGGCATAGTGCGTCTATCATTCAAAACCACAGTGGATGATATTGAATAGTCATACAGTAGAAGGGAGGGGTTTCTTAGTTTTTTCTCCAATTTTACTTGTCCATGAATGTTGATTTCTTTGGTGAAAAGAATGCTTTAGAGAGAGACTTATTGAAGGAAACTCCTCATAACTTGAGCTTCAGGTTAATCCACTTCTTTGAGGATTAAGTTGTGAAAGATTAGTCTAGTCGTGTTTATGAAAGGGGTGTCTTTTACTAAGCACTTCCAAGAGTGTTTGGTAGACTTTCCCTTTGAATCGCAAATGCCTCTTCTGTGGGTCAGACAGAATAAATGATTGAAACTCCTCTGATTGGACTGTCTACTTTACGCTCAACGATAACTCCTAGTGTAAATATTAAGAAGTGAGATTGGGTGTTTACATTGTCCATAATTTCTTGTACATGTGTATGGAGTAGGAATATTCCAGCAATAATAAAGAATATTTTATTTACAATGTAAAGATATTTGTTGTCCGATAACACATAATGATTACGATAACACATAATGAATACGTATCATTTGTAAAGTTATAGTAAACTTTTATATGATTTTCTTGATACAGGTCGTATTATCTATTATAATTATACACATTGTCACCCCAGTACAAAAATGCAGCTTCTAAATTTTGCAAAAAGTGGTATTAAGACCCGTTCTAAAGAGCTAATCTACGCAGCAAACACATGGTGTTAGCGCAAACTGAATATACATTGATATCTCACCATGCCTCAAAACACATGTGGAAATAACCTCTTTGAAAAAAGGCGGGGTCTCTACTTTGGTCCAGACGTGAGGCCATTACAATGTTGCATTTATACCGAGGGTCATTTTGGTTAGAAAAGCAGTAAGCAACAGCTGTTTGGAAGGGGTTTTTCAAATAAGAATGATTGGTAGAAGCATCTTTATGTTTCCATTGTTTTAGTGTCATCAGTCTTTTGCTTGCTTTAGAAGTTGGGATTTTGTTTTAGTATAATATAAATTAATAATTTAGAATTGCTTTATAAATAACCATGCACAGTTGTGCCAGTTTCTCTTAAACATTTCTCACAAGGCTGATGTCCTGTTCCTGTTAAGTGGAAAGTAGGCATTTTGCTACTTCCAAAGATATTGCTTACTCTCATTTTGCTCTATTAACTGCTCTTAAATATTGCAATCCTTTCTTCCTAAATGCAAAATAAAAACACTACTCCTTTAAAAAATGCGATTTTACAAATAGTGTGTGGTGAATTTGTCTCAACAGGCATGGAATTGTAAATACTATTGTATCGGTTTTGTATATCAATAAGAAATATTACACTGAATCTAAGTTTTCCAAAGGTGTCACAGCTGGGATTATGATTTGCATGTAGACAGAGCCAACTGGGAAGGTACAATTTGAAAATATTTGATTTGGTTAATTTCAAGAGGTTTACTTCACCCTCTTGATCAACATCTTGAGGGGTTTTGCTTGCAGATGGAGATATGTCACGAGGGAAATAAAGCACCTTTTAGAACTAATGATTTAGTAGTGGGTTTCTTTCCAGTTTGAGTTTTAAATCAAAAACCTTTTTCAGCCACCTATATTTATGTCATTGTCTACCCTTTTGTGAACAAAATAATAATTCATCTTTTTTGTTTATTTGGGTTTTTACTAAATTGTGTAAATCTGGCATAATTGAGCTTTTTGACCTGTGCTCAATCTTGTTTAATACTTCACACATTAATTGATGTGGGATCTCAAATTTCAAAACAAAAATTCAATTACATGGTCTGTTATTTTTTACTGTTAATCTTGTTTATGGATGTTTACAAGTGTGACCTGCTGCAACAGAAAGAATGAAGTAGTAAACTAACCTATCAGCAAAACAAGAGGTAATTTCTGAGTGTCAGATATAACGAGGAAAACTCATCTTGAAATAAATTTTGAAAACTGAAAATTTTACTCATGTATTGTGGTTACAGTTCACAGTTGTATTTCAAATAAAAAGAATCGCATTTATTTCATATTCATATGGAATTTCATTGATATTGTATGATGGATAATATGGAAATGTATTTCATGTACTCTTACATTGAAGAGTTGTCATTCGTCAAAATAAAATTGTATGATATTTTTTTCTCATCATTCCTTTGAGTCTTCGAGTCCAGTGTGTTCTTGCTTAATCAGTCCAGTATTTTTTGATGGTGTGTCTTGACCATGGTCTATTGCGATCAGACTCAAGTTTTGATGGCTTCAGCATCCTAGTGTCAGTTCAGGAAAAAACAAATGCAATAAATAAACAAACATGGAGAAGGATTTTGAAGGGTTTATTGTTGAGATGTTCTGAAATTTATGGGCTTCAGCCGTGGAGCCATTAATTGAGCTTCAGTCTTTAGAACGAAGTAACCAACAAAATCAAAACTTAGTTACGACACAGAAAAAATACATTCTCCTAGAGAGTCATAGGCTTGCTCAATTTCAATCAACATGGAATTGCTTATAAATTAAAACTTGGCATATGTTGCTATATTTTGCATTTTGGAAGGTGTGGGACTACAACAGAATTAACCTATCAGGAATTGCAAGCTTACCACACCCTACAAACCCCATGCCCCTTCCATGTACTTATATCTACCTTCATGGTTCCGTAATGCTGCATATTTTACAACTTACAATTTATTCATTTATTTCTAATTTTTGGGGTGGATAAATTTTCTTTTTTATTCTTTATGAAACAACCCATTCTCAACTCCACTGCATTGAGCTGGAGGAAAAATAGTTTGAGATTTAACGTGTAGTTGAATCCACTGACCGCTGTCAAAGACACCCAGACGTATTTTTCACACAAATAGTTCAGATGCGATAGGATCAAGCGCAAGCGTACAGGGTATCTGTCTATCACCAACTACAGCCGAGATATTTACTACCGAGTGCACGATACGGATGGACAAAGCAGAAGAGGAAGGTCGTCTTTGTTCGCTGATGGTGTTGGGATACCTACCGAAATTCCTTCATTTTATTACATTTTCCCCCGACTGTAACTCAGTAAACATTCAAAGATGGTGGTGATGGAAAGAAATGGGAATTCGGACACAAACCACCGGCCGAACGGAGCGAGTTCGGGAGGAGGCAGTTCCAATAACAGTAACCCCTCCGACGATAGTTCAAGCAGTTCGGAGGATGAACATGGTAAGTGAAAAACTTTGCAAATTAAAGGGGCGATGTATTGACAAGGGTTATACAAATTACCATACTATTTTTATGAATCATCATTTGTTTTTTATCGCATAAGTGGCTTTTATTGCTAAAAAGGTACCGATTGTGTTTGATAAACCATCATAAAATTTCCTTGGTTTACACCAGTTTGAGTTTACTTTTCTTGCCTGTCAACATTCTGACTCAACATCCATGCAGCCAGCAGCTACCTCCATGCATGGTTCAGTGTACTGTTTAGTGTACATGTATGCATACATGTAGCATTGCAATATTATTTGCAGTGCTGTGTATTGACTAGTGTACATGTACATGTAGCTGTGGTTATGATGTATTCATCGGTCTCAACATTTTGGTTTTACGATATTCATTACGAAAGGGAGCATTAAAGGATAGATTTGAAAACATGACATAGTGTTGAACTTGAACCATCTTATTATGTAACACTAACTTTGACCTCCACTTCTTAACCAGTTACTTGCATCTTGGTGCGATTTACATAGTGTTGAACTTAGATTTGTTGAACTTGAACCATCTTATTATGTAACACTAACTTTGACCTCCACTTCTTAACCATTACTTGCATCTTGGTGCGATTTACATAGTGTTGAACATAGATTTGTGCGATTTACATGACATAGTGTTGAACTTGAACCATCTTATTATGTAACACTAACTTTGACCTCCACTTCTTAACCAGTTACTTGCATCTTGGTGCGATTTACCTCTTTGTTAATGCCTAATATGGACTTTATTTCCATTAAAAAAGAATCCTCTTGAGCAACTGTTAGTAAATTAATTAATGAATAATTATTGACCTTTCTAACAAACAAAAAGGGAGGAGTTCGGATACAGCATCTGTCCAAGTCTGATAGTTTAACTTTAGAACTCAAAACACACTTAAAATGCCACAGAAGGAAAACAAAAATATAGAATCTAGTAAATGTTGTTCAATTTAACAGCATGCCAAGATGTTAATGAAATCCAGTGTTTACAATATTTAAGGTGGTTTAGAGTTTTCAAATTTTTGACTTCTTTGCACTGAGTAATAAAATATGTGAACTAAATTGTTTTGTTTTTTACTTCCCGGAGTGTCAGCTGTGATTTTCAAAGATAGATATTTCATTTCAGCCATTAATTATAAGATAATTTTCAGTCATTAAACAGATTATTTTACATGCTGATATTTAATTTAACTGTATTTACATTTTCTTTTGTAAAGCACTTATGGTACAAGTACATTTAATTTATCATTGTTTCCACTTCCAGTGAATACATTCCTATCCTCTACGTAAAACATTTTCAATAAACACACTTGACATTCAACATGTGAAAATGTCATCAAATTTCATCAAATTAGATTGTGGTTATTTTTTTTTCAAAGCTCCAAGTAGCGTTTTATATTTCGTTTTATGTGTCGTGATTATATGTTTTCAGTTTGATTTAGCAAATTGAGAAATTAAATGTTTTGTTAAAGGTTTTAACTTCAAATATGTAAATGTACAAATTTGCCTTGTCAAAGGTTTAAAGCAAGGTGGAATATTTCTTGAAAATTTTTATGGTCCAGTGAAAGTTGTCTCGAGGGCCATTTCATGATGAAATGCTTTGTATGTTGTTTTCATGAAATATTTAAGATTATCATTAATGCAGGGTTATGTTGTTTTCATGAAATATTTAAGATTATCATTTATGCAGGTAATTTTTGCAACCTACATGGATGCGGGGCTCGAAGTTGGGCGGAAAATCCACAAGACCAATCGGGCTTATAGCTCAAAATGTTTACGGGACCAGATTTGTTTTTACAAGACCAGAATTTAAATGAGAACAGAACAGGCCTAGAATTATACTCTATTGCTCTGGTCTTGGCCTTGGTGCCCTTTCAAAAGCTTCCCATATACTTTAAGATTTTGTAATGGAAGTACCCTTTGCAAAATGAAAATGGCCTTGCCCTCTCAAAGATGAAATTCCAGGCCTGACAAAAATACCTACACAGTTCAAGTAAGAAACTTTACAAAAAAATAACTGGTTTCCACAATAAGTTAACTTTTAAGATCATTACTTTTACCATGTCTTGAAAAGTTTAAGAATTCAGTTTGTTAGATTTCCTTTTCCAGACTTACATGTACTTGCATATCAGGGCTAGAAACACC
Organism: Pycnopodia helianthoides; assembly: GCA_032158295.1. Taxonomy (NCBI): domain Eukaryota; kingdom Metazoa; phylum Echinodermata; class Asteroidea; order Forcipulatida; family Asteriidae; genus Pycnopodia; species Pycnopodia helianthoides. The sequence goes on from CM063243.1 coordinate 35,659,549, forward strand.
AAATGGTCCACTCGCCAAACACATTTTTTGAAGATTGACAAAAAAATGTACTCAATTTCAAACCTCCTAAAAGTCCAGCAAATTAAAAATACAATCATAATTAGGTGCTGTAAAAGTGATCCAGTGTAAATTCTTAGCTACAAAAACTGCGATTGTCTTGAGATTCAAGCAATGTACATTGCATGATTTATCTGATTTATTGTTTATTTTGATACACAGAACCAGGAATGCGAGTTGGTGCAGACTACCAAGCAGAAATCCCTGAAGTAATTGCAGGTAAGTTGGTTTGATTACAGGTTCAAATCTCGTCTTTGTGATAATTTGTTTGTTCACCCCCAAAAAGTAAAAAGTAAAGGTCATGATAAAATAACCATCATAACATGAGTGCCTGGGATTTGCAAGGGATGTATCTCTTAATAAAAGATACATAAACCACTGCCTCGGTTGACAAGACACACTGCACAGGAGTTTCCTCTAACATGTAAAAAAAGGTTGGCACACCACCATGCTTTCTGTGGCACCCTACACGTTTAAGAAGTCGCCACCAAGGTGTAAAAACCATCTGCCAAATTTTATCCCCACTTTTTGTCAAGTTCATGCAATCTTTAAAACGTTTCCTCAAAGAAGTCAGGAGGATATGGCCATCATGATGACAGAGCGTGTACAATCAATTTTTTGTCCTGGCCTGGAATAGTCTTCTCTTCCACACTTTTATAGAAGAAGAAGAAGTTTGTAAGAATCAGAGGCAAAGTTGGTGAACTGTTATCCCATGCAGTACATGTAGTGCTAATGACTTTGTATCACCCCTTAAAGGTACACCTTGCCTTGGATTGGGCAAGTTGGTCTATAAAAAGCGTTTGTAACCGTTTGTTATAAAATGTATATAGTTACAAAGATGTTTTAAAATTAGAATACAATGATCCACACAAATATCCCTCGAAATTGCGTGGTTTTCCTTTAACTTTGCAAACTAACACGGTTGGCCATTTTGTGGAGTAAAAAATTTGACTCCTCAAAATGGCCAACTGGTTGAAAGAATCACTATTAGTAGTTTTGAAAGAATTACTATTAGTAGAATCACTATCATTGAACAAAAATAAAGACTAGTTTCAATTCTGGAGGGAAAGAACCATGACTTGAGTTTGGTATGTCCAAGGGAAAGTACGTATCATTAGTTCTTTTTTAATTGGCCCTATTAAATAAATTTCAATGTTTTCAATAAACACACCACACAACCAACCTGTGGAACTTGTATTTTTTTTTAGAGAGAAAGACAAAAGAAATTTATCAGTGATTTTATACGTATTGGGATTATTTGGATTGTGGCAATCGATATAAGAAACCGTCGAGTTGTTAAATGTCATTTCCTCAACTTCGATAATTTACTTGTAGACAGAAATTTCTCTTGACGATTGGTACTGTTATGAATTTGATAATACATGGACATGTAAGTAAGCTTTCAGATTAAACCAAAATATATACTTTTAGTATCACAAACAACCCTGTACTTTGTCTTTAATTAAACACCCTCATTATCCATATTTATGATATTGGATGTGAATGCCCGCATAAAGGAACATGTAGTTGGGGACACATAGTCAGGTTGAGTCTATGTGACTCACACAACCTGGAAGTCAGTGTATGGTGTGAGTGCACAGTATCTATATGTAAATGAGATGCAATGTGATGAATTATGCATGACCTTGTTGACAATCTTCATTATTATTTCAATTATGTTCATTTTGATACTGTGTCATGCACAAAGTGATGTATGCATACAAGGTTATAATGAACAGAAGAGTTTAAAATGATTCATGAATTTAGCTTGTTTACTTTTTTTTTTAATTAACTAATTGTTTACTAATACCTACTATAAATTTGTTTTTAATAGCCCCACATGACACCTGTAAAATAGTTTAATTGATTTTGGTACTTTCAGTTTGTCAGATGTTTGGCATTGAAATCTTTAACTCTTTCACTGTGAAATTTATTGTTCAGCTGTAACAGAATTTTTGTGTACAAAGTAAAAGTGTTCAAAAATTTCCTTCGTTCAAAGCCTGGTAACTCCCTAATTTTACATGTATGTTATAACTACAAGGTGATTGATACTAAAATAATTTTTACTTGTGTTGACTTTGAGCCGCTAGCAGCGGCTCGCCAGAGGCAAGGTGTAATGCAACAGGGGCGTGCAGAGGCATGCCCTAGTAAAACAGTAAACAAATATTTAGTGAAATTTGATATTTTTTGAACAGACATTCCTGTTGGTCGCCGTGGGGACAGTAGACAAGAAGCATTGCTGGTATGGCTGCCAAATGGAGACATCTCTGATGCCAAATGTAAGATTTTTTTGCAATATTTTGTCAAGTTTAAAGTAATTTGTAAGAGAATCCACTAGTGCACACCAGCATTAGTTACCTAATAAAAACCCCACACAGATTTAAAAAAATTGTCATCTATATGTGTACAGTATCCCTTTGTCATGTTTGTACAATACGTGATGTCACTGTGAAACAAAGGTAGTTTTCGAAATAAGGGCTTAGGTTTTGGCTCCATCGGCCTGTTTGAAGCCCATAAGGAAAGCACACACTTTCTAAATAACTGACCTAGTACAAGCCCAAGCCCACGTCATGGTTTCGAAAACAGCCAAAGTTTCCTTGTGAAAAAATAAATAACAAATCTTTGTGCATTTCAAGTTGGCTTTGGTTGGAAGAACATTTTAAAGGTACAAAGTCCATTGAATCGTTGGTTTTTGAAAGAATATATTCATTTCCATCTGATGGTTTCCAATTAACACTACATCCAATGCAGCTGTGAGATCATATTCATAAAAACATTGAGAATTTGTCTTGTCAAGGGTTTTGTTCATGTACACGCCTGTGCTTACATGTATTTCAGTAGCGGCTATTGAAATAATCTTCACAAGTTTTTTCTTGAATTTGATAGTAATTTTTAGATACTTATGTGGAGGATTGGAACTGGTGTGAATTTTATCAAATTGACACTGATTCCTGTCAACTGATAACCAATTGTGTACTTTTTCTTTTATTTTTCAAACCGTGTACTGTAAGTACATGTAGTGTAAATAAGCGCGAGTTTGAATTGAATTGAATTGAATTGATCAACTCTCTAATCCAATGTGGGGTTAGGGTTAGGGTTAAGGTTAGGGTTAGGGTTCCTACCATACATAATGTATTGACAGACATAACAGCCATGCAGTCCTTGAGCTTAATTCTTGAAAGGACCATAGTAATTTCCCCCTCGGTAACAAGAGCATTCTAGGAGAAGAGGGATCAGTCAGGTTTTTTTTAAAGGATGGATTCATTTTATTCTTGACTTTTATGTGTGCTTAATTCTAAATTAAAGGTAATTTTGTCCTTATCTATGAGAAAAATTAACATTTTTTATTGGAACCATCTGAGGGTCACTCTGAGTTAGTTGTCTTTTATCGAGCTTGGAAGTTCTTACCTCTGATGCTACTCTCTACCTGTATAAGACAACTATACTTCCCCTTACAAAATTCTGTTGTCACATTTGGGCCGGAGCTTCTGTCTGTCATTGATCTTTACTAGATGCGAGTGAAGAAGCGTATTGTTAATCTTGTTGGTGAAGTGTTGGGATCAACATTACAACTTCTTTCCAATCGTAGGTTTGTAGTCAGCCTCTGTCTTTTCTAAAGATATTTTCATGGTAAATGTGCCACCAGTGTGTCCGACGTGTTTGAGCTTGAAACCAGGCTTTCTGCTTGTTCTCACCAATACACTTTTGCTTTGGTGAGATGTAGAACATTGAGCCATTCCAACAGCTTTATTACATGCACTGCATCTCTTTGGAACTCCTTGCCTGGTGCATGTTTTCCCTAATTCCTACTTTCAGCTCCCCTGAGTTATTTTCATTTTATATATTCAGCTTTTAGTCTTGTTTGGGGGAACTTGCATAAAAACAAAAAATTAAAAAAACAACGGGCAAAAGCAAGGAACACCCACAGGGGTCTTGTGGTTAATATTATGAGGCCTGGATGTGACACATTCATGCACTGTGTATGTATGCAGAGGCATAATAATGTACACACACATGTGCTGAACGTTCACGTTTCATATGTGTACATGTGTAGTACATGTACATGTATGTACATTACATGTGTACTTGCAATGTAGTGTGTAAATGTACCGTATTTATTCAAATGGTTTAAATTGGAAATTGAGTGTTCAAATTGCTCCCCAAACTTTTAACAATACTTTCACCTAAAAAGAACTTCATGTACATGTACAAGATACTCAGATCAGATTAACCACTTAACTGCGTATGACGAGATATCTCGTCATCACCAACTTACCCTTATATTGCGTATGACAAGATATCTCGTCACCAAGTTTGCGGTTTAAATGAGGTCAAAGACACGCTCTGTGACCCCGGGTAATCCCCTCTTACGTGTCTTGTATGACGAGATATCTCGTCATCACAAAGTTACAGTCAGGCAGTGTGTGGCGCCACCAATCGGCGAGTTTTCTTACTAAATATGGCGACTTCACGAAAGCAACCGCGCTTGTCATGTGTGCAAGCTTTGACCCAAGCTTTGGATTCAGATCTTGAATCGTCAGACTCTCTCATATCTGTTGATAGTGATGATGATTCACAAATTGAAGAGCCATGTTTACAAGGTGCTGAAGACATTGATGATACAGCAGCCTCAGATATAAGTGGGGATAATCGGAGCAATTCAGGGTCTGAGCATAGCTTTCCATTTATCCTTTTTTTGCATTGTTTTTCTTAAATTAATTCCGCATTGGGGGTTTAGCTAACGATAAATAATTACGCAGTTAAGTGGTTCAAGTGGATAAGGTTCAATACAGAGAATCTATTGGAATGATCTTAATGTCACCTGCACACCTGCACTAACAAATTGAGAGATGAGTTGGCATTAGTTGTTATTGAGACGACATAGATTGTGAATTCAGCATACAGCCTTCAAATGTTATCTATTATTGGAAACATGTATGTAAATATCACTTATTGATGTAGTGTACTGCAGGAGTCTTTATGTCAATGAGTTTCACCTTGACTTGGAAAGGCCATTATCTGCTAAATTTGTTTCTACTTTATCACATTTATCATGTTGATTGTGAACATCTTTTTACATTGGATTAGGCCAAACAAAATAAAGGTTCTGTTTCCGGTTACCCGACCGACCCTAGTTTTACGCCGCGACCCTAAACCTTTTATTCGGCCTTTATTTTGAAAAAACGGGGGAAACAGAAACAAAACGTGAAAAACAAGAAAAAAACTATTTTACCTGGAAGAAAATTTCTTCAGAACATACCCAGAAAAATTTACAGATATCTCCGTGATTTGAGCCTGCGATGTCCTACGACTCGACTACGAGCAAAAAATACCAGAATACCAGAGCGCAATTTTGCCTAATTCGTTATGCAAATCCGTTGATTGCGCTCAACACATGAATGATCATGGACGTATCGTCAATAGTATCAGAATAAAAAAAAAACACAAAATAAAAAAATCTTTCGACCTACACTCTGTACCCACCCTATTGTCAAATGACATGTAACCGGAAACAGAACCTCTTTTTTGGGGCCTTAGATCTCACTTGGGAGGAGGAACAGCATGTACATCATTTAAACACATTACTGTATAAACTGTAGACCTAAGAACAAAACTTGGTTCAGTTTCATGGCGTTGCTTATCGTGACATTGTGTGCTTACTGACACCATTCATTGCTTTCAGGGTTACCGGTTTAATGCTATTTGGCTATGCTACCTGTGTAAGCAAAGATCAGTAACATCAATTCTGTATCAAGGAAATAGCATTAACTTAGAATACGCTTACTTAACAGCAGAATTCCGTGCTGCTGTTGAGCATCAATTTTTTGCTTAGTTACATTGAGCAGTGCTGTAAATTGGGTCCTAGATTCTTGTCACTAAAAGAGTTTGGTGTGGTTCGTACTATGTACTTAAGTATAAAATATTCTCTAAATTGTGGAAGGTCAGGGTTTGAATTTAGCCCAGGTTGGACAACGCGATGGAGTCCAGGGTATAAAGGTCCCCTGCTATTGCAAAAAATGTTATTATAAAATATTTTCATATTCATTCCTTATGTCTGGAATTCCAAGAGTGCTGGGTTCAGAATGGTGAATAAGTGAAGACATGCGTGATCATGCACCCACAATATTTGTAGTAAGTTTGCCATGCTCAGGGTATCAACTATTTACAATAATTCTAATAATATCACCAAGTACAGTATCGATAACTTCACTTTTATATAACAAAATAATGTAGTATTGATATCAGACTAACACTTATTGAATGTTTTGCTTCAGTCAATTTGAAAGTCGATCAGAGTTGCTACACGTTTACTCATTTTAATCGGTACAAGATGTTGACAATGTTTAGCAGTGTGGATCTGCCTTATGATTTCTGGAATAATGTCACAAATGGATATATTTGTTATTTGTGGACCCATCAAAAATATAGTTATGGAGATGAAGAAAATATGAACAAAATTTCAGGTTTTAAAATTAAGTTTAAACTTGAAAAAACATTAGTTTTAATTTTATTCGCATTGTAGAGAAACTTTATACCCAGTTCAGTGCGTCCTGCCAGTGTTAGGTTTGAATCCATTTCCAAGTGCTTCTAGATTCTTTTTTTGGCAGGACTCTGAAAGCACCAATTAATTTATCATACTGTACATCAATGCAGGGACAAAAATAAAATGCAGTCGTATGTTTTTTCAATCATTGGTTCAAGGCTCAATTACAATAATTGCATACTAACATGACTAATGTATGCAGGCACAGCCACACAGTAAATGTTTGGGAAGCATTGAGTTACATTTATGATTCATAACACCTTGATCAAATCATTAGTTAAACATACACGGTAAATTCATAAATTCTGTAGTGTTTAGTCAGTGATTTAGAGTTAAAATACATTGAGTGGTTTTTAAAAGAGCAATTCATTCATACAATTGATAGATCTTAGATGTCAATTAAAAGGAAACTACATGTAACTGCAAATCATTCTCATTCTCCAGTTTTCAATTAACACACCATACACTGTACAACCAACCTGTGAACATTCAGTGGTCATGTATTAATGTTAACAACAAACAACAGTTTTGGAAAAGATTTTGAGTATTATCAAACCACAAGGAAAGATTTTGTTTGCTTTCCTTGTTGGTTGATATTTTTTTCCCAGCAACTGTATGGAAACAAATGGCTTTTTGTTTGGCACTTTGCCAGTATTCCAAATGTACCTCCCCGCCCCATGGAGGATTGGTAATGGTATGTTTGATTTTTATCACCATGATCAAATCATCATCTAGCTATCGCACATTCAATGAATCATGCGTTGTTTTTCTCCTGCATTCCCATAATGCACCTGTGGCAACATGTAACTCGACAGTTTCTATTCATTGTAAACCCCCTTTAGAAATGGAAGTCCCTGGGAGCCTGTTTATAAGTGTTGGCAAAGAAAAAAAGCGACCACATTGGGTCTTTATTGGGTACCAGTGTTCCACAGACCTCCACAGTCTATTATCATACTTGTAATAAATATAGGTCAATAGGTTGACTGTGAGCCATCGTTGGTTTTCAATCTATATTTTTTAATGAGTAAATTTATGTGATGACAATCAATTATGTACTTTGTCTGTAAATTTGGCCTTGGTGTATACTTCACACATTGAATATTATTACTACTGTACAAATGAGTCAACTGACTGTCAGACACTGTCTAGATGTACAAATGTGTGTAATCATATCGTCATTTAGGTTAGCAAGGACTTTTTGTTTGTGCATGTTGGATCCCATGGCTTGAAATATGCACCGCACTAATGGCCTGAGTCCAGTCATTTTTAGCATTGGCCCAGACCTGGAATAACACAGAGGCCATGGAGGCCATTGCCTCTGTTGTCCATGGTCTTGGCCTTGGTGCCCCTTTGAAAATTTCCCCATAGACTTTAAGATTTTCCAACAAAAGTGCCCTTTACAAAATGAAAATGATCTTGCCCTCTTAAAAATAAAAATCCAGGCCTGTTGGACGAGTTACCCCAAAACCAAACGAGTCCTGCAGTCCAGTGCTTTTTGAATTCATCTTTTCAAGTACTAACTTCAACCTAAACAAATGAAGAAAAGTTACAGTCTATAAAAAAAATTGTTTTAGTCCGGTAAATTTTTCTGAGCTTAAAGATGTCTTGGCTAGTGAGGACTTTCTTGAAATTGGAGCTCTTGTACTTCATTCATGACTAAATAATGCGTCGTCATGGCATCATCTACATGTAGCGTGGACGTTCTGTGATCATCCTGTATTTAAAATGCCATGCAAGCAATGCCATAAAATGAGCCCAGGTTCTGTATATGTTTGTTTAATATACACATGTCAACAGAGCATAATGTGTTATGTTGCAGTTAAGAGTTGACGTTTACTTGATAATTAAATGGACATAGCACTGTACAAGAGTGGGTCTTGTATGAACATGATGAATGAAGCCTTTGCCCTGATTGGTTGAACCATGGCTATGTGTACAATATACACACAATCCCTTCAAAATCCAATCTACAAGTTTAGTTTGATTCTGTTGGACTGAGAACTTCACTGTTTTACGTGGGATCAGGGATACCACCATAATCAGAGTCCAACAGTCTTGTGTTGAGTTACCATATGGTGTTAGAATGATTCTAGTAAATCACTCATTTGAAGGATATACATGTACTGGATTAGAGACAAAGTGGAGGATTGTTGTATTAAAAAGACTTAATTAGTTTTAATCTGAAAACTGACTATATCATGAAGTTCATACAGTACCAATCCTCTATACCAACAATTCCATCTAAAATAATGTCAAAGTCTAGAAAATAAAAAGAACCTTCAAAATCACCATTGCTTTTAGTTTCAGTTGCAGCATTCCAAATAAGTATACAATGACAAAGGATTTAATTGTTTTTCTGAATCATTTTTCACTCAAACAGGATTACCTATTGAAATTTTGTATAATTTTCACATATTGGTGGTATGGATTTTCTATTACAAAATGACAGGATAGAAATGAAATTTTTCAAAATTAAAAAATATATTTGCCTTTAATCAGGCCTGAATGTTACTTTATTTCCCTGTCTAAGATTATCATTAGTGCAATAAAACTATATTTACTGGATTCAAAGAACCAAAATCTACATAAACTTGTGTTTGACCCTCCAGACAAATTCCTCTCTAGCCAGCTTCCTTCCTTTCTTAAAGGCAGGGTATACTTTTGGTAATTGTCAAAGACCAGTTTCCTCTCTTGGTGTGTCCCAACATGCATAAAATAACAAGGTCTGTGAAAATTTGGGCTCAATTGGTCATCAAAGTTGCAAGAAAATATGAAAGAAAAACGACCTTATTGCATAGAATTGTATGTTTTTAGATGGCTTCATGCATGAAGCATGAAGCCTTTTTCAGATTCAAATTTTGGGGTGGAAATTTACCTCTTTCTCTAAAACTACATTATTTCAAAGGGGGTCTCGGCAGCTCTCCAGTGCTCTTTACCAAGTAAGTTTGTACGGTCATTAATTTGTGGAGTTTTAACCAAAAGTACACCCTGCCTTTAAAGCAACCATTGAAGCTTTTCAACGTTTATACACTTAATGTGCATTTGGTACAGGTTTCTTGTGCAGCTAATGGGGCTCAAATCACACACTAAATATTCTGCCATTGCTTTAAACCACAATGTACTGGATTGGCAATCAAAGTAAAAAGTATAGTTTCCATCTGAAAGCTTACCTTAAGATATACTTTACTACAAATTTAGTGTTGTATTTATGCTTAAATCTTCTTTTATCAACTTACATTTTGTTATAATCTATGTCCTCCAGAGAAATATGTCTCTGCCTCAAATAATGTTGAAATACTGTCAAAGAAGGAAAAGGAATATTGCCCCAAATCACTGTCACTTTATTTGAAATGCCGCTATCGAAATAAGCCCGATATGAAAATGCACACAAACCCTTCAAAATTGAAATGATCATCTAGGTTGTTAGTATTGGGGGGGGGGTCATTTAAAACTAGAGGTTGGGAATGAATCTACTCTACTAAAAAAACACTGATGTACTTGTGGTTGACCTTTAATCATAATCACATGATTATGTCTAAACCTTAATTTTCTCAGAGACTAACAAAATTCCTGTAACCAATGTGTTCCACTCTGTAGTTAAGAAACACTGAAAACATTTTCCACTCCATAAATTTTTGTCTAATATGAACGTATGATCATGGAGCTGGTGACACTGTGATACATGTAAATGAGGGATGACACACTGTAGCTGATACAACTAGTGACACTGATAACTGGGGGTGTGTGGATGGCTTTTGAACACCCTGTAGCTGATACTATCAGTGATAGGGGTGTGTGGATGGCTTTTGAACACCCTGTAGCTGATACGGCTAGTGACACTGTGATAACTGGGGGTGTGTGGATAGCTTTTGAACACCCTGTAGCTGATACGGCTAGTGACACTGTGATAACTGGGGTGTGTGGATAGCTTTTGAACACCCTGTAGCTGATACGGCTAGTGACACTGTGATAACTGGGGGTGTGTGGATGGCTTTTGAACACCATGTATCTGATACAGCTAGTGACACTGTGATAACTGGGGGTGTGTGGATAGCTTTTGAACACCCTGTAGCTGATACGGCTAGTGACACTGTGATAACTGGGTGTGTGGATGGCTTTTGAACACCCTGTAGCTGATACAGCTAGTGACACTGTGATAACTGGGTGTGTGGATGGCTTTTGAACACCCTGTAGCTGATACAGCTGGTAACACTGTTTTAACTGGGGGTGTGGGGTGGCTTTTGAACATCCTGTAGTTGATACAGCTAGTGACACTGTGATAACTGGGTGTGTGGATGGCTTTTGAACACCCTGTAGCTGATACAGCTAGTGACACTGTGATAACTGGGTGTGTGGATGGCTTTTGAACACCCTGTAGCTGATACAGCTAGTGACACTGTGATAACTGGGTGTGTGGATGGCTTTTGAACACCCTGTAGCTGATACAGCTAGTGACACTGTGATAACTGGGTGTGTGGATGGCTTTTGAACACCCTGTAGTTGATACAGCTAGTGACACTGTGATAACTGGGTGTGTGGATGGCTTTTGAACACCCTGTAGCTGATACAGCTAGTGACACTGTGATAACTGGGTGTGTGGATGGCTTTTGAACACCCTGTAGCTGATACAGCTAGTGACACTGTGATAACTGGGGGTGTGTGGATGGCTTTTGAACACCCTGTAGCTGATACAGCTGGTAACACTGTTTTAACTGGGGGTGTGGGGTGGCTTTTGAACATCCTGTCTTAAATTTGATTTCCAAACAATATCTTTCTTTGGAGATGTTACATCAGTACCTAGCAGACTTCAAAGGCAAATCTTTAGTTCCCAGAAGTGTGGGCTTATTTAGATTGATGTAAACAAAGGGAGACTTCTGCTGCCACCTACTTGCAGCATCTCAAAGTCCTCATTTGGAATGCACTATTTCACATGTTATTGCAAATTTTGACACTCATTGCCTTTTTCTTTAAATGCTAAACCTAATTTTTTTCTGTTACAACAAACATTCTTGTTTTTCACATTTCATACACAGTGGATGAGTACATCTGCTTGGCCAAAGAGCGTTATGGCTACAATACTGAGCAGGCACTGGGTATGCTGTTCTGGCATAAGCATAACGTGGACAAGTCCCTGGCTGATCTGCCTAACTTCACTCCATTCCCAGATGAATGGTCAGTGGAGGATAAGGTTCTGTTTGAACAGGCATTCAGCTTTCATGGTAAAAGCTTTCACAGAATTAGACAAATGGTAAGTTTGTGGTTTCCCAGGGGGAGGTGTAGACTTGATTTCAAGTGTTTGTATTGGAGGTTAGACATGTTAGAGAGGGCATTATTGTCTGGCAATGCTATTACTGCCTCCAGTGCAAACACAGAAATATGATCTCAGACTTGAAACAAAGTCTAAGGAGAGATGGAGCACTTAGCGTTATAAAAAGATCAATGAAGAAAAAGTAATAATTTCCAACAATATTTTGCTCATTCAATAAAATTCCTTCATGTGTTATTTAAACAACTTTTGTGTTTGATTTGACTGTTTGTTTATGTATGAATAATGTGTAAATACACAGCTAAGCAGAATTTGTTTATAAAGAAATTTTTTTTTAATCCAGTAAGTTCACTGCAATGTGTCATAGTTTTACTGCAAAAGAACAAAATGTAATGAAATCTTCTTGCAGATCTAAGGGTAATGAATGTATCAGAGAATGCCACATGTAAAAAAAAAGGCAATTTAATTGGTAATTGTTGCATCAGGAATAAAAAATTATAACATTTTTGTTTTTAGGGCACCAAACAGAATACTTATATTTACTTATACTTAAATTCTTATATTTACTATTTTATGCAGATATGCAATAAGTTCATTATTTTTGTTTGCAATACCAACTGTTACGATCCAAACTGGCCTTTTCATGGCTAGAATGCGATTAAGACATCTGCTGTAGAATGCTTACAGTCATGGGTTTGAATCTCACCAATTGTTCCTTTAAGAATTCAGTAAGCACTTGTTATCATCATCATTAGTCGACTGCACAGCAGACGGAAACAAGCTTGCCCCATGCTATTCTGTTTTGTGCTAGTCTTGTAAACAGTGCCCTAAAAACAACAAATTTATAATTATTTTTCCCTGATGCAATAATTGCCAATTTAATTGTCTTAAGGTTATTTGAAGATGAAGCTTCCACATTTGTTTTGTTTTTTTCCAACTAGCTACCAGATAAGTCAATCAGCTGCCTCGTCAAGTACTACTACCAGTGGAAGAAAACAAGGACTAGTACAAGTCTAATGGACAGACAAGCAAGAAAGCTAGCCGCAGGACAAAAAGACAATGAGAGGTTAGACAACAAAAAAAACCACATAGTAATAATGGAGGCGCGTAGGTTGCAAAATAACACCATGACAAGATACAGGGTTCTACACACATTTATACTTAGGGGTTTTTATGACCATTTAGACAATGTGCTTGTATAGTATGACTTCAGTCGCCTCAGGTTCATGTACATAGTTGTACTTGTAGTAGATATATACTGTTAATCATGCTGGTCATATAAACTGTCATTGACAACACCTATCAGTACACTGCTGTCAATATCTCACAAGTTCTAATCTACGTTCAAGAACGACTGAAGTATATTTTGATTGTGAATTTTTTCAGCGAGGGCTCAGAAACTGAGGAGAAAGTCAAAGAGAAAGTAGATCAACCTTTTGATCCAGAGAAAGATTCTAAGGTAGGTTGTGAGAAATAGTCAAACTACATTAAATATACTTTATACCTACAAGCATACAACCTTTTTCCGAAAAATAACAAGGAGGGAAAGGTTAGCTCTTTTTTGTCGTAAGAAGTTCTAGTTTGTGTGATTCAATAGGGTTATCTTCAGACAAGGAACCTAAGAGAGGAAACAGAAAAGTAACAGAAGAAATCAACTTTATGCCAGAAGTTTACTGAGTACAATTTGATTGTTTTTATCTAAGTCGAGCAGTACCTTTATCTGTGTTTTTGTTGATGGTTTTTTTTTTGGGGGGGGAGGGTTGTCGCTTTTTTGTTTGTTGGTAGCAACACTATCTGTACAACCATTGACAAAGTTTTAGCAATGAGTTGAAAAAATTTTGCCTTTAGCTGCATGTATTTATGCTTATTTAACAAATAATATGTATATTTGTTCTTCAGATAACGCCAGTTGAAGGGGGAACTAAGAGCATCTGTTCCAACTGTGCCAGCACAGTCAGCCAGCTACATACTACACAGAAAGGATTGTTATGTAATGCTTGCTACAGCTTCTGGAGGTATGTTGGAGATGGGCTCACTGTGTGTTGGGGAGGGGGTTATGATTATTAGCAAATAGTTCCTGTATAAATGTACACAGATGGTTGTAATTGCAGATGAAATTCTAGCTCTGGACCACTGTTTCAGGAGAGTACTTTTATATTGGAAATTTATTACTTTTATATTGTGAGGAATTTCTCAAGTTAGTCTTGTTCTATGTATGTTGCAGACGGACTGGTGTGATGCGTACTCATGTTGGCCCAGTACGTAATGAAAGTAGTAGTCATCGTCACCATCCCTTCCGCACCAAGAAGAAACCTCCTAAAGGCATGTATTTGGACTATGAAGACTTGATGGCATTGACTTCAAACCAGGGAGATGCCATCTTCAAAGCACTGGACACAGAGATTGTCAATCTCAAGAGACAGGTAAGGTTTAAAGGTTAAAGGTTGAGGGTTATAGGTTGAGGGTTATAGGTTGACAGTGGTGGTGCTACAGGGGGGGGCAAGTGGGGCATTTTTCCCCAATATATAAAAATGTCCATTCCTTGCCCCCTAAGTGTATAGTGTTAAGTAGAGTGAGTTAGTTGCTCTGTGCATACAGATGGTCCAATACATCATAATCTCTCAATGATGTGTCATTGATAGTCATTTGGTCGGTAAATATTGTTGATAAATCTGGAAATCAGTTACTGAGCTCCTCACTGGTCCCCAAAAAATTTTAAGAGTCTGATGTTGCCGTTGTTGGTCACAAATTTCTGATTGAATAAAAAAATTGATTTATGTCAATGATTTGTCAGGATGTTCAAGTGTTCAGTTTTTTCTGAAGCTGTCCTTGCCTTTAAATAAACTGAAAGATGTTAACTTATGATGTAAACCCACAGATCCAGTTGAATAAGCAGTTTTTAGGACAACAGAGGGTCAAGTTGTTTGACCTGAGTGACTTTCGGTTAACTGAAAATGCCGCTCGCAACAACTCACGCTGGACAAGTGAAGAGCAGCTTCTTGCTGTACAGGGTAGGTCAAATTCAAATCTGTTACATAATGATTTATTGCTTGATAATTGTTTTCTTTGTTTATTTTAGCCTTCCTACTCTTGGTAACATTTCCAGCGAGTTAACCAACCATTTGAAACCATTCAACTGCGCTAGTTTTGTGTTGTGTATTGTGCAGATGCATTCACCACATGATGTCATATTGTATGCTTGACTGTGTATTGTGGAGAGAAATAAATGTATCCTGTGATTTATTCAAACAGCAATCAGAAAATACGGGCGAGACTACGATGCTATCGCTGATGTTGTCGGAAACAAGAATGCAGCGCAGTGTCGGAGTTTCATGGTGAATTTCCGCCGTCGTTTCAACCTTGATCAGGTTATGGAGGAGTGGGAGGCAGATAACAAAGCTCAACTCAAAGTAGTCAAGACCAAGGAGGAAGCAGAGGTTAGTTTGTGAAGTTTTTCTTCCTTTTTTGTATATTTTAAATTCTAAACCTCTTGTGTCTTTGGTTAGAGACCTTTTTCCCATACTCTCTAAAATATTCCACTCCATGGTAACTCAACAACCAAATGTTGGGATTTAAGGGTAAGATTGGTCTGCCTTGCCTATTAATAACCAATTGTTACTATACTCTCCACAGTCAGACAACTTCCTTAATAGGGGTTTGGAGGATTTGGGACTGTTGTTGATAATTGTACAATCTATTGGAAAACTCATGTTTTAGTGTTGGACTTGTTTCCCATGTTGTGTTTGTGATTTGGGTAAACAGAAATGTATTGCAGATACTGTTTTTCTGTAGGCATATTGACATGTAAGTTTGCAGTGAAACCATTTATATGATCTCCTAAGTGAGTATAATATGAAATGGAGGTTTTACTCAACGTTGATTTGTATGCTCTGTCCATCATCTAGGTATTTTTTTATCATTGTTGGTGAGATTTTACAGGAGGATGTTTTTTAAACTCATTTTAAAATCCATTTTCTGTAATGTTTCTTTGTACTATTTCTTCACCTGCTTTAATCTTTTGCTGTCAGAAAAGAAACTTATCAACTTTTATGATTCCTGTGAGATTCTTGTCTTGATCTTATTCTATTCTTTCCTTTATGACTCTTATCTCACATTAACAGCAACAAACAGATAACCCAGCTACAGTCACTACATCAACCACACAGACAGTGGGTGCCATGAATAATGTGCCCCCACCACTACTCAGACCAGCTAGCCAGTCCCCAGCGATAAGACCACCACCTCTTCAGGCTCAAAGGTGGGTTCAACATTTAATTTTAAAGACTCAGACAAGCTTGTGATTTTACATGAATCTCTTTCCTTTCATAAATCTCTTTCCTTCAAACTATAGACCGTTACCCACAGTGCTTGGTAAAACTCGGAGACTTAGTTTGCATATTGATAAACTGCCTGTGTTGCAGAAGTGGTAGAAAAATGGCATTGTGATCTTCATCTTTGTACAAGCCAGATGTCAAGCTAAATTGACTGAACTCAACTGCAGTGAACTCTTTAAGTCACGACACTTAGCAACTAACAATCTACAGATTTGTATTGTAGCCCAAAAGGTTGCACACAGTTCCTGTTTATGCATTGATGTTTTACGTGGTTCAGTAGATAAACGTGCAGATCATGATGATTGCATGGTGTCATACAATCATTGACTTCAACTATATGTTATATATTGCTTCATATTTATGGTAGACTTTGGTACCAGCTGAACACCAAGCTTTGTGTCTGCTCTTCCTATTTGGTGATGTTCAGCCATATGGTCTATTGTGAAGGAAAGAATAGCCCATTTGTGTCCAAACCCTTAGATTTCCTTTTGTAGTACTCAAGAGCTTGTGTACCTAAAACTATAAACTATGAACAGACAGTTGAACTCTACCAATTTTTAAGGATTTTGCTCAAATCTTGTTATGGTTGCGTTCTTTTAGAACATCTGATGTTAAAACACAGGGGAAAAGATACAGTGTGATTTTATCAAATAGTGTTAGTCTTACAATATTTTATTTTGCATATTTTAATATGAATAGGTTTGTTCCTCCGCCAAGAATTTCTTTGCATCCACCACCTCTGATTCGACCCAGCAATGCCCAGCCAACAGGCCCTCTAGCACGAAGCCGGCCCCCAATGATGGGCCCTTTGTCTGGACCCCCTCCTCAACTGGTTGGGAGTCAGGCTGAGCCCCCTTCGCAGTAAGAACTATGTCAGAACTACTAGAGAGAGAGAGACAGAAAAAAGCAACAAAATAGAGAAAGAAACCAAAGCAAACTGCCTCCCAAGGCAGCTCCTGCAAGAAAATGTCTTGAGGTGTGACTTGGCTCGTTTCATACAGTTCCATAAGTAGGTTCTGCTCTTGGCTATTTTAAGATGCAGTTCAAGAAAACGTCTAGAGGTTTGACTTAGCTCGTTTCATACATTCCAAATGACAGTGTTCTGCTCTTGGCTATTTTAAGATGCAGTTCAAGAAAACATCTAGAGTTTGACTTGCTCGTTTCATTCAGTTCCATAAGCAGGTTCTGCTCTTGGCTATTTTAAGATGCAATTCAAGAAAACGTCTAGAGGTTTGACTTTGCTCGTTTTATACAGTTCTAAGCAGGTTCTGCTCTTGGCTATTTTAAGATGCAATTCAAGAAAAAATCTAGAGGTTTGACTTGGCTTGTTTCATTCAGTTCCATAAGCAGGTTCTGCTCTTGGCTATTTTAAGATGCAATTCAAGAAAACGTCTAGAGGTTTGACTAAGCTCGTTTCATACAGTCTCATAAGCAGGTTCTGCTCTTGGCTATTTTAAGATGCAATTCAGAGATTGTAGTTGATGATGTAAATGTCAAGTAAAATTTGAAACTTTACACAGTGGGAATACAATCTAGTACGGTTTATGGTAATAAGTGAGTGAGGGGTGGTTCCGAAAAAAGCTGTTACATCATCGGTTCTTTTCAGAAGCAGCACGACTCATAAAGAGATTATTCATTGCATTCTCCTAAAGACGAGCAGAGTATACTGTTCAAAAACTTCAAGACCAAACCTGTTCTTCTCAGAACCAACACTCAAACAAAATAGTTTTATACAAGGTTGTACCAGCAAGTTTAACTTTATGGTTTTTCTTAAAGAGATTATTTCTGTAGTGTGACCTCAAACCTTACTACTTGTTAACATACTGTTAAAATTAAGCAATGAGGTAGGGCTCTCAGTTTCATGGCACTGCATACTGCTTAGTGACAAATCTGCAATACCATAAGCAGAATAATTGGGCCTTATGCATATTAGTAAGAAGTGTAGTATTATACTTGTGCAAACAGGATTTTTTTTGTAGGACTCTTTGCTAATAAAGAGCTACCTCAAATAATCTTCGCTACCTTAATAAGTAGAATGAAGATACAGTTAAATTTGGGTCAGTTCTTAAAGCATTCAAACAGTTCATTGCTAGATATGAATGGTCAGCCAACTTACTTGTGACCTAAGAAGTGAAAACTTGTGTGTGAAACTCAGATTTCAACAAAACTTTCCTGTGACCAAAAGGAGTTCGACAAAGATACAGATTATCAGAAACAAGTTTGTTATCTGTAGGAAGTAGTTTTACTTAAGAAACCAAATCAACAGCTTGTTTGGACAAATGATTTGAAGAACTTGATTTCTTGTGTGTGAAACCCTTATTCCTATCTTTCCTGCTTATTTGTTTCATTAATGTTTTGAAAAACCTTGTTCCCAGTTTCATAATTGTATTTTGCCAACACCACAACCCATCAACAGCACCATCAGGTATTTAATATTGTAGATCTGGATTAACATCCAGGTCTAAGGTAATCTTTGCCAGTTAAAGGTCCCACTGTTTAGATCGCCAGTTTCACAACGACACAAAGTGTAATACAGGCATGAAAACGATCTCTGTAGTTCAGTGTGAAATTCATCCAATTGGACAATGACTTTTGAAACTCAAAAATGGCAGCCATTGTTCAAGATGGCTGCCATTTTCACTAATCAAAAGTCTAGCCATATATGAGGTCACTTCATGTTGTACTCCAAGACAGTTTCAATGTGTTCTACATCAACAAGCACTTCATCCTCTGTGCTTGTGTTCATCCTGGTAACTGGGAAAACTTGTTCTTAAAGACAGTACAAGATTATTGGGGAATATTTTGACACATTCAGGAACCTTGGTTTCCCACACATTTATTTTACCTGTGAAAGAAACAAAATCACACATTATAATGGATGCCAATGTTTGAATATGTGCCAAGTCTGCATGGTATATGCGTATTATAATTTGCAATCAATGATTCTTAAATGATTGAATCGATGTTGTTTTATTACTTGTTTCAGAGGGAAATCCCTTGCATTTTAACAATTATTTTTTGTACTTGCTATGTTTTTTGCACTTTTAGTTAGGTAAGATACCTGTTAGCCTTGAGATAATTTGGATGAAACAATGGTAATTTATAAATTAATGACTATCATTGTAAATGGGGAATACATTTCAATACCTCTGCCAAACTGCCATGTTTGTTGCTAATTCTAATGCCAAGCTGCTTGAAATATAAGCTATTAGAGGAAGAGTTTGTAAGAGCTTCCTCCGCCAAATGGTGCAATTCACTTAAGTCCAGAGTATTGAAAATGCATTCATGTAACTGTGTACATATCTCTTGGTTTTTTGTTTGTTTTGATTTTTTCTAAGACATTTTGTTTGTAAATAGTATTTATAAATACAGTACAGTTAAAGGGTTTTGTTTGAACTATAATAACAGTTTTTAAAGGTGTTTTGGTTTTTTTTGATGGGATGTGTAATTGTTATCTTTTTGTTAATTACGGTTTTCTGAATCTTTGTTATCCTTACTAAGTCACACCCCATGGATTATTTGTTTTATATTTTCAGGACAGGTCTATCTGCGATGGGCTTCTTTAGTCTGCTAATGGCTGCCATTACAATCTCTTTAGCAGTAACTCTACTGTTAAAGTAAAAACAGTGCAAGTACTTGAAGACACTTAGGAATCCTTTGGTTTCCACGTACATTGCTTTAACAATTGATGGAAACAAAAATGTTCATTTTAACAAGATTGGAATACGCATGAGACTTACATAGTGTATAGTAGAGGCAGAGGCAGACTTGTAAGCTGTACCAATTAGCATCAGACGTAGTGATATGTTTGTCTTATGGATATATGAGTTTACCATTATAAATCAGAATAGACTAGTTCATGTTTGAAATGTCATGTAGTTTGCCATGTTTGTACATCATTTGGATAGATCTTATGCACATGACATCTCTGGAGTTGGACAAGATGGCTGCCTTTTGGCTCATGTTGTGCGCTGCATGCACGTAGCTGTTTCTTTCTATTGTTTCATCATCTTTGTACCTCTAAGACGGTGGCTTGATGATGTCAATGTATAAGGTCTGTTCGGAATATGCACTACCTGCCTACTCATACAATATGATGTTAGGTGTTTTTGAGTAATTCTGACATGTACTTTGTGCATAACTTTGCATAAATTACCGGATAAATATGTTGTGCCATTTGCTGTTCATATCGCACCAGTGATTTTGAAAATATATTTTATTAAATTTCCCATTGTCATTGGATTTTCTTGATACAGGTCACGTTGGCACCGCAGGAAAAAATAATCATTGTGTTGACCTCAACTCTTGATTTCTATTTGAGGTGATGTTGAGATTCTGTAAATCTCTTTAATGTAACATTCTGTACATTCAGGGGCTTCATCTCTGTTCTAAGAGGAGGCTTTTTTCATATTTGTACAGTCAACATAAAAATGATCGTTTAATAAGTTTGTTAAATAAGGCCCACAGGGTTAACCAGTAAATTTGTTGAATAAATCGTTGTGAAACTTGTGAAGGGCAATTCCATTCACCTTTTTGAGATATATTATTGTTGACACAATAGGAGTGCACTGCTTGGTTTGGTTGTATACAGACATAATTACCCAAACCAAATAGTGTCATCATAATGTGTCCACCATATCTCAAAATGGCTAATGGTGACTCAAATTACATTGATTACTGGTTTGCTGAATGATTGTAGTGGCTTGACAGGTTGAAATCTGTTGCTATCGACAATAGATATGAAAGCCATTCCAAAAACCTGAATCTAGTGGCCAATGTAACACGAGTCACTCTGGAATTGAATGGTATTTAAGTTACATATATCAATCTTATCGCCTGATATAGTGTACATTAAAAAGTAACCACAGTTCAGGAAAGGGTAAAATGTATAATTAAAGTGAAAAATACAAAAAGTGGTTATTTTTTCTTTCTTAGAAACAGAAATCCCACTGCAAGATTTGCCTTTACAAATTTTGTACTTTTGTAAATTAATATTTGTAAGAAATAGTAGACCCTTTATGATTATTTATTGATAACAAAGGAAATTGTTAAATCTATGAATGTTAAGATTGTATTGGACTTATATCACACAGTTGTCATCATTGTCTGGTATGCTGCATACCCAATGAAATTGGTAGTACTAATTTCATTTTGAAGAAAGGGACTTGACTATCTTTCCTCTTAGTCATTGGTGGTATCCAAATTGGCGGCTACAGCTATGGCTATGACTGTTGCTAAGGGTGTTGCTAAGGACATACTATACTTCGATACATGATGACGTAAAAATCTAGCCGTAGCTGTGGCCGCCAATTCGGACAAGGCCTCATTGTGATGTCACTGAACTGAATGGAAGAAAAAGAAGATGGCTGCCATGATAAAAAGTGTTTCTATGAATTAATAAATAAAGTCATGATTATTGTATCAGTAACTGTCTTATATGCAATAATCTTAAGGTAGTTACAAGCTCAATGTTTACACAAAGTGAGGGCGATGCAGGATTGGACGTCATAAATTCACAGCTAAAGCTTCTTACATATTGAAATGTGCTCTATTTTTCTCTCTATCTTGTTGGTCAGTCACATTCTCACATACGTACACATCTGTATAGGTTTTTGCTACCTCTGGCTCCAAAACTGGCATACATTGTGTTATTTTACCAAAATCGTTCATTTCATTGTTATGTCAAAGGCAATTTCACCCATTATTTGTTTAATACTAAAATCTTCACAGAAAAACCAGGTCAAAGTATTTGCTATGGGCTTCTGGTTATCGTTTGAGACAGTTAGTATGAAATGAGCTTGGCTTACAATGGAGTCACAGTTGAGCATCTTTATTTACTTCACAGAGAAGTTCTTGAGTACTAGTCAATGACAGAAGTTAAATTTTTCAAGGATTAGATTGGCACAATTTTGTTATGGAACTGAACATACGATTACAGGCGGTCTTTTTCAAGTTAACACTGCCTGTTGATAAAATTAAGTATTGATATAATTGATCATCACTGAGTTTGAGAGAGAGACAGAAATCAGTATAATCATAATCAGATTTCTCACAGTTGTATTTCATGGCTGACCTTTTCCTCACTAAACATGAATCTCCTTTTTCTTTCAAGTAAGTTGTTCTCTGATTAGGGGTTGATTCAGAGAATGATTCAGAGAATCATTTTCTGGTGGGCCACTGATCCATACACAAAGGCCTTTTATCTTTTACCTTTAACCTCTCTGCATCCCCAACTCCGGCACTTTAATTAACCCTAAAAAGCCAGTCTTCCAAGCTGCCAAAACTAAAGCCATCATTACCTGGTCCATTTTTATAAAGCTCAGAAGTGCAGACAAATCCTGCCACTCAAAAACAACATGACACTGTAAGCATATTGAACATTAGGACATTGTGCATGATTTCAGTGTTACTGCTTTATGATAGTGGACCATCGTGCTAAACTTCATAGAGGCACAAAATATTTGCTTAAAATATTAAAAACTTGCTTGTAGAAACGGATAGCAACTGGGATGTAATGGGTTGTGTAATTTGTAGCAATAGGTAGTTTCCCTAGCAATTACATTTGTTGTGCAACATTTTCTTATTATGGCTGTCATAAATGTCCAACATTAACAGCCATACAAAGAGTGCAACTGATTGGGGTGGAGGGTATCAGAGATTGTGTACGACTTTACAAGGTGTTAAAAAAGTGTTGGTATTTTCACAACAGGAAAATTACAAGTTGTGGAAACTATTGACAAATCTAGCAGACAATGATGTTGATTATGCCTTGGGGTGTGTGGAGATCAGGGGCGGGGCTGGTGTTGTTGTGGAGATCAGGGGCAGGGCTGGTGTTGTTGTGAAGATCAGGGGCAGGGCTGGTGTTGTTGTAGAGATCAGGGGCGGGGCTGGTGTTGTTGTGGAGATCAGGGGCGGGGCTGGTGTTGTTGTGGAGATCAGGGGCGGGGCTGGTGTTGTGGAGATCAGGGGCAGGGCTGGTGTTGTTGTGGAGATCAGGGGCGGGGCTGGTGTTGTGGAGATCAGGGGCGGGGCTGGTGTTGTTGTGGAGATCAGGGGCGGGGCTGGTGTTGTTGTGGAGATCAGGGGCGGGGCTGGTGTTGTTGTGGAGATCAGGGGCAGGGCTGGTGTTGTTCTGACATTATATGAATGCCAACTGACTACTCTGCATTATTTAAAGTGTTGAAAACTTTTGGTGACCCCTTAGCAAATTTCGACACAGTATGGAGAATCAGGATGGTTTTTGTTTTTGTTTTTCTGTTCAGACCGAGGATAAAGCATGATAAACGCTTAGCCCTGGTAGGACGTCAGTATCCGTTGCACTGCACTGACGTCGCGGTGTATGCAACGGAGGAGTCCAACCTGGGCTAGATAAACGCTTTGCAACATAAATCCAAGAGCATTTTAGTAGAGTCTTCTTTACCTATCAGAGGTTTGTGAAATAAATGCCCTCATGCTGCAATACTCACTTTCTTTTTAAACAAAGTCAGGGGATAGAAGCCTATCTTGCACCTAGTCAGTGTATATAATGGTTAATGTAAGATATTTAAGATACTATGTGTGCTTTATCTACTGCTCCTTTTCCCAACAATTTGTTTTTTCTTTTCATCAACCATAAAATAAAGTGTTTTCACCACGGATGGTTTTAAAATAAGTGAGTATGTCTTTTCATTTCAGTTAGTCAAGAAAATAATGAATTCTACAGCTTTGCAAGAAAGTAGCGTACTGGCCAGACAGTGGTGAAAAATCCAGAGGATTCATGATTTTGCACCGAAAGTACACAACAAATTGATTACCCATGTGAACTTATAAGGCCTGCTGGCAGCATCAATCGTTTTAAACTTTTAAATAACTAGGTTTGCATTTCCTAGATTTGGTTATCTTTTATGGACTCTTAATTCTCATTGACGTTTTGTTTTGTTTTGGGTTTTTTTTTTGTGTGGGGAGGGGGTTAACCTTGTTTTTGTGATGGATATTTTTTTACGAAGCATAGGCCTATAGTTTGACAAACATAATTTATATAGTTTGTGTTTTTCTTATTTTTTTATATATTGTTTGTCTCTCTACCAAAGAGAAAGGACTGTTGCCACTGAATGGACCACCCAGTTGAAATAAGAAATTAATAAATAAAAACAAATAAACTTCACTATTGCCATTGGCAAGCAAACCATAGGCGAAGTTGATGATATTGAATACAAAAGGATATCTTGTATAATGTAAACGGATGGTTTTCCCCATCGCATTTTTGTTTATGAGGAATCCAAAAGGCAGACATTGAGGGCGGGCATATCATTGACCTTTAAAGTTCACTTTTGCCAGTGCACAATTTCGTTCCCATGGTTGTACGATTTCACTGCGTCGTTTCTTGTATACATTGGTCTATCATAAGGAGAGCGAACGATACGACACGCTGAAGATGGGAATGAGGTTTGAGTGACATGACATCACTCCATCACAAGATCTTTGGTAAATGAGTGTGAGTGGAGGATCATCATCGGCCGCAATTTACACGATATCGTAATATCCGCACAGAAACAAAGTGGCTCTCATCTGATTAAAAATGTCGGGCAAAGAAAGAATCGTTATTTTTCCTTCGCGTATGTAAGTATTCTACTTCTATTTACTTATTATTATTTGTAATATACGGAGAACCGAGCCAAGTGAAGTGGCAGTATTGACTTGAGCATAGTAGTATGCAGATCAAGCAAGCAGACGATTTTTATTTATTTAATATTTCATAATCTAAGTTCTAACATTGAAGTATTGTTATTTATTAAGCAATCACACTGTCCCCCGCCCCCTTTGCAGGCCTGATACTTAACACTAACACTACAGAGGCAATTGCCCATGCCCCTGGTTACATCCTAGAATTACGAGGTTCGATCTGCTAACGGCTCCATGAACCTCATCATAGAGGTACAAATTCCTATATAAAACTTTTTGCCCTTTACGTTTCTGCACCTGGAGTTCTCATTTGAAACCAGATCTTGCCAAAAATAGGCTCTACGTGTTCCTTGAACTCTCATTGAGCATTGCATGGGTCAAGAAAATCCATTAAAATTTTAAATTGTTTAAAAAAGGAATAAATTCTTACCGTAATTCCGTTTCCATTCAAACAGTGTTGTAACAAATCATGGCGCTGGAGTCGCATGATTTGTGTACAAAACCATGTGCGTGCGTAGTCTTGGTTCAGGCGTTCTTGTTGAGTCACTCAACACTACACACGACGCGACTATTCAACCGATAGTCATGCGCGGCACGGAGTGCGCTAAATCGCGATAGTTGGGTGATAATGAACAACAACGTCTTGCACCATTACTAATGCGTGCGCTGCTGTGAAATGTTTTTCCAACAAACTGTATTCCGCGCACAGCAACGCTGGTCCCGGCAAAACTGTGGGTTGGTTTTGTATACAAATCATGCGACTCCAGCGCCATATTTGTTAAACACTGTTTGAATGGAAATGGAATTACGGTAAGAATTTTACGGCTTTTTAACAACTTTAAATTTGGGGAGTAGATTTTCTTGACCCATGCAACGCTCAACGAGAGTTTAAGGAACACGTAGAGCCTATTTTTGGCGAGATCCGGTTTAAAATGAGAACTCTAGGTGCAGAAACGTAAATGACAAAAAGTTTTGTACAGGAATTTGTACATTAGGCCTTCCTCTAGAGGTTCATGGAGCTGTTAGCGGATCGAACCTATAATTCTAGGAGTAGCCCCTGGTCATTTGCCTGTTGTGTCTTTCCAATCTTCTAGAAATTTACTTTTTTCATTGCCTTTTTGTTTATTCCATGATGTTGCATGATGCAACTGTTCGACTCCCAACTTGACAACAGCCCAACTATAGTTGGGACCAGTCCCAACTTGAGTGTTACAACAGTTGGGGCGTCCCAACTCCAATAGTTGGGACATGCGTCCCAACTTGAGTGTTACAACAGTTGGGGCGTCCCAACTATAGTTAGGATTGCCCATAGAACTCTTTAGTACAGGCTGTACTGTACAGGATACCAGTGGCATTTGTGGGGACTGTGACATGCGGACATGAAGCTCCCCCCTGTGGGTTGTGAGCCAAGTTTTGGTTTTAGAATAGTAGATGAGAGTGAATTTTGTTATGTGGTTTTGTTGTTTAAAATACCTTTGTGAATTGTGGCCAACCTTTTCATAAAATTACACCTTATTCACCCTGAAAATGTTTTTTTTTCTTAAGAATAAGAAAGACCACTTGTAGTTTGTACATAACACAGAAAACAAATCCAACAATTTATTGATTCATAATATAAAAATTAAATTTTTCTGGGATTCTGCTAACACACACACACACACACACACAACCTGCAAATGCAGAGAGCTCCCCTGCTTGCTCCACTGGTACCCTGTACAAAGTCCACTGTCCAACTATAGTTTGGACGCCCCAACTTTAACACTCAGTCCCAACTATAGTTGAGTAGGATTTTCAAGTTGGGGCGGAACACAAAACGTGTCTAAAATGCAAAGTTTTTAAGTACCAGCAAGTCAAACGACTTTTGATTGCAAATTTCTCCCATTTCTAAACATCCCATACTACTCAAACCTATTTCTTACATTCGTGGAATTACTATGATACATGACAAGGTTTACCAAATGATTCCTTTGTCCAGACGTGATGATTTGAAAATGGCACAAAAAATATTTGTACAAAAATTAAATTCAAGTTCGTCTGCCTGCTGATCGTGAGAAGTTAGGGCACCCGGCTGATCTGGCCGTGCGTGTGTATGGCAAGTCATGAATATGCATGATGACGTCACGCGGTATCACTAAGAGCGTCGCAGGTACCGCGTGACATAAATCATGCATATTCACTTGCCATACAAATGCACTGCGAAAAAAATGAGTGGCAGTGTGCATGACATGCCTCAAAGCAGATAAATACAGATAGCTGCATTTTCTAAGTACTGTTTATGCAAATGAACATGTCTTCTCAGTATGCCTTTTGAAGTTTTTGAAAATGATGCAAAGTTAAGCTGAAAGTGTTTTCTTCTTTTTTTCTCCAAGGGCATTGACCAACATGAAGGTGCGATTGAAGGGTGCTCAGAAAGGTCATAGTCTCCTCAAGAAGAAAGCTGATGCTCTTTCTTTAAGATTCAGACAAATCTTGCATAAGATCATTGAGGTACCTAGCTGTTAATGAAGCCTACTCTTGTCAATTCAACATTAAAGAAAAAGTACATCATTGTCTTTTTGGAGAGTGAATTACTTTCAATTCTTAACACACCATAAAACCAACCTGTGAAAGTTAATATTATCAAGCTCTGAGCTCATGTTCAATGAAAACAAAACAAAACAGTTTTTCTGGGATTTTGTGTATATTCCTATTAGGCTTGTTTTGATCGCAGCCATTTCAATAAGGAATGTTCATTTGGGGGTGTACAAATTATATTTTCTTGACTATGCCAGTATTTTAGATGGACACATTTCTCTGGAGGATTGGTACTTGGGACTACTTGTTTGTGTAGATCAAATAAGTTATCATTTTCATTTATTAAATTTTTTTTAATAATGTCATTTGTCTTACTTTTCGAGAAAATCTCCAATACTTGATATCTTAGGATTTGCATGTATTATGCAAGTTGAATGTCTGCTGGTACATTTGTTTGGAAGACAGCGTTCAGGTTGAATAACTATAGTGATTCTTTTGTTGGTGATTTCCCTTCTAGACAAAGACATTAATGGGGGAAGTCATGAAGCTAGCATCTTTGTCATTGGCAGAAGCCAAGTTCGCCTCTGGGGATTTTAAGTAAGTACAGCGTGGTTTACAACATCTCTTCATACAGCGTTCCTTCATAACAGAATAAATTGCTGTGCCTTTTAATGTAAAACACTTGGATCTATCTAACAACACCATGTGTGATACAGTTGGTTTCTTTTTGGTGTGAATGTTTCTACTTTTTTTCTTAAATAAATATATAGCTTGCATTTATATAGCGCTTAATACAGGGTTTCTAAGCGCTCATATTTTTTCCTGCAAGGTATGTGGAGCTACGTTTTTGAAGTATGAGGCCTATTAATTTATAGCACCATGTAATGGTTTACAAGGTGCAGTGGCGCAATGTGCTGCCATCAAACCAGGAACACCGGGGGAACCCCTTCTCTTTACGATAAGTGTACTGTGTTCTTTTACGTACATTACACAACACACAGGACCTACGGCTTTACGTCCCATCCGAAGGACGCAGCAATAATGGTTAAGGGTCTTGCTTAAAGGACACAAGTGTCACGACGGAGACACCAACCCACACTCTGCTGAACAGAAACACCAGAGCTTGAGTCCGGTGCTTTATTCGCTCCGTTACGACAAACATACTGTAAAGAGTTGTAGTGTTTGTTACTCCCTCTGTCTTTAATACAGGTTGTTGGCAAATTTAGGGCTGCTGGTGATAATAAGTTAAATTATAACACTACCACAATCATTAGTGTCATAAATTTACCACTTTTTCTATTTATTTACGGTAATTTTTAATGAACATTGTCTGATATTCTATTGCAGTCATATGGTGCTTCAAAATGTGACAAGAGCCAAAACTAAAGTGAGATCAAAGAAAGATAACGTTGCAGGTAGGCTGGGTTGTAGACCTCATTAATAGGTACAGCCAATCCAATCAATATAACCAAAGTGAGGCTGGAAGGGAAAATAGTCGGGATCCCTTATAGGTTTAATCTCAGTCAATATTCATTAATGCTGTGACATGTAGGAAACATGACAAATATGGCAGTTGCATGCAAAAAGTCTTAGTAACTCAAAGGAACTGTATAAAATGGTACATGATGTCAGTGGTCGGGTTATGACCTCACGATGTTGTAATTGACTACAAGTCTCGAGCACAGTCAAACGTTTTGAGAATCAAGAAAAAGTCTGACATTGTGTGGAGTGCTGCCACATATTCCCCAGTTATGTTTACTGTGTACTGTGGTTGTAATTATAAAGGTTGTCTTGAAAAAGGGGAAGTTTGGGTTTGGCTGAACTGCTCAGTAACTACTGAACATTTTCCATTTTAAGTAAAGTCTATTTTATTGGAAAGCTCATTTTGTTTTCTTTCATTTGATATCAGAAAGATGATACTAGAGTCATGCATGCCTGATCAGGACAATTATCAATGTCACTGATGGTTTTGTTCTGTTGAGGTGATGCAATATTCAGGTTAATTCAAAAAGTAAAGAAGCCTGTTTTTAGAAAAAATAATTCTTGAAGTTTTCTGCAGCTAAAATGCCACAACCTCTGTGACGAGGAACATTCTTTGCTTTGTGGCTAACTTAGTGGCAGTACAAGGTTCTGTGATGTCGAACAAACATGTTTTTAAAGAAAAGTGGAAAGTTTTTGAATTTTTAACCAAGCCCTTAAGATTTAACACAAGCTTTAAAGAACTATTAGACAGGGTAGTTATGAAGGAAACTATATCTGAAGGGTCTCTCAGACTGTTCCTGACCTCTCTTGCATGATGATGCTGACAGTTGTGTCAAATAACAGAGGAAGATTTGCAGATTCAGTTGATGCTTACCGTTATGGAGTTACATTAAATGGTTGCTGAGTACCAAAGATCATATAGCATGGCAGGGTGCAAGATGGGCAACTGGAGCTCTATTGTTAGGCTTTGAAGTACAGCATGGGCGCCATTTCAGTCAGCAAATGTTTTGTTATAGCATTGCTCATTGTCTGCTCTGATCTATTGTTGAACCAAAAGAACTGCCTACTAAAATGGCTTCCAGTGCATGCTTCACATTTCAGCCAAAACATCTTGCGCCTTTGGCGCTCTACGATCTTTGCTGAGTATGAGAGCTAAAACCCCATTTTCCTTTTTTTCAGAACATCCTGTATAGTGACCTCTCAGCTCTTGCCATTTTACACAAACTAATTAAAGATTATATTTTTATTTGTAGGTGTTCTTCTTCCAGTCTTTGAGCATTACACGGATGGTGGTGACAGTAAGTGGTTGCCGTTTTTTCTTACAAGTCTGTGAATTTTCAAATTTCTTTTCGCTTGGGTACTGACAGAATAACCAGCATTTTTAGAAACAAATTGAGTTGGAAAATGGGATTATTTGTTCAGACATTCATTTGTCCGTGTTGGAGATTAAAATCTTTTCACAGGAATGGAAAGCATAATTTAGGAGTAATTTTAGGAAAATATTCCGTTCCTTGCTTATGTCATCTGAGATGATGTACAGTAGAAGGACCTAAAGAGCCTATCTGATGGACACCTGACTTGAAATAAAATGAGGGATAGGTTAATTTGGCTATTACTTCAAAACTTGATTACTTTCATATCCTTTTCCTCTACATCAGCATACGAGCTTACAGGGCTATCCAGAGGTGGTCAACAAATAGACAAACTTAAGAAGAATTATGACAAAGCAGTTCAACTGTTGGTGGAGCTAGCATCACTGCAGACATCGTTTGTGACTCTTGATGAAGTGATTAAGATCACTAATAGACGTGTGAATGCTATTGAACATGGTGAGTATGTAGATAACACAGCCATAACCTTCCTAGAGGGCTGGAAGTAAAGGCCAGGCAATCCATGCATAGCATTACCATGTTGTAGGAAACAGCTTCCAGATAACAACAGTTTTAACTAGGCGATCACTAAAAAATGTATTAAGTTTTAGTTCAGACATTTAGCCTAGGGGGGAAGGGTTGGGGCTGCTTAGAGTCACCGTGGGGGCTAAGTTGGCACTGATCCATTAAAGTACCTTACAGGCAAGCATGCATTGTAAGACGATTTTACTTTGCTGGAAGGGGGTCATCACACCCTGGATCCACTCCTGATGTATTTGCAGTTAGTACATGCTTTCCTAAGGACAGGTGGGTAGGTGAGACTCGGGTGGATGGTCAGGTGGGTAGGTGAGACTCCAGTGGACAGTCAGGTGGGTAGGTGAGACTCGGTAGGATGGTTAGGAGTTAAACTTGAGCATTTTCTCATGTTTTCTGCCATTTGTTCTACAGTTATCATTCCACGTATCGAAAACACAATTGCGTACATCACCACCGAGCTGGATGAGAGGGAGCGTGAGGAATTCTACCGTCTCAAGAAGATACAGGAAAAGAAGAAGATCATCCGTAAGAGAAAAGAAGCAGAGATCGAGGCTCGCAGAGTGGCAGGTGAAGATTTCAGTGAAGGGGGTAATCTATATCT
The DNA here is from genome assembly GCA_032158295.1 of Pycnopodia helianthoides. Lineage (NCBI taxonomy): Eukaryota > Metazoa > Echinodermata > Asteroidea > Forcipulatida > Asteriidae > Pycnopodia > Pycnopodia helianthoides. Next base: position 35,690,915 of record CM063243.1, read on the forward strand.
GACGACAGAGATGAAGATTTATTATTTGAGACTTGATAGAAGACAAGTAGTGAATTACTAGGATTGAAAAGCCCCAATTACTTTTGGAAATAAAGACAAAATATCACTATCTTTAAATTAATCTTTTAGGCATTCCTTTTATGTTTATGAAACACTGAGTTTCTATTACTAGCTCTGTGTATTACATTCTGACATGAAATGCAACAATATTAGTTGTTGTTGTTTCATAGTGTCATTTTTGTGTGTCTGGGAAAACTTTGCAACATCATTGTACCTTTTTACCAGAAGAAATTGGGGTTTTAAATTAACTTGAAAATAAATTACTATGATATATAATTATGAATGTCTACATGTGTAACTATTGAGAGTTTTTCTGTGGTCTATGACTAAAGTTGACCTGAAAGGTTTTTGTACTTCATTGAAGAATTGGTTTTCTTGTTAATATGTGAAGGGCTTTTGATTATAGTCTAATGTGAAAGGTGCTTATTTTTAGGATGACTGCCTCTATTGTGCCTCAATGTTTTTAACTTGATAGCGAGGATTTATATTTTTCCTCCTCCTTTTTACATCTTTCTATTTATAATGTTCATTGTTTTTTTTTTGGTTTAGTTTGATCTTCAAATAGTTTCAAGTGTAATCTTTGGATTGAGCAACAATGTCATTTTCTCCAATCCTCAAGGTTTTTTTAAAACTGAAGTGTATGGTATATTTCACTAATTTAATGAGTTGTAAGTTTTCTTTGCTCATTAACATAAGTCTTCAGTTTTTTAAAAACTTAATGATTTGGTATTTATAACTATATTTTATGTTATAATGTTGATAAACATTTGAAATCGCTTAAAACATATCATAAAAAGAGAATGACTGTTAATTATTAAACTTTATTTATATCATTTGTAAAAATTAAGAGGCACTCTGTGGTATGCAAACACTGTCTAGGCCTACTTCCAATTGTGTAGTAGCATAATGAAAATTCAGAGTTATATAAATGGTTCAAATGTTTAGATTGTAAAAACCCACCCAGCTGTGTGTAATATTTCAGACAAATTGAAAATGGATTAATTCAGATCATGGTGTTAGACAGAATGTTGAGACAGGTTGTCCAAATTTGCCTTAAATGAAAGGCCCCTCTTGCCGACACCTACTCTCCTTTCTGGCTAACATCATGATTTGGTTGTATTTAAACTTTTTAGAGAGTACAGGTGAAAACAACCAAGCATCAAAATAAATATGACAGTTATACTGTTTGTCTATAAGGAATGTTTTAGCAGTTGGAGATATATGGTATTTTACCACTATTGCAACTATATTATTGTATTTTATGTAATAAAAAAAATTGTGTATTATTTACATACTATCCTAAGCCTACACTGTCTAATTTGAGTTATCTGCTAATAATGTAATATAATGGACATTAAAAATAAAGCCATTGATTGTATGAAATTATATCCTAATTTGTTGTAATGATTTAATTTACATTGTATACCAGGGTTTATTCCCCTACCCTTACAGCCTCTGGATGGACTAAAAAAAACACATCAAAGCAGTGGATCACTTGGCAATAATGGCAACAAGTTCTACTACACACACAGATCCTTATCATTTGATTGGTGGAACATGCGTCTCTTGTTCTATTATTTTGCTATGTATTTACTGCCATGATGCTTGTCCAGTAGAGATAATTAATAGAAACGCTGCAGCATGGTTTCCAAAATAATTGCCCCCCCCCTGTTTGTCCGAATGAGGCAAGGTCATGTCACAGTGGACAAGGTAGGTGTCTGCACGAAGTCCTCCACATTGTTTTTTAGGTTTTTTTAATAGAATTTTCAGAGTATGTGGTAGATTTTGTGTTTATCGAACTGACAAGGATCTGTGAGATTATAAAAAACAAAATATCCAATGCATTTTGTTTGTACATTGAAATAGAATATAATTACTCTGTGAAATCTGGTGGTCATTTCAAGAGGCTTCACCTCGTGATTAGAATAGTCCAAATTTCACCCCGTGGATATATTCTGCGACACTGCACTCACATGCATCCAATATTTATATAATGTTTTAGATCTTGTTCTTAAGGCACACTATATTAAATGAAAAATACTTGAACCAAGTCTTGGAGTTACTTTAAATATATTTGTACATTTAAATTTTAAAAACTCTGGATATTAATCAAATTTTCAAAGTACATCCGGCAATAATACTTCTCCTTTGCCTGATTGGTCAGGGAGCCTCTTTTCACATTCCAGCATTAGTAATGTGAGCTGCAACTTGGTAGAGAATCCTGATTTCAATCATCCTGCAACAAAAATGAAATTTTCTACTAAAGTGAACCTTTTATCACAACAATAGGAAAACAAAATAAACACTGTCGGTGCCAGGGTTGGTGTGTTTGTAAGTGCTTTGAATCCCTAAGTTTTCCCCAACAAGGAAACTGATTTTTTCAACGGTGGAGTGACCATTGGTTTTGTGCCCATTACATCATTATCTTTATAACCCAATAGTTTACAAATCAATCAGCAAAAAAAAGAGTTTGTTCAAAACAATGGTTTTTCAAAATTCAACCAGCAAACCCAGACTTTATCACCAACTGTGTTTTATAAATGCACTCAAAACAATTGCCAAATGCCTTTTATTGACTGGTTTTACATTTTATTTAAACTGCCTTCACAACCCTGAGTGTGGTTTAGTTTGGATGTTATGTAGAATGTTTTGCAACTAATCTTACCCATTCATCCTCATCAGCACAAGCACCATCATCGGTTGGTTGAGGTGAGTCATGTGACTTCATTGACATGACTTTATCTGTCCATGATGCTCCCACATTCTCCCCTCCAGCATAGTTAGAGACTTGGCTTGTCACTGTGTCTAGCTTAGCCAATGAGACTAGGGAGATAGAACAAGGATACAATGTAAAAACAGAAACTTTAAAAAAAGGATCAGAATAATTCTTATTAATCAGTGTCTAACTGAAGATGAGGTGTGTTTGTTTTAGTAAGAAAATGATTTCAGGGGTCGATTTCACAAAACTCTTCCTAACTTAGGACTAGTCCTAGGCAATGCTAAGAGATAGGACTAGTCTTAAGTTAAGACCAGTTACTGGTCCTAACTTCAGATAAGACTAGTCTTATCTCTTTGTGAAATCGGCCCCAGTACAGGTACACTAGTATATACCACCATAAGAACTTACATATGAAAGGACAATCAGTAACTGTCTTCAGTCTGACTGTGTCTCCATTCTCAAGCTCAATACTATCCAATTGTGATTCCTCTACCCACAGTGCTATACAGTCAGCTTTATCATATTTAGATGTCAGTTTGCTCAGCTCAGCTTTGTTTATGAGGGTCCTGACTGAGGGCGTTGAGAGTTTATCCGATACACCCTTAGCTTCTGTTTCTGGATAGATAAAAAGTCCAACAATCTTGCAATTAATACTAGATGTTTCTTACAGACCTTTAAGAAGATGCATACACTGCCTTAAAAGGGAAGGTAATCACTCTTAAAATTAATGGCAATAAAAACTTAAAAGTTAGAAGTACAATAGTTTTCAATAGTATAAAGTATTTTGAGAATAATTTTACTCAGTTATGGAAAAATATATCAGTTTTCATCAGAAAAAAAATTGAATCTGAGACTGAGTATACCAATTGCGGATTGATCTTCCTGCGTGGACATAACCGCTCCGGATTTTCTGGCAATAATTCAAAAACGCTACCACCTTTTGAAATGATATTTCCACAGGTTTGTTTTATTGTATATATCTACATTTATATAGGATTTAAAAAATCAAACGGTTCCAAAAACCAAAGGTACACTTTGTCTTTAAGCATCTTGATACAACTCATTAAAGATGAAAATTTCTCAATCGAAGAATTGTCTCCAACAGAGAAGAATTATGGTCCTCTTCTCAGAGTAATACTTGGTGTTCAAATAAACTGTTAATACATGACTTACTATAAGAAGACATAAGATGACCTGTGTTGACCTTCTTGCTGTCACTGAAGTTTGGTTCAATCTCCACTCCATTTGTTTTATCAAATTTGCGTTTGTGTGCAACTGATGGTTTGACTTGGAGCACAACAAATCTGAACTGCAGACAAAAACACAGAATTTGTGAAAAATTGAATGAAACTTTAAAAAGAGAAGTTAGAGGTTACATGGAACAATTCAGGGGTTAGGTGTTTATTTTTGTGCCCAGTTAGAGGAAGATATTTTGATTAGATCCAATCAGCATGATTTAAGAAAACAATTAGAATTTACAATTCATTGGTTTATCTTGTTCAGGAGTTTGAATTTATACAATAAAAATAGTCTTCCCATTTTAGTCTTAGTCAAAAGATGATACAACCCTGAACTGCATCCTTTCTGAATATTTATAAACTCCTTAGATCACAACAACAAAAATAAACAGCTTTGTCTTTTATTTGTTAAAGACAAAGCACAGGACTAGTAAATATCACAAAACATTAAATTGATTATATTTCAGTCTGAGTCACCATCAAAGTTGATGAAATACATGTTGTACTTGTAGCATATCACTGCTACTTATTTCAATTGCCGCAATTGAAGTCAGCCTGATACAATTTTGCACACAACCTCTAACAAACATTAACCCTTTTTTGATATTTTTGTTTTCAAAAGTGATGAAAGTTCACAGGATTTGTGTATGATGTGTTTATTAAAAACTAGAGGATGTGATTCAGTTCACTCTTCAACAACGAACTATTTGCTTTCCCTTTAAAAAACCATCAAGATAGGCAAAGACAAATCAGAGACGTGTTTGATTTCAACTGACTTTTAGCTTTTCTGAGTCTGTGATTACATGGCGAGATCTCCCTTGCAAAACTCCATCCATCAGAACACCTGGACCACTGATGAACAAAGGAAAAATAGCTCTCAAATTAAACGAGTTAAAGAAGAGTTGCCGAGACAGAATAACAGTAAACTTCTTCTTCTTTGACAAGGATCACTAAGTAGCCCCCCTAATCACATTAGTGGGGCTAAGTATAAAGCTGACTCATCATAACACATGGAATGAACTACCATCTGACATTCAACACTCTCAATCCATTGATTTTTTAAGCGTAAAGTGAAGACCTTTCTTTTTAATCTTTCTTTTATGTAATATTGTGCCTGTGCATGTACTTTTTCTTTACTTTTTTTCTACTTTTTCAAATATTTTTTTATGTAATGCGCAGTTAAATATTATTATCAACACAGGTCTAGATTCAATTCCTACAGCCAACATTTTCTAAGTGGATATTTGCATGTTATTTACCCATAGGGGGTGGTGCCCATGATGGGACAGTGCGGTGATATGTGCGGCTTCATGCTGTGACTAGTGAGTGCCACCTCGAGTTCTATTAAGCCTGTATTTGAGTTTATGTAGATATTTATTATTATTAGATAGTGGCTTAGAGGTAGGATGTCATTGGTGTACACTTCTAGACTGCTTCTCTCGTTCAAAGAGGAAACAACAAATTTAAATTGACAGCGAATATTAAACAAACTTTGCTGAAGACTAGTGATGTGGTAATTTCACTCTGACTTGGGTCCACAAATAGTGATACTGATCTACAGGTAAATTTTTTAATACACAGTTAATGTTAATACTTGGGTCATGTGAGAAAATAAACCAAAAGGGAAACTGACTGGGTAAATGTTTTAAATAATTTGGGGTTGAACAAAAAAGAATTGACTAGAGCGGGATTTGAACCAATGCCCTCCGATTAACATGCCGGCGCTCTACCAACTGAGCTATCTAGCCCTATGTTGGCGGTCTCCCTATTTTGTCAATATCTTTGTTCGGGTTGCCCGTCAGAAGCCAACCGTTAATTGCCATGTAGCCAGGATCACACCCAAGTTTATGATACAACCTGGGAAGCAGAGCCAGGGGATTACCTTTTAAGTCTTTAACTTAAGGGGATGCAACTTTTTAATTTTAAATGTCAACTCAAGTAATAAATATGTCAAGTTAGTTAGTTAAGTACAGTTATTAAAGTTAGATAGGATATTTCAAGTGGGCACTAAGGCTAAGGGGGAAACAAAGAAGAAGAATCAATGATAATACATTCACACTCAGCTTTAAGTCTTTATCTCTCTATTTGGTGGTCCACTAGTGTGAATGAGCAGGCCATACCCCCCCCCCCCCTCATAGCACAGGAGTAGTGGGGTCGTACATTCACTTACCCTGGAACTTTTTGCAGGTTGTCCCGTGCAGAGCTCCAACACCCCGCCCACGTGTGATTCTCAACTGGAATTGACTGCAGCGGCTTGTTGTCATAAACACGTGACATTGCGTCGACTACTAGTTAACCAAACTTAGCTCAAACTTAGTTTCCAACCTTTAAAAAAAGGTTGACATTGAAAGAAAACGAAGCAAGTCTTCCTGTCTCCACTTTTGACACCAAGTTGTTTTACTTTTTACCACAGCGCCCTCAAGTGGTCGGAACCGTTTGGTACAATTTAAAGAGACAACCCGATCCTATTAAAATTTCTAACCATAAAGGTAAATGTGGTCTAACAAAGTATTTCAAGATGTAACTCACACAATTTTAATTGTTGGAGATTACAGCACTTTTAGCTTCCTTTTATAATGAAATTTGCAAAGTATGTCTCATTGATTTTGCTGAAACCATGGAGGTAAATAATAACTCCTTCATTGAGCATACTTAACCCATACAACAAGAAACAAGTCATTCTAATTATCTCGCCCAAAATTTAAAATAAGGCAATGATAAAGCGTAAGTTGGACCATAACAACATTGGGATTTTGTTGTGCAATCTCCTCTACCCTTTAAGTAGATGGTGTGTGTTGAAGATTGGCTCAGTCCCAGCAGGATGAGTGAGAGTAGGGGGCCGAGCAATGTTGAAGAGCAATCATGAACGACAGCCTCAGAAAGCACTTTACTTCTAGAGGGCATTAGGGGTGAAGATTAAAAACAACTTATTAATGCAATAGGTTTTTTTTCATATTCACATTTGAAATAGAGAGGGGTTTCTACACTGAACTTGCCCTCTGTGAACATTATCCTCCAAACAATGTACATCCTGTGAGCTGCAAATACGTTTTCCGGATTAAGTTCCAAAAGGAAGTCCTCTAAAAGGCATCAAGTTTGTTCTCTAAACATTAAAATTCCATTGAATATAAAAAGGACCATTAAATGAACAATTTGGTTGTGGCGCACACAAATCTCTTACAGAGCTTAGAAGTAGTTCTGAACAAAACAATGGAGGAACAATAAAAATTTTGGAGAATATTTCCCAAGGTGTTTTGTAATACTTTAGATTGTATTTATCCCAAAGTTTCAAATCCAAATAAAATATGAGCAGAATTTCAAACGATCATCCCATAATTGGTAATTTATGTGTGGGTTGGTGGAGGGGGGGGGGGTAATGTCACACCCCAACCCCCTTTGGTTGATACAAATCTTGCCTAACTGTGCTGTACAATGAAGTAACTATGAAAGTGAAACTCCTTCATAGCTAAGAATTTGGAGTGCCACACTGAGAAACTCTCATGACACCTGGGGAAATAATGAGTTAATACTGAAGTCAGCCATAAAAGGCAAGGTCAACACCAAACCTAAACCAGACAACCAGACAAACCACTCAACAAGAGAGTGTTTTCTTTCAAAACTGTCACCTCTTTTGCTTTCCCAGCTGTTTATTTTAAATCAAAACAACAAAAGAAACATTGGTAAAATTTATAAATCAAAATCCTGCGAAACCAAAACCAAAACCAAAATAATGTAAACCACACACAAACAAGGTTGTTGTAAAAATTATCTTTAATTTTGGATCATGTCCTTATGTTGACAACTATTCACAATAAATCTGGGATTTACACATTTTGGCATTATGTTAATCTCAGACAAAAACTGAATAATCATATTATAATTATATAAAGACAATTTTAAAGAGTTATAAATAAGCTAGAATAAGCGTTTAACAAAAAATACATATAACACCCTTGTTTAAGTTATTTTGTTTTAGATTAACTTTTTTTTTCCTAATTTCATATTGGTGGGGTAAATCTATCCATTTGTGAGCAGCATACAAATTTTTTACATTAAATGAACATAATATTGTACAGAAAAGGGCTTATTGTAAAATGGTTCCCTTCAAGTTTGGGGAGATATTTCTGGTGACACAGTTTGTGTTCCCTGAGTGCAATAATAGTAATAAGTACTGACTAACATTTACACAACAAGGTAGCCAGACTATTGTCATTCAAGCCTCAGTTTAGTTATTATTGGTTTGAATGGAAGATAAGCAAGATGGTTGCACTGTTATAATGTTCTCTGTTAAGCAAAGAGTTTACTCATTGCTACTCATTTTAAACACTCAATAACATCCAACAAATATCTTAACGTTGACATATCTGCTTCTCATCTCAATACATACTTTGGGTTAGAATTAAAGTTTTTTTTATTTAAAGAGACCTAAAAAAAAAAATTTAATGGTAAAAAGAGTTCCCATTCCACCCCCCCCCCCCGGAAAACAAGTACTTTAGTTGTATTTAAATCCGCAGTTGTCTGCGCAGTTTTAAACTGAGTCATATTCCTAACAATTTTTCAGGAGCTAATGTCCAAAAAAGCAGGCATTTAAACAAAACTCTCTTAACAGATTGATAATTCCAGCTCATTTAAATCAGGCAAATGTATCAAAGGAACTTTATATTACTGTATTTGAGAATTGTACATTATTTCAATCTGCTTGTTTACAATGAACATACCATCCACCCTTTATGTTAAAATCTCATCAAAATCAGCGATCAGGGTCTTTTTAGGATCATCAAATTCAAGCTTCTTTACTTTGAGAGTATTTCAGATGGAAGTATTTCTGGTGGACTGGTTTCCCAAAAGGCATGGAATGGTAAGTCAGCTTCCAGATTAATTGATGTTTAGTTCCATAACTACCAACCTTGTACTTTGTTTATAAATCCACTCATTAATAAAACGCTGACCCAAAATAGTTTGAAGGTTTAATCGCGATATGCATTACACAGTATTTTGGTTCGAAACCTATTTCTGCTAAGCAATTTTTTTGTTCTGAGCAATTTTTGTGCTTAGCAGCTTTATGTAATTGGGTCTAGGTTAATTCATGAAATAAGTAATGCTGATTGCTAACTTATCGATCAGGGCTTGAAATACAAGAACATCCCCACAAGATCGCAGTGACATAGGTCAGAACTTTCAATGCCAAACTACAAATATTTAGTTCCAGACCTGAATTATAACAAATTTGTGTTTTGTTATATCTTGGCTGAACTTTAAGGAGAACTTTTAGACTTTAAAGTTGTAAAGTAAGAATGGATAGACATAAGACTGCAGGACTTATGTGGTTTTGGGATTACTGGCCAAGTGCTAAAAATACTGAACTGGCCAGTACTCCAGGTAATGGTCAAGCCCTGTAAACGGTAAAATAAACATTTATTGAGAAAAAGAAAGCACAGGATATATAGGTGGATAAAAAACCTGCATGATTTAAAATGACAGATACTACAAGTCAACTATCAAGGATATATACTGCCCCGAAACCTTTATCACAGACAAAAACATTGTGACATTCAATTCATGTAAAAAGAGCCCTTGTTATTAAGACTCAGTTGTCAGACCATTATATAGATGTGAGAATCATTTTAATACGCCATTTTTTTAAAACACTTGTATACCAAAATTGTATCAAGTGACATGCATGTTTGTATGGAAAAAATTGCCACACATACAGTATGCTATGTCATTAAAAATCGACCAATAGAAAAAGTAGAATTGTTCAACATTCGTTGTCATTTTGCCATAAATGCATGTCACCTGTTATCAATATGCTGCTCCATGATAACCAAAATGAGGCTAGCACACAAAATAGTCAGATCCTATTTTCTTTTAGTTGGAAGAACTATCATTACCATGGTTTGCACAGGGAATCCGACAAAGGTGCAGCCATCTTGTTTTGTATCCATTTATATTTATTGTTATATTATTATAAATTAGTCGGTACCTGTTTCTTGTGAAATGAATATCAATATTATTGTATACAGGAAACTAGACAAAGATGACAGAAATAATGAGATCCTTAAAGATGGATGAGAATCATAATAACAGAACCTTGAGAATATCATGCAACCAATTTAGGGACGCACATGGCCATTTTATAAGGCCATGTTTTTACAATCATGTGGGGCAAAATAATATCATGTGACACATGCGTATGGTAAAATTTGAAAATGTGAAGTACTGTTACATTTATCATTTTGCCATACTACAGTGTCGTGTGGTATTGACACTACGTCCACAGTGGGGACAGGGGCTCAGCATTCTCTGGGTTCTTTTTTTACAGTGAGGGCAGAAAACACAGAGTGACTCTAATATTTTGTTTTTAACATGTCATGGGAATATGTTTGTTACTATAACCTACAAGTAGAGAGTGTAGCTTCACGGGGATGACCCAACACCTCAACTATTTACATCAGATTACAAAATATCTACAAGTCATCCACGTTACAAATTGCATGAAACTGCATGTCCCTCTGTTGATTATATTCCTGTCTTACTTTTTTAAAGCTTGCTTAGAAAAAGAAGATTACATGAAGTTATGGATTACCGATGAAATCTCACTGAAAAAATGGACGGATGATTTTTTCGGATTAGCATCCCTGACTTGGCGTATTAATTTTTCTGCTTTTTTAACAATTTGCTTTTGTTCATCTTGTTTTATAACCTGCAGGGAAATCATTCAACTAAAAACAAATGATGCAGTAAAAAATGCGTTTTGAGTACAGAAGCAAACAAATAATACATACACCATGCAGAGATACATTAACTGCCAAAAGTGTACATTGCATTCTTTTTAACACAGAAAAGAAAAAAAGGTGGATTTTTAATTTGTGAAAAAAGTTCACCTTTCAAAAAAATCTTATCATCTCATTTCTTTTGCTTGATTGTAGGCCTTTATTCAAGTTTCAAGCGTTTCAGATTATTGTTGAATGGACAAGTTTCAAATTCACAAAAGAAAAAGCTAAAACATGAATACAAGCAGGGAAATAATTCAAACAAAGAAAATATCAAACTGAAATAAACATTTAAAAACCAATTATATTAATTTTTGTCAAACAAAACGACGTAAGTAAAACAAAAAACGTAATTCATTAGCAATGAAAAGTTAAACATGCACCGTTCACAACTTGATTTTGTTCTGCCTTTTCTTCTTCAATTTGCAGACTTTCATGGATGCTAGCTGGCAGAAGATTTAGGGTGTGTCCGAGTTGGTGTGTCCGAGTTGGCAGCTACAGCTATGGCTACAACTGTTGCTAAGGGTGTTGCTAAGGACATCCTACAATTCAACACACAATAACACAGTGAGGCCAGCAATAGCCGTAGCTGTATAGCCACCAATTCAGGTCATACCAGGGCCCAGTTTCATCGTGATGCTTAAGCACAAAAAAGTATCTAAGCACAACAAAATTATGCTTTCCAGAATAAAGTTACCAGCCAAACTACCATGTCACAAGTACAAGTTGTGACTGGTATCCTACTCTTTTCGGCTTAGCAGAAAACTAATAAGCAATATTTAAGGCCCTGCTTAAAGGCCCTGTACACTATTGGTAAGATCGAAAAACACAATGTTCACAGATTCACACATAACTTACATGATTTAAAGTAAGTAATGGTAAAAAGGGTTCCTTAAAATATCGTTTCTGAGAAACGAGTAAAACAATAGTAATTATCGCGCGCGATAATTTGAAAAAACAGAAAACACATAAGGTCTCTTTTCACTATTTTCTCGTGACCTCGATGACCAATTGAGCTCAAACTTTCACAGGTTTGTTTGTTCATGCATATGTTCAATCACACAAAATGTGGACACTGATTTTGAGCTGTTACCAAAAGTGTACAATACCTTTAAGCAGCTCTATGAAATTGGCCCCTGGTAATTCCACTGCTTTTGGACATGTCTGCTGCCCTCTAGTGTTCAAAAGTCTACCAATTTTATATTTAAAATAATTCATTAACATACTGTGCACCTTTATTTATAAATCACACAAAACACTTTCTAAAAGCTATGCATAATTAGTTTTTAAAAAATCATAAAGCAAATTTTAAAAATATTTGTATCCATTTTGTTTAATAATTGGCAAGGCAGATAAACATAAATATTTAAGTGGTGTTGTTGCACATTTGATTTTAATAAAACTGGGAAATTCAAATGCTAAATTCAGATAATAATGGATGAATGAAAGTAAGATTGTAGTTCAATGAAGTTCCATGCCTCTATCTAATAGCCCACCATCCTCAACATTTGGCCCATATCCAAAAAGTTTCTCTAACAAAAAGGTCTTTCCAACAAAAAACTTCAATTTTTGCCTGTAGTTTGTTTGTTTTATAGTTAAATCCTTCAAGTTCAAGCAAAAACCGATAAAGTACTTGGGGTGGCTAAGGTTTTCAACATTAAAACAGAGGGAATCGATTGTCTTTTTGGCAAATCTTTGTCATAATAACTCAAAAAGTAAAAACAAAGACTGAGATTTTCAGACTGGGGCAGGGCATTATTCCCAAATTACCTATAAGCTAATTTCAGTTTAAACTCTTGCTTTTAAGGATGTTTAATTTATTTGCATTTGATTAAGTTGGGACAAAGTCCATGTACTTGAAATATATTTCAAATATTATGACTTTCATTAAATATACATATTCTAAAATCATACAGTTGGAATACACAAAAAAAATGTGCGTTTTTGAAAAATATTTCAAAAGTACAAATTCAATATGCAATATTTTTCAAAAGTACTTTGAATTTATGTTCAAACTATGCATTTTGAGACACACTTCAAACTCTTGTTATGTCTGAGTATATAGTTTCAACATTTTAAACTAAAACATATTTTAATAATTTTGTTTTCCAGGCAATGACCCCTGAAGAACATTTAAAATAAAGTGGTTTTTTTATCTTCTTTTTTAAAGCAATTAAAACATCATTAACCAATTATCTACTTTATTTTCTTTGGCAGATAAACAACAACATTGTATCATTATAGCAACAACTGTACATAATCATTTTTTTTTTTTTGAAATATGGAAAATGTTTTAACACCATTTTTTGTTATCACAAGTTGACTTTTTTTACCAAAAGAAAAAAAAGGAACAACTTCAGAAAATGGCTTGGCCATAAAAACCCAAACATTTCCATAAAAGTACTCTGATTTTCAATCACGTCGGCTAAAATTCATAACTGCAATTAAAACTTAGGCCTAAAATTACACATTGTTGTTACTGTCAGTGTCTTAAGTTACCCATAGAGAATTTCCATTGTTGCGTTAGTACTCGCCTTTCACATGTTTGGATGGTTAATCCTTTTGTTTTTGTTTCTTTACTATCTATACAAAGATTTGTATCGTGGAGTTTGAAGACACGACCACCTTCAGCTTGTTCCCATTTCTACAAAATAAATGAGAAAATCAACAATCATTGCATGACAATTTTGCTAATGAGAAGCAACCTCTAAAGAAACAGTGGTAGAGATATTTGGGTGCAAGGTACAATTTTTGTTAAATGCACAAAAGTTTGTAAAAAATAAAAATCAAGGAAACCAAGCTAGAAAAGTCTCATTGGAACGATCCAGTAATTCACCCATGAATCATTCACAACTACAACTCTGTATCTTAAAGTCTGACACAAGATTTAAATTCTCAATACAAGATGTAAATGACTGCCATCATTAGGGATTGTTGTGTCGCTTATTGTAGCTCATTAATGAGCTATATGTAAATGACTACCATCATTAGGGATTGTTGTGTCGCTTATTGTAGGTCAGTGATGAGCTATATGTAAATGACTACCACCATTAGGGATTGTTGTGTCGCTTATTGTAGCTCAGTGATGAGCTATATGTAATGACTACCATCATTAGGGATTGTTGTGTTACTTATTGTAGCTCAGTGATGAGCTATATGTAAATCACTACCACCATTAGGGATTGTTGTGTCGCTTATTGTAGCTCAGTGATGAGCTATATGTAAATGACTACCATCATTAGGGATTGTTGTGTCGCTTATTGTAGCTCAGTGATGACTATATGTAAATCACTACACCATTAGGGATTGTTGTGTCGCTTATTGTAGCTCAGTGATGAGCTATATGTAAATGACTACCACATTAGGGATTGTTGTGTTGCTTATTGTAGCTCAGTGATGAGCTATATGTAAATGACTACCATCATTAGGGATTGTTGTGTTGCTTATTGTAGCTCAGTGATGAGCTATATGTAAATAGTTTTTACTTGTTTTTGATTGTTGCATTTCCTTTATTAAATCTTTTTATGTGTTTTTGCACGATTTGTTAAGCTGTAAAATGTGTAAAAAACAACCTTTTAATACTTTATTTATTGATGAACTTTCATGGTTTTAGCATGTCAAACAAACTGAAATTTAAATTAAAATACAGCTTCAGTCACAATCACAGCCGCAAATTTGTCTTTCAATTACAGAAGGGTGTCTGGTGCCCAGACTCTGACCTACCTGATGACTATGATAGCCATGGCAGCTTTTTAATAATACAGGCGAACCAGGCTCTGCACTTCTAGCTGTCATGCAGAGATCTGTGTGTTTGATTAACTTCTCTTTGGTGTAGGAAAACTCCTGCAGTTTTTAAAGAAAAGACAACAAAGAGAAAAGCTATTACCAATATCGTTAAGTTTATGTTAATGTAAAAGGGGAAATACATCATTAACTGTTTGGTTTGGGTGTATACAAACAAATCTAATAGTGTTATTGTATTGCAACCACCATATCTCAAAATGGCTTATTGGTTTGTTGGAAAGAAAATTCATTCCCATCCTGAGAGAGTTCACTACAGTTGGAGGCTTTATTGAGCTGACCTCAATGCTTATTGTTTTGTTAGTCTTCCAAGCTACAGTGAAGTTTACTGTCAGGTGGATAAGATGGCGAGATGTGTCATCTCATGGACATAGCTGTGCTGAGTAATGTAAGGTAGGCTTTGAAGAAGAAGGAAAACATCTAGAAGTTTGGAGCACTTGGCACTAATCCCAAGGCACTGGAGCAACTATGAGGATTGACTTACTGTACATAGTAGCGCTCTTGGGAATGATGGATAAGGATCCTATGAATGTAGTCATTCAAGAGTTACCATCACACAAGAAAATAAGACATTACTTTTGCATAATGTGATATATTGTGAAATAATATTAATACTACACTTACTTGATTTCCTCCACTATTGTGACATTCGTACAGTCCTAGTGTACCATCCTCTGTATGGCCTAGTGTATCCATACACATTGAACCTTGTTGTATTGCTCCAAATGCTAGATCCTGCTTATCTGGTACTCTGCACAGAAACAAGAGTCAAATCATTCCTAGAATTAATTCAGCATCATCTTTAGTTCAACTGGTTTTATGAAAATTGGGTTTTTCAATTAAGAATTGGAAGTATATTTTTTGTATCTTGTGATAAAAAGGAACTATGGATGTTAACTTATTTAGGTTTGAGACAGACTGTGCTGGGGTCGAGACCATTAAACATTTTTACAATTATACCATAGATCATGTTGGATGATAAGCAGTTAGCATTAGCCAATTTTCTCATTTTCCTTTTTTTTTTAATAAGCTATCATACTAAACCCTCTCTTCTATCATATCAATTGAGTTTTCTTCAGCCTTATTCCTGGACCCAGTCATCATGTTAACAACCTTTTTTGCATATTGATTAAACTTCTGAGTCACCAGACTCAGAAGTACGTTCTTGGGTTTTCACCAGCCCGTTATTATCCTCTTATGAGTTGCTACAATGCACAAACATAAACAGTCTTAGGACCACGCTTTAAAAACAGGTCTTATTGACACAAATTAATTTGCACCGTCTCCCCGTGGAAACCCCCCTTGGCTCTTAATTTCCTTATAATATTAAATATATGAGACGGCTGCATTACTTCATGAATGATTTAGACTTCAAACAAGTAGGTCCGCTGGGCTGTGTATGGGATATTAATTTGAAAGGGGAATTCCTTAACACCTAGGGCTATGTGTACTTATGATGCAAAGAGCGTTTTAATGATTGACGACGCGGTATTGGGCTGGATTATTAAGAAGATTCAGGCTGAAGACCAGGTGTATTGTACTTGATCTTTGTATGTTTGATGAAGGGAGCTTTTGCTGATTGATTTTAAATTCATTGCACATGAGGTTTTGATGCTTCAGTAATATGAAGTGTCTCTGGCTCAAGACTAATAATGATAGACTACTTATACATGTACACAACTTTTATGTTGAAGCAGTACGACCTGCAGCCAACCATTATTAGAAACACCAGATTGACAGTTCCATAAACAAAGGGGCAGGAGAGCAGGAGCCCCCTACTCAGAACCCTAACCCAACCCATCTTGCCCCCAAATGAGATTGGAAAAGTGCACAAATGAAAGGTTATTATGAAAGCCCTCCTAATTATGTCGTTATCCCCGCTTGCACCCCCACCCCCATAAATGAAAATGTCTGGTTACACAACCTCATAGCAAGCCCTCCTCTTAGCAGTGAGTGTACTGGGTTCTTTAAATTACAATGCACAACACACAAAACTTACAGCTTTATATCCCATCTGAAGGAGAAACAATAGCATTCAAGAGTCTTGCTTTAGTAAGGACAAAAGTGCCATGACAGGGACTTGAACCCACACTCTGTGGTGCACAAGACTGCTCGAAAAATGACCAGCTTCTTCCTCAACAACCATGTACACGTAGGTTTAACAACCAAGGAGGTTTAACAACCAAGTACATGTATGTTTACTTTATTTAAGCACCAGTACCATGGCATTCTAACTGTTTGCATATAATATGGCGCCATACAATTGTCCAGCATAGATTGGAATCACACATCCAACAGGCAGAGCCTATTTCAGATCAATCATGCAATGAGAGCTCACTGAAAATACTCAAACGTGTGTGGAATATATTTCTTGGCAATGTGAGACTGTTAGACAATTCCCTTCTTTTTATGGAGTGCTATAAATTCCCTAGGACAAGACAACAAAACTATCAGGGTGTTCATCCGTGACCCAATATGTAATGACTTTGTCGGGATGATCTAGTAAACTGGTGAACATAAACATGTTATGCACGGAAAAACTTTGTGTATATCGATGGCAAAAAAAATGGCATCAAATCAGGCACAAAGTTTGGGGGTTTTTGTTACAAAAGGAAACGACTCTGACCAGAGTGAGCTCGGTGTTGGGCTGTCAAATATCACCTTACACTTCTAAATAATGAATGTCATACTTGGTTTGATCACAGGAAAGAGGAAATGTAAACAGGTTCCATGAAGAAGAAACAAATTCTACTATCAAATTGTCTTCAAAAAGCTTCAAGTGATTGCAAAAGGCTCAACATCTATCTACTTCAGCTAAATAATAAAGTGTAACCATAGAAATAAATTAGCCTTTGAGAAAAACTCTGCTGGGGTCAAACCGTCAGGCACTTACAATTTTTTGCATTTGTGCAATAGATCTTTTGGTTGGTAAGCAGTTTGCAACAGCTAGTTCTACTTTCTCATAGAAATAAACCGCAAAGAATGCTGAGCTTATTTGTCATCTGTGTCTGCTGTGCACGCCCTCTATGTCAGCTGTGGACATAGAGTACCAATACCATGTGACATGTCTGTATTGCAAAATTAACCTGATCAACCAATGGGAAAGCTAAAATTGCAATACAGCTAAAATGGCAGCACGCTTGAATTGCCTCAAGGCAGATATGCATAAATAACTGTCCGTATAGCCCATTTTACTGGGTGTATCACAAATCATAGTGCAAGGACCAGCACTCTATAAAAGGTCAATAACATCACTATTTTTTGGAAGAATAAATTCATTCCCGTTGTCTTGTTTTTATTGAACAAAATGAAAAACAGTGATGTTTTGTTATGTACAATGTACCTGATTATTTGGATTTTTGGAGCCCAAATGATCAACAATTAATTTGGAGGTTCCAAAATGCTCTTCTTGAATTTGACTGTACCTAAGATTACAACATCTCTGTTGATGTTAAATACCAGGATAAACTTTATAATCAACACTGAGTTTTCAGCTGGAAATTAATCTATATATACCTAGATAATTACCAGCCTTGTACCTAGTCTTGATAATTACCAGCCTTGTACCTAGTTTTGATAATTTAAATTACTAACCTTGTACCTAGTCTTGAATGCCAAATTACAATATTCTAAAGTTTCCATAAAAATGGCTCAGCACTGCTGTTAAATCTTTCAAAATGTATTTTCAGCGTGGCAGAACGGCCTGAGCGATGTGTCAAGTTGTCAAGCAAGAACGGTCCCATCGGTGAAGTGTAAAAATCATCCGTTAAATTATGTACATAGATGTGGAATGGAACATGATGCACCTTGGACTAGCCAGGCAGGGGCAAAGGCTGAGTGAACTGCCACCACAATCATCTGCCATCTACTCAACCTTCAAGGTGTGAATCCCACATTTCAGGCTTCTTTTAAAGATACGATATAACAACCAGGTTTTTTTTAAATCATCACTTCAATAGTAGCATTTGAAGTGTGTTTATCAAAACAGAGAGGATGAGTATGAATTTTTCTTGACAAATCCAATTATTGTTTCCCCTAAAATAATCAGAATTTAAATCAAACAGGTTTATAAGTCATACTTGAAATGCTAAAAAAAAGAAACAAAATTCCTATAATGTATACTTAGAGAGGGTTGTCATCTGACAGTGTTTTCACTAATGAAGGATACATTATATTTGAACCAAAAACTTGTTTTGAGTTAAGTTTACTATACTGAAACATAGTCAGGTTAATTAACTGAACTTTCTTTGAAACAAGAGCCTGGAAATGTCCCATGAACACAATGCTTTTAATAACAAATCTTTTGGTATAAATATCACTTCCCTAACCTATGATAAAATTTAATATAATTTAACTTCTACTATATTTGATATAAAGTTTTATTTATTTAATTCCACATGTAAAAACATTTTACCAAATTAGATATTTCCTAAAACAGACCCGTTTTATTTCCACAAGCGATCCCTTTTAACATCCAAAACAGGAAAAACAACTCTCTGATAAATAATCTTATAAACGCTTTCTGCATAGTAATCCCTCATTATCGTTTGCAAAGCCTGTTTACCCTAAACCCCTAAGTATCCACAATCTATCAGGAAAGAAGACGAAGCAATATACATGTATATCCCTAAACTCCACATAGTCCCTCTGTCCCTCCAAGTTGAAATGAATCCACAAGCCTTGCCCCCACCGATAAGCTTACAGACTAAGAGCAGCAGCAAAAGAAAAACCTCACCACGTCGAATGACATGTTTTTCTGCCAATTTTTTCTTGACTCGAACAGCGGACGTTTATAATTCACACAGAATTTTCATCCAAGCGTGCACCTTCCGTGCTATGCTTCAGTTCAAAGGGGGACAACAGGTTCTGGAAAAATTGCCTTGTAAAATCCCTTTCCCGTTTGTTTTTGTTTCACCCTCGATTCCAGACCTTTGTCCTGTTGCTGTACAAATGTGGCATACAAGAATGGACAGGCTGTCACTATTGTTCATCATTATATTCGGCTCAATGTTCGGCAAGTCCAAGCGCTCTTACATTTCAGCATACCATGGCAGATTTCTGGCTGTGGCTCACAGCGGAGATTCTGCAAACCACGCTGAGATCCTACTCAATTTGATCCCACCTGTATGGTGGCCCAGTGGGTAGATTGAAAACCAGAGGATTGGAGTGAATCTAAACCTTTAAGACATTCCATTAGCAATTGGATGAGGAGATAGTAAGCCTTAATGAGAGATGATGGATGAGGTCTCATCAAGAGGATGAATTTGTCTTCCCGTTCTCCTGACTCAGTATCTACTTTGCATCCATTAAATAAATCTAAGTCAATCCAAGACTGTCCTCCCACATAAGAATCACAATGGTCAAACTCTATAACTCTTTGGTCCCACGCAGTTGCACCATGGACCTGATCTTTGCATTAAACAAGGTGCTTGCATGCCTCAGGAGTTTGTAACAGCGCCATGTCATGAAAAAAATGAGCAATGATGGATCTGCTAAGAGCAGTATGCTTAGGTTGTCTTCCTTTCACTACAAATTTATGCCTAGAATCTTTTGCAGTAACTTTCCGATCTACCAGCAGCAATGTTTCAACTGACCAACTAAATACAGAGTAATCTTTTTTCTAGATTGTCTGTTGTTATTCCTGGTTGTTATGATCCGGAAATTGACTTAAGAGTTCATAATTTGCAAAACAGGTGCACACAAGGCAGGTGCACACAAGGCAACTTTTATATTGTCACAAGATAGTTTTGTAAGTTTCTTCAAAACAGGACGATTGGAAACAAATTCACTCTACCAGAAACCTTTGCTATTAACTTTCCATTAAGTGGTGAGCAGCCATATTAGTCAGACAAATATAGAAAAGTTATACACCACTTTAATGACTATGTTTTAAAACAAGATTTCATAGCAACTTCACCATATAATGCAAAGAAGAACAATTTCAGGCAAGGTTGAAATACAGTCGGACACATTCAACACAAAGCATAGTCCAAGCTGTGGTGTGACCAAAACCCAAAACCCAGGACCCCCATTCAACCCTATGCCAGCCCTCCTCTAAGGGAGCATATTACACAGGTAAATTCACAACCTTCCTGACACTGCAAAATGAATTGAAAATGATTAACCCAGCTTCCAGATGAGTTGACAATCATCAGGGGACGACTGTGGGACGTCATTGCTCAACACACAACTACCTACTCCCACTGACAATACAAGATCTCCAGGTGACTACATTAAACATTCAGTGTGCCCAACAGGTGTTGAATCAAGTATACCCTATACACGCCCCTACCCTTCAAAGGTCCCATGTGCCCTATTTAGTCATGTTTTCTATAGACGGCAGTAACAATGTTTTCTTGCTTGTGGTCTAACAATGCAAATTGAGTCTTATATTTCAAAAAACTTGTCAGAACTGTCTGATGCAACAATCCACAAACTGTCAATCCACAAAGGTTAAATAAATTGAGGTCACAATTGTAGAAGAGAGGGGGGGGGGGTAAAAGCTCCCATAAATATAGAATATTTTAGACTTGTTTCCAAATTAAAAGCGTGTTTCAAATTTGTGTTCAATGCAATGATGCTTTTAAATTTCAAAACTTGTTTTTGTTGTTGTTTTTATGTTTGATGATGGGTCGGGAATCTTTGTGCACAAGATTCCATACAGAACTTCAAACATTCATTTCTTTATACACATTCATACAACAAACCCCAATGCTGGATACAAGAATAGTCTGGTGCCATTGTAAATGGATGCTTGTTATTGTTAATGAGTTGACATGTAACCTAGGATTACTATGGCTTTGTAATAAGGGAGTGGTGACAAGGTCCTAGACAGCAGTTTACCACTGTCAGGGTTGTGTCATGGCGGCATGGTAAAGGACTGAACAGTATGGTGACAAGGTCCTAGACAGCAGTTTACCACTGTCAGGGTTGTGTCATGGCGGCATGGTAAAGGACTGAACAGTATGGTGACAAGGTCCTAGACAGCAGTTTACCACTGTCAGGGTTGTGTCATGGCGGCATGGTAAAGGACTGAACAGTATGGTGACAAGGTCCTAGACAGCAGTTTACCACTGTCAGGGTTGTGTCATGGCGGCATGGTAAAGGACTGAACAGTATGGTGACAAGGTCCTAGACAGCAGTTTACCACTGTCAGGGTTGTGTCATGGCGGCATGTAAAGGACTGACCGTACGAGTGTGTACTAATAGACTTTACATTGAGCGATATGTTATTATTAGAACCAGCATTAGCTTGCACACCAACATGTGTATGGCAATAAGCATCGCACACATATTCACCAACCGGTCTTACGCAGCTTCAGCTAAATCTTTATCTCCAGCTATATCTTTATCCGCCATTTAATACCAGGGCCCAATTTCATAGAGCTGCTTAAGCACAAAAAGTAGCCAAGCACAACAAAATTATGCTTACCAGAATAAGGTTACCAACCAAAATACCACGTCATATGTATAATTTGTGACCGGTATCCTGCTGATTTCTGCTCAGCAGAAAAATGTTAAGCAATATTTTCTGCTTAAGCAGCTCTATGAAATTGGGCCCAACAAGGTCATGTGCCCACCTTTCAACCAATAGGACTGCCAGAAACTGTCTGGGATATTTATGAATAGTAATTAAAGAAAACTGTGATACATGGGAAATTAGTTGATTCTTGCTTTATATGATAACACACTGCATCATAACCCACCATGTCATATTCAGTTGACTCTTGCTTTATATGAGAACACACTGCATCATAATCCACCATGTCATATTCACTCTTTACATATTATAATTAAACAGTTTGAAGCTTTTTATCTTCACCTTAGGAGGCAAAATGTACCATCAAAGCTCAGGATAAAATCTCAAGGTCATACCGTCCAGCATAATGTCACTGACTATAAACATGCATTAATAAAGTATACAGTTGATGATAATTAAAGGAACATTACAGAATTGGTTTTTGCTAACAAAACAGTTGCTGGCAGTGTAAGCGCTTTATGTAATCCACCATATACATAAACTGACAAACCTGTAGAAGTTTGAGATCGATCAGCCATCTGGGTCACGAGAAAATAGTGAAAACCGATTACACATTTGCGTGAAATCATATAGGTTCAACAAATAAATAAAACACTCACTGAGCGATAAACTCCAATCGGAAAATTAGTTTATTCATTTCTCATCAAATATGGCATTTCAGACAGAAATATTTCAAGGGATGTTTTCTACTATCATCATCATTAGACCATGTAAGTTTTATGTAAATCTGTGATCAAAAAGTATATTTTACAAGTTTTTTCTTACCAATTCTGTAATGTTCCTTTAAGGATAACTAATTAAGCAATAAGGCAATAGAAAACAGTCTTGGCTTTAGGTTGGGTGTGACAATTCTACTGATTGTCTTTACTAACTCTAGTGGGATTCTTATTGACTGTTTTATTTATTTATGCAACTAAAAGTCTCACTTATCATTGTTCTCAGGAGAAAACTTGAAGAGATTGTTTTGATTCAAACTATAAAATCTCGGAAAACCAATTAACCCTTTTTGAAAAAGAGGTATCTTTGCACAAACTACCTGGTTTCCACTTGTTTCGTGGAGATGTTTTCAAGAGTTTAACTACAAATATTATTTCAAACACTGGAAATTTAAATTGGATGTAAATTCACTGATTGAAAATCCATCTTCACTGACACATACTGAGGATTTTAACAGTTCTCTACTCAATTTGAAAATTAAAGTCTTCACAATTTATGGGCTCTGACAGTTTGATTTCTTCAGGGAATCTTCCTCAATACACTGCTATCCTTGAATTTAAAAGGTTTTAAAAGATGGATGTTGAAGTCTTTATGTAAATTTATTCCTTTAATAGAGCCATTGAGAAAGACTCTGCTAGGATTGAAGCATGCGATTAGTACCACTTTTTGCATTTATACCACACCAACCTACACTAACCACCATAATAAACTCACAGTAGGAATCTATTTCCAGTTAGTCAACTTGATTCAACTAATCATAGATTTTAAGAATATTACCCCAAGAACTTCAACTCAGTGAAGAACTTCATCCATGTTTATGGCAAATTGCAGCTTGTCCATTGATACAGTTTGCCATTCATCTTTGTCACATATTGACAATTTTGTGTCAAGTGCAATGAAATGTTCTATTCAGTACTTAATTAACTTTCTCTTTTCAACAATTTTATTTGTATATATGTAAGCTTGGGCGATACCACGATATTATCGAATATGCGATACTAGTTCTGAAACGATTACGATATCGGGTCACGTTTCTTTTAATCGTAATATCGGTAAATCGCGATATCGTTAAGTATCGCGATGTATTTCCTAGCCGAGACGATCTTGCAACAATAAATCTCCTTGTCGAGACGATATTTCAACAATAAATCTCCTTTTCGAGACGATTTGCTGCAACAAAGAGTTGCAAGTCACAGACCGCAACCGCAAGGTTCCCAAACAGATCCGATCCGACGGGGTTTAGTCTTCGGAAAAAAACCAACATCAAAGCCTTAGCGGTCAGGCGGTCTCACACAGACGGGTGTTATCACGTGCAATATCACGTGCGTGTTGCGGACGTGCAAGTAGCGTGATCTAATTAGCTATGCACACATAAAGAACAGTCTGTCATGCGCAGTTAACACATTAAATGTGTGTAAGTAATAGGCCCAGGTTTTCATACCATAGGTTTAGAGTAAAACCCGAAGAATAGGTGATTGGAACAACGATATAAATGTTAGGTCAATCATAGCCAAAACTCACACCGTGAGATTTGTAGTAAATTGACGTCATAAAAAAATAATCGCGATTATATCGAATATCGCGATATATTCTTGACGATATATTCGTGGCTGAGAAAAAGCGATATCGCCCAAGCTTATATATATGTACAAATTTTTTTCAAAAATATACTCGTGAAACAAATTACCTTTATAAGGACAATACAATAAATATGACTATGTAATACATTTTGACTTACCTTAATTCTGGATAAACATTTTCTAGGTACCAACTGAATGGCTTGCATTGTAATTGATCTCGCAAATCAACACGTCCTTTTATACTGAAAAGAAATCAAAAACATAAAAGATTGAGAAAAACTGTATCAATAATAACACAATTGGTTTGGTTCTGAAAGCATAATGGATTAAATTAGCTTACCACAACAAAGTCCTACTTAGCAGAAATGGGTTACCAGCCAAAACACTATTTAACTTAGAGTACTTGTGACTGGTTTCCTGCTAATATTTATTTTATTTATTCTTCACTAACTAATTCTGGTTGTGAATTTTTCCAGGGAAAATCCAAAGCAATCAGGCAGGGACATGGAAAAACCCACGCAATCGCAGGGCACAGGCGACTGAAAAAAATCCCTACCACCCAAACAGGCAGGGACTGAACTGGGATGAAAACACACGCAATCAGGCAGGGACTGAAAAACACACGCAATCAGCAATCAGCAATCAGCAGGGACTGAAAAACCCAATTCACGTAGTGCCCCGGTGTGATTTGAACCGGGTCCCCAGAGGGAAGGCAAGGCAAGATACCACTACGCCAACCTGACTGCCCAAATTTATTCACAAAAAAACATTGTTTATCTGTTTTTTATTGTTATATTATCAACACTTCAAAAAGTCACCACTTGGCAACATTAAAGGTACACGTTGCCTTGGATCGGTCGAGTTGGTCTATAAAAAGCGTTTGTAACCGTTTGTTATAAAATGCATATGGTTAGAAAGATGTTTTAAAAGTAGAATACAATGATCCACACAAATATGCCTCGAAATTGCGTGGTTTTCCTTGAACTTTGCGAACTAACACGATCGGCCATTTTGTGGAGTCAAAAGTTTGACTCCATAAAATGGCCGACTGTGTTAGTTCACGATGTAAAAGGAAAATCCTGCAATTTCGATGGCATATTTGTGTGGATCAACGGTTTACAAACGCTTTTTATAGACCAACTCGGCCGATTCAAGGCAACGTTTACCTTTAATGGACCCCCATTATTTCACTATTATGTTAAATGCTACGAAACCAAACTCAAGTCAACAACAACTCTTATGGTACATATTAATGGGTGTTTGTCAAACAACTCCAATTGATTTTCCCTTTCTTTGGTGAGAACAATTTTATTCAAACAGCTAGAAGTGTCTAACTCAATAAAAGCCTGTAATAATACCACAAGACATGGGTAAGGGTCAATATAAAATGGTTTCTTCCCTGCAGTGTCTGACACAGTGAGGGTAATAACAGTTATATGAGGCTTCATAATATCAGCATCATATCTTAGTCCTTCAAGAAAGGGTCCTTCAAGATAGGGTTGCTGTGGAGTCCAACCACAAGTGCTTCATCTTAGAAGGTAAACTTAAAGGGATGGTTGTCATTTTGATTTAATCCTTACACTGATAGGTGGTAAGCTTTATGTACTCAGTGGTTTCCAAATCCTATGGGAAGAATCCATAGGTTATTTGGGTTGGATCTGAACCCAGGACCCGGCATTCTAGAGCAGATGTCTTAACCACTAGATAATCAAATGTGCCCAGTGATGAGAGACCAGGGCCACATTTCATAGAGCTCAAATTTTTCTGCTAAGCAAAAGTGAGCAGAATACCAGTCACCAATGATAAATATGGAATGGTATTTTGGCTGGTAACCTTACTCTGGTAAGCAACATTTTGTTGTGCTTAGCTACTTTTTATGCTTAAGCAGCTCTATAAAATTGGGCCCAGTTTGAATCCTATAATAAGCAGCAGGTAGCTTTTAAACTGCAACCAAACACCTCCTCCTATAGTTCAAACATGTACAGGTCAGGTCCTGGGAGACTACTGAGCTATGAGACCTGTAGTTTATTGGAGATTTCCTTGAAATTTGAACCATAGATAATCATTCATCTCTTGCAGAGTAATTTAAAGTACAATAACTGAGAATCAGTCTCTCAAATTGTCCTCCAGAGGCCACATCTTCAGGAAATACCAAACATTTGTAGACGAGTCGGTAACGAAGACCTGCTGTTTACTGTCTATCCCTAGCAGAGGTTTACCCCATAATAATCATGCTCATTTTTAATGGTATGTAATAAAACAGACAACAATGCGGCCTTGATACTTAATTGCCAATTTATCTATGAAAACACCAATTTAATATTTACTTGAAAAAGGTCACTTGTGATATTTCAAAATTGGCACAGCATTCCTCTCGACATGCTTAACAAATTGGTGTTGAGGGAAAGAAAGATGTGTGCATGAAGACAGAATTCAATGATAGAATTAGAGTGGACTAGAAAGATGTGTGCATTGAAGACAGAGTTCAATGATAGAATTAGGGTAGACTGACGGTTATTACTATAAGAACCCAAAGGTTCTCTATGGAATCAAGTATGAGTAACTTGTTCTATAAAGTCCCTTTCATCAACCATTTTAGCAAAGTTGAGAAAGCAATCAACTTGTTTAATCAATCCTTTCATAAACTTGATAACGCATCAATCCAACAATCTTCGCTCATAGCACTGTATAGACTATGTGACAGTTGTTTACAACCAAACTGCCCTCTATTGAGATCTGCCTGCCAGTGTGGCACGAATCAGGTTTTGCATCAATTTGGTTCAGGAGTGACGTCAAAAGAATCTGACGTGTGACGTCCCTCCTTTTCCAGATTGGCAGGAACTGAATGTCAGAGGTCACATTCTCTATTGGTAGCTTTTTAGAATAAAATAAAGTGAACTTTTGAATATGGATATTGCAGGAGACTGTCTAATGTGGGAAGAAAGATTGTTTCAAATCCTAATCACAGTATTGGAAAGACACAATCCTCAAACAGTACTACCTTCTTGGAATGAAAAATGAGCAAAGTTTTTGAGCAGAAATATTGCCAAATTTATGTACCTAAAAAATGTCTTTGATATCAAGCTAGTAAGAACTGGGATGCATCCCTTCAGCTCCTTTCATTGTTGCATGTATTTCAATACTCAAAGGAAAACAATATTGTCAATCTGCAAAAAATTTGCCAACAGCAAAAATTGTTCAAATGACAAAATATTTCACCACTAGAGACTCAAGTGCCTGAAACTCTTATACAATTTTAGCAAAATATAAATTCTAGCAATCTCAGGAACCAAAGATTGATACAAAAGCCAAGAGATAATCGTGATTGCTTGGGGTTGTTATGACTATCCAACCAATCTTATATTCCCCAGATGGCTCCTGAGATAAATGTACCTCCATAAAAGAGACTCAGAGCAAGACAAAGGAGACGGCAGAAGAGAGACAATGATGAGAGAGATGAGAAGGGAAGATAACAGAAGACAAAAGTCTTACCTTCCGTAGGGCACGTTGCGGGCAGAAGGCACAGCTGCATAATAAAACTGTTTGTATTCATCCATCCAGACCTCAGCAGCTCTCTTGGTATTCCTACAAATTAAAACATCAAAACATCAGTAGGTTTGTCAGAAAATTCACCACGATTGTAATTCATACAAATTAACTTGTGGAATAAAAGCTTGATGATCTAATGGTGGTCATTTGATTACATCCATACAGTTCCCGTTTTTTATGAAATTAGTGTAACATTTCAAGGGAAAATTTTGAAATTATTCAACCTTTACACAAACAAATTTCAAGTAAGGAATTTTATAAAGTGAAGAAGTTAAAAGCATAATAATTGGGTTTGGGAAGAAAATATTCAGTCCTAACCATCAAGTTTTTAACACCACACCATATGACCAGTATGATAATATCTCATCAAAATAAGCCGTCAAACACTGAAGTAAACAACAAACTTTTAATTCAATTCTTGGTACTTATTTTGATTCAGGTAAATCAAAATTAGACCGAGTTTTCAGGATGAATATTTTTTATACATGGCAAAATTTCAGATGGATTTAGTATCCAGTTCAGGGGAAAAACACAAAATTTAAACAAATTATTGAGCATTATTGCAGCAGCTTGTACCATGGGTTAAAAGTTTTTTTAAAGAATTAATTCAATTTCTATTTAAGATATGAATGATAACAAATGTAAGCTTTTAACAAATTGACAAGTTGTATTTGTTTTTTCTTCCATTTTTGTATCACAGCTGTACCATGGCTTTTTAGTAAAAATGTGAAGGAAGAGTAGCAAGCTAATAAAAAACAAGTTCTCAAATAAAAACTAGTTTTTAACACATCAAAGCTGTACTCTGGCTCCGGCTTTGAGCACGTGGACACAACTGGTAATTGTCAGAGACCAGTTTTCACACGTTGTGTGGGAAACCAACATATACATGAAATAACAAACCTGTGAAAATTTTGGCTCAATGAGTCATTGGAGTCGCAAGAAAAAGTGTGAAAACTATGGTTTCACTTTTTTAAACCATTGATGTCAAAACTAATTGTTTCACTCATTTCTCAAAAATTATAGCTTTTCAAGCAAAAAATATTTCAAGTGATGTTTACCACCATGACCATCTTCTTCTCATGTAAGTTATGTAAAAACTTGAAACATTTATATTGTCTTATCTTACCAATGTTGTGAACACCCTTTAAAACAGACTTGGTACAAGGATATCCCAGAAATTTAAACCAAAGTTCAATTTGCTATGTTTATATACTTGAATTTTTATCAAATGACATATTTCAACCACTTGAAGCAAAGAATTGAAAAAGCAAAAAATGTAACATGAAGAAAACACAGAGAGATATTTCCTAGTTCCAAGCTTTACAAGTTAATTTGCATGGTCATCCGGTTACACTCCGTCTTGTCTCCCAACGGTTTTAAACAAAAATGACTCATATCAGAAGCGTACATTTTACATATACACATGTACGTCTAATCACGATTAACGCTCCAATCTTCAAGATATCAAGCATGAAACTCAATCTCTGAAAATAAACTGTACGCTTAACGTCATCTACATGAAGGCAGCCAAGCCACTGTAAAGACTAACAACTGACTGCTGACAGATTGCTTTTTTCCGATTGGAGCTTAATGAGTTATCTATCCATATCCTACCATGACATGGTTGGGCTGGATTCATTTTTGAAAGTGTAGTTGGTGATGCTTGGCATAAAGCCTCATAGCAGATGGAAAAAGGATCACTCTATGTCACCGGTTTAAAGCACACAGATAAATGGTTGCAGATTGTTGGAATTACACTCACACACACACAGGAATCAAATAGGCCGCTGTACTTATATTGATGCCATGGTGGAGTGCATAAAACTTGTATTGTTGGGAAAAATCTTTCTGTAATTATGCTGAGCTACATGTACTTTGTAGCATGTGGAATGTATACATACAGAGGATGAACAGGGATGATACATGGGTGGATCCTGACTGTCATGAGCCAGGAGAGCTGACAGTCATTTACCAAGGGGGAGGAGGGGGAGGGGGAGGGGGAGAGGGAGAGGGAGGGACAGCCATTGTAGCATGTGGAATGAATACAGAGGTTGAACAGGGATGGTACATGGGTGGATCCTGACTGTCATGAGCCAGGAGAGCTGACAGTCAATTACCAAGGGGAGGGGGAGGGGGAGGGGGAGGGACAGCCATTGTAGCATGTGGAATGTATACATACAGAGGATGAACAGGAATGGTACATGGGTGGATCCTGACTGTCATGGGCCAGGAGAGCTGACAGTCAATTACCAAGGGGGAGGGGGGGGGAGGAGGAGGGGGAGGGGCAGCCTTTGTAGCATGTGGAATGTATACAGAGGATGAACAGGGATGATACATGGGTGGATCCTGACTGTCATGGGCCAGGAGAGCTGACAGTCAATTACCAAGGGGGAAGAGGGAGGGGGAGGAGGAGGGGGAGGGGCAGCCATTGTAGCATGTGGAATGTATACATACAGAGGATGAACAGGGATGGTACATGGGTGGATCCTGACTGTCATGAGCCAGGAGAGCTGACAGTCAATTACCAAGGGGGAGGGGGAGGGGGAGGGGGAGGGACAGCCATTGTAGCATGTGGAATGTATACATACAGAGGATGAACAGGGATGGTACATGGGTGGATCCTGACTGTCATGGGCCAGGAGAGCTGACAGTCAATTACCAAGGGGGAGGGGGGGGGGAGGAGGAGGGGGAGGGGCAGCCATTGTAGCATGTGGAATGTATACAGAGGATGAACAGGGATGATACATGGGTGGATCCTGACTGTCATGGGCCAGGAGAGCTGACAGTCAATTACCAAGGGGGAAGAGGGAGGGGGAGGAGGAGGGGGAGGGGCAGCCATTGTAGCATGTGGAATGTATACATACAGAGGATGAACAGGGATGGTACATGGGTGGATCCTGACTGTCATGGGCCAGGAGAGCTGACAGTCAATTACCAAGGGGGAGGGGGAGGGGGAGGAGGAGGGGGAGGGGCAGCCATTGTAGCATGTGGAATGTATACAGAGGATGAACAGGGATGGTACATGGGTGGATCCTGACTGTCATGGGCCAGGAGAGCTGACAGTCAATTACCAAGGGGGAAGAGGGAGGGGGAGGGGGAGGGGCAGCCATTGTAGCATGTGGAATGTATACATACAGAGGATGAACAGGGATGATACATGGGTGGATCCTGACTGTCATGAGCCAGGAGAGCTGACAGTCAATTACCAAGGGGGAAGAGGGAGGGGGAGGGGGGGCAGGCAGCCACTGGTGAATTAATTATCCCCTAGATCTGCCACAGGTACAGTACTGGTTTTTAAAGAGAATATTAAATTCATCTTGATTTCAATCATCTAAGTTTTAATCATCTTGATTTCAATTATCTCGATTTCATTCATCTTGATTTCAATTATCCCGATTTCAATTATCCCGATTTCAATTATCACGATTTTAACTATCTTGATTTCAATTATCTCAATTTCAGTCATCTTGATTTCAATTTTCTTGATTTCATTCGTCTGGATTTCAATCATCTCAATTTTAATCATTTTGATTTCACTATCTTAATACTTCAAACAAACCTGTAGAGAAACAAATCAACAGGGACTTCATTTTTGATTAAACAGCAAAAAATGATAAACATTTTTTTTGCAATAAATACCTTTCACAGCAAATTTTGGTCATTGATGAGAAAACCTCATGCAGAACTATTTACTGGTAATTGGCACTTTTAGAAACGTAAAAAAACTACATGTTGATCTGGAAATTCATTTGGAATCTTGTTTAGTCTAGAAAGCCTTTGATTTTTTTATGTTCAAGCTTATTTTAAAGGGTAAACTATAATGTATGTAAGTTTGCATAGAAGCAACTCTTGAACTTTAACCTCTAATTAATACTGCTCACAAATTTGTGTTCAGCAAAACAGCAATATAAACAGCATTATTAACCCATATCTAAATGCTTTTACATAAACAAGAATCAACATTAACCATCCAAACTATAGGCAGCAGTGTCAGTACATGTTCATATGTAAGTCTGTAACTTAGGGTTCAGCTTAAAAGCAACATCATCAAGCAAAAACAACATCTTAACTCACGTCTCATAAAAATGACAGAAAAACAAATTAACATAATATCTGTTTGAATATACCTTGCGAATACATTCCCACTGCCCCCTGGGAATGTGTACGGGTGCTGTTTGCGGAACACATGTCCAACACGGCTACAAGGAATGATTTCTAGCGTACCGCCGCACTGCCAGACTCGAAACGAGATTTCTGTTTGGAAAATCGCCATGCAGAGAAGGAAAAAAAGAACAAATTAATACGCTAACTTGATTATGATAATTGCATTAGCATGGGGGGTTGATTAGATTATTTGGCCATTTGAGTGAAGGTAATACACAGCTGGATTGTAACATTGTACTGGTTGGTGTTTGTATTTCAACAACTAGAGATCTGGGGAAATGGCTTTGTGATAAAAGCGCCTAATCACAGTCAGCTGGAAAGGCTCTGGAGTTTAAAAAAAGAAATAATTATTTTTAATTTTTGTCCCATGGTGAAATTGTTCTTCCCTAATCTGGTTCGGTGATTGTGCAAAACTCAGCAATCCTGACAGATTAGTAATTGTTAACATTGTTAACATAGTCCAGGGCTCAATGTTACAATCAGGCACGAACATTCATCTTAAGATGAGTTGTCAGTATTGTGACATTAAACTTTGCTAAGCAATTAAGATTGATTCTCAGTTAAGATCAATCTCAGCTCTTTGTGAAATCGAGCCTAGATATGACACCTTATGAATTTATAAATTTAAAACTATGATGTAAAACAATGCAGCTGTGTAATTACTACCTATGAGAGCAAGTTGTCATCTGTAAAAGAGAATATGAGACAAAGAGAGATCTGAGCAAGAATCCTGAGAGTTCATAGGGCCTGTTTAGTGGACCCTATACACTGACGTTAGAGGTGTAGAGGTAAAAAATACATTGTTAAGTAATGGTGTGCATCTAACTGCGCACACATCACCTAAACTGCGCACTGCACAGTAACGACGCAAGCAAGATTAATCGTGTGATGATGTCAGGTGCATTGGATCAATACAGTTGGACTGCAGCCATGTGATCATTGCATCAAACTGTATTGCAAGATAACACTTACTACAGTTTAGCTTCAAGAAAAGATGAGAAACGCAATATTATAATCATAAAATATAAATGGTATCTCTTTCCATTTTGCAAAGACCTGCATTTAAAGTTTCAAAAAGTAAAAAATTAATATTAGTTAATGCATTAAAAAGATACAGTTGTGTAATCAAACCAGTCACATGAAGTAATTCTCTGTTTCAGAAAAAAAGGCATTTTGTCAAACAAATTCAGAAAATAACAAACAAACAGCTGCAGCTGTTTCTGTTTTATTTGTTTTTTCAAATTAGAAATACTGAGTGGCTTTAAACAACAGCTCTTCTCAGAAATTAACTAACAATGATGACTTTGGCAGTGCCTATTAAAGTTAATGAACTAAACTGTGTATGACTCATTAGACACACTGACATTTAATATGCTCTACCCCTACCTGTAAATATTTTATGATGTTATTCTAAAGGTGTTTAGGATTCAGTGACTGCTTTTAAATTGGATGCAATATTATGTAAGGCTGAAGAAGCATCACAGGATTGCAACCAGGGTTAAAAAACATCTCAATTACTTATATTTTCCTCCATGTGGCCCAAAGGTTAAGCACTTTATCCAAAATCCAGCTTGGAGGTTGCAGGGAAATGTTGTTTAAATAAATTCCAGGAAAACAAAGTTGACTAGCATGATCTACATGTATGACACAATTGAAGACTGATTGACAAAAAACTAAAATAGTATAGATAATCTCCTGACTGATAGTCCACACAACCATCTGTTATTTGTTCCTATTCTTAAAAGACCTCATTTATCCCGAAGGCAATGGTTTGTTCGTAAATCACTCCAGCTAAAGTAGAAAAAAAATCTCCAGCTGTATAAATGGTTTCAATTCCATTAGTAATAAGACACTGCATTGAGCAACTGTTTTTCATTTCATTGTGATCTATGCCTAGTGAGATAATGCCAGAAACTAACCAATGGTAGATATAGATATAGAATTGGTAATCAAACTACTTTGATAAAAGGAAACTTGTTCCAATTACTTTGAACTTATTTCAATTTGCCAATTTGAAGGAGAATGTAAGTGGTGTGTCGTGGCCGAGCGGATAAGAACACCGGATTTAAGCTCTGGTGTTTCTGATCAGCAGCAGAGTGTGGGTTCGAGTCCCAGTCGTGACACTTGTGTCCTTCAGCAAGACACTTAACCATTATTGCTGCGTCCTTCGGATGGGACGTAAAGCCGTAGGTCCCATGTGTTGTGTAATACACGTAAAAGAACCCAGTACACTTATCGTAAAGAGAAGGGGTTCGCCCCGGTGTTCCTGGTTTGATTGGCTGCATATTGCGCCACAGCACCTTGTAAACCATTACATGGTGTTATAAATGCATAGGTCTCATACTTCAAAAACGTAGCTCCACATACATGGCAGGGAAAAATATCAGCGCCTCGTATCCTTTGGCAAAAGGCGCTTTATAAATACAGTTATTATTATTATTATTATAAATATGGACCCCTTCCTGAAAAAGAGAGACTGTTCTTCAGTAA
Organism: Pycnopodia helianthoides; assembly: GCA_032158295.1. Lineage (NCBI taxonomy): Eukaryota > Metazoa > Echinodermata > Asteroidea > Forcipulatida > Asteriidae > Pycnopodia > Pycnopodia helianthoides. The sequence continues at coordinate 35,725,546 of CM063243.1, forward strand.
ATGAAATTTGAAGCTTTGAAATAGTGAGAGATTTGCAGGTACAACCATTTGGATAACACTCTCTGTGAAGAGCAGGTGTGTTCTCTACGTTTCAAACAGGGTACTCTGCTCCAACACCAGCCAGCCATCATTCTCCTGAAGACGAGCGGAGTATCCTCTTTGAAACGTAGAGAACACACCCGGCTCTTCTCAGAGCCACCACTTCTTTCCAAAGAGTGCTTTCTAACCACATAGTTGTACCCACAAGTCTCTCACTATTATTAGTTTAACTGTTCATCAGTGTTATTCTCCAATTGACCATCTGATATAATGAAATGTTCACAGGTTGGAAACAACTACAAGATGGATATCAATGTTCTCTACCTGATCTGCATGAGTCATTAGTTTCATCTACTCAGATTGAAATTCTACCAACGATGTGTTTATCTTAAAGGAAAAGTACATCATTGGTTTTTAGAAAAGTAGATTCATTCCCCTCCTCCATTCTTAATAAACAACACCATACAACCAACCTGGGGAAATTTCAACCAATTGTACTTTTTTGTATCTGGCTTAAATCAATTGCGTCATTCAAAATAAGCAAAGGTATTCTACAGGGTTAGAAAATGCTATTTTCTTGACTCCAAAGTTTTTTTCTGGATGCTTTGTACTGAACTTTACAGGTATTCAGCTTTCAGATCCAAATTAAACTTATTTTTGTGATAACCAGTTCTGCAATTTTGTCTTACAAAAAAAACCAAATGGAAATTTACAAAATATGTAGTGGAAGTTAAAATCAAAAATAAACAATTAAAAACAGCATGGGAAAAAACCGGCACCCCACACTCTATGGATTCTGATCTAAATAAAATACTAACCCTTGTTATACAAACATGAAATGAAAACAGAAGTCACTAATTATTATGTGTAGTTCCTCTAGACAGTAGAGTGTCTCAGACCACTTTCAAAAACTTTTTAAAACTGGCAATGTTTTAATGAATTATTTCCACATTGCATCTTGACTGTCATTGTCAAGAGGAACAAACTTTCTCAACAAACTCACCTAAATTTTCCCCTCCCCAAACATCCATCATCATGTCGTATTTTCCAGATTCTTCAAACCATTTTTTAGAGATGGCGAACAATCCTCCTGCAATCATTGGAGTCCTGGAAAGAAAATTGACATAAATGCAGTTCATTACAGTTTAATAAAGTGGCATAATAGTCATGATTGTCATAAAGTGGCATAATAGTCATGATTGTCATAAAGTGGCATAATAGTCATGATTGTCATAAAGTGGCATAATAGTCATGATTGTCATAAAGTGGCATAAATAGTCATGATTGTCATAAAGTGGCATAAATAGTCATGATTGTCATAAAGTGGCATAATAGTCATGATTGTCATAAAGTGGCATAATAGTCACGATTCTCATAAAGTGGCATAATAGTCAAGACCAGCTCTATCAACTGAATAATAAATGGCCTCTAAACAAGTGAAAAGATTCTGTTTGCACTGTGTACCAATTTATGGTAGCTGGTAGTCACATGAAAACAATATCATTTAATGAACTCAGTCCAAGTATTTTTAAATGGTGTTGGTAACTTTCAGAGCTCATAGTTAGGTTCTTGAAACTCTGCAGTGTATATATAGTTTATCTGGTAAGAGATTAGGTGGCATGCAAAACTTTGAACAGCCCAAAGAATGGTCCTTGAAAATTCTAAAAAATATCTGTTTAAATATCACAATTTCTGAAAATGGTTGCAGTTTTTTTGTTGAAGGTGTTTATAAATGGAAATAACAGTGATGACCCAGTCTTCCCAGTATGGTAATGACCTTGATGGCTAATTGACCAACCACCAGCCCGGTCATCACAATGTTATTCCCTAATCTTAATATAGAAATAAAACCTTATCCCAAAGCTTTGTTTTTTAAACTACATAATCCAAGTGAGGACCCAGTCTTCACTGTATGGTAATGACCTCGGTTGGTGGTTAATGGAGCGAACAGATCGCTCGGTCCATTAACAGCGGCCAGCGGCCAGCCACCAACCCTGTCATCACACCAACCTGGTCATCACACCAACCTGGTCATCACACCAAGCTGGTCATCACACCAACCTGGTCATCACACTACTATCCCTAATTATAATACAGAAATAAAACCTCATCCCACAGCCTAGTCTTATAAACTGCATAAAACCAGTCCAAATCCTGTAAATCATTACTACATCAAATGTGTTACCCACTTCCAGTTCCCAAGATGGTGTACAATAGTGTGTAATTTTGCAAAATTTGCTCATTTTAACACCGAAAGGCATTTCTTATGACAGAAACTAGTAATTCTGAGAGCAGGCAAGTCAAAAGGTTGTTGGTTTTTTCTGACACAAACTCTCTCTCCCCAAAAAATTGCTTGATGCATTTCCTATGAGCTTCAGGCAATGGTTGGAGCCTGTGGCTGACAGTAAAATCACAGCACATTAATTTTAGAACAGTAATGACTTCAGAAATATTTCCATCTGTTATACTCTACTCATTTAGCCCAATCAAAATAAACCCAATATGAATGTCCATAAATCCCTATTTAAGCATAAAGTATTTAATGTTTCCTTGGAACCAAGACCACCCTATTTTATGCTTTTCACAGTTTAGTCAAATCAATGTATTTGTTGAAATCTAAGACAGGATAAATATTCTCTCTTACAAACTAACAATGAGTACCTTTATTATACTGAATATCACACTTAGTTAAACCCAGCAGAGATAGGAGGCTACTATTAGATATCCCACAAAGGTGAGTGAAATACGCAAACATACAAACAATAAATCGCTTCTACATCTCGCATATTCAGCCCCTCACATATGGCACACACATTGACTTCCATGATTATATGTGGGATAACAACTAGGATTTCAAAGTTGGATCTAGAATAAGTCCCATGGCTGTTGACCAATCAATGGTAGGAGTTCAAAAAAGTCCTAAACTCAACTTACCTGATTGGTGCGATGGGATTAGATCGTCTACTTCCTCTTTCTGATGGTGTCATATAATCCCACTTAAAGACTAAATTCCAGTCAAAACCACCTTTTAAATCTGCTGATGCTGCTACATATTGGAAATTATCCATGTTGATCACATCTATAATTGGACTGACTACCGCTTTATAGCTCTGCAAAAATAAAAACCAAAAATATTTGTAATTAAGCTGTGAATATAAATCAAAGCCATCAATATTCTTACTTCCTGAGCTCAGATATCACTAATTCATTGGACTAATTGCTGTTTCAGAAATATTTTAAATTAATATTATTTTTAATACAGCTGTGAAAAAAAATTCACAATCCACTTCTCATAAAGCTCTGTAATTATTTATAGCAACCATTAATATACAACTTTTAAAATACATAAATATTTGAGTTTATTTTGCATAAAGCTTTGAAAATAAATATAAAAAATGTCTGTTTTTCATCAAGCTTAAAAAATAAAGTTTAAAAACTAATTTTTTTTTAAGATTGTAATTTGTTCCCATATCAATTCATTGAATAAATCCCCTCCAAATCAAATACAGGTATGAAGTTTAGAGCAAAATGCAACAAATTTTTCACAATCAATTTGTAATTTCCATTCTTATGTTAAACTGCATTAATTTTAAGGAATGTATATCTTGTTGTTATTCAGTCTTCAGTTTGCAATAAACAAAATATTTTTAATAATACAGAAATTTAAATTGTCATTATTATTTTTTTGTACACCTCTTAAAATGACACACACACACACACACACACACACAAATTTAGTACCGTTTGAATTACAAAGCCTACAAATGAGTCGTGCAATGGGTCTATAACAACCTGCAATGGGTCTATAACAACCTGCAATGGGTCTATAACAACCTGCAATGGGTCTATAACAACCTGCAATGGGTCTATAACAACCTGCAATGGGTCTATAACAACCTGCAATGGGTCTATAACAACCTGCAATGGGTCTATAACAACCTGCAATGGGTCTATAACAACCTGCAATGGGTCTATAACAACCTGCAATGGGTCTATAACAACCTGCAATGGGTCTATAACAACCTGCAATGGGTCTATAACAACCTGCAATGGGTCTATAACAACCTGCAATGGGTCTATAACAACCTGCAATGGGTCTATAACAACCTGCAATGGGTCTATAACAACCTGCAATGGGTCTATAACAACCTGCAATGGGTCTATAACAACCTGCAATGGGTCTATAACAACCTGCAATGGGTCTACAACAACCTGCAATGGGTCTATAACAACCTGCAATGGGTCTATAACAACCTGCAATGGGTCTATAACAACCTGCAATGGGTCTACAACAACCTGCAATGGGTCTATAACAACCTGCAATGGGTCTACAACAACCTGCAATGGGTCTATAACAACCTGCAATGGGTCTACAACAACCTGCAAAGGGTCTATAACAACCTGCAATGGGTCTATAACAACCTGCAATGGGTCTATAACAACCTGCAATGGGTCTATAACAACCTGCAATGGGTCTATAACAACCTGCAATGGGTCTATAACAACCTGCAATGGGTCTATAACAACCTGCAATGGGTCTACAACAACCTGCAATGGGTCTATAACAACCTGCAATGGGTCTATAAAAAACCTGCAATGGGTCTATAACAACCTGCAATGGGTCTATAACAACCTGCAATGGGTCTATAACAACCTGCAATGGGTCTATAACAACCTGCAATGGGTCTATAACAACCTGCAATGGGTCTATAACAACCTGCAATGGGTCTATAACAACCTGCAATGGGTCTATAACAACCTGCAATGGGTCTAAACAACCTGCAATGGGTCTACAACAACCTGCAATGGGTCTATAACAACCTGCAATGGGTCTATAACAACCTGCAATGGGTCTATAACAACCTGCAATGGGTCTATAACAACCTGCAATGGGTCTACAACAACCTGCAATGGGTCTATCAACAACCTGCAATGGGTCTAAACAACCTGCAATGGGTCTACAACAACCTGCAATGGGTCTACAACAACCTGCAATGGGTCTACAACAACCTGCAATGGGTCTAAAACAACCTGCAATGGGTCTATAACAACCTGCAATGGGTCTACAACAACCTGCAATGGGTCTATAACAACCTGCAATGGGTCTATAACAACCTGCAATGGGTCTATAACAACCTGCAATGGGTCTATAACAACCTGCAATGGGTCTATAACAACCTGCAATGGGTCTATAACAACCTGCAATGGGTCTATAACAACCTGCAATGGGTCTATAACAACCTGCAATGGGTCTATAACAACCTGCAATGGGTCTATAACAACCTGCAATGGGTCTATAACAACCTGCAATGGGTCTATAACAACCTGCAATGGGTCTATAACAACCTGCAATGGGTCTATAACAACCTGCAATGGGTCTATAACAACCTGCAATGGGTCTATAACAACCTGCAATGGGTCTATAACAACCTGCAATGGGTCTATAACAACCTGCAATGGGTCTATAACAACCTGCAATGGGTCTATAACAACCTGCAATGGGTCTATAACAACCTGCAATGGGTCTATAACAACCTGCAATGGGTCTATAACAACCTGCAATGGGTCTATAACAACCTGCAATGGGTCTATAACAACCTGCAATGGGTCTATAACAACCTGCAATGGGTCTATAACAACCTGCAATGGGTCTATAACAACCTGCAATGGGTCTATAACAACCTGCAATGGGTCTATAACAACCTGCAATGGGTCTATAACAACCTGCAATGGGTCTATAAACCAACCTGCAATGGGTCTATAACAACCTGCAATGGGTCTATAACAACCTGCAATGGGTCTATAACAACCTGCAATGGGTCTATAACAACCTGCAATGGGTCTATAACAACCTGCAATGGGTCTATAACAACCTGCAATGGGTCTATAACAACCTCATGGGTCATATACACTGCATGGGTCTATAACAACCTGCAATGGGTCTATAACAACCTGCAATGGGTCTATAACAACCTGCAATGGGTCTATAACAACCTGCAATGGGTCTATAACAACCTGCAATGGGTCTATAACAACCTGCAATGGGTCTATAACAACCTGCAATGGGTCTATAACAACCTGCAATGGGTCTATAACAACCTGCAATGGGTCTATAACAAAACAACCTGCAATGGGTCTATAACAACCTGCAATGGGTCTATAACAACCTGCAATGGGTCTATAACAACCTGCAATGGGTCTATAACAACCTGCAATGGGTCTATAAAACAACTGTAGAGCAATCCTAAACTGCGTCAAAAAACAAAGCAAAACAATTTGGCTTGAAAATAGAAAGTACAACGTTGGCAGGCTGGCTCTAAACTGCAGGTCCAGAACAGAAATAGAGATAAAGAACAGTATATGCTACAACCCAAAACCCAACACACAAGAACTGACTGCACAAATTCATCTCAACTTTCTCTCTTGAGAAGATCCTAAACCCATCTATAACACTCTTGAAGATTTCATACTGAAACTTCAAAGATTATATGAGATTAATACTGTGGAGTCCCATCTGCTGGAGTTTTGACTAAGTGCTTGTGAAGGAAACCATTTCCCCCATGGACAGCAGTAAAAACACAAGCATTAAGATCGTCTGCTCTCTCTAAATACACCAAGTGCCTTATTAATGGATGGTTTTTCAAGACCCTGCTGATTATGTGCACCTGTCCACTGAGTGGATAATGACATACAAAAACACGCATCGCTTCTTTTATTGACTCAATACCTTAACCACGCACTTTAAACCACGTTGTCCACACTCAACAAACAGGAATAATGAATCGTAAAAATCCATCGCTCTAATACGATAAATTCCTAATAGCTCTTACAAAACCAGTCATTCTTTCATAATAGCCTTGGATATTTTGCCTGTTTTCAATATTAGCCAGAAGGAGTTGACAAAGTGTATATTTTTTTGGAACCAATTTTCTTCTTAAAGGTAAAGGGTTGGTCAGAATTGCAATAAATGTAATAAGTTTTAATCAGGAGGCTCCATCACAATTTAAAAGTTCATACCAAAAGAACCAATTCTCCAGAGAAATATGTCTGAACTTATGTTAAGGTCAATATCATTGCATTTGAGGTCTCCTAAAATCACTGTTGCTTATTTAAAATTTTATAGCTATTGAAATAAGCCAAATTTTAACTTGCACAAAAATCCCTGACCAAACAAAGTATTCTTTAATTGTTTTCACTAAAAAAAGAAAAAAAGGAAATGGCAAAAGCAATTTTTGTTTTTCCAAAGTAAATTTCCTTCTTGTAATTTACAGACAGAAGAAAAAAATACAATTTCTTTCAACAATACTACGCCTTATCTTCAAAAACAACTTTCTTTTGACTAAACTCAAACCAGTAAAGCAGAAGTCAAAACAATAAAATATTGACATTCTTGGTCTAAATGAAGAAAAAACAAATGCAGTGGAGAAGTTTTCACTTATACAAAAATAAAATGAAAGCTGACAAATTTGGTCTTACTTCCCCTAATATCTCCCCAACATAAACAATAAACCTACTATTTCTAAAGCATGACTCAATACTAAATACTAAATTGAAACTGGAACATCATGATTCGTCCCGTGCACATTGGTTTTTCAAGTTTCATTTAAAAAAAACCAGTGTAAATCAAGCTACAGTACCATTGGAATGGCTGACTTTTTACAATTATTTGAAATTTAGTTCCTTTTTAACTAGGAACAAGTTTTTAATGGAACCTAGTTAAAGATAGGATATCACACAAGCCATTTACAGCAACCAGTTATAGGCAATCTCCAAGCTATTCATTCTTAAGTATTTGTTAAATGTTCTTCTAGTATAGCATGGCTCGAACTTTACACGGCTCCGCAGTCTCACGACCAGTAATGTTAGGGTTGCACTAGTAAAGTTACCATTGTACAAATCCAACGGTCTTGTGTTTTTCAAATAAGAATACCTACCTGTGTAATATCTTTAATTTTAAAAAATGTTTTTCAAATATGGACTTGGAGTCTGATAAAGTATCAAAGTATAGTTACCCATAACACAAATAAGAGATAACAATTTTCCTTTAGTGCTTGTTCAAATAAAAACAGTTCATATGTTTTAATTCTGGTCTTATTAACAAATTTCTGGTCCAGTGAACATTATATGAACTACAAGCTGTTCAGCACAGTAGTAGGTTGCCTCCAAGGTAAGTCTGTTACAATGACCTTGTATTATAAGACCCTTAAAGGCAAAGTATACCTTTGGTTTTGAAACCGTTCAATTTTGTTAACCCTATATAAATATAGTACAATAAAACTAATCTCATTTCAAAAGATGGTAGCGTTTTTGAGATATCTCAAAAACTCTTGAGCAGTTATGTAGACGCAGGAAGAATAATCCGTAATTGGAGTACACAATCTGAGAAACAGTTCATGCAGAAACGTCTCTGAGATTGAAACTTGTTTGAATCCCTTTCACTAAAACCACAACTTCTCAAAATGTTGCACATTATCAGCAGCTGCAATGCTTCTTACCAGGTCAGTTTTTATGGGTATTAATCTTGGAGTAATTACCAAAGGTTTACCCTCCCCTTAAAGTACACACCTCTTGTATTCTCTTTAACAGTGGTTGCAGCCAGTTTTCATTGCATTCACAATGACTATCCAAGAAAGTTAATACTGAACTTGTGGCTGCGTCCGCCCCTTTAACTCTGGATCGGATTAAACCTGCAAAGGGTTGAAGATAAAAAGGCACAAATAATTATTCAATAATAATGTTAGCTAACCTACACCCTTTTCATACTACTGAGCCAATTCCCAAGAAATGTAACCCAAGACGATTCCATGACAATGTTAACCCCACCACCACCCATGTTTATTCACTCTTGCTGTAAATTCCCTTGGAAAAATGATCATGAGTATGCTAACATCCGGCTTAACCCTACGAACATGAGCAAGTTCTATTGCAAAGAAAATGGCTTGCAATTGTTAGCAATTCAAGTGTGAAAAAGTCAACCAAATTTTCCCAGAAAAAAGGCTTGAAAGATTTCTCTGTAAGGTCTTTAGTGGCTGATTTCCCAACAATTACAAAAGTATATATATATATATATATTACAAACTAACATTCCCATGTAAAGTATATCTTTGGTTTCAGATGTCAATTCCATCCTCTGGGTTTCAATGAAGACGCCAACCCATGACAATTTCTTCAAGATCAGTGGACAAACTTTGTTGAAAAACGTAAAATTGTACAATTTTGACAGGGATCTTTAGTTTTGCTTTATTCGATTGTGGCAAACAAGCAACAGTGACTAGAGGTGTCTTTATATGCTATTTCCTCAACTTAGATAGTATTTCTGGCTGCACTACTGGTGTAAACTTTTTATAATCTGGATGCTTTCATAATGAAATTCATTTTTGATATATAACTACCGATCCTGTTCTATCTTTAATACACTTCAGCTGCTCATCAGTAACACTTCCGATCATATTTTAGATTAACTTCAACAATTTCCTTTTGCTTTCCCTTATCACTATAGTTATACCAAATGAATAGAATATTACAAACATTATTATATGAAGAATTCTCCCCAGGGTTTTTCAAAACTGTGGGGTATTCTGCTGGACCAAAAATTTGTTAAGTTTGGTTTAAGCTGGCTAAACTAAAACGAGGTCCTCAGAATCCTATTTTACTTGTTGCAAATTTTTTGTTTTAAAAGCACTGCAATCTGGGGCATTCTCAAAAGATAAATGGGAAAAAAAGGGAAAAAACCAACCCCCACGTTATTATGGTTATTATTTTTTGCAGCTCCCAATTCACACGTATCAGCCCACACTTTGTGCATATTGGCCCGATACGCTAGCTTGTGCATGGGGAGAACCCATTAATATGAGGTAGACATGTACCTTTGTTTCAAATACATGAAATTGAACTGGTATGAGAAAAGGGACTTCAGGGATGAGAGAGTAGACAAAGAAATCATGTCAGAAGGCTTGGGGGGGGAGGAAACCAAAACCCACAAGAATTATAGATATGTGGAACAAAACAATAAATAAATAACACAACAGTCTCATAACTTTGTCATCAGTTCTTGGCCATACACCCCTGAAGATTCTTTAAGCATTCGGCAGCAGACAGCGCAACATAATTTACATACAGCTTCAACTGACATGTAACAAAATCTCACAGCTCGACCTAAAGTGGGTTTTTCTATCTAGATATCTGCAGGGCAAGTACGGCCTACATGAATAATGGAATTGCCTTCTTTCAACCTCATTATTCAAACTGGAAGGAAATGAATCAGTATTCTATTAGGGAGAGTGATATTTGGGAAGGAGGTTGTATTTGAATGTCTTTATTGATGTTTGTTTTATGCAAACAGTGAAGTCAAATGATGAACCAGGAATATTATCTTAACCTAGAAATTCAGAGGTGGTCAGGACTCCATAAAAAGAATCCGAGCAACAATCTTGTGGCGCCACAATATTCTGTAGACTGTATGGAGCACTGGCCTCTTTGACTAAGGATGAGGTGGGTGTACATGTAGTAAGTGCCAATGTAATGCAGGTTCACGTCATGCCTGTCGACAGCATAAACCAGGACTGAATTTCACAAAGACTTAAGATTGATCTCACTGCAAATCACTCTTAATTGCTAAGCAAAGTGTAATGTCACAATACAAATCACTATGGCAATACTGACAACTCATCTCAAGATGAATTTAGAGCTTTGTGAAATCGACCCAAGAAATTGGGGGCAGGGGTTGGGGGAGGGGCAAACGGGAGTAAAGACAAAAAATTGAGGGGGGCTATTTAACGAATCAAACCTACATTTTAGCATTTTTTCAATCTCACTGGGGGAGAGGAGGGCAAGGATTCTGAGCAAGGAAGGAGAGGTGGCCCTCTAGTTACTCCACTGATGCATGCATGCAATGGGTATTTGTAAGTCTCCAAGATACAAGATAAAATGTTCAACTTGTCCTGAGTCATAGTTTTCTGTCATCCTCTGGGAAAGATTCAGAACTTTGGCAGCTCCCTTTGACAACACACTTACCTTCTCTTCTCTCATTCCTGATGAGTTTTACTTTTTCAATTACTACTAAAAGTTCTCCATCTTGAGCTGTGAAAGTAGAAGAACAGAAAGACAACAATCAAAATCTGTATCAAAATATCCTGGACCGATGTCATCAACTTTTGTGTTCATTGACCACACATAATGGAGGGAAAATGACTGTCACAGTGTGGTACGCACAATGATTATTCAGTCATAACAATTTGCTCATTTCTTGTCCAAAAAATGACAATGTCTTGATGTGGAATGACTAGTAGATGTACTGTTAACTCAAAAAGATGATGGCTTCATAAAAGTTCATCGCACTGGAATCTCAAAAAGGACAAAGCCTCACTTGGAAATTTAACCATGTCCCAATTCTGTCTGATTTTGCAAGAATGTAAGTATTTTACTGGTTAAGACTGTTTGGTCACCTTTAAAGCATTGTACACCTATTACATCTTGAACCTACTTGTATAGTGCTCTGTCATATATCATACTTAAGTATTGGAGTTAAATCACAGCAATTGCACAAGATTTAGCCTCAATACCTTGATTTCCACCAGGACAAAGTGATGTCTGAAGGGAAATGACATTCTCTGTTAAAACAGAAACATGACATGTTTTGTAGGTTGTTGCCATTGCAAAGGAGGAAATCAAGGTCAAGATCAGGGCAAGCGAGGTCATGACCTCAATAAAATCAGTAAAAACAAGGTCTATTCAGTACAAGAAATGGGGGCAATTTGCTGAGCAAAGGAATTAACATGTTACCACTCAAATCAATGTTCTTTACATGGGATTTTAGCTGGTTACCATTTTCTGCAAAGCAAGATTGCAATCTTAACAGCTTTATAAAATTAAGACCCTGGTAGCCTACCCACTCCTGTGATTTTATGCAAAATGGTAACTTTCGTTGATTTTGTTGTGCTGAGAATTTGAAGTTTCAATTTTGGTTTTGTTGGCTTTTTGTAACTATTTTGTCTTGCTTCTCCAAGTCATTTATTTGTATTTAAAAACAAGTTTTTATTTAGGCCTAGATTCAACACAAAAATTTTTTAAATTTATTTTTATAGGAGCTAGTGTATACAGGTACAGACCATAAAGCTAAGAATGAAACATAATATTGACGATAATAATAATAATGAAAATGTATAAAGTGAACAAATCCACAAAAGTGCTCATGGCTCATAAAACAAACAAGAACATGTGCAATAAGTAAAAAGAAATTAAGCTTAGAAAATCAAGAGTACAAACAGAAAAAGAAGAAGAAGAAGAAGAAGAAGAAAAAAAAACAGGAAAACATAACATTACTCAAATATTTAATTGAAAAGATGAGTCTTTTGGTTTGTTATATTGGGTAAAAGAAATAGATGGTTTTACTTGTGATGGCAATTTGTTCCATAGGTGTTGCGCAGCATGTCAGAAAGATCGGTCACCCCATGAGTGATTAGATATAGGCACGATAAGGAGGTAAGAATTGTAAGACCGGAGTTCACCAGGAGGATCGCATGGCCTTAAGAAGATCATCAATATATGCAGGGAACTGTTAGTGAGTGGTTTATACACAAAGTGCAGAAGCTTGTACCTAGAAACCCAGATACATGAATAATATCTTTTATTTTGTACTTTTTAATCATAATATAATAATCCATATTTGTGACCTAGACATGAAATGCAAGATGCCACTTCCTCCCTCTTCCCACTTGTGAACAGAGTACATCTTGGCACATCTGAACCTGTGTGTGTGTCTTGAGTAGTAGCCTCTAGGCTTGTCATTAATACCTGCCTAGCTGTGACTGACAGACAACTGACTGGGTTAGTCAAGTGGTTTCTGTAGTGTGTGTGTCTATCAGAAATGGATCTAATGTCTTCACACACACACACACACACACACACACACACACACACAAGCTTCCACCATCTCACTGTCATTCAGGATTATATGTTCTCGTTTCTTACTTCTGGATCATTTCCTAGTTCAAATCACCTTGAATTAAAATATTGGTTTTGTCTGGAACACTCAAGAGAGACGTATGGAACTTTACTCATGTGTGGATCAACTTTTCCTCTCACCTGTCATTTTTGTTCATTCAAGCTACATACTACCCCCGAGAACAGAATTGATAATTTACTGGCATCAACTGAGTATACAGTGCTTAAATTATAAACTGCTGTATGGGTAGAAGACAATCAATTCTTTATGCCTGATGCAAATTGGCGTCAACTTGGCAGAAAATGTTGTAAATATTTTAAAATGGCGGCTGTGAAATCAAGTCAGTCATGTTCATTGGTACACATTTCTATATTCATACAAAATGTTATGCTTTCTAAATGTCGGTTTCTTCAAAATGATGAAAAATGATGGGATCAGATTGGTTCAGTGGTTTCTTTCCCTGCCTTTCACTTCCATAAACCCATTGTTCGAGAATCCCAAATTAGACCAGAGCCTTGCATGTGGATTGGGTTTTCAGTCCCTACCAATTGTGTAGCTTTTCCACAATAGGGTTTTCCTCCAACATCTAAAACTGAACATTTCTTCTTGTTTCCTATTCATCCTATAGGCACTAATTGGATTGCTGTTGGATAAGTGTTCTGTAATTAATTCAATACAATTTTTAAAATTTGAAATTTTCTGAAAAAGAATGACTAGTCTTGTTCCAGATTGTGCATTAATTGTTGCTGTGAACGAACTTTGCCAATTTTCAGCAGCGCCATTACATTTCCATGTAAACATAGTATCTCAATTTCATTGAAACAAAACCAAAGTTGTTTTGCACTTTTTCCAGACTGACCAAAATTAAGTAAAAGAATCCACAATATCAATCATGTCTGGGTCACCCTGGGTGTAGGGTGATGATCCCAACAGACAGATTGTCACCAATGTACAGTGTACAAATACATATAGGTAGCATGTTAGCTGTAATGGGGGTTCAAGTCAACTGTGAATAAAGCCAAAAAGGGGGTTTGGTTGTAAGGAAATGTGAATACAAATGTCCAATCTATACTTACGATCATCACTAAAATCATCCACTATTATAATTTCATCAATCAATTCTGGTGGGCTTTTTCTAAGGACACTGTAAACAAGAAAAGACAGAATGAAAAAGTGAACAGAGATTTAATAATCATGAGAAGGTAGATTTAACATTTTTAAAGTAATTAATCTTTAAAGGCAATGTATACCTTTGGTTTTTTGGGAATTGTTTGATTGTTTTAATCCCATATAAATGTAGACATATACAATAAAACTAGCCTGTGAAAATTTCATTTTGAAAGGTAATAGCGTTTTAGAGCTATTGCTGAAAATCTGGAGCTGTTATGTCCACACAGGAAGAATAATCCGTAATTGGAATACACAATGTGAGAAACCACATTCCTTAGCAGGGAATCGTTTCTCAACATGTTATACATTATCAACAGCTGCAGAGCATCTTACCAAATAAGTTTTTTTGTTTAATAATTCTTTGAGAAGTTACCAAAGGTATACCCTTCCTTTAAGAATACAAAATTAAATTTAAATAAAAACAACAGGTCAATAAAAATTGAAAACTCGAATCAAAAATCTGCGGCCTGATATATTGAAATCTGTTGCTATGGACAACAGATCTGATATCAACAAAACAAGTTAACAAAATCGTTCCAAAAAAGCTTGCTGATACCTGCAGACAATGTAACAAGAGTTGCGAAACTGACTACCAATTTTTCTTATCAATAACTCATGAAAATTCAAGTGTTCTTCAGTGAAATAATACATTGTACATGTACATAGTACTCAGCAGTACATAACATGAACATGAAAATGTGTAGAATTTGAAAAAAATCATTTATTATTGCCTTTAAATGGCAATTTGCACCAATCACAACTAAATCTTTAAAAACAAATTCTACAAAGGTCACAGTTGGATGACATTCCATCAGAAATGACGAAGCACTGGGGAGTCTCTTAGTGACATGGAATAACCTGCTTAAATGTCTGTGGTTCATAGCAAGAATGACTTTAAGTCTCTGTGGTTTGACTACAAAGTCTCTCTCAATATCAATAAGTCCTATTCATTGAAACTGGCACTAATCAGACAAAAGAAAACTGAGGCAATTATTTGTATTTCTTATACTGGGCAGTCAGGCTCCACATTGCACCAGACAGTACAGCAGACAATTATGTGTGGTTCCAGCAGGCATTTTTCACATTTAGTATGGCAAATTGGAAAATGATTGAATCAAGGATAACAAAACACACTAATGTTTTAGTGTCTGCATTTAGGATATCAGCTCTAACATGAGGAAGGTTATGAGTTCGAATCCTGCCAATGCCAAGAGGTACTTGTGGTTTTGATTTCCCACAGGACATAAAAAGTAGCCATTATAAGGTGCCTGGATAATACTTGGTGCAAATCTGAAAGTGTCAACTGTGGAAAAATGGCACCTCCTGATTAGAAATTCACTCCACATTCAAGTTCACATTGAAGTATGAACTGGGCTTCACAAGAAAGGGAAGACGTATTTCATATAACGTCAAATATTTCTAGGCAACATCCATGTTGCAAAACAGTGATCAGTAATGTAATTAATTCAAGTTCCTGCACAACCTAACACCTCTCCACTTTGCACCTTGATTGAATCAAGCTGGCCCTGTGAACCAGAGTCATCAAAGTAAACACAGACATATCATGACAGAGCAGGGAGAGGACTTGCCTTAGAGCACACCAAACAACTTACATATAACACCATGAGGGCCCTCTTAAACCACAATACCAGAGGGACCATAGATTACATGAAGTCTACTGATACTGGTGGTATAGACACCCTCAAGGCTATGGATCAAGTGTAACTCTACCTTCTGCCAACCTACACACAACATTCTGTCATTTCTTTTCAGTTCTCATGGAAACTAAGAATGAAAAGATTCTTACATCAAACAAAATCTGACAAGGATTTGGTATAAAAATCATTAACATCTTAGAAGCTCACTCATTATACACTTTATACCAGTAACAATCCTCCAGAGAAATATTTCCACCTGGAATGAGAAATATTTCCATTTGAAATGAAAAATATTTCCATATGATATGAGAAATATATCCATCTGAAATGAGAAATATATCCATCTGAAATGAGAAACATTTCCATCTGAAATGAAAAACATTTCCATCGGAAACACTGAAACAGGGTATTCCTTTTTCTTTAGTTTCTGCAGTGAAATAAGCACAAATGAGCATGCATTAACTCCCTGACAAGACATACAAGTTTGATCATTGTTTTTACTTCATCATTTCAGGTCGGTATCCTCTGCTCTGAATTTTGTCTATACATATTTGTATTACAAAATGAGATAACTCCAACAAAAAGGGAGATTACGAGTATTAATCCCAGTACCTTTCATACCTCTTTGTACAGGGGAAATAAGCACAGGGAGGTTGGTGCGTGCTTGTGCAAGCTACGCAATGAAATGTCCAGGAGAATATACATGCCAGTCCGACTGACTGCAAAAAAAAATTGAGGTCGTTCAGAGTTGTCTGCAAAAGCCAGTTTAGATCAATTTGGTTGGAGGGGTGACATGGTTAAGTGTGATCACATAATGATATTTCCAGTTTGTTGGGATGGTGTGTTTGTTGAAAACTAGAAAAGACTATTTTTGATTATTTATGTTGTCCTTACCTGACGATTGTTCGTAATAAAGTTGATCTAGCCTCATTGTGAAATGTAATAATAACTGTAGTAGCTGGTAGGACGTGATGCCAGTCAATGGTTTTACATCTGTGCATAGACAAAAACAAACAAATTACAGAAACTATTATTTTATCAAATTAATAAACCATGGTCATAAAAACAATAAACTGATCTCAAATGAGTACTCCACAAATTTTGTTTTTTATTATAATTTAATTAGTAAACCTCAATTTAATAAGAGGTCCACAAAACTCAAAACAGTTTGATTTCATAAGCAATGTCTACACCTGCTACTAGGAACAGAAATCCTAGACCCAGCTACACAGGTTTCACAAGGTGACCTTATGACCTTTAAACTTGGAACAATTTCATAAAGTTGGGCACTGGACGTTTCTTCATCCATACTTCTGTCAGAAAATAATTTTCATTTCTAAATCTGTCATGATGACATCAGAAATATGATGGTGAACACAATGGACAAATTTGTGTGAAGGAGCCATGAGTAGCCATATCATATATAGTAATGTAGAAATTAATTACGCAATGATTCTGCCAAGGAAAATAACGCTGCTTACTAGCCAAAATGGTCATCCTATGTACATTGGAGTTGTCTCTGTTTTAGACTGGTGCAGATAACTTTTAACCCTAAGCACATGTAGCTACATATGTTACCGCACTAGACCAGTTCATTCCGTCCAACATTTCAGTGCAATAACTATTCACCAACACTCTTTATCCTACATTAATAAATACCCCAGACAATTTAAGCAATCCTATTGGTAAAAAATTGAACTTTTGATCATTTTTACCCGGTCTTAAATCACAGTTAAAGACACAGCTGGAGCTGTTTAAGACCGGTTGGTTCATAACCATACGCTGTTGGCGCGCAAGTTATGTGTGTACTAATAACGCATTACGTAATCAGTACATACTGGTACTCAATACAAGCTCTATTAGTGCGTGTGCATAGGCACAACCAATAAGCACTATGTGCAGTTTCACCCTTTGCAAAACATAGACTGAGGACAGGAATTGAAAATTTACAAAACACAATTTCCTACATTATTCTACTTTTTAAAGGGTCGTGGTGATGCAATAAAGGACCTCGCCTTCAGCTCCACATTTTACTGGCAACCAGCTCTAGGCAATCTCAATAAAAAACAGGCTTTTACAATTAAATTTTTACATAATTTTCTAGTGAAAAGTTAGACATTGTTAAAAAATGTCTCTTATATAGTACCTACAATCCCGGCCATATCTCGTTGGGCCCCCCTGCCCCCTTTCAATGTTGAATCACATTGTTGCACGGTCTTCTGCGTTCCAGACAACATTGAGCGGGGGGACGGGGGACGGGGGAGAGAATGTTTATTGTGAGACAGGGAATGGTTATTGTATGGTTATTTTAACGTTATAGGAACGGGTGGCCCAAGCATTTTGGCCGGGATTGTCTGAAATTCTTTCAGCGTGATTTTTTAATTTCTTATTACAAAATAAGGCTTTAAAAAGACTATGAATGTCCATAGACACTGAATGTCCGTTTACTGCTGAGTAGGACGTTACAAAACAGCAAGGATGTTTTTGTGGGGGGGGGGACGACGGGGAGAGAATGTTTATTGTCAGGGGATGTCGACAGTGAATGTTTATTGTAGCGTTGGGAATGGGTGGCCCAAGCATTTTGCGCGGGATTGTCTGAAAGTTCCTTTAGTTGATTTTGCGGAGTTGACTGCACACAGATATACTCCAATCTTTGGTGGATCAGAGACAATTCATAAGTGAAGCAAAGCATTTGATACATAGTTATAGAAAGCAAGAGCCAATTTACAACATGGTGTTTCGTGGCTTAATTTCGAACGAAAATCGTGCATATATTCGTCTTTTGCGGAAGAGCGGAAAATCACAGAGAGAAATAGCGGCAACGTGCAACGTAGTTCTGTTCAGCGGATTTGTAAACATGAAGGGCAAGTTCACCGGTGTCACCGTGGCCGAGGTGGGCGAAAAAGACTTCTTTTTGAGCGCCAGGAGCGTCTTTTGGTGAGAAATGTACAGAAACTTGGGAAAACAGAGGGGCCATTTACCTCGGCAAGACTAAAGTCTGCATGCGGACTGATGCATGTCTCAGATAGAACCATGAGGCGCGCCATGAATAGACTTGGATTCAAGTACAGGCAAGCTCGTAAAAAGGGACTTGTAACGGATTTGGATCTGAAGAAGAGAGTGGGGTTCGCCAAGAAGATGACCCGTCAGTACCCGCCAAATGTGTGGACAGATCACGCATGTCTGACGGTTCACCACACGATTCACCATGGCATGTTTGCTTATAACTTACGTGAAAAAGGTTTTTGTTCAACACGAAAAGGGCATTACAGTCCACAAACAACACATAACCTGTTCATATTCTTTTGAACCACCTCAATCGGTTATTTGGCAGAAAATCAAACGGTTAACCCTCAAAACCAAAATAGAAAAGAAATTTATGAAATCTCTTTATTTACTCTACTACGGTGAACCGTGTAGACTTGGTTTCAAGCCTGCGATCGTGGCTTTTAGTCTACTTGATAGCCAATACATTATTGGGCCAAATAGCGCACATTGTTAGATTGGCCCATGATAGCTTATCTGTGGGGGCGTTTCTCGTGCCTGATACAGAGGAATAACCGCGATATCAGACTAGAAATCAAGTCTATGAATGGTGTAAGTCTATGAATGGTGTAATGGTTAAGAGATACGCTTAACAAGTCAAATGTCTTGAACCTAAATGGAGTTCAGGAGAGACAAAATGCTCGTGTTTTTTTTTTTTTCTTATTTTTATCACCTTCCTCGACAAACAATGAATGTTCATTGCTTATAACCATTCTTTCATTTTTCAATCCCATTGTTTCTATTCTCTTATTACTTATTTTGTATTAATGCTCACAACATAATACCACCCCCCAACAAAAGAATTACACAAATTTCAACAACAAAAATGTTGCCTGTGTGTGTTCTTTTGTGTTCAAACGCTCTACTCGGCAAGGAATAGTCATTTACTGTCAAAGCACAATCATAGTCAGCCCCCCCCCTCCCCGACAAAAACATCCTCACTGCTTCGAATTGT
Source organism: Pycnopodia helianthoides (assembly GCA_032158295.1). Taxonomy (NCBI): domain Eukaryota; kingdom Metazoa; phylum Echinodermata; class Asteroidea; order Forcipulatida; family Asteriidae; genus Pycnopodia; species Pycnopodia helianthoides. Next base: position 35,745,356 of record CM063243.1, read on the forward strand.
GTATTAACGCCGTTTTCAGCAATACATGAACATTGGCTGTCTCTGAACATTCTTAGTCAGCCCCCCCCCCCACACCCACAAAAACATCCTCGCTGATTTGAATTTTGTTTTAACGCCCTACTCAGCGATGAATGGCAATCACTGTCTTTGGACATTCATAGTCATTTTAAAGCCTTATTTTGTAATGTTTAACCAAAAAATTCACGCTTAAAAAATTTCAGACAATCCCGGCCATATCTCGTTGGGCCCCCCTGCCCCCTTTCAATGTTGAATCACATTGTTGCACGGTCTTCTGCGTTCCAGACAACATTGAGCGGGGGGACGGGGGACGGGGGAGAGAATGTTTATTGTGAGACAGGGAATGGTTATTGTATGGTTATTTTAACGTTATAGGAACGGGTGGCCCAAGCATTTTGGCCGGGATTGTAGTGTTCTTTCAGCATTCAGTACAGTTGGTTGAATCTAAGCTACCTGTCTAACTTGGCTCTTGTGATGAGGTCCAACTGTTTTGTTGGGTTTTTTGCTTGGGGCATTAATGTAGCAATGGTAAGTATTCAAACTTAACTCCAACAACAAACATATATTGGTAATAATTTTGAAAAGTGTAAAACAAACTATCAGGATGTGGTTTGGGATTTGTCGCATTTGGGAACTCCAGTGAATTTCTTCAATACTAGTAACCATTTCCGGTCTTTTTCTAATCCTCAGTAATTTTCTAATCTCCTGTCAAATTCTAATTTTGTTGTAATTACTGAATTTTAATTACAGTAATTACCAATTCTAATGACTTTCATTTCTAAGATACAGTAAAGTCTCCAAAAAACTTTATCTTTCCTCCAACATACACGTAGATCCACCTCTTCCTTCATATTTTACTCTCTCCAACTGTCTTGAAGTAATTTTTCAATCGTTACTAAGATAAGACCAATACATTAAACCAGGAAAGATTCATCAAAACATCATCAGTAATCCTGGCTTGAATTTATTTCTGTTTTGATTGAGAAAGACCTTGTATAACACACCCCCACAAAATAAATATTCAAAACATTTTCTAACTTACCCAATTTTGAATACAGACAATTTCCTTCAAAACATTGATCTGTAAATTGAGCTTGCGTGGGTGCTGAGATTTCTTTTCTTCATTCCATTTTTAAATTTGATTTCATCAAGGGATGACATGGATCAGCTAGTCTTGTTCATATGTAAAGTTTGTTTTTGGCTTTGATAATCTTGACGATATACAAAGCTTTTTGTCTGTGAAGTTTGTTTTTGGCTTTGATAATCTTGACGATATACAAAGCTTTTTGTCTGTGGTCTAGAAGGCAGGGGACAATTTCATCTAGCTAGTTTTTCATAGCACAATATTTCGACTGAACAGGTTTTGAGCACAATGATTGCTAATAACATGGAGCAGCAAATGATAGTTTTGTGTGATATTTTGTTTCAATGGAAGATTGACTAATTTTTGAAGTTCTTGGTACATGAATTCAATACTTTGTGTCCACATCAGGGATTACAGCTTTAATACAGTAGTCATAAAGAAGAATACAGTCATAATAATCAAGGCATTTAGAGTTCCTACTCAATTATATCCCAATACATTACATAAACTGTAACACATGGGACCTAGGGACCTAGGGACCTAGGAACCTAGGAACCTAGGGACCTAGGGACCTAGGGACCTAGGGACCTAGGGACCTACATGTAGGCGCGGCGGCCTCAGTGTCTCATCGGAGCACTTACGGTCTTAGGACTTGAACCCACACTCTGACAATACCAGAGTTAAGAGTGGTGCAATGGAGCGCTCAGCTAGAACACTCTACCAGATTGCACTGTGAGCCCCTCTAACCCACAGACTGGAAATAAATAGAACATGCACAAAGCTTGAGCTCAAAGACTTCAAATGTAACAGAATTGTGCAAAGTGCAAAGATATCTGCAAAAACATATTCCTCTGTCCATCATGTTGGGTTTACAATTGAGGTCTTAACCCTTAAACTTTGGGATAAAATACAATGTACAGGATTGGTAATTATTCAAACCAAAAAGAAACTACTAGGCCTTATCCGAATTGGCGGCTACAGCTACGGCTACGACTGTTGCTAAGGGTGTTGAAAAGGACTTTCTATACTTCAATGCATGATGACGCAGATATCTAGCCATAGCTGTAGCTGTAGCCACCAATTCGGACACGGCTCTATTATCAATCTAAAAGCTCACTGATTACAAGTTCACACCAGTACCATGAACATGATGAAGGGAGTACCAATCCTCCAGAGAAATACTGTCAAAGTTGAGGGAGCATCAAGCATGATTGATAGTGCACAAAATCTTGTTTTCACTCCAATATCACCAAAGAATTCAATGAAATATTGACAGGTTGATTGTATGGTGAAATTATACGATGGAAATCTCTTCCATACAACGATGATGTACTTTCCATTCTAAAAGGACAACGCTATATTGTTTTTTAATTGGAAGAGTACAATCACATTAAATACATAACTCCTCTGTAAGCAAAGTCTCATCAAAGTACATGTACATGTAACCCATGGCATTAGATTGCTATCACAATATTTGGGTATTGTGCTTAAAGTTAGAATAGTTGGGACACATTTACTATCATTCAAGGCAAGATAACAAAAACTATTCAAATGCAACTTTCTTAAAAATGACAACAATTCCAGCTGAAGAATTTCTCAAAACTTTAGGTCTCTGAAACAACTTTATCATGAGTTTAAGGTTTCTACAAAATCCTTATCCAAAAGTTAAAACATTTTAGTTATAAAATCTACAAAAACCGAAACCACAACATGTCCATAAATCCATTTTCTTTGAAAAACAATAAAATACACTTTAGCTTCACGGTAAGACGATACCTTAAATAAACTACAGACAGTCTCAGCTTCAAGAGAAATGTGAACCGATATTCAAAGAAAAAAACAGTGGTTCATCAGTTAAATGCAAGTTAGAACACACAAGGGCCAGTCAGAAATAATTTGTTGTGGTTTCGTTGGCTTCACTATAACACCCAAAGTTACATAAAGCTGCATAAACCACTGCCTGCACAGTTGGTTTACATGGCTTCTAATTCAAGTCCAATACAAAGAAAACCTCCACACCAGGGTGTAGAGTGATGAAGCTGGCAGCCCAGCAAAACCACAAACTAACTAGTCTCACTGGCTAGTCACTGAAAACGGTATGGGCAAACCCTCCTATATTGGATACAAGAAATTTGATGTTAAAATGTGACCTCTGGAAACAAAAACTGAGTTTATAAAAAAGCCCCATGGAGATCTTTGAATAAAAGTATTGCAGACATATTAAACAGTGGCAATTACAGTGACAATGAACAAATTTGCTTTTGACAATGTTGGTCTAAGTCAAAAAATTATTGGTGAAAATCGGTTGGTCCTGTCTAAAACTATTTGGTCTGTGACTCTTTATTGAACATTTACTTACAAATAATCATTGTGCTGATCAGACAAACAAATATTTTCATTGTTACTGTAATTGCCACTGTCTCTGTATGCAATGCTTTTATTCTCCATGGGGCTTTTCTATAAACTCAGTTTTTGTTTCCAATGGTCACTTTAACATCAAAACTAAATCAGAACAAATTAAAGGTATATATTCCATCATTGGTTTCTTAAAGATTAAATTTATTTCCATCCTCTAATTTTTAAATAAACACACCAACCAACTAACCAGTGAAACTTTCACCAAATTAGGTGATCTCATATTTAGTGAAAAATACAGTTTACGTGTTGTTAGGGATTTAGTGCACATTCATATCGGTTAATACATGTACCTGCTTTCTGATTGCAGCAATTGAAACAACCAACACTGGTTTATGGGGTGTTCAAATGATATTTCCTTAATATTCTTAGTATTTCAGATGAAACTACTCATCACAAAGATTGGAACTAGTAAGAAACTGTTAATCAGTGAACTTTTAGAATCATTGTTTTCACCTGATAACTTCCAAACCTGAACTTTGGCTTCAAGGATTAACTTGTGACAACTCTACTCCTAAGGGTGTTGCCTCCTTCAGGAACCTCCTACGGGTTCGAATTTCTGCAAGCTATTCCAAAGTTTCTAAAGACAAAGACTTTATCCATCTGTCAATTTCCTGAGCCAATCATTGATATTCACCTGGTTGTCCATCAGCTCAAGGCTTTAACAGAATAACACTTCCCCAGAGATCGGCACTATCTATTTTTAATGCTGCTTTGATGAAAGCCATCATAGGATAACAAGACACACATTTAGCCAGTGGTTTATTTGCTCTCAATCAGGTTTGGATTTTGTGTTCAGTGTAGGATTTGAAATTTGTTTTTCTTGGTTGTTGTTGGAACGCAAGGCTAAATGTAGCTGGAGGAAATTTGGATTGTAAATCAGTACATTTTACTTTGAACTGATACAATACCTTCATCATTGTGTTTTAGTTTCACCAGTTTGCTTTGGGATTCAAAATCCTTTTCCCATTACCAATGCGGGATTAATTTTCAGTCAAAAAGCAACTTTTTTTATCTAGCCATTAATAATTTGTTTTGTCAATGAAACTCTGTTTGGACACCCATTTAAAGCAGTTCGTCATTGACATTTCAAGATTTTTGAATGGCTTGTATGTGTGTTGGAAACACAATCAGACTTGGAAATCCGTTATGTAATAACCGATCATTGACCCACGCCTGATCTAACTATAATGGTCGAACACTCACAGATGGCATTCTGGAGAGAGATGAAAGACAATGACCTTTCCAAAATCTTGACTGGTATGTGACAGGATTAGGTCTTCCACAAAGGTATTAGGCACAAATCCATCCAAAGTGTTAATTTTGTTCATTTTTTTTGCAGTGCAGTTTTGACTGGGTCCCGGACCGTGACCACAGAGACTGCCTATGTATCCACAATCCACAACGGTGCCTCACCCCGGTGCCTCACCACAGTGCCTCACCCCGGTGCCTCACCACAGTGCCTCACCACAGTGCCTCACCACATGTGGTGTTATGACACGACTACCACTAAATGTGCACAGAAACTCAAATACCAGTTTATAAGACTACCAGTGCATGTTGCGTGTTATTGTGTCCTCAAAAGCAAACTAGTTGCAAACTAATAACAGTAATGAAGTATGAGACCTTTTTCCTTTACAAATCACCATGTAATGGTTTACACGATGCTGTGGTGCAATATGCAGCCAATCAAACCAGGAACACAGAGGCGAACCCCTTCTCTTTATGATCACAGACAATGTGACGCCCACACAGTATACAATAAGAAAGAATTTGCACAATTTGTGCACCGTTTATTAGTTATTTTTAATAGGTTACCAATTTTACACAGAGCACAGACGAACAGCTTTGGAATTTCAAAAAACAAGAAGAACAACATTTTCTACGGTGGTTTTCTATTTCTTTGCATGGCAAAAGAGAAGGGGGAAAAAGAAAACAAGAAAAAATCCTCTTATGGGCTGAAGAGATGCTTGCCCAATAAACTGCTTGCCCACTGGCCAGAATCCAGCAGTTTTAGGACTGGGAGGGTAACCTCACAACCAAACAAGTTCTGATTTTATAGTTTTTCCAAACACATACATGCACTTCTTAAGATTATCAAAGTGCATGCTTTAGCTTTTCAATTCCAAGCAAATATAAAAAGAAAAAGAATAATATTTGGTCTTGCAAAAAATATTTATGGCCTAGTGCTACAAGCAAGACTTCTTGTCTAGTTGAGATTATTTTTAAATTCAAGCCCTGATGCCTGTATATACGTAGCATCAACATTCTTACAACTTCACAATTTATTTGGGTTTTTCCTCTTCCCTGAGATCAATTTCCACCAAGACTCCTACAGTCAACCAAAAGGGTAGATGTCGTTGTGACTATTGCTACTGCAGGAGGGATATACCATTTAAATACAATGCCACAAGGAGCAATTCTACATGACAATGTTTTTTGGCTTAAAGGCTGACCTACAGAATGAGCGTAGCAAGCAGTGGCTTCACACTGACGGAGAATTGGAACTAAGGCTTTTATCATTCGCAGCCATCTTGTTTTTCTCCCATTCAACTCATTGTTACCAAACTGAGGCTTATGGTAAAATAGTCAGGCCCCTGTTGATATAAAAAATTCAATGTTGATTATTGATACTGAAGATAGGGAACATGACAAATATGGATGCACCATGATAATGATCTATATGCCAGACTCACACATAGAAACTCTCTCAAGCAACCTGTAGAGCCAATACAATAGCTGAGCTTACCACAGAATTCTGCGCTTACTGTCTCCATTCTCTGCTTACCGTTAACAAATGTCTGCACTACATGTTGTGTAAGCAAAGAATGCTTAGTAATGTGAATAATCAAACATTCCTTGCTAACGTGATATTCGCTAACATTAAACACAAAATTGTCTGCTACTGTAAGCCCTGATTTTTTGCTTCAGTAAAACACTTGTTGTGAGGTAGGGCAGTGGAAGGCAAAAACACCTGTTATTAGGTTGGGCAGTAGAGGGCAAAATCACTTGCTATATGGTAGGGCAGTAGAGGGCAAAAACACTTGTTATTATAGGTAGGGCAGTAGAGGACAAAAACACTTGTTATTATAGGTAGGGCAGTAGAGGGCAAAAACACTTGTTATTATAGGTAGGGCAGTAGAGGGCAAAAACACTTGTTATTATAGGTAGGGCAGTAGAGGGCAAAAACACTTGTTATTATAGGTAGGGCAGTAGAGGGCAAAAACACTTGTTATTATAGGTAGGGCAGTAGAGGGCAAAAACACTTGTTATTATAGGTAGGGCAGTAGAGGGCAAAAGCACTTGTTATTATAGGTTGGGCAGTAGAGGGCAAAAACACTTGCTATATGGTAGGGAAGTAGAGGGGAACACTAGTCAATAAGGCAGGGTAGTAAAACCACTGTTATAAGGTTGGGCAGTAGAGTGTTATGTAAAGAATTTGTACATTTTTCATTCTAACAGTACATTGCCATATATTTGTATAAATACAACATGGTCATGTTTATTGTGTATACAATCAAGTACTTGTACTATTTGTAGGGTTTGATGAAACTGAATCGATGCCTCTATTCTTCCAAAACAACTCCAGTGTTGTATAAAAAGGAAACCTTACACTCATGTAACACAAATTCTGGCACTGAATGGCAAAAAGTACAGCACACGCCACCGAATGCCTCATTTTACACACTTTCATGCATTGATGATCAAGCCTATTACTGAGCCAACACATCCTTGGGATGTGAGAATTTTTCAGTCTGGATGTAGGATGAGAGTGTGAAAGGAGGGATGTGCCTGGAGTCTCCAAGACGTGATATGAAAGATTGAAGATGGATGGCTGCATGGAAGCCATTAATGAGCTGTTTTTGTATTGACAAGGCTTTTTTTGTATTTGTGAGACACTGCAATGCATTCAGAATTGAGTGGCAAGGCCAAGGTTGGCACTGTTCATACTAGGCTTGCAGATTTGGCTTTATTGCGTTTCTTGATTGCATGTTATCCTTGAAGACTGTAGGAGTATGGATGATTTGGTTTCTTTTGCCTTCGTTTAATGTTTACCAAGGTGTGTGCTGATTTTAAAAAGAGCATCTGTACCAGGTGTGTATGAAGACTTAATAATAATGACGTCTTCTATAGCGCCGGTATCCATGAAAGTGCTCATGGCGATTGCTCCAAAAATACAGTTCCTTTGTGGATGTCTTCCAGTGGTAAACAAGCAATAAAAGGTGATTAAAGTGATGTACAATTAAAGTGATGTAAAGTAAATATAACACACATGCAACTATTGGTACAATTGGCTAGTGGTAGACATGGGAAAGTACACATCTGCAATTGTGTGCCCAAATGAGAATCATGTTTACTTTGAGTGTATAACATGGTCATGAAGGAAGTTCACTACAAAAAACAGTATTTGTAAAGTGTACATTTTTTTCAACAAGATAGTTTCATTTTGAGAGCAGACTGAAAGTTCATACAAGTACAGATCCTTTTGATAATTATTGAATGATTTCAGTCTGAAGTATTGTCAAGTCAAGACAATACATGTAGCATTTGAACACCTACTATATTCACTGTGGGTTATTTTGAGTGTTACAACTGAATTTAGCCCCATAAGAATGTGCACACAACTCCTTACAAGACATGAACAGTGTTTCGATATTTCCACTGAAACGCAACCAACCACTTTAATGACATTTTCACAAGTAGGCCGGAAGGTTTGCTGTTCAAGTATTTAAGAATAACACTGACTCTTTTATAAAAACAATAATTTGCTTTCGCTTTTAGTTTGAAGTGGTTTAAGCTACAGGTACAGACACCGTCATGTTCAAGGTCATGTCACTTGTCAGTTGTGACAAGAAATATTTATTTGGTTCATATATTAATGCAGGTACTTAGTCCAGTGTCAACACCATAGCATAACAATCAATATTTGTATTAAGTACTACAGACTACAGGTATACCCAATAAACATCAATAACTACTGCAAAGCCTATCAGTGTAGTTTGTGAGAACCTTGTCAGCTACATGTTTTGCAACAAGTTTGGTTGTTAACCCGGCCTCCTACTTTCTTTCAATTCAACGTGATCTACACAGCCTGAATCATGTTGTAAATGAATCTTCAACATTAACCAAACATAACTTTCTGAGTAAAGTTGTTCTACTCACTCTAGGTTCTAGTTCTACCAATACTTAACCCACATGTATGCATTGGACTAGTTCTGTATGGTTTGTCAACTCACAGGCAAATGTCATGGATAATACATAGGAGGGATTCATTAACTGAGTCCATACAATTGTAAATTACAACCTAGTTTATTAACCCAAGTGGCAAGCAGAAATGAATCAGTGCAGAAACAGAACCTCATGGATTGAACGCAACAGGTAGAGGAGATGAAGAGGGTGCGGCCTGGGGGGGAGGGGGTAGGCAAGTGTCACCCACTCAAAAATAAACCCTACACAAGACCAGTGGTTTACATGTACAGTGTACAAGCCCCAAACTACAAGACACCCTGCCTCCTCCTTCCCCTTTAACAATGAAGATTGGTTTAAGTTTTGTCAACCTCATAACAGGTTTATTTTAAACTAAGCAACTGTGATTTGAGGGGCCACGTTTTTACAGAATTTTAGACTGAAATTGTAGAGAAAGAGTCCTTTGCAGAGCCCAATGCTGCTAGTTACTGATCCTGTATTCTGTCTCAGTGTTGTGTAGTGGTGCTAACTCATTGCTAACTCATAGTGAGGTGTTCGCATTTACCCCGTCTGTTATTCACTTTGTAGGTGCATGTGCAACAAATATGCATCCAAAATGTTACCCAAATATCCAATAAAAATAGAAACAGAAAAAGATCCTCACAAATGCAGTATGCATACAAATTACATTTGTGTCATGGTAGTGACTACTTTTGATCTCTCTACCATGAATAATGTACACACATCGGATAGCGCTCCGATCTCTTCAAAATTGAAAATCAAATGGCGACAGCAAAACTATCACAAGCAACCGTACCCTCACGGCCACCATTAATAAAACATGATGGATCCGAAGACAAGCCATTGAAAATTTGATGAGAGTTGGGCTTTTACATGCAAGCGGCGGGGCCAAGACTGTTTGAAATGACTGCTAAATGCGTGGGGATGAGTAGCCACTTGTGTTCCAGTGTGTGTCCAATTACATGTACTGATCTTGAAAGACTGTGGTGGTGTGGTGCTGTGGGAGTGGAGGGCATGAAGAGAAGGAATTGAAGGGAGATTGTGAATGAAAAGGGGACTCAATCAGTCTTTCTCTCTAAGATCAGAAAGACTGTGGTGGTGTGGCGCTGTGGGAGTGGATGGAATGAAGAGAAGGAATTGAAGGGAGATTGGTGAACTCAATCAGTCTTCTCTCTAAGATCAGAAAGACTGTGGTGGTGTGGCGCTGTGGGAGTGGAGGGCATGAAGAGAAGGAATTGAAGGGAGATTGGTGAATGAAATAAGGGGGGACTCAATCAGTCTTTCTCTCTTTGATCAGAAGAGGGGAACACACTTGAAATAAAAAAGACTTGTCTTTAATCATAGTGGGGGTAGGAGGAAACGGCAGTCTCACGCTCACAACCCTTAATTATTCAACATATTGGCCTCTTTATCACAAAAGAGAACATTATGCTGCAATTGAAGCCAAGGTGAACAATGACATTCGGTGAATCTGGCCAATAAGAATTGGCAAGCAATAAAAGCTGCCCATCAATGTTTATTACACATGGACTGAAACAAATACGAGAAAGAACTAAAATGCGTTACATGTTTGTGAACAATATGACAAATAAATCTGGTTTCCCAAGCAAAAGGAATAACATGAGGACTATTCCAAGAATCGTAATAGATCTCTCTACATTGCCTCAGGGTACTGTTTTGCAGGGGATAAATTACATCTGTGTAATTGTAGCTTAACTTCTTCTTTTCAAAACCTGATGGAAATGCTGCATTATATTACATGAACATAAGTTTGCTCCTTGGTGCAACCCCGAGGAAGAGAGGGGAAAAATCTCATATGACACCAAGTGATTTTGTTGTTGTTCTGGCTGGCTGGAGGAAGTAAGACAAATTGAAAGACAAACGTTGTCAATCAGATTGAAACATGAGTGAGTGCATGAGTTATTTCAGCAACTGCAACTTCCACAGGTAACAGTCAATAAACATTCATGTGTACCCGACAAAGCTCAGTAATCTGTGCAATCACAACAGATGTGACTACATCTCACAGTGGGTAGACAGGCCAATGGGGTGCCACTACTTTCTTTAGTTATAAATTTGTCATTGACAAAATGACTAATCAAATATAGTTTCATTCAGTGGAATGTACACATACTGTGTGCAATTATACATGCTTTCTCTCTCAATCACTGTCTACTACACTTTGTACTTACCACAGAGTTCTGTAGGTTGGTGGTTAACATAATGTATGCTGCAGGAATTTGATTGGTTCTGGTAATTTATCAACAGAGGTTGAGTGTAATGGGGAAGGAACTTTCCTTCGGGATTAGGGAAAGCACCAAAATAGGGTTTAACTTTATAAAGCTATTAAGCACAAAATAATGCATCACAAGTTTGTTTTGCTAAGCAAACATTAGCAGAGAACCAGTCATAAACAATACACATTACAAAGTATTCTGGCTGGTGACCTTTATCTGCCAAACAATAAAACATGACCACTGCATTTGATAAAAATTGGATGGGCTGTTTGTATGCTCCAAACTTCATGAACATCAACATTTATTTACCCTACCGAAAGACACCGATGTATTTTCCCTTTAACTTGTCCCATGTGCTAAAATACATACATTATATATCGTGTTATCATCTTATTCCAAAGTCACACAAGTTTGGGCAAACACGATTACTCAAAATGATCTCACTGTAACTAATCCTCAGTTGATCCATGGATCATCATGGGATTATCCTTGATTCCAAGTACACTCCATGTCTGCTGCCATTTGGGGTAGAGTTCTAATGGACATGGCGTTGGTTTATAGTATAATGTATTATAAAACGCATGGCTGGTCATGCATACCCAGGCATAGTTAAAGTAAATTTACTGAAGGGTAATTATGTTCAACCCTGATGCCATATAATATTTGAAAACTACATAAAAAGAATTGGAAGGGATAAATTTGATGAATGATGACAGTGGAAAAAATTGAATGTCAATCTGACAATGAGGTCATGCTTAAAGGAACATTACAGAATTGTTTTTTGCTAACAAAACAGTTGCTGGCAGTGTAAGCACTTTATGTAATCCACCATATACATAAACTGACAAACCCGTAGAAGTTTGAGATCGATCGGCCATCTGGGTCACGAGAAAATAGTAAAAAAACGAGAAAATAGTGGAAAAAATTGAATGTCAATCTGACAATGAGGTCATGCTTAAAGGAACATTACAGAATTGGTTTTTGCTAACAAAACTGTTGCTGGCAGTGTAAGCACTTTATGTAATCCACCATATACATAAACTGACAAACCCGTAGAAGTTTGAGATCGATCGGCCATCTGGGTCACGAGAAAATAGTAAAAAACCGATTACACATTTGCATGAAATCATATAGATTCAACAAATGAATAAAATGCTCACTGAGCAATAAACTCCAATCGGAAAATTAGTTTATTCATTTCTCATCAAATATGGCATTTCAGACAGAAATATTTCAAGGGATGTTTTCTACTATCATCATCATTAGACTGTGTAAGTTTTATGTAAATCTGTGATCAAAAAGTACATTTTACAAGTTTTTTTTCTTACCAATTCTGTAATGTTCCTTTAATGAAAGGTTTTTATGGAGCAATGCTTTCTTCAATTACATAGCTAGCAAAGAACTCGCTAGCCCTGTGAATAAACAGTGACCATCAGCACAAAATTACGCAGAAAGCAGATCCATGTAAATGTGCAGTGGCACCCATTTCATGGCTCTGCTTACAGCTGAATTCTGTGCTTACAGTCCATAGACTCACATGCTTAACAGTGTGTCATAAGCGCAGCATTACACGGTAAGCAGATCCATGAAAATGGGCACTGAATGTAAGTGCCAATCGGATAAAAAACTCAAATCATAATAAAGTACAAAGATCTCTAAGCCTGTACTTAGAGGTTAGAATAAGAGGACCTGCCTCCAGTCAGTTATTTGATATACCTACAGGTGAAGCAGAGTAGCCCAACCATGAAGCTATAAAACAGCCCAACCTCTAGCCAAGCCTCCAAAGTATGCATATGTCTGTGCATGTTGAGCTTTATACAATGTACCCAAATTTACAAGCACTCAATTAAAATACACCCCACCCCTCCAATAAAAAACTAATGCTAACATAAAATAAATTTCTAAATAAACAAAAAGACAACCTCCTCCTGACAACCTCCTCCTAACAAAATACATTTTTGATCATTGTCAAACGTATTTACTGCTTCCAGAAACCACAGGAAGACATTTGTTCACTTGACAAACAGTAAATGTATACGTTTGATCAAATGTACATCTTCCTGTACATGTCAGCAAAATGCCTTCGAGACATTTGTGTGAACACAATAGGTCTTGGTTATCCGTGTGTAATTTGAAACTAGAGTATTGATCAAGGATGGTAAGAATCACACACACACACAGTTCTGCATATATGCTCATTCAGACAATGAACTCATAGCAGGAAGGCAGTGGAAGAAGATTCTAATGTTGAAGATCACAGAGTAATGCTGACCAGTGATGTTTACTCAAAGCGTTATCATGTCTCATTCTAACAGCTACACCTGTATCTACAATTACAGTCACTAATCAGAGCGATGCCAGACTTCATTTTTGGAGGCCAAGCGAAAAAAGCAAAGGAATATTTAGGAGCCGTTTCCTCCAGGCCCCAATGGCCTCTATGGTAGTGGTGGTGTTTAAAATAAACTATCCTTAAAATAACATTCAAGTTTGTCTTCTCAAAAAAACATGAATTAACTCCACCAACAATTTCAGAGCAGTTAAAATGAAATTAAGAGCCACTCGTATCTCTCTCTCTCTTTATCCCTGTATATTTCTCTTTTACGAGATAAGCTTCATTAGTGATTCCATCCATCTATCATATCTCAGTTTGACATTTTGTTTTGAACTACCCCAAAAAACACCTTCTACATAGAAAGATTTATAAAAAAAAAAAGTTTTTGGAAGAGTAAATTTATTCCCATGCTCAAGACCTGGATAAAATGCACCATTCTACCAACCTGATAGAATGGGAGCCTATTGAGACAAAAACAGGCATCCCACTCACCGATTCTTTTCTATTGTTCTCATCACCAAGAACAATAGAAAAGGACCAGTGAGTGGGACGCCCTCTATCCTCTCATAAGTCTCCCATTGTCTAGGTGATCTGGTCTTAGGGAAAACAACACAAAAAACATATATCAGAGATTCTTGTAAGCAACTGTGATTCTAGGGTCCTTCAAATGCTTCAATGTAAGTATTTTCAGGACTGATATCAACTTTATTACCTGTGTGCATACAGACTGAATCTATTGTTTTAGTTTTTGACCATCCAATCCTATATTTTACCTTTAGTTTTGATTGAATGTGATATCACAAAATCTTAAAAGGCACACCTACCTTGTGTAGCAAGTTCAAAAATATGTAAAGTGCCCCCAAGGTACTGCATGACTAGTTATAACTCAGACGACATTAGATACTAAACTATGACAAGCCGTGTGTAACTGAAGTACAAAATCTAATGAATGTATCCCCAAATCCATGTTTCTGCATTAATGCTGAAACACTGTCCCCTCTTAAAGAAACTAAAGAACTTTCCTTCCCCTGAGCATAAAGAACTAATGTATTTCTTCGTTCCCCTTGTTGCAACTTAAGACCTCTTTCAAACCCCTCTCAAGAAAATAAGGGGGATATGTGGTTGACCATTCTTAAAGCAGCAGAGTTATAAAGAGGAGCAGAATGGCTTAGTGATACCCAGCCCTTAATGGACTGCTCTGTATACCTCAGCCCTTAATGGGCAACTATGCATCTTGATACCAGCCCTTAATGTCCCCAAACTGCTCTTGATACCACCTTAATCGGCAACTGCTCTTGATACCCCCCTTAATGGGCAACTGCTCTTGAACCCAGCCCTTATGACAACTGCTCTTGAACCCAGCCCTTAATGGGCAATGCTGCATCTTGATAACCCAGCCTTTAAGGGCAACTGCCTTGATACCCAGCCCTTAATGGGCAACTGCTCTTGATACCCAGCCCTTATGGGCAACTGCTCTTGATACCAGCCCTTAATGGGCAACTGCTCTTGATACCCAGCCCTTAATGGGCAACTGCTCTTGATACCCAGCCCTTAGTGGGCAACTGCTCTTGATACCCAGCCCTTATGGGCAACTGCTCTTGATACCCAGCCCTTAATGGGCAACTGCTCTTGATACCCAGCCCTTATGGGCAACTGCTCTTGATACCCAGCCCTTAATGGGCAACTGCTCTTGATACCCAGCCCTTTAATGGGCAACTGCTCTTGATACCCAGCCCTTAATGGGCAACTGCTCTTATCAATTCATATGCTGAGATCAGACATACTGTGTAGTGGATCTCTGCAATCAGAAACACTTTTCATTCATTAAAAAACAAATTCTATGTGAAGCATTGCTAAAAATTCAACTAGTGTTAATCCCTCGTAATTGTTGACCTCACACACACTTTATCTCAGCACGCCATATGAAACAATCTTAAGTGAGATCTACGAACAAATCCTTGTATCAGGAAACTCTGACCAAACACATACTTGGTTCTGGTTTTGTATGTAGTTTTACAATTAAATTTGCTCCGAATGCCTGATGTCAGACATACATTTTTGAGTACCTCTGTCTTTTGTGTGACTCCTAAACTCCTTCAAGAAACTTTAGACTGAATAATCTATTGGGGCACCAGAAGAAATTCCTACAGTCAGATTATACATTGAATGTTTTTAAGATTTGTGGCAACATCACCTCTTTCAAAAAGATTAATGAAAGATAAACTAGAACATTCTAAAATAAAGCCTGATTCATCTTTAGCTTTACATTTCACTATGTGTGTGTCTGGTATCTGTAACTCGTCCATTTCAGTTTATCACTCTCACTTGTAATTGTTCTGCAAGGCATTCCACTTCTTCACTGATTTCTTGCGATGTACGCTGCCTGGTCAAAGTTCTGCCATGACATGTCGGGTCATGCTAGATGACCCTGCTGGTGCTGCTGCTCAGCATTCACTCACCCTCCAATCATCTATGATGATTTAAAAGCTCCTCTTGGATTATTCTGTGCATTGCATGACTCATCTTTGTTTGAGTTTGCCCATGTTTTAGGTCCTGTCAAAGGAATTAAAATCAATTGTTGAATTAAATCTTTATTTCAAGCATAAATTTTTCTTTAATTATTCACAACAGCCTAGACCAGGTATACACATATACTAGAATACATAGTTTGAAATACAACGCATGTAGAATGGGATTTGATCATAAGTGACATTATAAAGCAACAAAATGAAGTTTAATTGTTCATAATTAAAGCCGATCGCTAACTCATTTTGTAAGCATTGTTGCTCACAACAAATGCAACCACATCAAATGTTAAAAACCTTACAAATGCTGCAAATGGTCATTTTTATTGCGCAGGTAGAGCAAGATGACAATGGTACACAATTATCTACAATGTATTTAGGCTTGTTATAGGGAACATACCTAATTAGCTTAGTATAGGGCACTTACCTATTTAGGACTTAGTTATAGGGCACATACAATATTAGTATTTATAGTAACATTACTATTTAGGCTTTGAATAGGGCACATTACCTATTAGCTTGTAATAGGCACATTACTATTAGGCTTAATCATAGGCACATTACCTATTTAGTCTTAGTTAAAAGGCACATTACTATTTAGGCTTAGTATAAAACACATTACCTATTTAGCTTAGTTATAGGGCACATTACTATTTAGTTAGTTATAGGCACATATTATTTAGGCTTAGTTATAGGACACATTACCTATTTAGGCTTAGTTATAGGGCACATTACCCATTTAGGCACAGTTATAGGGCACATTACATATTAGGCACAGTTATAAGGCACAGTTTAGGGCACACTGATAGCCAGTTGCTATGGTAGACATGTCTTAATTGTCCATCTATTCAGTGAGATGCAGCTTAAGGGTTTTTTTCCATTAATTTAAGTAACATTTTGTTAATAATAAAGTGAACATTGAATCAAAGGCACATTCTCTGGTGACTCTATCTCTATTTATCTAACAATTTAAACATTGAATAAATAAAATAAAAATAAATACACTGTACAGATACAGTAAGTAGATTTGAGTTATGCCATGGAATGGATCCCACTAAGTCTAAAGTTATGATCAAGTGACTGATTAACCAAAGAGAAAGGAACAGCTCTATGATTAAACAGTAAACTAATGCCATATAAGACCTGGATTTATTGTTAAATGAAGATAAACATGGAACAATTCCTGGTTGTAACAGGGGTCTGTGAATGTCACATCAAACACAGAGAGACAGGAATGGTCCTTTAATACTTCCAGAGATGATGGGGATTGGACAGTTCACATAATTAATGTAGATGGCCAGTACATTCAGACACTTGCCAAATATGTCTTGTCTATTGATCTGCACTGTAGTGATGATCAGGTGTGAAAAACCCTTAACTTCACACTTGTTCATTCTCAAAGTGAGAGAGACAGGGGGGGGGGGGCGCTACACGCTTGTCAAAGCCATGACAGCCATTCGCCCCTTGCATTGTTGAGTGATTATAGGTGACCTAAACTAACCTTTGACACATACCTAAGATAAATGACACACATACATTGGGTGATCTGCTGGTATGGTGTAAGTGTGTGCATGTCAAGTACATTTGTCATAGGGCAAAGGATACAGCCCTGTTAAATATGCATGTAAATAAACATCACGCTTGGGCACAATCAAAATAAACTTGGCCACCTAAAGTCTAGAAGACAGAATCATTAGTTAAGATGCAACTGAGTCTGTTCACTGAAAGTTCAAGTTAAAGATTTATGTTTGATGGCTTGCACATGTAGATTTGTAAATTGTAGGCCTACATTGTACATTGAACATTTTCCGATAGAAAAATTGAAAGCTTTGAATGTTGCAGAAAGAATGAACCGAGTACAAGTGAAGTAGGTTATTAGTAAAAACCTCGTGAGTAAAATCTCTTTCCGAAGAAGTGCTTGTTCTGTGAAGAAATTTTGAGTGCGTTCTGCTCATGTTCAAGGGAGGGGGGGGTATGTTTATTGTCACCTGGCCCAAGTATTTCGGCAAGAATTGTTGTACATGTAAACCGCAATGAGCCCTTCTTAAAATTTGCTTTTAATCTAAAATACCTTTTTTGAAATATGATTTTAGCCTCTAAAATATAATTGAAGCATTTGAGGAAGACTCTCCTGGTGTTGAAATGTTAGGCTGTTAAAATTTATACCATTCTGGTTGGTAAGCAGTTTGCAACAGCTAATTCTATTTCCTTAAATGTATTTTTTTTGGGACTTTAGCGCTTACAGATAAAATGACATGTTTGCATTGACTTAACATAAACACTGCATGTGTTTCTCTACATGTACCGTGTACATATCACTGAGTTACTCTAATAGTGTATGTAACGATGGACCATAGGCAGTGACAGCCTATTTGTCAAATCACTTTATCATCTTTTCTAGCTTCAGTGTAATATTCATTATGCATCCAATTATCCTACATGATTAATCCATACAAGCCATGGTTTGGTTTCATTTCCGAGGAGACAGTCCTGGTATAAGCCACCTGTCTTTGGTGTACTGCACCTGCCGAGCTTACAAATATAATATCAGACACAGAAAAGAACAGGGGGTGAAGGATAGCCATTTTTCTTAGTAATTAATACCTTTATGAGGGAAACTTAAATTTCTTTTGGAATAAATTGAAGGGGCAACAAGGCAATGACCAGGTGGTAATTGCCTCCACTGCCTCTGTGAAGTATCAGACCTGCTCCCCTCTGCCCTCTTCCCTCTGTCCTCTTCCTACTTCTATCTCCCCTCTTCTCTCCGCCAACTTCACACTTCCATCTTCCCAAATTCCATCTTCCCTCCCCTCCCTCTCCTCTCTCCTCTCTTCCCTCTGCCCTTTTCCCTCCTCCTGTTTCCCATCTCCATCTTCCCTCCCCTCCCTCTTCCCACTTCTATCTCCCCTCTTCCTTCCTTCCTCTTCCCACTTACATCTCCCCTCTTCCTTCCTTCCTCTTCCCACTTACATCTCCCCTCTGCCCTCTTTCCTCCTCCCATTTCCCACTACCGTCTTACCACTTCTATCTTCCATTTTCCCTCCTCCCTTTTCCCAATTTCCATCTCCTCTCTTCTCTCTGCCCTTTTCCCTCCTCCTGTTTCCCATTTCCATCTTCCTATTTTCATCTTCCATCTTTCCTCCCCTCCCTCTTCCCACTTCTATCTCCCCTCTTCCTTCCTTTCTCTTCCCACTTCCATCTCCCCTCTTCCCATCTCCCTTTTCCCACTTGCATCTTCCTATTTCCATCTTCCATCTTTCCTCCCCTCCCTCTTCCCACTACCATCTTACCACTTCTATCTTCCATCTTTCCTCCCCCTTCCCACTTTTATCTTCTGTCTGCCCACTTCCATCTACCCTCTTCCAATTTCCATCTTCCCTCTTTCTTCTTTCCTCTTTATGGTTATGTTGGCTTGAGACCACCTCATAAAAATGTACTGATCAGATGAATTCATAATTGATAACATTCAAAGATAGAGTGCCGTGGTTGAGTGGTCTAGTGCACCAGGCTCAAGCTCTGGTTCAAGTCCCTAAATGGTATGACACTTGTGTCCTTGAGCAAGACACTTAACCATATTGCTTTGTTTTTCGTGGTACAAAACTAGAGAAAGGAAGATCCACATACACTCGAGAGACTCGTCAAGTTTTTCTGGCATGGTTGGCTGCAGATAGCGCTGAAGAACCATCTTTAACTTTACAAGGTGCTACATAATTTGGTCTCATAGTTCAAAATAGCTCTGTATATTTGTCATAAAATGAATGGTTTGAGATAACCACAGATAAAGTTTATAAAAACTGTGTAATAAAACATTTGATGTACATGAACAAAATATAATAATTTGTTTGAATCTATCAAACTCAGGGAAAACCAGGAAAAGAATCTGTGAAGAATGAATCAGTTCTGATTACGGGTTATTAAATTTATACAGCAATGATAGGTGAACGGCTCATTATAAGGGAGCATCATATTGCAAGAGATGCCTTGTGTGTATTCTGACCTCTAACACATGCTGTAAAACGGTCTTTTCCATTGGATATGATTTGCTGTCCTGTAAAACAGCAACACATGATTAACCAATCATCAATCATGTAGAAAATATAGAAAATATATAGCTTCAAGAAGCCGCTTGATCCACAAACCTGTGCTGCGCAGTACACGGGCTACGGGAAATCAAGTTGCGTGAATCATGACAATTTGTAATTCATTGTCACTGACAGCATAGGCTTGAGAAGGAAAATTAACTAAAATAGGCAACTTGTTCCCCTACATTATAACATTATGAAATAAAAGATATTACACTTTATTTATATAAGTGCATAATCTATAGAATTTGCTTAAAGAGAACACGAGATACTTTTGATTTTTCTGTAAAAATAAATAAATGTGTGCATACTGAGGCTGTGAAAATATCGGATGACACAAATGAGCATAATGATCCATTGTGTGGTCAGCCTCATAGTCATATATCCACAAATCAATCCAGC
Source organism: Pycnopodia helianthoides (assembly GCA_032158295.1). Taxonomy (NCBI): domain Eukaryota; kingdom Metazoa; phylum Echinodermata; class Asteroidea; order Forcipulatida; family Asteriidae; genus Pycnopodia; species Pycnopodia helianthoides. Next base: position 35,765,659 of record CM063243.1, read on the forward strand.
CGTTCTGAGTTCATCTCACCTGCTGAGGTTTCATTGCAAAATTAATTAAAGTTATGAAGAAAAATAATAATAATTAGCAATCTCAATGTTTACATTATCAAGTCCATGGTAGATTATTTGTCTTGAAATGTATTACTGTCTGATAAAAAATGTGCTCCGTAATGGTTTAGTACTTGAAAACAATGACTAACACATGACATGCACATTCAACTTTTATTCTGATTTGCAAAATCAAAATGGGCACAGACAGTATATGTATATGCATGTAAGTGTAGAAAAGTCCTGGAGAAAACATCACGCATTCTATAGATAGCATGTTTTTTAAATAGGTTGGCACATGATTCACAATTACATACTTTAAATTATGGAAATCTGAAATATATATCAACATACAAGAATGATTTACATAAATAAAATCATTGCAAAAAATTTACCATCCCCCCTAATAAAAAAATAATTAAAAACTTTATTTGTTGCTTTCCAAAAAATGTGTTTTCTCAATCTTAATTTGATGAAGCTTTCAAAGGTTGGTGAAATAGAGTGTTTATTGATAACTTGAGGTTTGCAATGTGTTTATTCTTGCCCGAACTAATGATTATTCCTATGAGTAAGTGTGTTTGAGTGTATATATCACTCATTGAGGATGATCTACATCCGCATACAACAGATGTATGGAAGCTGTAATGTACACAATAATAATGTTTAGTTCTGAGTATCCCATTGATTGATTTGATCCATTACCACAAGGCGTCTTCATATATTACAAGCTCTAGTTCACAATTCTGGAATTCTGCAAACGTCACGGACCAGTAGACATCCTTTGAAGAACAAACTATGCACACGCACATCTTTCAATAAATTAACACTATTGGGTATATGTCTAGATGGCAGACAAAAATAAATAATTTTGCATAACTTTTCTTTGACAAACAATGCATCTCCTTTTAAACCAAGTAACCTATGACACCACATATTTACCCCCCCAAAATCAACGCTGTACATATCTCAATGGAATATGTTTATTGTCAACTTTTGATATTTATTTGCTTCTTATTTAATGTATTGTCCAAAACAACAGACGACAAGCAACTTAAGAGTGTTGAAGTCTTGCACGTAATGAAAACAAGAAATAAAGTCAAACAAAGACTTTAAATTTCCACGAAATTAACTCTCTTTTTAAAATTCTACTTAAAAACAAAATTCAACAATACCCATAGGAAATGGTTAAAAATAAAATTTCAATGTTTAAATATGACAAATAATTTGTTAAAATTAACATTGAAACTTCATTTGCAAATCACGCCCTAACTAGTGCAACCATTACCTAAGTTTAATGATAGCATGAACGTCGGTTAGGCAAAATTCCTAACAATAACAACAACATATATTTTGTTATATCCATAAACTATGTTAAACTAAAGTTTTAAAAGAAACAAAATTGAGCACAGGTTGGGACCAACTTTGTCCCGGAAGTTCAAATTCGCCCAAGACAAGACTTGCACATTCTATTATAGGAAAGGGTAGACATGAAGAAAGGGACACATCTGGGTGGCTTTTTGTTTTAAATGCTTGATTTCATCCTGTATACAAATATATACTTTCTCAAATGCCTGCCAGGATCGTTTACATGAATAGTTGATGTTCTGTCAAGGATTTTGTATAGAAATCCTATTGAGCTTATTTCAATTTTAGTGAGGTTTTCAGAAGATATTGCCTTGACTTTGATGGAAGTTCAGATAGAAGAGTAATTCTCTTGGGAATGGTACTGGTATGAACTTTGTATAATTACTGAGCTGTCAGATTGTTTTGTTCTAGGTTGAGAATTTGCAAACCTGTATTTAAAACTCAAATGACATTCTTATCAACCTGAAGAAAACTCCTGGTCTGACACCAAAGGCATGTACATGTACATATCTGACCCTTAAGAAAATGTGAGACATAGGTCATACATGTATGTTGCTTGATCTAATTAATTGACAATGCAACAAACACAAGCAGCATCAATACATGTGAAGGCTATCTAAAGACCTTAAAATAATTGCAACAAACATCATTTCCTTGGAATGAATGATACCATGGGACAGGGCCAAATTAACCAAACACCCTTCTGTAATTTTGGCTCAGGGTAAAAACCATTTGTAATTTGATCTCCCTAGACACCCATTACAGTCTTGTGAAGACGACCCTAGATGGCTGGCTGGCTGGCCGGCCTTTTTGATTTGCGAATGGATCTATTTGTCTTACAACTAAACCCCACACAGTGTTATTACCCCCCCCCCCCCACACCATCAGTTAGGCGAACCCCCAGGGGAAATTTCATTCCACATCAGGGTTGGGGGGTCTTGCTATTTCAATGGTGGCCTCTTGCTAAACACTATAAGCTGACTTGCTGATCAGTGAGGTGAACCATGGAGGACTGAGCCCCATTTGTCATGACTGCCATCCAAATGTCAAGAGTTAGTGAGAGCCTTGTGATAGCATGAAGGGGGTAAACCATAATGATTATTCATACATGCCCAACAGTTACTCCAAGGAGTGTTATACAAGTACAGTGTAGGAACAATTTAAAGACAAAGTACAGAATCGGTTACTTATTGAAAATGAATATTGATTAGTTTCTATCAATCTGAAAGCTTGCTGATTATCAATTTCATGCCAATAACAATCCTAAAGAGAAATATTTCCATATAAAACACTATCAAAGTTGAGAACGCAGCAATTGATTCTAAATGAAGACCCCCATTGCTTATTTCGATTGCCACAACTGAAGTAACTGTTATAAATGTGCACAAAATCAGTGACAAAACATTCTTCACTGTTTTCACTCAATCATAATGAAACGGTTCACATTTTTTTTGAAGTTTGGTTGAATCATGGAGGAAGGAAATTAAAACTATAGGATGAATCTAAATGACTCTTCCCCAGAACAATGCAGTATTATATCCCTGTAACCTGGATTAACCCCAGATTTAACCCCGATTAGTTTGATAATTTGACTCCACATGAAGAAAGCTTTAGGCAAAGAGCTAGCTGCCTTATGTTCATAATGGCTGATACGAAACCATGCAAACTGGCAAGCATTTGATGACCATTATATCATGCACATTTAATGATTCATACCCATATTGATATAATGTGCACAAGACCAGCCTTTAATGGTTCTTGTAGGCATTCAAGAGAAATTTAGTTTACTTGAAGTCAACATTATAAGTCAATGACCAAACCATAAATTAAAGGGCCCGTCATCATGATCACAGTCTGTGGCTGAACATGGAATTATGAGCTCTCACCCAGTTACTGCACCTGCGCGCACTGGCCATCACATCACTAAGGGCGCTGTCATCAGTGATGTGACGACAAGTGCACGCGCGCGTGCAGTAACTGGGTTAGAGTTCATAATTCCATGTACAACCGGCCAAAGGCCTGGTAATCATGACGACAGTAAACCATGTAAACAGTTTCGCTAACTTCCACCTGATATACATGTACCAAATAATGATAAATCACTGTTCAAAGTGCAAAAGTAAAGCTGTTTTTAACCTACATGTACAAGAATACAGCTAAACTATCCATCCAAAAAGCCTTCTAAGGAAGATATATATTTTTTTGTTTTACAGAAGACTGAAGTGATTCATATCCTCTAATTTTCAACAAACACACCAAACAACCAACTACATGTACTTTCATCAAAGTGGTCATGTCTCAGTGGAAAAAAATTAATAAAATTCCAGGGTTTTATCAGTTTTTGTTTTAATTATTTGAGCCATGAATCTGCTGAACACTTAACTGTACAATATTCCAGACATATTTATCATTTGATTTAGGTTGCAATGTACAGTGCACCAATAAACTAACAAGCCAAATAGTTAAATATATTATTGCCTTTCAGTACCAAGTGACTCAAACCATAGCACAAAGTCACAAATTCACTAAAACAACTCATCCATAATAGCAATACCATTGGGACACCTTCCAAAAGCCATTAATACTTCAATCACTAAACTGTAATTGCTGAACTAATTGCATACCACACTTAGTCAGATGATGTTTACATACTGCACATGTGTTCAACATTTAGCCATGAATAGCCGGGTCATAAAAGAAAGATCAATATAGAAATTTCCGGTACTTAGAATCCTTATTGGCTTTAAACAAAAGTGATAATTGGATGCTAAATTGATTTTATAATATCAAGGCCTGTGAGTGTACACCCATTGGTTTACAGAAGAGAAAATTCATTCCCATATGGTGTTCAATACATACAATGTACATGTACACCATACAACCAACCTATTAAAATGCCACTAATTTGTCACAAGACACTAAAAACTAACATGGATACCAGGCAAAAGCAGCAATCTTTAGCAAAAGATGAACGCTTCTTAAAATCAAGCTTTCTCACAAAATTTCAGGGTATTTTCAACTAGTTTTCTTACAGTGGAGACTTGATGCTTTGAACTTCATGTACACCTAAATTAATAAACAATAAAGAAAGAAAGGTTTGTGTCATCTTGTAAATGTCTACGACAGAATTGTTCATTTAAGTGTTTTTTTCCTCTGAAATTTTACAGGAAAACCTAAATTAACAAATCAGAAAAAACCTTTCTTGTGGGGATGGTGATGAAATTACTTTAATGCATGGTTTATAAAAGATTAAATAAAACAATCGAGAGCTAGACAATAAATTCTGAATGTTTTATAAAAGAAGACAATTGATTATTATACCAAAGCAAATAAATAAATAATGTCTCTTTACTGCTGCACTTAATCTATTATTTACAGCAAGGTTGGCAGGACAGCGTTTTTTTCTCCTGATATTTTTGTGTATGTTGATGTTGTAGTTAACATGTAAAGCAATTCAGTAGACCATTGTATGACCTTGTTTCAAAACAGTGACAGACCGTGTGCATTCCAGGGCATTTTCAGGCAGGCAAGACACCATGCAAGCCATACTAAGAGGTTTTACATTTTGTATCCTAAATACCACATAAAACCAAGAATTGTAAAATTAACAACTAAATAAGTTTTAAGATGTGGCTCCTTAAGTTGATCCAAATTGTGCAGTCTCTATAAAGCATACAATGTTATCTTTTGTTCTTGCACTGCGAACACTTTGTGCCTGGAGGAAGTTCAGCATCTTTGGCATTTTTGTAAACATTGTGATGTCACAGGTTCCATGCAGTATAGGTTGTGCAAGCCTTGTGCGTATCGAAAACAACTCAAACAAAGACTATAATTTCTATGACTAAAAATCTTCTTTTTAATTTCTATTTAAACAAAATCATTGAAAATAAAAAATACCCATAAGTAGCATTTTTGTATAATTGCAATTCAAATGTTTTTATATAACACAAATAATTTGATGAATCTAACATTGAAACAAAATTTAAAACTTGGGACGAGGATACTTATTTTTTTGAAAACCCATTTGCCAATCACGCCCACATTATTGTGACTATTACTTAGGTTTAATGATAACATGAACAACAGTTGGGCAAAATTCTTCATTGTTTACAAGTTACCGGATTTTCTTTGTTGATTTGTTAGATTTATTCTACTTTCATATATTTCATGGCTAAACTTTACTTTTCCAACACTATGATTTAATGTTATAGCCATGGACTGTGTAACACTTAAGTTTAAAAAAAAACAGAATCGCACACGTATAACTCAATATGGTTGGGACCAACTTAGTCCTAAAAGTTCAAATGCACGCCAGACTTGCACAGTCTATCGAGAAATTTCGTCCAAAATATGGGCCTATAATAAACATTTAATCACGTACATTATCTTTGCTAAATTAACAAAGTACAAAGTATGTAAGATTGATAATCATTAAATTAATAATTGATCAATCTGAAAGCTTGTTGATTAGATTGATTATTTCAATCCTGGCCATTACAACTAATCATGTATGTATTACTGAAATTTCACATTTTTTTTTTTTTTCATTACACTGTTAAAATAAAAACAATTTTAAATGCCTGTCACTGGCTGGGTCTTTCTCATGCAGCCTTTGAGGAAAAACTCTGCAGAGGTAAGTAGTAAGGGGGAAGCTTCAGGCTAATACCACTTTGTGTGTTGGTCTCTGGTCACTTTACAACAGCTAGTTCTTTCCTTTTATTCTTTTAAAATGTTGATAGTATGGTGTATTTATGAATTCATTTGCTCTTTAAAGGCAAAGTGAACCTTTGGTTTTTGAAACCATTCGATCGTTTTAATCCAAAATAAGTGTAGATATTTACAATAAAACTAACCTGTGGAAATTTCATTTCAAAAGGTGGTAGTATTTTTTAGATATTGCCGAAAGTCTTGAGCGATTATTTCAACACGGGAAGACTAATCCATAATTGAAATACACAAACTGAAAAAAGTTTCATGCATGAAAAGTTTTTCAGATTGAAATTGATTTGAATCCCTTTTCAGTAAAACCACATTCCTTAGAAGGGAATCATTTCTCAAAATGTTGTATATTATCAACAGCTGCAGTGCTTCTTACTAAGTAAGTTTTTATGGTAATTAATTTTTGGAGTAATTACAAAAGGCTATTTCCACACGGAAGAATAATCCGTAATTGAAATACACGATCTGAAAAAAGTTTCATGCATGAAACATTTCTCAGATTGAAATTGTTTTGAATCCCTTTCACTAAAACCACATTCCTTAGAAGGGAATCATTTCTCAAAATGTTGTATATTATCAACAGCTGCAGTGCTTCTTAGTAATTACCAAAGGTATACCCTCCCTTTTAAATAACATATGATGTAGCAGCCCTTTAAACTGGAAAGATGAAATTAATGGCACCATGGGAGGAGGAAATTGGTTCAACATGTTTGTAATTTTAAATTCATCATCAATCACAAATGAAATGCAACAGTATCAACGATGAATGATCATTTATGGATGACAGAACCAAGTTATCTTGAAGTGGAATCAAGCACTATTCAACACAAGATAAAACAAATGTCATAACATTGTTGGATGAATATATTCTTATGATGTCTATAAGGTATACATCAGTGGTTTTTGGAAGAGCTTCATTCCAATCCATTTTCTTCATAAACCTCGGTGAAAATGTCATCAAATGTAGAAACCACAATTGATGTTTCCTCAAGGATTGATGTGACACTCCAGGCCACAAACAGGCACTTCCTGCCCAAATCACTCACTGCGTTTATTTACTCATCAAAGAAGAGCTTTCAAATAACACCTAATTAGGGTCAATAAGGTTAGTATTTCTCAATATATAGAATCTTTAAGACATCACATCACCTTGGTATCACGGCTGATGTTTTGGTTGTCTTCACTTTTTCCGAGAAGTGCTTGATTTTGGCACATGGTTCATCACACACAACAGTATAAAGTAAAAATAATGCACAACCACATTCAATGAATTATGACCATCAGAGTACATGTAGAGAGAACCAGGAACATTACAGCCCTCTCCAAAACACTATACAAATTAATAGCCACTTAACGAAGGTAGACCAAACACATCCAATTTGTCGATAATCAAAAATCTCCTTTCTTCAGATATTTACCCATCCCTGGGAAGATTTCTTCTGCCGTTGATAATCAACCAATTAATTAATGACCAATCTGAAGAAATAATTAGGTTCACTATAAATAGACTCCAACACAATAAAGACATCACGACCTCAGGAAATGATAGCTTCATTATAATGGCTGCACACCAGATTGATATCAATTATTCTACACCGGATCAACACACGGAGTAACGGGTTTCTGTCGGTCCTTCTTTGTACTGAGATATATTTGGTATGTTAAACATTGCACCAAGACATGTACCCACAGAGCTACATGTACATTCATTGACTACAGCATTATTATCTTTTCATTCTAGATGCACACATTTTTGAAGTCTCTTGGGCTTATTAGACATGTTTTGAGGCTTGTGCGTGGTGCGTGACTGACGAACAAATTGATTTTTTTCCGAGAATTTGCGCTCCTGTTGAAACTGGTGCATGAATCGGGTTTGCTTTACATGGACATTTAGTGACTAATCACTCAATTTGTAGTTTCTACAATGTACAGAAAAAAATGAAAGCAATGATATTCAAAAGGCTGACAAAAGCTGTACATTTCAAGCTTTTATTTAATGCAGGTTTGTACACAAACATGGATGCATCCACACAGCTTCAAAATGCTGCAAATTGAGTTCATTTTCAAAAGCTAGGAATTTGGTCTTCAGCTCCAGCTATATTGTATTTGGTCTCTTTATGCTGCAAGACAAATTTCAAACACAGGGGCCTTAGCTGAAGCTGGAGCACCACGATCTGAGTTTCGTAAAGGCCTTCCCAGCTGCCTTCCTGTCAATTTTGAGAAAGGGAAACCAGTTTTCCTCCAAACGTCAATATAACCTTACCTTGCCATGACACTTTCTAATGTAAACAAATCCATACCTGATGTTAAGGGCTACATTAAAGAGAGCATTTCTTGAGCAGATAAATTCACACAACACCAGGCCAGATGTACTTCATAGATGCAATTAGTCTTTATGCCTCTGGTCATTGCCCCTTGAAATGTTCCTGTCTGTAGAAATGTACATTTCCCTCAAAGACATGCCCTTTATCAATAAAAAAAACTGCCTTGCCCTAGTAAGAACAAAGTATCAGGTCTAAAGTAGATGGATTGCACATGACGTCAGTGACCACCATCTTTCATGAAAAACAATGGAAACGTGCACGCGTGTACGCGCTGCGCACAACTCTCAGCCAATGATAGCCTTTTATGCGTGCACGTTTCATCAACGATGGCAGCCAATGCAAGGGGTCTATACACATAGTGCACTGTCAGCATTGGTCGAGAGATAGCAGCTTTGAATATGGACAATCATTTTGAATTGCAATTTCAGCCTGTATTTAGGTTTATATTTGCAAGCATGAAGACAGCATACGTGTACAGTGAGTTAATGTACAGTATGTATTGTTCTTGCACTGATGGAATGTATGAGATTAATCAGAGAAAACCCGACAGAAGAAAAACAAACTTTCAGTTCTATATATAGAACTGAATATATCAACAAACACAATGCTTCACATTTTGCTTTAGGAAACACTACAATGTACAGGTGAAAGCTTGTGTTTCTATCAATATTTGATGTCTTAGTTTTAATAATTAATAAACCAACTTGATAACATTTGTTATACAAACTTCCACAGAGTTACCCCATGTCTTTTAGTCAAATTTTTGACTGACCGTAAATTAATTACACATGAACAGATTTGGCTTCTGAAAATTCCCGCTTTGATCTTTATGTTGTTGAAGAACATTGCGTGTGCGCATTGGAAACATTGTTTAATTCATGTTTTGGATATTATTGCTGGGGCAACGCCACTGGTTTTCAACATTATTTTATGTCTTTCCTTCAATAAATTAAAAACACTCAATCAAACGCATCAGGCGGTTTGAAATATTTCAGCCGATTTTTTTGTTGGTAAAAAAAAAACACCGCAAGGCTGATTTTAATAAAAAGCCCACTGGCTATGCATTACCTACTCAGCACTAGGCCAATCTAGGAGATTGAATCAATAAGAATTATCACACTTTATCGAGCAGCTGAAGCAGTTGTGGCGTACAGACAGACAGCGGCAAATGAATGAGTGTCTTGCCCAGGGTCTGCAATCCACAACGTCAGCATCCTCACTAGTAATGCCTGAGGAAGAGAACCAAGCTGAGCTATAGGTGGGATCTTCCATCCTTCATTACTCATCTCAGCTCCCTGTCTTGGCGCACTGTTCTTCAAGACTCTCTCTCTCTCTCTCTTTCTGCTTGCCAGTTTAAGATCTTTATCCACATTCTATTAATTTATGAGGCTAATTTAAAGGAAATGGCTAGTTCTGTTGGTTTTGGGGTTGACAATCATCTCAGCCTGAAAAAAGAGTCTATTTGAGTTACGATCATCAAGTACAAATAAACCAACTGAATTAAGATAAAATATGCTGTAGGCCATGTTAAAACAGATCAAATAATAACACTCAAAATTTGTTTAGCCACCTGAAAAGACGCTCATGTGTAGAGTAATTTCTGGCAGAAGTGTAATATATTTTATTAATTTAAATAAAGGACTACTTTCAAAGTAGTAAGAGAAAAAGATCTGCCACCATTTGTATTGTTTTTTCATGTTGTGCACACATGTGTGTCAACTTACGACATGTAGTAAGTGAACACTTTAAACGAAGAACAATAAATACACAGATTCTCAAGTTTTAAAGAAAATTAATCATCATGTAACGCTACAAAAGTTTCAGTGTTACATGTACATGTACAAGTAGGCCTCAAAAGATTATAGTTTTCAAAAATGCATTTGCAATGTATTTAAAGAATAAGCAATGATGGACCTTTAAATCTTCAACTACTTCGCACAATATTCCCTTCTTTAACATAAATTAATAAACCCAAATAACGATTGTTTAGTTTCCTGTTCATGCACAAGCACTCACATCGTGTTTTGAGATCTGTGGGAGTAGGTAAATGAAAAAGCCCTGGCCTATAATTCATTCCAAATCAATAGTGTGTTGAAACACGGATCAACATTTTCTAGGGACAGGATGGTCAGACAGAGTTCTTAAACATCTCTACTAATGGTTCTGTTTTCATGTATAGTCACGCTCCTAAGAAAGCCAAGTTCATCTTGAAGACAGAGAATAGCCACCCATGATGTTTCTGTAAAAGCTGGTCCAGTTTTAATATTCTGTAAATGCAATGTAGCCATATGTGTTTTAAGTTGAATGCTATGGATTTTTGTCCACATTTATGAGGTTTGGGGGTTTTTAAGTTTGATTTTTTAAAAGCTTTTTTGGATGGTTTCATTGTAAGGCACTTACTTTCTAAAACCTTCTTCACAAAGATTATTTGTACAGTATATATATGGTAACTACATGTATTGACAAAACAAATAGAAGATTTTTAAATCTGGAAAACAACCATTTATATTAGTACTAACTGCAACAAGAAGTTTTCTGTCTGAAATAAAACAATCATGCCAAAAACTTGTCCTTCCAAACTCAGTCCATATGCAATGGGTTTTTTGTCTCAAAGAGGACACAACAATTTTCCAGAGGTGAAAAGCACTTACACAAAGAAAATGTGAGTTTCTCTGAGAAATTTAAGTGGCACTTAGACCAAGGAGCAGCAACTACTAGGGGTGTCTAGGGTTAAATCCAAGCCTATGAATACTCCTATAAACCTGACCCAAACTGCTCCTTTAAGGGTTAAGCCTCTTCGTGAGTTGCTTCCTTTGACAGGATTAGTCTCCAGTTTTAAAACAAAAAGTCTCAGCGTAATTGATAAATTGGTTGATGTTGAACACAGTGGGAAGGAAGGATTGCATTATGAAAGAGGTCAGTAAAACTGTAGTCTATGAATTTAATTGCCAAGAATATGATAAGAAGCTCTTGAATTTGGGCATCTATTGGGTTAGAATAAGCCTTGGATTCCTTAGAAAATATTCACAGCTTCAACATTTGAAGGAAACAAAATCTAATACATTTTACTGGGTCACAACATCCAAAAAATGCACAAGGCTTGAACAGTCTAATTGTCTGTTTAAAGACAGAGGCCAGACTTTTTGAGTGTGATAAACACATTGACATTCAAGACATTCATCTTGTTCTGATGTTACATGTATGTGAAAAAAATCAACCTTACTGCAAACACTCTCAGCATTTTCAAAAAAATGACGAGCTACATTTAAGTTTATAATACAAAAAATGTCTGCTCTTCTTGTGCAAATTCCTCAACGCCAGTTATCATCAATAAATGAATGTAATTCTTTCATATATTTAGATGGAAACATTTTGGTTTTAAAAATTACTATGCTTGCATCATAATTGACTAATCACTACACTAGCTTATTCAATATTTGTGTAGAAAGCAAAGTCACTGATTCAAAGTCTACTTGAATATTGGATTATGAAGCACAACAACCTTAAACAATATAATCAAACTTTGTCATACTCACCAGAATTCTGTCAATATTAATGAATCAAGAAATGTACACAATTTTCAAAGTAGTAGGCGTTCTCACAACACTGCAATGTTTCTACATATGCAGCTGGTTACAACAGAGACCAATTTCATATTGTTTACCAGTAGCAAATTTTATCATTTTGCAATAGCAGAAAGTTTCATATATGACCAAGAAGATTGAACAGCCTTTCAAGTTAAAGTACCAATTGGCCAGATAATATACACTAGGTACATGTATGTATGCAAAGAAAAGCTGGTATTTTGTTATCATTTTGACAAGTTTGATAACAACAATCATCTGAAAACAATATTCCTTAGAATGAGAATAATTAACAATATACGAGTACAGCATACATGGCATACATTGTATATAACAAACAGTGGTGGCCACTGGCCAAGGGGTGTCTGATGGGGGAGTTTCTTTTAACAATCTGATGTTCAATTTGGATGCCCTGTTTGATCTGATCATCAAATTGTAACAAATATAGGAAGTTAATATTTTGGCTAACATTTTGGCCCCCCGTTTTTTGTACATCCTGAGCATGGCTCAAACCTTGATGCAACAGCAACACTTAAGGCAATCCCATGAAGGAATATTAATGTGTAGCATTTGAAAATATCCCCTGGCACCGCTCAATCTTCAAGAGACTCCAATACTTTATATCAAGCATTTTCTAATTTATTTTCTTCGGCAACTCATTTGAGACTAACCCCCAAGCTGTATGGCATTTATTTCACTCCTTCCTGTGTCAGGTTATTGCTTGGTGAATTTTCATCAAACGCCACCATCATCGCTACCATCATCATCGTGGAGAGACTGATCAGTGTGCCTGAACCTGGGTGCTACTGATGCTGAAGACAGATTCCAACATGGCCGGTGGACTCCTGGGGTTACCTGACATTGAACCAGAACTTTAAGGTGGTTTCCATGTCCACCTTATCTGAGTGTCTCCCAGAGAGTATTTTCTCATCCTACCCCTTGGGAAGGTTTACATCTTGACGATGCATTTGTCACCATCTGATGTTACCGTGGTTATTACTCTTATTACTAACAGAGATGAAACCTTATCGACAGACCTTTTACACACCGTGATGAAAAGGGCAGGTTTTGTCCCTACTGATGCAAAGGTGCAAGAGTGAAAATGTTATAGGGTAAAATTATCTCTCTTGCTAATTAGGTTATATATACCATAGCAGTACAAGATTCAACACAACAAAATTAATAAATGTGTGATCCAATATGCACTTGTAGATCTGTACCTGAGAATTGCATTATTTTCTCTTAATATATTTTTAGGGTATGGTACAAAAGGTTAAATAATTCAAAATTATTGAATAAAGTATTTAACACCTTTATGTACATTGACCAACCAGCCTGAAGAAATGTTTCCATTTGAAGTGCCCCTTCTTTTTTAAAAACATGAATGAATTAGACACACTTAATAAGAATATAAAAATAGTAATCAATCTTATAATAACGTAATCTCATATAGCATCCAAGTCCGCCTATAAAGACGCTCAAAGCAAAACCAAAATTATAAAAACACAAAAGTACAGAAAAGGAGTGACCAAACAATTCAAAGCACATTGAAACAAAACCCACAATTTCTTTTCTATTTTCCACAGAAACCAAAAAGCTGGGAATTACAAAATAAATAAAAAGGAAATCAACAGTGACATTTAGGCCTACTGTACGTATTGTGGTGTTCTATCAAGTGCACATTTTGACAAAGTTTTCACTTGATGTGCCAGACAATGTTCATTGTTAGTACAGGATTCATGCTCAGTGCATTGATTCACTATTGTTGTATGTGCTATGAATACATCAATGTTGTACATTTATGCTGCATTTGTGACCTAGTGGATTGGAAGGAATGTCATAAAGGTCAATTCTAAGGGATTAAGATCCCTACATAAACATGTACAATTGTACAACATATTACATAATGTAAAGCACAATCGAACACATAGACGTAATCATATGCTGTACACAACCAGCAATACGACAGGTAACTACAACTAGTAAATTATTTATATTATGTTTAAATTTGAACAATAAGTGGATTGACGTCACATCACATAATCCTCTCTAAATGGCTAATGTTTGCCATCTTTGATGATTTTCCATAAAACGTTGTTGTACCTCAAAGATGGCAAATTTAAAACATTCAGAGAGGATGGTGGGAAATTGTTGGTGTAATTGTAATCCACCTATTACAATGTGTAAGGGGTGCTGGGTTGGAACATTGATGGTTTGATTTAGACCAGCAAGACAGGTAACCCAATAAACTACATCATGTTACAATAAATATGTAAATGATGCCTCAAGGCACAGGTGCCCAGACTTAGTAAGTTTCAATATAAGACCAGTGTACCCTTAAGGTTAGTAATGTACAATGTACATTATGCCACAAGGCACAGGTGCCCAGACTTAGTATGCTCCAATTTAAGACCAGTGTACCCTTAAGGTTAGTAATGTACATTATGCCACAAGGCACAGGTGCCCAGACTTTGTAAGCTCCAATTTAAGACCAGTGTACCCTAAAGGTTAGTAATGTACATTATGTCTCAAAGCCAACAATCAAGAAAGCGTCTCTTTTTGAGCCACTGTGTTTTTATAATGCGTAATGCGGGCACACTTTATGGGTTTCAATCAATAGTGCGGAGGGAGTGCAATAATGATTCGTGTCCAGTGCTAGGCAAGCGTTTTAGGATCGCGGTACGATCAATGTTGTCGTGTGCCACAATAACGTTTAGGATTGAGTGCATTTAGGGCAGGGATATGTCCATGTAATTATATTACATGCCATAAGACCAGTATTGCACACATACATGTACACAGTAGTAAACACAGTTGGCTGCAATTGAAGCATTACTACATTGTAAGCTTTCCTGGTTACCACTCTACATCATGTCTGTATATTGTATGTACAGTACTGTTTTCACCTCTGAAAAAAAGACTTGCTCCTTTAAAATAAGATCTGTAATAACTGATAAAAATATTTGTTTGTAAATTGATTTTTTGTGCACATTGTGTTTTCATTTAGTAGTTCAATGTTTTAAAGTCTTAGATTTTGAGGATTTGTTACTCATAACATCCAGCCCTGCATAATGATAACCCAGACTTTTGCACTTAACACAAACATAGCCATTTGAACGCTTCAATACAAACTCTGCAGCATTGTTTACAACTGAGAACCCTGTAACCGATTTAGGCATGAACTTGACATGGGAAGTGGCTAGTCTTATTTTCCTCTCATGAAGGACACATACATACGTTCAAAAACAAAGTACAAAGGGTGGTATCCAAGCAAAGCAACGAGAGAAACTGACAGTAAATCACTGGATCATATCGAACAGTAATGGCTTCTAATTTCCAGCTCCATTTTAGAGATTACAGCGTGGAAAATCATTTCTAAAGACTCGCATTTTCAGACAAAAAACAGACTAGTTTCCTTGAGGTCTTGCTTTGTGTATGTTGTATGGAGCAAGAAGCCTAGTTCAATTGACTTGACAATGCCTGATTCATCAGTTGACAATAAACTAGACTGCAATTTCATGGTCGATCTTTGCTTCGGTCTTTGCTTTTTGTACATAAAATCATACCTGGTATGATTTTATGAATGGGTACTATTGTATTGTGTAATTAAATCTAAGGCCAAGGCTACACCAAGGTTTAATTCTATCTTATTAAATTATCAAATCACAATGACAGTATGACGTGGATTTGTATTATTAATATTTTTTAAAATCATGTTACTACACGTACATGATAACTGTTACTACACGTACATGATAACTATTCACATCGTCCACAATATCTGACTTCACTGGAACTTCTTTTTACATGTAGTGGTTGATTCTTGTTCTAATTGCTCAGAAAATCAACATAGTATGGACCTTCCAGGGCCTCCATATCAACAAGAATGAATGGAATCAAAGTTCAATGGGTCAACCACTAAATAGTACGTGTACCTTTATGTAACAATACACATTTATAGGTACAATGTACAAGTCTAAAATCGTGTAAAGTTCAATTCCTTTTCACTGCACAAAAAAACCCAAAACAAACACAATACAGGTAATCTAATCAGCCCAGGGGATGGGCCTACATGTATAATGACTTTTGATATCCTGAACGGCCATTCTCTTTCAGCTAAAAAGTGTGTCTTATAATCATCATGGTGTGACTTACATAAATATTAAATAAAAAAAAAATGGCTCTTCTTTTGGACTCTAGATGAAACCACTGGACTTTCAAAATGTTGTTATAACCATGGAGGAAGGAAACTTTATGCCATAACACAATTTAGATACTATAGAATACCATACATTGAAAGATGGCATCTAACCAGAAAGTTTAAAAGCAAAGTGAAATTTGTGAAAATAAAACCTTAAAATTAATATCAAGGAAGGTTTGGTCTCCATGATTTGGTGCACATGCAACAGGCCAGGTGGCAAGTCCAAAGTAGACTGACCTTGGAGCGGAAAGTCAAAGGTCACAGAACACCAACAGTGCTGTCTGAACTTACAGTCAGTCAACAAAATACCAACAGCCAGTTAAAGGGTCTGTGACCAATAATAACTCCACACCTAACATTTTTGTGATTAGGAAAAAAGTAATTCACTTTTTAAGATAAAACTGTTATTACACACATGCAGGGGGGCCAGTGCCATATGTGACTGGACTTGGCAAAAGGTACAATGTAACGTCTATAACACAGAGTAACAGGAGACTAAAAGGCTGGATTAAAGTGCAACATTGTGTGGAATATTATTTTTCATGAAATTATTTCTCAGCATGAACCTGTTTAAAGACAGGTTTCTGACATCTGTACCAGGTGGTAATTCTTCAACCTCAGTCACCTTTGTGTAAAGTGCAGTGTTAAGTGTCAAACTATTAATTTGTCATTGTTATCTTGAACGTTTTGAGTTCTTCAAGTTGTTTGTATAGGCCTACAACTTTCAGTATGGGTTTAACCAATGTACATGACCTACTTTCTGTATTGCATATTATGTACCTGTTGCAGTATCACATGAGAAATACATATATTTCTCATGTTTCTCTTGGATCCAGTTCCACTTTTTTAACATTTCAAACTGTAAATCCCTCTGTATAGTAATAGATTGAAGGACCAGAATATGGTGTGCTGCACAGTCATTATATTATTGTACATGAACTGTCCTGCAGAGTCCAACTTTACTTCAGTCAGACATTGTACATTTTCTGGTTACTGAGGACTTTTGACTTTGGGTATTTTACATACAATGATACAATCATTAAATTAGGTAAAGAACATCATTTGCACTTTCAAGTTTAGATTCTTTGTTATTTCAAGACATGAAATTGGGCCCTGATGTAATCTACAGATACTGAAAGTTGTATTGTGGAGATTGACCTACGCCTGCAATATTCTGCTCCACACACCGATAACATGAATTAATCAACCATTGCATGGTGGAGATTAGTACACCATGTAATGTATTATCTTATCTAGGAAGAAGAAGAATCTTTTTTTCTTTTTTTTCTCTCAACACTCTCAGCGTCTTATTCAGTCACCTGATGAAGAAGAGTGCACCCTAGTCCAAACTTTTGAGAGCAAATCCACAAGCTCTTTTCAGAATTTGGTTTCTTCTCAACACTCTCAACGTCTTATTCAGTTATCTGATGAAGATGAGAGCACACTAGTCCAAACTTTTAGAACAAGTCAATAAACCAGGTCTGTTCAGAACTAACAATTCTTCCTAGAAGAATTTAATACACAGTGTACCAAAAAGAAATGCAACAATAAAATAATTACATTCACAATTCAGAGAAGATTCACAACTAGGCTTTTCACTTTGAGTGGTTGGTTTCACAAACATTTATCGGTAATGAGGCAATAGTTCAGAAATAGAAATGAGAGAAAAACTGCTTTCTTTTCATTCTTTCTTTTAGATTCAAGAGAAAGCTAAGCATCACATACAGATCCAATCGGGTCTGAAATAGTGACCAAAAATATCGTCAAACTGTTTTGTTCTGGATAAACTTGCAGAATTTGTAAGCAAAAAATCCCCAGGAAAACAAATTCCATGAATGTACCATGTCTATGGTTCCATTGTGCACCATTCCTACAGCTGGTAAAGTGTAGTGTTCAGTTAAATCCCACATACTTCCACGTTTTGTTAACTTGTGCAAAAGTGAAAAGATATTCAAGGAAAAGGGTTCCCTTGCTGAATGCACTTTGATCCCTATGGTATATGAATCATACTATGCATACAGTACAATACCAAGTTAGTATTGTGTGCATAAAAAACAGTCTAAAAAATGTCCTGTCTGTTTTCATTGAAGACCAGGCTACACATGTACAGTTTTTAAATAGGAAGTATTTTCTAAAAGCAATATAAAGTTTACTTTTTTCCGGAGGGAAGCTCTCTGGGAAGTGTTCTCAGATTTTCTGGTTTATGAGGAGAAACAAAACTCATATATTTGACTAACTTAATTATGTTATGACATGTGATGTATTGACGATCTTCAAGGCAAGCTGATACTGTTGGAAAATACATTTTGAACACTATTTCTAAGTACTTCTTATAAACTTTTTAAATTTAATTTATGCTACATACCAGTGAACAAATTCCCTAGCAATACAATCATCATGTTCAGTTGAAATATTTTGTTTAAAAATTGCTAAATTAAATTGTTCCCTGCGTAAATCTACATCACGTTGGAAAACAGACTCAACCACGAATGAAACAGGGCTGGAATTTCAGGAAAATCTCACCCCACAAGACTACATGGTCTTATCACTCGGAAGTTTTACAGGACCAGACATACTTTAACGAGACAAAACAAAAAAATTTCTGTTTTCAGTTTTGTTAAAATAAAAGTACATTTTCAGACTGCATGAACTGTGTAGTTTGGGGTTACAAGCTCAATACTAACATTACAGAAGAAAACTCTGTGGTCCAGTGAGTATACAAATAGGGGGGGGGGGGCGGGGGACGGACAGCGAATCTGCCTAGGAACTTGTTGTTGACTTAGTTTTGTATAATAATAGTCCAGGCTCCAGAATGTCAAAATCACTTTAAAAAGATTTGACCTTATACCATCTACTCCCCTAAATTTCTTTATTTTTTATGGTTCATTATTTTTTTTCTTGTAACGTTGTGAAGTTTTCAGCCTAGTAAAAGTTTCATTTTTTGACAAGTTTCAAGTGAAAATCCAACGCAAAAAAACAGGAAATGAAATGATGTGGCACCTCTCTCAAATAATGTGTTTATTTGAATGTACTATTCTATGAATGGATACAGTCAACCTCGAGCTCATCATCAGTGGACTGTATCGCCCTTCAGCCATCACAAACAACATACGCAGGAAAAAGTAGTGTATAGGGTTCAAACTCATACGAGAAAGAGGTTAATTTTTACAATGGCAGTTCAGCAGAGGAAGAAGCAAACGACAGCAGACAATCAAGGAATTTGTAAATTTAAGGTTTAAAAAAAAAAGTTGAAGCTATATTACAATCAACTTGAAAATTAAACGAACTTACCAAGTGAAGTTTGGTTGTGCATGGTAATTCCACTGAACTATTCAATGTAATCATTCTTTCTTCTTAATGTTTTAATCATGCTAAGTTCATGTAAGAAGTATTACTTACTCAAAAACTATAAACTTTTGTGCCATACTGTAAGCATATTGCAATATATACATTAACATTTTGTATACTGACTGTGTATACAGCAGCCAATTAACTGGAAAGTGGCTGTCCACATTTGCTGTTAATTTAACAACAGGGCATCCAGAAGACAAACAGACAATCCTCAGGCTACAGCTATCTCCCTGAACTGACCAGATGCTAATCAAAACAGCCAAGGACAAGAACAATTTCTCTTCAAGTGGTCAGTCAGGCTGGTTAGTTCAGTGTTGAAAAGCATCCTTATTTATTGTGAAATGTAAACCAACTGGGCACAATTTCATGGTACTGTAATGTGTAACTTAGTGTGGAATTATTCGCTAACAAGCACAGAATTCTATGGGCTGTCATAGCTGTACGTGTAAGTGCAGAATTATGCACTCAAATAGATTTTCTTAGAACACAGCCAAAAACTTACGTAAACAGGTAAATGGATAATTATGTTAGTTTTTGGCTGTGCTCTAAGAAAATAAATTTGAAAGTTGAATTTTTACCAGTCTGAGTGATGAATTTCTTTGATGATATGAGAATTCTGCAGTAAACCTGGTCCCACTGGCAAGTCACTGAAAAGGATGCAATAGGCCCTTACACAGGAAAAGATCATTTACGTGATCAATGCATTTAACTCTTGAATTAGGTTCTCATGCACAATGCACACATTATGACCACAGGTTGTTTTTCTCAAAATAATCATGTAAGAAAGAATAAGACTACATTATAATTGGTTTGAATTAAACTACTTGTTCAATATCAATGTATACAGTTTCCAAATCCTTGTATTTTATGTACTGTTAATGAAATTTGAATTACGTTTAACTTTAATGAAAATCTTGAAGAACCTGTCAGTGTCAGTGTAAATGCAATTTAAACAGAACAAATAAAGCTCTTTCATAACACTAAGTGAGGCACTAATGTACTATTGTGCAAATATTTGTTTGATTTAAGGTAGGTTGGACAACTCGTTTTAAGTTCAGTGAATGAAAATTGCTGTGTCAAGGTTTTAGCCAGGATTTGGTAAAAGGGTGTCAAAATTTGCTGGAAATTTAAAAACCGGGTGTCCAAATTGTTCATTTACAATACTTTTACATGATGAAACAGGGAGTCCAAAAGACACCAGACACCCCTCTGGTTAACACTATGTATGTCCTGTGTTGAACAGTGCAAGTGCTATGCACTTCCAAATTACATCAAAGTTCAGACAATGTGCCTTAAAAATCTGTCATTATTGTTCTAAGGAAGTCCTGAGATGAATTGCTCTGACCTAATTTTCATGGTCAGCATGAGGGAAATATTATATCCCTCAATTCAATCAGCCGCATGAGCCAAATTATGCTGGTCCTGGGGTGCATTACTGCAGTACTGTTTGGGTAATTCAAGGATTGCTTGTCTGTAGACTGTTTGCTGTTGAAACAATAGTCAGCACTGGCAAATGGGTACCTTAGCACTGTACTGTCATGTCTGCACTGCAGTATCACCTTCTTATACTATGGTTTGGAAGTACAGTAGTAGACCTAATGAAGACATGAGACTGTGAGTGTCTGTTTTTAAGTGCCTTTACTTCACATTTCAGACAGTGTGTGTGACAAATCTAACTCTTCATACATGACGACACATCCCACTTTAGAGCTTAGATTGCAATTGAGTAGGCCCCTATTTCTTCAGGGTTGAATGTTATTGATAAGCTTCATGAAAAATTTGAGCAGAAATGCAATATTTATTTGGGGCTATAAAAGTTACACTTGGGAACAGTTTCAATGATGTGTTTTCTTATCAATGAGCAAAGTGTACAATTTGTTTTTGTAATAACTGTAAATTATGTGTACTGTAACCATAATTAATACAATCAAAGTACATACAGAACATGTACAGCCAGATCCAATGAATCAAAATCTATCAAATTTCTCCTTACAAAATGCCACTCTAATCAGTGCCCTTCCCGAACCTCTCCTTGCAAATTAGACTCTCCATTCCCCAGTATCATGAATCGTTAAGGATTCAAGTCCAGACTCCAACTGGGGACTTGTGACTCATAAGCCATTATTTTTCCAAACATAAACAAAATGTATGGCATACAGTAGGCCTTTACCACAGAAAGTTAATTTAAGTACAGAAAATCGAGCGTGGAATTTGTATATTTCACTTATTTTATTTTTAATTATTTTGGTTTAGGCCAAGTAAAATAAGAAAAATGTTTCAACGTCCGGACTTTTTCAAAAAGAGGAGAAAGTTTTTGCTATTTTATTCATGCTAAATATGGCTGGTCAAGGTATATATTTATTCACAGATTTTGTGCTATTTGAGTATACTGATGCAATGTATGACAAAACAAATGATTTGTATCATTTTAGTCCACTTGCTAAGCAAGTTTCAACATTCAAAAACAGTGAAATGTACAGTGTTAAATATTATTTATATCACGAACATCACGATTGAGGTAGAAGAGTCTAGGCCCGGGCTCATACACTGATCTCTGGCTTGGACTCTTCGCATGGTTCCCCTTTTTCTCCTTTTTTATAAAATAGTAAATAATAGCATAAAAAAGGAGGCGGCGGCCAAAAAGGAGGCACACTGGGGACGAGAAACATGTTTCTTATTTTACTTGGCCTTACAAGTGATCACCAGTTTTCCATCATATCAGCGTAAATCAATTGATTGGTTAACCTATACTAATTTTGGTAATGATTTAAACAAAATGTTTAACTCAATTTAAGTGACTCAACCTAGAATGTTGTTGCTTGAATTGTAAGGTAAAGGTTGCTACAAGTAGTGCCGATTGATTAATTACTAATAAATCCAACTAAAACTAAAAGACAATCAGTAAGCATCCTGCTGGGGCAACAAAACATGGCTTTCAAGCAACAAGTTAAGTCCCTATATAGTAAGGTCAATAGGATATCATTGACAGTGTCAATAGGATATCATTGACAGTAGACAACCTAATAACAGTGTTTTTGTAGAGATACATTGTTGACAAAAGTTGGAGGTCAATGTCCAATGTTTGAAAAATAACGCTGCCCATTATTCTCATACATGTATACACTGTACAGATTAGATTTAGCAACACACAATGCTCTCTTCTACAATTTTCAAGTGAATCTCAGTTAGACTGTATCATTATTATTACCTTCTTTTTAACATTTTTTATGTTATGGTGGAACTTTTTTTCTGCATATATCTCAATATACAAACTATTAACTGTTCAAAGCAAAAGGGCCAATGGATTCAGATATTGCCCTTACTTCCATTGTTACAATAATCAGAACCCTCCTCCTTCCTGATGTTGCAGCAGACGACCATTGGGAGGATGGAGGGTTACCCCTCCATCCTCCAAAGGGTCGTCTGCTGCAACCAATCTAATATTGTTGCAACTGAAGTGCCCCCATGGCAGGCCAGGAACATTTCACTCTACTCTAAATAATAATAATATTAATGATAATAACAATCAGCAATAAAGACGCTTTACTTAGTAAAGTAAATCACAGCACTTACAATAATCAACAAGTAAAAAGAATAAATTAATTAATTGATCTAGTCTCATCTCAGCAATAAATTGATTAATGTTGAAAGAGATATGTTTCAATCATCTTCTTGAATTGGTCTGTTGATTGGACATTTTGAATGAAAGCAGATAGACTGTTCCACTCCCTCTGCTGCAGTGACTTTGAAGGGTCTGTCACCAGCCTGGTTGTGGGTGTGTGGTAAAGTCAGATGAAAAGGGTTTGAGCTAGACCGGAGGTTTGGTCTGGAGGAAATTTACATGTAAGTTGTATTACGCATAACGCAGGATTGCATATAATCTGGTGACTGGTTGTGAAATATACCAAAAGTAATATCTTGTAACAAACTTGTTTGGATGGGTAACCAATCTACTTCAAATAATGTATCCACTAAAAATAAGTGTCCTGACTAATGACAATAATAGAAAAAAATAGTGATAATGTACTATAAAGCACACGTGTATAACATTGGTAATTACCACAGACCAGTATCTGCACTTCATGTGACCCAACATATTCATGAAATAACAAACTTGCAAAAGTTTAAGCTCAATCGGTCATCGGAGTCACAACAAAATAGTGAAAAACCCCATTATATGTTTTCAATGTTTTTCAAACATCGAGTTTGGGACACGCGAGATCATGGAGGTAGAAATGGCGAGATCAAAACTAATTGTTTTACTCATTTCCTAAAATACTGTCGCTCTTAAACCAAAACTATTTCAAGGGAAGTTTTCCACCATCT
This sequence comes from Pycnopodia helianthoides, assembly GCA_032158295.1. Taxonomy (NCBI): domain Eukaryota; kingdom Metazoa; phylum Echinodermata; class Asteroidea; order Forcipulatida; family Asteriidae; genus Pycnopodia; species Pycnopodia helianthoides. The sequence continues at coordinate 35,789,568 of CM063243.1, forward strand.
GACCATGAGTTGACCAGACCTTTATACCATTTAAGTTATATGTGCAAAGGTGTGAACATTTATATTTTCAATCTTACCATGTTGTGATGCACACCCTTTGCCTTTACTAATTGGTTTTAAATGCCTCGTCGTGTACAGTATTTAAATTAAAACAATCTTAATAATATTCTTAGTTCTTACTCAATGGTCTTAACATTAACAGGGGATTACAAATTTACAATGTGTTACCGAGTGCACGACGTAAATGTACAAAGTACATGAAACACGACAGGATAGAGTTACATTCAAAGTGCAAATGGGTCAACTACTCAACTATTTCACGTTGCTTACTTGTGTACCACCACCGCGCTCTACCTACACGTACTCCGAATGTTTGCTGACCGAGCTAGCCAGCGTTACCCGGCCGTCAATACTCACCATTTCCTCGTCATCTTGAGAGCTGTGAAGGTACAGAAACATCCCGACAATCCAAGCTACAGTCATCAAGATAATCACCCGGGATTTTCGCCGTAACACTGACATGTTGGCTGATGTTAGCCGAAAATAACGCTCACCTCACACACTTCCGCCAATACCAAAATCTACTGTAAGTTTCAAAGTCGAAGTATGGCCAACACACGGACGGATTCTAGTTTACATTCGTCTATATTTTTGACCATGTGTACTGTCTAGAAGCTACGTGTGCACTGTTGTCATGAGTGTGCAGCCGGCCAGGCAATGGGTACAACATATCAGCTGTGAACCCTATACACTACAGAAACACTACTACGTACTGCACATGTATGTACGTGTACAATCCGGGTAACCTGCATCAACATTAATCACATGAGGGCGGTAGACAACAAAATTATGCCTCCCTCAGCTGCCGGTTGTCTAGCTGAGGGAGGCGGGGCCGGAAAATAAGTGGAATAATGGGATGGGGTGATTGGGGGTGGGGGCAGGGCGGATGGGTCGGGGGGGGGTGACAGGTATTCTTCACTCATAATCTACTTTTAAAAGACTGGCAGTCTAAACAATTAACAACTGGTATTTATTCACTTCTTTTTTTGAGTTGGTAACTATTATTAAGGCAACAAGTGAAGCCAGGAACAATCTACTTCTGTACATGAACTGACATTACAGAGCCTGATCCTAACATTTACATTAAGTCACAACTTGTGCATTGGTTTTTGTAATAAACACAAACAAAGAAACAAACAACCTTACTAATTTTTGGAGTAAACAGGGCAGAACTCCATGGTAAGCAGAGCCATGAAATTGGGCCCAGGTGACTTTCTATTGGCCTTTCTATTGTGATGGCAAGTGTGGATATTTGTTCTTAGTTTATTATGAAAACGCATACAGTTCTGTACACATAATGATATAAACACCGGTTTTTTCTAACACACTGTTTCATTATTGTTTTATCAGCATGCAGTTAACAAGACATCATGAACACCTTTCCAAATTCTAAAAGCATCTTCTCTATCCATCACAGGCAAAGAAGATGATCTATTCACTTTTCTATAACATAAATTCTACACAAAAATGATTCCATTTTGGATTTTCTTATGCATAAAAACAAGCAACTCTAGAGCCTTCATCATGCATAAATTTGTCTTCTAATGTATTCAATAATTTTATTCCCATTAATTTTATCAAAATGTCATTTTGCAGCTTAACGTGTTGTCACTATTATTGGTGTCTTTGTACGCCTACCTGCATATATGCCACAAGCATTCACTGGGGGGAGGGGGGGGGGAGATAATTAGCCAAGCCTGGAATTTCATCTTTGAGAGAGCAAGGCCATTTACATTTTGCAAAGGGCACTTCCATATGAGAAGCATTTAAAGGGGCACCAAGGCCAAGACCAGGGGCCACAGAGGCCATGGCCTGTGGCCTCTGTATCCTTCTAGGCCTGATTAGCTGTTGCAAATTGCTTTTACAACCAAAATGAACTGTGGTGTAAATGCAAAGGTGTTAATGACCTCACGTTTTGACCCAAGCAAAGGGTCCAACATGAGGCCATTACATATACTTTTTTTTACAAATAAATTCCATTAAAGGGCTTTGTGGGGAAAAGATAAGCTCAATTTTGTGCTGTACCAACCTTTAAAAGAATGATTTAAGTTACTGGTGGAGGTTCCCTGCAAACCGTGTTGACAAATAATTTTCAATCAATTAATTTTTTCATACATCTCTAAGGGCTTGTCTGTTCAGAGGTAATGGATACAGGGGGTGCTACAACGAGAAGGCAACAGGTCAACTGCCGTTTCCATAGCTTTCTCATGTTATCTTTCATCAGAAATATCAGACCAATTAGGTCTCCTTGTATAGAGTTGAAGATGACGGTGATGTACCAGATAGTAGGGGCCTAATGATGTCTAATAGGTTGGCAATGATAAACAGCTGTGTCCAAGTCATTATTGTTATCACAATGAGCTGAAGATTTGGGTGAAAAAGCAGATTTCAAATATTCCTTTAATGTTGCTTCTTAAAGCAACTTTGTTAATTTCACAATTTAACTGACATGGGGGAGGCTGATTCCGGTCTCTGTTTCATATCACTCAAGTTTGGATGTTCATTGTTGCTGTTTTTAGAGGAGGGAGTATGTGGGGTGGAGGAAGGCTGGGAAGGGCAGTTTGCACATCTTCTGTAACCCCCTGAAATATTATTCTTATTGGTGTCTAAACATTTGGGTGTAGAGGTAAATTAGAGAGTTTGAGTATATTTAAATGGATTTAGAACACCTAGAGAGTTACCCCTTCTGCTAGTCTCTTTTAAATGAGTTTTAATTATGTTTGAAGTCACAAGCTGGCCATGTAGACCAATAGGTGATCCAAAATGCTAACTTATAGGATCGTGGGTTGTTGCATGCGGCTAGTAACAAAGCATAAATATTAGCCAATGATCTTGTCAAATAAAAATTTGATATAATAATTGTTTAAAGTGGCAAATGCAAAGTGAAGAAATGTTCAAGTGAAGTTGTTGCACTGTGACTAGGATGTCATTCAACTCTCTAGAAATGTAGAATACAAGAAATTCTCAGCAGGCCACAAAGTAAAGCTTTAAACTGTCAAATAAATTCTTCTGGTTAATGCAACTTGGTAAACTTTTGGAAGTGTTTCCTGACAAGTAGCAGCAGCCATGTGCCACCATATTATCACAAACCTCACTGCTGAGACCAATAACAGCTATGTGCCACTATAGTGTCACAAACCTCACTGCTGCTATCAATAACAGCTATGTGCCACTATAGTCTCACAAACCTCACTGCTGCTACCAATAACAGCTATGTGCCACTATAGTCTCACAAACCTCACTGCTGAGACCAATACCAGCTATGTGCCACTATAGTGTTACAAACCTCACTGCTGCTACCAATAACAGCTATGTGCCACTTTAGTGTCACTAACCTCACTGCTGCTACCAATAACAGCTATGTGCCACTATAGTCTCATAAACCTCACTGCTGAGACCAATAACAGCTATGTGCCACTATAGTGTCACAAACCTCACTCCTAAAACCAATCGTAGTAGCTGTATGCAGCAGCTGTGTGCCAGTGCCACCAGTGTCATAAACCTCACTGCTGAGACCAATCGAAGTAGCTGTATGTCACCATATTAACATTTGAAAGTTTTTAAAGTGCATTCAATTTATCTCTTTCAAAGTCAACATTTTCTTCAAATCTTGTTAAATAAATCCTTTAGGAAACACACATTAAACTTGTTTTATTAAGACTTCCAGTCCCACTTCTGGTTTATTAGATAGTCTCAACTGAAAGTACATGATTAATTATCAACTTATGTCAACTGTTCAAATTTATTTACAAAAATACACCCACCCAAAATAACAACAATAAATACTGACACCAAATAATATTCTCCAATGGAAGTTTTGTACTGGATCAGCCATTTGGACACAATTTTTTCCCCATAAATTCATGAATGACAAAACCTTCAAATGCAGTTTCAGAGGGTTTAAACCCCCCTCCCCAAATATCCACTATTTGGTTGTGCATGTGTTTCAAAGATTAAATAATGCACAGCCAAACCAACCATGCATGCCTGGCTTGGATGCAAGATGTACCAACTCAATTATAAACAGTTACTTGTTGTTAACACTGAAGGATTCTGAATAATTTGGACAGGATCCTATCAAGGGTCAGGTAATTTAAAAAAACAAAATGGGAAATCAAAATTGTGCTTTGTTCCCTCAAAATCATTTTATTTACTCATAATCATTTTGTTTCCTCAAAATAATATTTAGAAACTTAATAATAGTTTCTATATCAATAAATAAAATATGGCATATCAAGGGTTGTGTAACAGCTAAATTAATCTGAGGTCACAAAATATATTTCATTGCCATGAAATAATAATAAAACATTTCATTTCCTCAAAATAACATTTCGTACCAACAAAATAAGATATTTCATTCAGGGAAATGGAATGTTTTAAAGGGAACATTATCAAAAATCTAAATTCTTTTTTTATATACCTGTTGTATTTTGTAAGATTGAGAGTTACAATACAAGACAACCAAAAGTAAGAATTGGGTAAAAAACCTGATCCATTAAGTTCTGCTCCTGATGAACACAATTTTTAAAGCAAATTTTAATGCTAAGCAAAGATTTAAAGGTACCAGTCAGAATAATACACATTAAACAGCATTTTAATTGGTAACCCATTTCTGCTAAGCAAGATTTTCTTTGCTGAGCAATTTTTTGTACCCGACAGCTTTCTGAAATGGAGTCTGGGCCATTTACAACCAGGACTGCAAGCCCCAAATGATAAAAAAGAAATCACTTTAGGAAATGTAAAAAAGCTGCCCTGGTTTGCTGCAATGTGTATGTTGTGTGTACTGCTTCCAAATTTCCCAAACGGTTGTCGTTGTTTTATGAGTTGGTCTTTTACAGACACCCAGAGGTTTTTTAACAAAATAAATCATTTTTTAAGTTAAACTGAAGGCAAGAAATACTTGGAATCATCAGCAGTAAAATCACAGGGGTTCACTCCATACATGTTGACAAAGATTGTTCATGATAGGTAAATGTAATAAAAGCAAAACTGATCATCCACAATCTGTGAGAAACAGAAATTGTATTGCCAAGTTTTCAAATTTCTAAAAGCTTTAGTTTACATGGCTACAACATGGATCTCATTCAATGCTGAGGATTCATTCCAATCAAATTACACAAATATTTGAACAAATGTTCAGGTTTAACTTTCAATGGAAAGTATGTTACACAGTAAATTGAATCCAATCCTTTACCAATAAACACACCATTCCACCAAGATGTGAACAATTCATGAAATTGATGGCCAGGTTTTTGTAAGCACAAAAAAAAAATGACGTTTTGTCAGGGATTTCAATTACACTCATATCAGGCTTATTTCTACACTGCAAGTGAAATAACATTTTTTTCACAACTTTGATGGAATTTCAACAGACAAATTTCTGAGCTTTCAGATTTAAACTAATAGATTAAGTTTTGGATATTTACCAGGACTTTCTGTACTGTGTCTTTACCAGTTCTGTACTGTGTGGACAGATTTGGGTGCTTAAAATATGACACTCAAAGTGTACACCTTCGCAAACACCTGTCAGGTAACAGGTGCAGCTGTAAACAGGGCACTCTGTGCATTGACCAAAGACTTTCTCAAGACACCCATTTGCAGATTTCTAATCGATTAAATACATTTCCCATTATAATATATTTAGAATCGTTGTTGTGGATTTTGAAGCGGTCAAATTTTGGCCCCAATTCTATACAAATGTAATGAATAGTTGTTGTGTATGGTGATTATGGTCTTATCTAAGCAGTGTTTACTACAATTTTTGCAACAAAGTTCCATCATGCATTAAGTACCTGGCTTAAGTAGCTCATCCGATCAGTAAGTTGCTACATCACACACTTCTTGTTGGTATTCAAAAATCTTTACCATGTCTCTGTGTGGTAATATTTGTCAGAACTGTTCGGAAATTCAAAGCTAATTTCTTCTTTTGAAAATATCTTCATCACAATAAATCCCTGACTAAATTAAGTAAAGAAAACAAGTGTTCTCATACAGTGCACTACAGGATTTTTTGTTCTTCTTCGAGAATTATGGAGAGGGATCACCTTAAAGGGATGCAACTGTTAAACTCAAATACAACTAATAACCCACGCGGGGAAACAAAAAGCTTTACAAAAAGTAGCATCCCTCTCCTGCCGCTTCCAAGGTTGTATCATAAACTTGGTTGTGCTCCCTGGCTACACGGCAGTTACAGGTTGAATGGCTTCTGACTGGCACCCCGAACAAAGATAATGACAAAATAGGGAGACCACCAACACAGGGCTAGATAGCTCAGTTGTTAGAGCGCCAGCATATTCATTTGGAGGTCGCAGGTACAAGTTCCGCTCTCATCAATTTTTCAATCCAAAATTAATTCATATTTATACAGTAAGCATCCCATGGTTTATAACTCAAAATTTAGAAAGAATAGAAATTAATATCCAAGTCTTTGGGAAAATGTTTGTGGTTCAGAAACTTGAAAATAATACCTCACAACATCAGGAAGCAATAAGAAGAATTTTCGAGGAATTAATTGAAATGGTTAACTTAAATTAATAGGCAGAAGCATGAAAAAATGTAGTAATTAAAACCCAAATAAATTGCATAGTGAGTCCAGCCGTAAATTTGCACTCAATTACTGATACACCATGTTGTTGATATGCCAAGGTGTTAGATACACCAAGGTGTTGATACGCCAAGGTGTTGAGACACCATGGTGTTGATACACAACAGTGTTGATATACCACGGTGTTGATACACCACGGTGTTGATACACCATGGTGTTGATACACCACGGTGTTGATACACCACGGTGTTGATACACCACGGTGTTGATACACCATGGTGTTGATATACCACGATGTTGATACACCATGGTGTTGATACACCACGGTGTTGATACACCATGGTGTTGATACACCATGGTGTTGATACACCATGGTGTTGATACACCTTGGTGTTGATACACCACTGTGTTGATACACCATGGTGTTGATACACCATGGTGTTGACACACCTTGGTGTTGATACACAACGGTGTTGATACACAACGGTGTTGATACACCCTTGGTGTTGATACACAACGGTGTTGATACACCATGGTGTTGATACACCATGATGTTGACAACAAGTTTGTGAGACATGTAAAGTAAAGTATCTCGTTCGTTGTTGTGGAAATGCAATTGTTCAATGTTTGTATCGAAAAAGAAAAACACATGTGTGAGAGATATATTTCTTATACATAAAAAAATGAACAGACCAATCCATTAAGCTCCGCCCCATTAATGCATTGACAAATCAGAATCATCAAAGAGTCTGACAAATTTAAATTAGACTACAACCTGTAAACTACTGCCATTTGGGTAGCACAGTCCATTGGAGTGAGGCTCTAGGACTTTGCCTTTTATAAGTTTTGCAAAGTCTCAAGCTCCCCTCTGTGTTATCAGTTTCTGTCATCAAAAATGACTTTGAACAAAGAAATGAGTGATTTTTGATGAAATTACATAAAAAAGTATGCCAGATTTGGAGCCAAAAGTAGCCTAAACCTAGTGCCTGCAGCGGATGAGTGTGTGACATATTTTGTTACCTGCTGTTAATTCACCTTGTTTGAAATTAGACGTCGGAGAAAACATGTGAGAAGTTTACAGAGGCTGGGGTTACATATTGTCTTACCAACACAATTTGGGCAGAGATACATGTGTCCATTCAACATGAGCGCCGTTGCTGGAGAATTATTATTGTGGGCGGGGCTTAATGATTTGGTCAATTCTATTATGAAAATACAAAAACTTAGTGATGATGTCCTAGTGACAATATTAACGGTGCTAAACACCCACTAACCACACCAAAAAGCTCCAAGCGGCTGAATCCTGTTGTGGCTTCTGTGCTGCCCTCAACGTCTGTAGATGATGTTCGGCGAGCTCCTGCTATTTCTGGAAGAACATGAACTGTAGCTACATAAAGGAAGGTTCCAGCAGAGAACAACATGGAGATACCTGTGGCATTAAATGTAGATAGTGCTTCTTTGCTTGCCTGAAATAAATAAGATAGACACAAAATATCACTGAAAATGATTTTCACTATTTCAGTTTTCGTAGAAGGATAAACAGCACTAATTAATCTTGAAAGTTGCCTGTGTAGATAAACAAAAATAAAGATTCACTAAAACTCCCCCAATCTCTGAAAGCCCATGTTTAATTGTCAACATTTATACTGGAAGTATGATTTAACTAACCACAAGATTGATAAAAATTGGCCAAATTTGTGGTCCACCCATAGGGGAAGGGGCTTGGGGAATTCACAGCCCAAGTGGAAGAGCTATTTGTTATCAAAAGAAACATTGAATGCATTGATGTTGGCACACCCAGTATACCTTCTGAGTGCTTTATTTTGTATTTAACTTTAATCCCCCAGAGATATTTTCTTAGTGTGCCACTGTATGTAATAATGTTGATTGGTACTCACATGACTCAAACCAAAATATGTAATGAGAGCAGCAACTGGTGCTGCCATAGAGAAGACCATAAGATGTTTGCGTATCCTATTTCTCTGGTAGTTCTCATGCATTAAGAAGGTTACCAGACCAAATGCTGCTGGTGCCTGCATTTAACAGATAACGAGAAACACAATTTGGCATCAATGAAGCCTGGGTACTAGTATGTTAATATCCCACACAGTCTTGGATACAGGCCAACATTTTGAAGCAATACGAATCGACTGTTCACAGCCCTTTATGATCATAACTGTTAAAATGAATCAAACCCCCCCAACCCAGCACGAATGAGTCCACAGTATGATAAGTAGGTGAATGACAGTATAACTCTTAATATGCTCACAATACCAGTCTACTCTTGCACCTGATTGATGCAATTTCACGTAGTGCTAAAATGTCACTCTTGTATATTCTGTTTATACCCTTAAGGTCATGTCACACAGGACAATTTACAGGCAACCAGCTCCAGGCAATCTTCAATAAGAAAGTTCATTCCCATTTCAGTTTTCTCATTATTTTCCTGGGGATATTGAGTTACAGCTGGAAGAATGTTTCTTGTGCTGCTGTGCATGCAGTGCGGTTGGTTGCCTTCAAGTTGCCTGTAAGAATTGCCCTGTGTGACATTGCCTTTACACTGATGTGTGAGAAGCACTGCATACTCAGTGCTTCCGTGTTCTGCAGGCTACTTGGGTTGGATTCGAACCCACTACTCCTGCATTCTAGAGTAGATATTTTAAATGCAAGACCACTGTCAGGTCACATCCTGTAATTAACAGCGGGTACTGAAATCAATTATCTTATTTTTATAACTCCACAAGTTAACAACTTACCTTATGAAGCATAATGGCAACAAATACAATCATTTGAACATCAGTACGACCCATTGCTGCTGCTCCCATAGCAATTCCATCCGCTGGTAATCAACAAACAAAATAACATTATAACACATTGCTTTATAGAGCTGCATATGCTTTGCTTAGCAGAAAAGCCAAAATGCTATCTAATGAATACTGTTTGTGACTGGCTCACATGTATCTTTTGCTAAGCAAAGAAATTTTAAAGTAATATTTTTCCTTTTAAAAGAATATGGGCCCCAAGTATTTCAAAACAATTCTCACACACACACATGTTTGTAAATCCCGTAAATCGAGGACTTCTCTTTGTTCTCCCATTGTTTGGACTTATTTTTTTTAGCGACATCCCCATTGGTCACAAAAGCAAAGCGAGGACGTCCTCGCTGTGTCAAAACACCCGGATCCCTTTTGTTAAAGTCCTCGGTTTCAACGGGTAGACACGCTCACACACACAAGTGTGTAAACACCTGTAATCGCTGACCTCCTATTGTCCCTCTTTTGTTTGTACTAAACTTTTTGGCAACAGCTCCCATTGGTTTTGTACACGTTTTCCAACTGGGGACCTTTCCCCAAACGGGGACCCTATTGTCCTCTTTTGTTATAGGTCCCCGGTTTGAATGTGTATACCTACCCACAACACACACAATATATATAAAACAGCCCAATAGACTTCTTGGCACATGCAGTCATGCATGCGCATGGAAGTGCCTAAATACCACCAGTCAATGATGTGCTTTCTTATGTCCTCAGTGAGGGCAGTGTATCATGAGCTTGTTAAGAATGCAATGGGGTATAGTTACTGAATAAGACACATACATAGTTTATCTATCCACTCAAGGTTGGCCTAGTGGTTTCTTTCCCTGCCTTTCATCTCTGTGGACTCCGGTTCGAATCCCAACTCAGACTGGAGCCTTGCATGTGGATTGATTTTCAGTCCCTACTCAAATGCATAGATTCCCCATTGGGGTTTTCCTCCCACATCTAAAATTGACATTCATTGATTATTTTCTCTTCACAGATATCTTCAGGCATAGTGGTTACAGTACAAGGCACCTTACATGGTTTTATTACCGGATTAATAATAATAATATAATACCTGCTGCATGTACTACTAATCCTAACGTTGCTGTAAACCCAACTCGGCTTGTTCTTCCTTGATTTTCACCTTCTCCTACAGAGTAAACAAAATGCAAATATAAAAGTGTCTGTAACTTGTATGTGTTCATCACAACAACAAAAACGCAATACCAAATATTGAGACATACATAATGAGTGTTATGGCTAAGCAGCCCAGTGCACTCTGTTATCAGAGTGTGGGTTCAGATATTGGTCATGGCACTTGTGTCCTTGAGTAAGAGGCTTAATCACAATTGCTTTGTTCCTTGGATGGATTATTATGGGACCCACTAGTTGTTCAAAGTGAGGCTCCAAGGTCGAATTGAGTTTTGTGATGCACTCATTTTCCCATAGTTAGAGACAAAATTGGGGGAAAAGTTAGAAGTCTATAACCTCATGTTAAAATGGTGTAAAATCTTATTTTATTGTATCTCTTTCAGAGTGAAATATGAATTATGACGTCAATGGACAGCAAATAAAAGGATCTGTACATTCCAGAGGAATTTTTGTGCTAGTCTTAAGCTCAAACTCAGTGCCATTTTGATTGAATAAAAAATGAACAGACCGTATGTTTAAAATGTGACGTCATCGAATGTTCTTGGATTTTGACAAAAATTTCACTTGAAGGGTATCTAACATTTTACACCATTTCAATGTGAGGTTATTGACTTGTTATTTTTCCCCATTTTTATAACGACTCTATCTTTTAGAAAATGAGTGCATCACAAAACCGAATTTGACCTTTGAGCCCCTACTTTAAAGTAAGTTATGGACATTTATCATGAAAGAAAGGGCTTGCCACTCTGGTACGCAACATTGCCTCTAAACACTTACAAAGTGCGATATTAATGGGATGTCTTCCATACCTCACCTTTATGCAGAAATAAGTATACATCAAGTTTGTGTGATTTGTGTTTATACCATTGAGTAAGAATAATATAATGTATGTAGAAGGAAGAGTAAAACATTGGTGGAATGGTACAGCCATTTGTAACTTGTTATTCATTCAACATTGTTGCTAACAAATAGAATGCACAAATTCAAAGATGATCAGAATTTAATATTGTAACACTCTATGAAAGAGTTACTGAATGGCACATTGTAATTTAACACTGCATTTCCTTAATTTCCCAAGTTTGGAGAGGTTTGTGGTGTCATGTTATGATCTCTTATGGCCTTAGAGGCTCTGAAAAGAATTAAGGTGAAATAACTCAAATCCAATTTCAAATGTTGTATATTTTCTTTGAGTTCATTGTACTGTATAAAGAAGAATTTGTCAATTAACATTGCAAATGTAGAACCTGGTACTGAATGAAACTGAAAGAACAAACTAACCTGAAATCTGTGAATGTGAGTGACCATGGGAGCCTCCAATCTGATCAACCAGCAGCATAAAAACAAACCCCAGTACTAATGACACCCCTATTACATAATGAAGCTCTTCCTCATTGCTCTTGCCGTGACTATGATGATGGGCTTCACCATTTGCATCTGGGGGGTTTCCCTCTGCTGGTAGTGCAACTAGTGCTTGGCCATCTGGTGCCACAGCTGGAAGATTCACCCCTCGGTGAACATGGGATTCTGAGGCAAAGTGAACCAAATCAATAGAAAAAACGATGAATGCTTTTATATAATTTTGGTTTAAATATTGAACAGTACACCAAACAAAAGAATTAAATTATTTATGAATCCCATATCCCATATAATCAGGGTTGAATATTACAGAGCAGACCATAAGAACTTGAAGCTCAGAAATTTCACTGCTTAAAAAATACCTGTACAAGACTACAACTATTTGTCTTTCTTCACAAAACTTGAAAAAGGATGTTTGGACTAACAAATGTAATATTAGTTACACTGGACTGCCAGAATACATGTAATTGGTTGTTAAAATGACTGTAATTGTAATTGGTTATCAAAAGAATAATATTATTTCAGGGCAGAAAGGTTTTATATACACTAGTAAATATTCACAGCATATTTCTAGATAAACACTAGAATGCAGGACTTGTTAGGTTGTGGGGTTGTTGGCCAAGTGCTAGAATTACTGGACACTGACCAGCAGTGGTTTAGTAGCACATGTACATGTACATGTACATGTAGGTATTCTGAGAACTGTGTAGGAGCACAAAGTAGTACGGACTCCAAAAGGGTGTGTTGCAGCGGCGTAGCCAGGACTTTTTTGGTGGGGGGGGGGGGGGAGAGGGGCACAGGTGGGCATTGCTTTCAAGTGGGGGGGGGGGGCAGGGGAATGGGTTTGTCAGTGGTGGGGGTCATGCTTTTATTTTGGGAGGGGGATGCTGCAGGGAGCCACCATCCTCTTATATTCTTGGCATTTTGTGGCAACGGTAGTGATCCCGATCGAGATTGTTCACTACATTAGATTAATACAAACACGCATTTTCCCCCGGGGGGGGGGGGGGGGACTGGAATTTTTTGGGGGGGGCACATGCCCCCTAGGCCACTGGTGTGTCGGTGTCTCTTGAACATCCACAAGAATGGTCAAGTAGAGACTTCAAGAGGGTGTGCAGATGTCTGTTGGACACCCACTTGTACCCTTTTGTCTAAAACCATCCCTTCCACTGGACTAATTCAGATATTGCACAACTCAGCATTCTCAATGTTTCTTTTCCATCTATAGTCCATACTTCAAAAACTTACCTTCTGTGCCTTCAAATAAAGCATGGACACCCTCTGGAATGATAACAGCCAGTGCTGTTCCAACGAGAAGACCAGCTCCAAGAACCGTCACAAATCTCAACTTGCTCTGTTGTATAAAAAAAGAGAGTACAGAAATAGCTTGGGTTAAACTGTGCTTTTAAGAAACCAAATGCCATAAAATAATGTTTCAGTACACATTTGATGCTAAATGTAGTTTGCATTAAAGCCCAAGATGCACAGCAGGGGATTCACCAATGTAGGTCATGTGACATCCAACTCATCCTCATGTTGCAACATCTAGCAAGAGGATTGGATGACAAATTACAAATTGATATGATTCTACTTGACTTCAAGGAAACCTAGTTGCCCTCAAAGATTGGGAGTCTAAGTGGCTGATGAAGTTCAACGCTAAGAAATGACAAGTCCTTCCAAGCATCTTACACTGTTCAAGGTCACACCAAAGAGGTACTAGGCTAAGCAAAGTTTCTTGGAGTACATCTCGACTCTCATCTCTCCTTCAATATCCATGTGGACACAATCACTAGAAAAGCAAGTTCCACCTGAGCCTTCTTGTTCCGCAGCCTGAGGTATTGAAGTCCCAAGATAAAGGAAACTGCCAACCCCACCTTTGTAAGACCATCAGTAGAATACCCTAGTAGTAGCATGGACCTAGTGTGAGCACCAACACACAGCGCAACACTAAGAAGTGGAACAGGTTCAGTGTAACTCAGCTTGCTTTGTCACATGGGTCAATGACAGGACAAGTACTAAGTAGTGCCTCTGCTACCCTCCAATAACTAAACTGGCAATCCCTACAGGACTGATGCACTCACAGTCACCTGGCCTGATGTACCACGACAATCCACTACAGTTTGGTCAACATTGGCTGGAACCAATACCTCACTTATCAAACTACATCAACCACAGGTCACAAATCCATGCCACGTACTAAATCTTCAGTGTACACTAACTCCTTCGTCCCAAGCACCATCCAGGACTGGAACAGCCTTGCGGTAGACCCAGGGGAGTACAAGTCTCTTGATGCCCGAGGGATCATCCACTGAAGAAGCTCATCAACAACAACCTTTTCTTTTACTCGCAGTATCTGCACATGTTTCCGCAACTGAAGGCACTTCTTCTTATGATTGCTTAGACCCACGATGTAAAACACACAGCGCATCTTAATCTTATTAAGCGAGGCTGTACTTGTAAGGAGGGCATAAAGGAAGACTAGTCAGTCATAGTCATAGATTCAACATTTTTTTTAAGTGACTATAAAATATTATCATTTAATGTTGTTATTTAAAAATACAATTATACCAATTATTATATAAAACCACAAGAGAAACTTACTGGGTAAACTTTAAATAATTTGACTAGAGCGGGAATTGAGCGCGCCTGCGAGTGCGACCTCCAAATTTAACATGCTGGGGCTCTCATTACCAACTGGGAGACCATCAACAATAATTAGGGCTAGATAGCTCAGTTGGTAAAGCACTGGCACATTCATCCTGAGGTCACAGGTTCAAGTCATGATCTAGTTGCGATAATCGTAACCCTCCATCCTCCCGACGGTCGGAGACCGGATGGTTACGAGTCATGCAGTGCAAAAAAAGTGGCGAAATAAAAATTTCGACTATTTTGGTCAGACTAGTCACCAGATTTGCCCAATTTTTACCCCTTTCAAAAAACATGACACACATTCTAAGAACATGGATTTGATCTTCAAGGTATAATGAATCCATTCATAACACTCTAAACATCGATGAAAAATTATTTGAAGAAAAAACGAACAAAAACTTACCAGAAACTGACCGAAATGTCCATGGACCGCACTTCCCCTACATCAACCAATCAGCGTAAACCAAACCGTTGTGTAGGCGTGGCGATCGTCTCGTGTGCGACTGTGCGTGCACGCAGTTAATGTATTTAACGGATTTGCGCTATTTGCAGTTTGCGCTGATTAATTGCAGGAACAGCTTTCCAGAATGCGCGCTCAATCTGTAAATTTTTCCTCATAAATATCCTGTGATTGTGCAACTCAACAAAATGCGCTCAACGACGAGTTTGCTTACGCTGATTGGTCGAGATGTTGCTAGGTCACGAATCGTGAGGTTCGAAAACCGGACCTGAGATTGTCTACGCATCATGAAAATTTCGCTCAGTCTCTGGTAAGTTTTTGTCTTTTTTTCTTTAAATATTTTCTCAATAATGTTTTGAGTAATACGAATGGATTCATGACACATTGATGATCACATCCATGTTTTTAGAATGTGTGTCATGTTTTTTTAAAGTGGTAAAAATTTGGTAAATCTGGTGACTAGTCTGACCAAAATAGTCGAAATTTTTATTTCGCCACTTTTTTGCACTGCATGACTCGTAACCCTCCGGTCTCCGACCGTCGGGAGGATGGAGGGTTACGATTATCGCAACTAGTTATGATCTAGTTATTTTTGTTATCAACCGAAAAATATTTACCAGTTTACAAAACCACTCAGGTTGACATAACTGCTCGTAATCGTATGTAAAAATAAATGTGTACATCTTAAATATAAATTATAACCACAAAGGTCGGACAGCAAGGGAACAACCTCACAGTCAAGCGAATTACAATTTGTTATTATTTTTTAGAAGAAATGAGAAATAATAAAAAGTGCTATAATAAACAATTAAAAAAATGGAAAATAGTAAAGGCCTACTTCAAAAATCAATACAATACAGTTTTTCAACAAATCATCAGACAACAAAATATATTTATATTTTTTTACTTAATACTTGCCTCAGAAAGGGGGACCGTGAGTGGTATTGTTCCTGCGACAAAACAACCAACTAACATGGCAAATGAAAGTGACAGTATTCCCCATGCATCCTCCATCTTCAAATGTTGGAACGAAATTCGTGAAAAATAATTAGTTACCAAGCTGAGGGATTAGATAGAAAAACTACTGCGGTCCAACATGCAACAATGTCACGTACTGACTACACAGTTAGCTGTCAACGTGTACTCATTCTACACGGCATAATGTTCATCTGTGTTAGTTTGCATAATAGTCTGGTAACCCATCAGAATGAAACCTTTAATATGTTGTGTGGTTCAAGGGACGAGACTATAATTCATTAAATTTAACTGTTTAAGAAAATTAATTTCACTGGTTCTGTTTTCAATCACGTTCCTCCTTTAAAACTCACTTTCAACTAGGGAATAAACCATTCAAATCGTTATTTGTAACAGATTTGATTTTATTAAGGTTTTTTTTTGTCATGGGGGAAAGCTTAACTCAATTGTTGTTTAATTGGTTGTTAAAATTGCCTTAGTAATAATAAAACAGCCGTCAACTATCAACGCACTAATCACAAGCCCAACGTTGGCGGCGTTTTTTCAGTAAACCATTTTCCACGTACCAAATTCTCACATGCTCCACTTCCAACATTTGTACCTGATCTAAAGTCCTCAAACTTAAAAATATTCGAAGCAGTTCTTGTGGATAGGAAGAGGCTCTCAATTAAGACCTAAGACTTAATTGATTTCATCTGTAGGGACAACTCAAGATGGTAATTAAGATTATTTATTTTCATGCTCTCTTCTCATTTCTCAACAACAAGCATGACATTTTGACAAGAATTAAAACTTAATTTAAAAGTGGCAATAATGAATGCTTATAAATCTGAAATAAGTTATAATATTCCTTCTTACATTGTCCTACATGTCCTAAGGCTTAATCCAAACAAATTGATTTTCATTGCAACTAATAACTAAGAGTAAGAACTGAGCTTTTATGGCTTGGCTGTGATAATCATTCATATAGCTTTTGTTTGTCATGGTTGTTTGGTCATGTCCCTGTGTTGCACTGTCGGATGACGACTTGAATTTTTTGAAAGATTTCGGCTGTTTTTGATTATCGCAACTTAATGTTGATTACTACTTCACCTCAGCTTAGATTTAAGTTTAATTAAGTTGTGCAGAATTTTTGAAAATATTGTTTATTTTTATTTGTGCGGTGTGCCATTTTTGATGGTGGTGCAGAGTTTGAATTACATTCAGCAGCTCAGAAGTGGACTTTGCTGAGAACCAGTGTAGATGTCGATCTTTTGCTTTGGACTCTAGCACTAGAGCCACTAGTGTAGTACTTACTAGTAGAACTGGCAGTAGCAAGTGTAGGCCTAACCATTTTTGCACATGATCCATAATTGAGGAAAACAAAAAAACAAGTGACAAGGTGGAGCACAGAAGAAATGGAATCATGTACAGAGTTGGCTATGGGTAAAAAGCAAAGCAATTTTGTTCTTGCTTAGAAAGTATTAGAAGAGTAATTTAGTAAGCATTTTTCTGCAAACAGCCTGGACCTTTGCTATACCGTAATACATTATATTGTATCTTTGTTTGTTCATCAGGCACACACCATTCTCCTTATTCAGCCAGGCCCAGCAGAAACAAGAACCTACTCTGATTATGACTCGGTGAAAGATTGTATGGAAGGTGAGGAACAATCAGACATTACATACATGCAACACGTTTACTCTAGTACACCAGACTCAAGTTTGGGTATTGTCAGAGTGTTGGTTTGGGTCGCGATAGTCACACGCCCCCCTTGGGCAAAAACACCAATAACCATCAGTTCTTTATTTGCATTGGATGTAAAGCATACAACAACTAATGTATATGAGAAAGGAACCATGGTGATTCTGGCATGGGTTGGCAGCAATATGTTCCACCTCACCATGTATTCCTTTTATTTCAAAACAAAACGATTACCAAAGAGCCACTCTGCATCAAAAACAAAAAAGGAACTTAAACAAAACATGAGCGTTCAATGAAATGAGATTTTCTATAGTTAAAAACCTTCAAACTGATGTGGTTTAAAATTCATGGAATCCCTATGTATCGTACACAAATACTAACACATGTAGGTAATGTTTTCATATAAATTTTGTATTTTTTTTTAAAGTCATGTCAGCAATGAGCATGTGCAGTTGTTTATTAAATCCTTACATGGAAGTTGTAAGACCAAACTGTGAATTTGTCAAATTTTGTTTCAGGTGTTTGCAAGATTTATGAAGAGCATCTGAAGAGATGTAACCCTAACAGTCCCTCCATCACATATGACATTGGTCATCTGTTCCAATTCATTGATGACTTGAAAGATCTCAGCTGTCTAGTGTGAGTATGACCCCCCCCCCCAACCTCCCACCTACCCATCCTCAATCACATATGACATTGGTCATCTGTTCCAATTCTTTGATGACTGAAATGATCTCAGCTGTTTAGTGTGAGTATAACCCCACCACACACACACACACACCTCCCCCCACTTGCCTGCCCCCGATCTCCTGCCCCAACCTGACCCCCATCTTATAGTATTTAAACAATAAATACTTAGTCTTAACCTCCGACTAAAAGTACAGCAATTGTAAAGGAAAAGAATAGCTATGGTATTGTCAACATTCTGAGCTACATATATCTGTGGAACTTTTGTCTAGTGAAGATTTACTTTAATTTAAGACTTGTCGTCTTCTATCATTCTGTTAATTTGTTATTTATACATGTATACTCTAAACTTTTCTTCACATGTGGGAGTGGACGCTCATTCCCAAACATCTTCTGTTTCACATCTTCCCAACCCTCAAGTTCTGCTTTCCCCTCCCTTGGCTGCCCAGCAAGGCTTTAAATCATTACTGGTTCTTTTGTTTTATGTTAACGCTGGTACGTTGGGCTATTGACTTGGCTGCGGATAATATTAATGTTCCTGAAGCAACCCCCCAAAATAAATGCAATCGTTTTAAAAAATGCCTTTCAAAAAACATGCACACACAACAGTCATTCTTAACAACTGTTGCATAATTAACTAATTTACAAACTCACCCATAATTAGCCACCCATAATAACAATGTAACCTAACCTGGGCAAACCTTATTTGTCATTGATTTATTGACTTTGTCATCTTCTGTTTATAAAATATCTAGATTATTTCTTAATTTTCCAGAATTTGTACCTATAATTGGTACTTATAAGAGCCAATCAGCTTTCATTCACTTCGTCGTGGCCATGGTGCCCTTATAACATTTTTCTTGCAGTCTGTTGTTCAGGATTTGAATTTTTTGCTGAAAATGTTTCCATTTGCAAAATTGTAGTATTCACTGTTAATACTTTCATTGTTAATAAACGACACTGATAGTCCACAACTCATCATGGCTCAAGTCCAAACAACGACACCAAAATGGTTACAGTTACTAGGTCCCAATATCTAGGTGCTGCTTACTGTGGAATTGTGCACTTAAAGCGCCCTGTAAAGCATGAATTCGGGCCCAAAGGAAGACGGCCTAGTTCAGTTCATTCAATTGTATTGTAGGTGATCAAAGTGAGGACATTTCTTGTTCAATGTCCTGACAGCAGCAAATATGGACATCTTTACATCTTTACATGTATTTAATTTTTAAAAAATGCATTTACATATCAGAATCCAGAATCCATGTCATGCATTTTACTAACTCCAGTTGTTGTTAACTTCAAGTCATTTATACTGTGCTCATTAACCCATCAAGTACTGCAGGCTATTACACCAAATGTACTCAAAGGAGAGTTACTCTTTTCTATAGTTTATAAACCAACAACTTCAAGTTATTTTTTCTTCAATTTTAGCATGAGGCATCTTGATGTTTTTTTCGTTCAGACCGACGGCATCCCAAGCATATTTGATATCATTTTTTCTCTTCTGTTTTATTGGAAAGCGTCATTAATTTTCCAGACATCTTTCGTAAAATGAAGATCTGAATCTCTGGTTTTGTGGTTGATACATGTATGTGAGTGTGACTTGTACTGAGCAATGAGGAATAGGTGTTCACTTGAGTGACTTCTCTATTTGGCTGTTCCCATTCCGGCAGGTTGGATAAGAAGACAATGACGTATCTTCCTTGCAACAAAGACTGGGTCAAAGAGAAGATCTATGTTCTATTGCGGAGGCAGGCCCTCAAATGATCATGAAACGGGTGAGGGTGAATCACAAAACTAGAATCAGCTTAAGGGGAACTGGTCAACGATGCACTGTGTGTGGCATGGCAAATCAAAACATTTTCCCCATATTTTTGATACAGATTTCACTTTATGCATGAGCACGCTTCAACTCCAGTCTCTATCTTTTTAGGGCTTTCATTTCAAAAATATATTTCTTGTTAGTAGCGACAATCTGTTAATTTTGTTCTAATTTGTTTGTATTCATCAGCCATATCTAACAGCTTGTGTTTGTTTTACTATTAACCATTTTGTTTGCACATTCACTTTGTCTTCAGCAAATTGCTTCTTAGTTTTATGCTAGACATTTGTGCAAAATATGCTTTGCATGTTTGTTTGTTTGTTCTTGCTTAATTATTAACTACCCCATGGTTCACTATTTGCTGTGGTCAGTGCATTTTTACTTTATGTTGTACTTGTAATAAAGATTGTACTTAAATATTGTTTTTATTCCTGGTGGATACAAAGGTCTCAAACTAAGATCTCAATCGGTCAAAATTTAATAAGAGTAACTTTGTTTTATGTTTATTTTTGTGATTGTATGGTAGCATTTTAATGATCAAAATGTGTTGAATTGTGACAGAGTGATTGTTGGCTATTGCTTGGCAGTGTAGAGTGTATCAACAGTTCAGACTACATTTTTACATTACTTTATCATTTAATGAAACAGTCACTCTTGAAAAAGGAAGTAACACAAACATCAAATATTGTTTTCTTTTAGAAAGAATTGTTTTTATGATTTCATTCAATGAATGTCAGTTATTCTTTTATCAAGCACAGCTTATTTGATTGACAGCTGCAGTCTTCTCCCTTCCTCCCTCCTTCTTTTTCCTTTCAAGTGCTGCTTCATAAGTGAAGATTACCGCACTGTATCCTCTTCTATTATCTTTAGTCTTCCTGTTTCATGGCTGAGGGTTTAGTGTGTATCATCTTTTATTTAAAGATTAATTGTTGTTTTTTTCTCTGTTATTTCAGGTTTGATAGGAAGACAACATCATATCGTCCGCACAACAAAGACTTCTTCAAGGAGCAGATTTACAAGCAGCTAAAGGAGCAAGCGAGCAGATAGGCGCTGATCACATCAGGCCTTGTCTGTCTACATATTCTTCCTGCCTGACTTTTCAACAGCAATGTATGTCCACTTTAACAACTGGTGGTCATTTCACTTTGGCATTGAACATTGGTTTTACAAACTGCTAGTAAGCAATAAGCATGTTTATAAATTTACTGAGTTCAGAAATCTTTTGCTTAGCAGGAATGAGTGACCTTTTCAAAGACCTTATGGATCATATTCATTGCTGGTACCTGGATTATTTTAACTTAGTGGGTTATTTTGGTTAGTACTTGTTTCTGCTTGGCATTTATTAGAGTGAGTAAGGATCCTAGTACACACAAGAGTGTTACACTGGTATTCAATAATACAATCTGTCAATATTGTCTTGACCCGTAAAGAGATTTTGACTATTGCCAAGTAAAGTAGCCATGAAAGTCTGTCTATCCCAAATTGATTTGATGCTCAACAAGTGATTTAAGAGGCCTTTGTTGTGGTACAAAGCTGTAAAATAACTTTTGTACATATTTTTTACACTTCAATCTATATGTCTGTAGAACCTGAACCACTGGTAACAAACGAGAAGTTAATGTGGTGCAGGTCTTTTTTCCCCTTCATTTCCCCTCCAGTCTCTGGTTATTGACCAAAATCACGCTGGATTTTAATTTTTTTTTGTTGCTTTAAATTTACTGAACAATTCCTGAAATTATTGAGTGCAAAACACAGAATTACTCATGTTTTCAATACTCACTTGCACTTTTAATCTAGGGTGACTTTTTTTAGCTCAAGTTTGACATTAATTTTGCTAATTATTCTATAGTATCAGATAATGCAAAGAAGTATTTCATGTTAAGTTAATGCTAGTGATTTGGTATCATTTTTTACATCACTAATCAGCAAAGCTTTGGAGACCACGTACATGTGCGTTACATCTTATGCCCAGATTGTTACACATTCTTTTCTAGTAAAAAATACTGAGTGAATAAAATGACACAAAAATTGTGTTTCGTTTTGGAAATATTGGGGACTTGTAAATTCATGACATGGCCTTATGCCGTTCTTGGTTGAACGAAAGTGGTTTAAATTATGTGGCCATTTATGAAATTTATGTATAAGCCACTTGTGGCCACTATGGTCTGTAAAGTGTTATGATGACATTGACTTTGTGTGCAAAATGTCTGACTGGATTAAAGTGATTTTTTTTTAGCTTGGTCAGTTTTCTTTACTGAATTGTCTGCTTGTGTTGTTTGTGGGTTTAGATGTAGCAATCTGTGGTGTTATTGTAAATTTGATGTTAGTATTTAGTGTAGCATAGTCATGTTGAATAAAATATTTCTTTTATAAACTTTAAATGGATTGAACAGTTATTTTGTTGTTTATTGTGCCTGGAATCAGTTTTGTAAAAAATGGGTAGGGTAAAAGAAAAAGCATACAGCAGATGTGTTGCATTCAAAATTGCACAGATGCTGTGTGTAAACACAAGAACATTGAAGATGGACTACTACTAGTACTACTGGTACATGTAAATTGTAAAGTTTTAATGACAATTGAATAGTACGATGCATTCACAAACATAATTTTGTTGGAGACAGCAAAATATTACAGGAATTTGTTACTCCAATATGTTATGTTGATCTAAAGTTGTACCTCAATTCTAGATTTTTATCGTATTGTTAAATATCTCGAGAAGTTGTTTGTTATTATGCTCGCACGGTGGCGCCATGTCTTTTAGTGGTTATTGAAAATAAAGTTGGTAATAGATTGTCACACGGTGGCGCTATTTAAAAACAATGTGGGCAGGAAATCACCACGGACATGTATTGTATGTAATGGGAAATAATAAATAACTGTATTGCATTGTACTAAAGTCTAGTGCAAATGCAAGATGTGTGTTGGATGTGTGAAAGTGAAGTGTCCAGACAGGGTAAGTTTGCTCAGATTTGTCATTAGTAATCCATTTTGACATTTTTATAATTATTTATTCAAATGACTAGTCTTTTCTTTAAAATTACATCTAAACTTTCAAATCGCGTGTTCACGATTCATCGTTTTGGAACTTAGTAAATACCATGGAGAATACTAACTATTATTATTAAGAAGGGTAAAAAATTACATTAACTATGGTTATGGGTTGGGGGGGGGGGGGCACGGACTGTAGTGCGGCCAAGGGTTTACACTTTTGGTCACAGTCTAGTACTAGTACTATATGTAGTAGAAGTAGGGTTGGGGTTTGGTCTGATTTTCACCACTTCATCAAATCCAAACATAAACACAGAAATGATTTATAACAACATTTTAAGTTTATAGTACCGAATCAACATTGAACATATTGGATACTTACAAAGAAAGGAGAATCTTTAGATATGAAAACTAAACATAAAAACACTTACCACTACACGAAGTAGAGTAGACTCGGTACACTGAGGTGCTGTAATCCTCTCTTTTTGAAATGTTGACTTTGACGGTCATTACTGTGGGCCTACTACTACTAGCCATGACAGTTTGACCTATGACTTTGAGCTATGACCTATGACTGCAAAGTAAGATTAAGTAAAGATTAAAATAAAATAAATCAATTTCTGGTGATCAATTTTGTATTAAACTTTGTTTTCTTCTCTTGTTTAATCAGGGAAGTGTCTGCTTGGAAAATGGGTCTTACCTTTTCAATTTCCAGGAATGTGCAAGTTGTCATAGCAAGCAAGTCATCAAAATCTTAAACAAGCACACAGACACAGATGAAGATGGGGAAGAGACAGTTATGTATCACCGTAAGTATCACTCCAACTGACACCGCGAATGAAACCGCGTCTGACTTCGCGACCGACACCGTGACTGATACTGCGACTGACACCGCGACTGACACCGCGACTGATACTGCGACTGACACGGCAACTGATACTGTGACTGACACCGCGACTGATACTGCGACTAACACGGCAACTGATACTGCGACTGACACCGCGACTGACACCACGACTGATACTGCGACTGACAATGCGACCAGGGGTACCAATACCATAACCAGGGGGTATCAGTTTGAAAGGATAATTTCCAGTGTTTATCTTTTTGCAGATGTGTGTGCAGTCTGTGAACATCTTATAGCTGAACATCAGTATGAGTTTAGAATAGATGGTGAATATCAGGTAAGAATAGCACCTTATAGGTATGAACACAATCCACTCACAATATCTCTTCATGGAAGAATGCAGCTTTGCCCAATTGGTGTATGCAGCTTGACTATTCTGTTGAGAAGTGAGCTTTAATTCCACTAATTATGTTTCTTTCATTAGAAATGCCTTTGACAATCATATGAGTGATTTGGGGTAAAATGACAAATGAATGAATGGGTTTGGCACAAATTGACATTGTTCACATACACTGAACACAGAATTTATTATTTGAACCATTTCAGTTTGACATCAAGATTTGATCGGTTTCATCATTGCTGTAAATAAATCAAATGAATGTCTATGGTTTTATTTACCTTTATGGTCTATTTGTCTATATTACAGGAATATTCCATGGTTTGTATTCTGTGTGGTAGAGCGGAAGACACTAGAAGCATCCTCCCTGATGATCCAGGTAAACAAATGCACTTGTTCTGATGCTCAGCTGGGTGGACCCAATACAATCAATGCTTGGACAGATCTACACAATATGGTGACCTCTTGGTTTAATATATTCACTTGTTATTGGCACAGACGAAGTGATGTTACAAACATTGTACATATTAATTACAATCATTGTACAGAATTGCACCCAATGAAGTGGGGGAATACACTTAAAATCCCCGACTGTCTGACCATTCAATATCATCCATTATGGTTTGAAATGATACATGCATTATTCCAGCCTGCAGTGTGATAATCTTGCATTGAATGCATTCACACAGTTCACAGTTGTGCCACAGTTGAACTGTTTCAAATGGTTGGTCACATTGCTGTAAAACGTCACAAGAGTAGGAGGGTTAAGTTGTCTCGTGGTGGATGGATTTGCGGTTGTAGAATAAAGACACAAAGACTATTAATATGAGGAAAAGCTGCGAGTGAATCTGTAGGATAGAATGATCACACAGCATGTCAACATCTGCATCTTGGGTGATTTATGCAGACAACATATCAAGATCAAGGTCAAGCAATCTGAGGTTTACATCATAATGAATAATGAATAAATCCAATGCATATAAATTATGATTTGACATATTGCCTATCTAGGATATCAGAGTAACTGGCCCACAGCACTCTTTACTAGTGTGTGTGTACACAGGACCACCCACTACTATACACGGGACTACACACCAATAATCAAGCCCCATAAGCAATCAAATCTGCGCTTATAGTAACAAGTTCTATGAGCTTACCGAGTGTGTTTCAATGGTCAGCAAGGAATGTTTGCATGTGTATTTCACAATACTAAGCATACTTCACTTACACAGCTAGCACAATACTAAAAACTACTAGCTAGCACAGAAAGAAAGTGGAGACTGGTGATTGTAAGCGGAGAATGGTAACCAAGGAAACAATTGTGAGCAGCTCCATGAAATTGAGCCCTGTTTTGATAGTTTGGGCTAGGGAGTTGGTATGGATATATTTACAAAAGTACAACAAAGTAAAACAATTACCAATTTTGAAATGAATATCATGAGGAATGCAGAATTTTGACACAAATATAAACAATTCATCAGCATTAAATATTATATTTAACTATGTTTATTGTGACATACATCATCTGTACATTGTAGTTTTTAATTATATCAAAAAAAATAAACACGTTAAAGATTAAACAATTTATCAAAGATTGTAAATTGTGTATTATTTCTGTCATGAAGTCATGTCAATGATTCAAAGTGTATATTATTAGAGAAACATTTTCCTTGCCGTGATTAAACTTCATTTTTTGTGTTTGATAAAATCAGGCAAAAAACTTTAGCAGCACTTAGTTGTATGCAGCATTCACATTTACACATGTCAGCATGTGCACATCTTCATCATAGTACACATTGATATTTTTAAAACAAAAACTTTTTTCCCTTGAAATTGGAACAAACAACCTCTGGTTATTTCTGAAATAAAAACATTCTAAGGAATTTTTATTAACTTTTAAATGTTCTTTTGAAAAGAATATTAATGTTAAAAAAGAAATAGGTGTTGCAAACCGCTAACCAACCAATACGACTTGCAGTATAAAGGCAAAAACTAGTAGTGCCCCGACATTTTGACTGAGGCAGAGCATTTCTCAAAGGCTATAAATAGCAGCTACGGCTGCAACTGATTGTGAACAAGGGTGTTACTATGGGCACAATCAGTCCAATCAAGCCACAGCAGCTGATAATTTAGACTGGACCTAAATCTAGATTGTGCTAGGGTTGTATTGTCCGACCATAATCACTTTTCACATTACATCAAATACTAAGAATCTTTTCCTCAACTCGAGTTCAAAACGTGCCTTTCCAGGAGCTGTCCCTAAATCCATCACAATCCTTCCGACGACAGTAACTCAGTATGTTTGATGTGATTAGTAAGACCAGGCATGGATTCGGGTGGATATAGAGAAAGTGAATGAGATCCAAGATGTGTTATGAGCTCACAGGGAGACTATGGGGTTCATGGCTCTATGGGGACATTTGGTGGCAGCAGACACTACCCAGTAATTTTCCATTGTTTGTGGACATCTGCACATGTACATATTCCCAAGCACAATGAATTCTTCTGTAGCCTGCTGTCACCTAACGTCACACAAATTCTCTCATTACATACAGCTCCTTCAGCAGATACATTGCTTAACACATTACTGGAAAGAAAAATAAGCTTTCCCGTTGGTCATCCTGGTACAGTTTGCTATAAACCTGTCATCTAGTAATGAAATGTTTTGTCCATTGGTAAGACAGAGAGCATAGGTAGGTCACAGTAGACACAGATGATAATCAAGCACAACATTCTCATGGCTGTATTTCTAGAGACATTTACATAGTTAGATCCTTGCCCTGCTACGTT
Organism: Pycnopodia helianthoides; assembly: GCA_032158295.1. Lineage (NCBI taxonomy): Eukaryota > Metazoa > Echinodermata > Asteroidea > Forcipulatida > Asteriidae > Pycnopodia > Pycnopodia helianthoides. Next base: position 35,816,779 of record CM063243.1, read on the forward strand.
TTGCTTAAAATATAAATTTGTTAAGTACAAATTTCTGCTAATTTTAACAACTTTATGGAATATGGGCCCAGACCAGGGAATATCATAGAAAAAAGCCACTTCCATTTTGATAATTCAGTATGAGGCAATTTACAGGTAACCAGTTCAAGGCAAACTCCAAGAAAAGAACGTAAATATTTTTCATTTTCAGGTTACTTTGGGAGATAGTAAGACATTGTTAGTAAATGTGTCTTGTGCATCTAAAAGGGTAGTCAAGTTGGTTTCCTCAAAGTTACCTGTGAATATTGCATCATATGACGAAGACCTAACTCCCTTGTCCTAACAATAACAAAATCAGAACTAGTCCACACCATTCGATGACTTAGCACCCAAACTGTTGGACTCTGATTATGGTGGTATGCCTGATCCCATAGACAGCATGATCAGTTTACTAGTGCAGTCCTCAGTCCAACACCATACAGTAACTCAACACCCAAACTGTTGACTCTGATTATGGTGGTATGCCTGATCCCATAGACAGCCTTAATCCAACAGAATCAAAAACAGCATGCAGTTGGAACTTGATGAGTTAGGGTAAATTATTCTTTTGTTTCAGAACACACTTTGATTCCAGTCAGTATATATCCACCGGTGCCGCTCATGTTGACATGGGGATGTGTACGCTCTGGTAGTACCTGATGGAAAAGAAAGTCAAATTGACATGAAAACAAACATGCTGTGTATCCAACTATAACGCCCTGTTCATATTACATAACCAATTCCTGGGATATTGAACCCACTGTGAGATCAATGATTGTTCACAAGCAGGGGTAACTATTTACTGGGGGCTTGAAGTTCAAGTGTGAAAGGTCAACCAAATTTAGCCAGGACTTTTCCTAGTTTGAAAGGTTTAGTCTGTGCTTGACATCAAAGAAAAGAGTTGTTTGTGCTGGATACAAAACTTTCTGTAACCTTCTTACTGTTGGCAGTAATTTCCAGTGAGTTTGAAACCTTGCATCGGTTGTATATAGTGGTACATGTACATCAAAACCCCATGCACACACCAAACTGTGTACATGTACATGTACATACATTTACTACATGATAACCCTAACATTAACCCTTATAAACCCTAATGTAACTCTAATGTTGACAGCATCTCCAGAGTTAAGAAACTACTGCCTACCTGATATTCTCTAAACCATGTTTCAGTAACTCTAATGTTGACTGCATCTCCAGAGCTCCTCAACCATTCATTACATTCCATCAAAGGCTGCAATTAACACAAAGGAAACAAACAAGTTGCAGGATATAAAATATGTACTTATTGATGATCATTCATCAGTTTCATAATAAGAAGTGCAGTTTCACAGGAAAAACATTTTACAATTGAGCTTATAAGCAGGTTGACAAGCAGGTTGACATTGCCAAGATTTAATATTTGTCTTTATATGTCACTCATAGCCTAAGACAACATCTGCTTTGGCTTAGGCTTGGTCAGCCATAGCCTACAACAACATCTGCTTTGGCTTGGGCTATGGTCAGCCATTATCAAAATCCTGCTGGATCCAAAAACTATTTCTTCAAAACAAAATTAATTTGCTAAGATATAGAAAATAACCAACCACAATCATTGTAGCTTTGCTGGCACCCTGTCTCAGCTAAGGAGGTACTTCTGCACTTATAAATTCAGCTCTTTTTGTGAAGAATGCTAACAAACTTGTTCCATAAATATATGTCTTACTATATATGCAATTTTGACTGAAATTATCCAAAACTGAACTCACCTCAATGTAATGACAGTAAACAACAAAAGGCCTTGATGGGGCCAAGTACTTGTATAATGCCTTGAAGATTGGAAAGGGTTGAAATCTACATGCAAGCACCAATCTAGTTTTCAACAAATAAAACAAAAATTCTAAAAAATACTGAAAATCATAATTACAAGCAAAAAACATATACTTGTGCTTTAAAAGTCTCTTCAAGTAAACTGAACCAACTTGTTAAACAGGACATGACTAAATACCTAACTATTGTAACATACATATGTGACTTACGTATCCATCCTAGTGGAGTGGAGCAGGTTACCAACTCGATTTAATTTGTCTTTTCTTCGTTGTTTCCTGGCTAACTTCTCTGGATTCTTTTACAAATTAAGCAATAAAGAGGTGTTAAATCACAGTTACACAATTGTTTAATAGGAAAGCTTTCTCCCAACTCTTAAAATTTGATAATAAAATAATAGACAAAAACGTACACTTTGCTTTTAAAGACTAAAACACAAAGTATTAAACATTGAAGACACACCATGAAAACAAAATGAACGATGGAGATGTCATTTTGCCTTTGAGACAGACTCTGCTAGTGTCAAAACCTCAGGCCATAAACTATTTTTGTGCATTTATGCCATAGGTTCTTTTGGTTGGAAAGCAACAGCTGTCACTATTTTCTCAAAAGAATTCAAAGTAAAATTCAACAAAACCCAGCTGGGATACTTAACCCACAAGGTTTTGGTGTATTTTAATTTAAACAAAAGAGTAACACTCCTCATGATTGTTGTTCACAGTTAGTTGTTCTCACCACTGCAAACTTTCTCTTTAGTCCTTGCTTCCCATCAGTTTCTGAGGAACACTCCATGTCTTTAGAATCATTGGATTGATCTCCTGTAGCATCACTCCTAGATAATAGCTCTGCTGTCTCTTCCATTCCAACATGTACATCGTTTATCACTGTTTTTGCACTCTCATCTCCCAAAAGTTCTGAATTTGGGGGTTTCATTTGAAGATTGGCGCAATCGACTGTTGTTTGCTCCTGGCCAATAGCATCGATCGTTGTTTGCACCGAACCAATAGCATCGATCGTTGTTTGCACTGGACTAATAGCATCGACCGTTGTTTGCTCCTGACCAATAGCATCGACCGTTGATTTCTCCTGACCAACAGCATCGACCGTTGTTTGCACCCGACCAATAGCATCGACCGTTGTTTTCTCCTGACCAATAGACTGAGGAGCATTGGTATTTCCTGACTCAGACACATTCTGAGATTCCTCAAGATTGTCTTTGAATAACTCCTCATTATCCAGAAGATGGAGTTGATCCAGGGGAAATGAATACAGTGTGTCCTTGTAGCTGTTTGGGAAGTTATAAGCATCTACAGCAAGCCTGACTGGAGCATTCTCTGAGTGTATTTGAATGACATTACCTTGGCCTAGAAGACAAAATCAAATAAATCAGTCATTGTTTCTCTTTCAGTTCTCTTTCTACCAAGATCTTAAGCTTTGTGATTTCAAGCGAAACATCATTTTTTTCTTCTGCTAAAGAGCACATTTATGAAGAAAACATACAATTCGATTGGCAAAAGGAAATGATACTAAAAGTTATTACTGTATGCCTTATATGAGAATGCAAAATAAAGAAAATCAGCCTGTTATTGATTTGTCTTGAGCTATTTCAAGGAAATGAAACTGACATATGTTTGTAATGAGGGAATGCCAAGAGCAAAGCACATTGTTAGTGTAGTGGGTGTAGAAAGACCTTAGAGTTTTATTACCCTTCCACTGTTTATATTTCCCCTTTAAGCTCTTCCAGCACCCCCTCAGTTAATTTCTTAAGAATCCTTGTAATAAACAATGAACCCTCTTGCATAATCCTTGCATAGAGAAAGGACCACAGACTCTGGTAGTGTGGTGTGGTTAGTCACCCCTGTAATTAACTTGAGATAGCAGCCTGGCAGCACAAGGGGAACACTCGACATTTATGTGTTCTCCTGATCCCATCACAAGCTTTGATATTTTACCCCATGTTCAAGTCTTACTGCTATGGACTCGGTAAGCTTACACTTTGTTTTATTATTTAGTTGTTTAATTAGTGGATTATTTTGACAATCATAATGTTCCTGTATTTCTTTGGAATTTCATTTCTAAAGTTATAATCTTGGATTTCATGTTTAAGAATAAGATTTTGTGTTTCTTAAACTTGCTTGAAGAACTGTATTTTGATCACTTGTATTTCTTGTTGTTTTATTTACACAGGTTTTAAAGCCATTTTGATTTTAATTTGTAACCTTCTTTGGCACTGTGTTTTGTTGGTTTTATTTTATTTTAGTGGTTTCTATAAATTCCTTTTATTAAGTATTCTGGGTTCAGTTAAAAGGGGTTACTATTGGTCTTGGTTTAGAGTTCCCTGCCTATTGCTATATCTCGATCACTGGTTTCGCTTTTGCCTCATAATCAGTAAAGTAATTTTTATATTTTTTTCTTTGTTGAGAACCCTACATATTGAGTTGTCGTCCCACTTCTTGCATTTCCTCGCGTCTTTACCCTATTCGATCCTTAGATTAAGTGAGTTTCCCCAAGGTTTAGTTTTATTTTCATTTATTTCAAAGTGTACCCTTTTTCCGGGTTACATTTGCAAAGAGATACTACAAAGATGTCACATGTAAACTAGTTTCTTGTTGCTATCTACAGCTAGAAGGAGTAAGTGTCCCCTTCCCATCAACCCCACCCTTATCCAAATTCCAGAATTTCTTACCAGCCATCCTCTCCATAATAGCTCCCAGTAGTAACCCTTCCCAGCCCTTTCCCCTACCCTAACCCACTTCACCTGGACCCAATCACTGATCTAGAATGTCTTACCAGCCATCCTCTCCATAATAGCTCCAGTAGTAACCCTTCCCAGCCCTTTCCCCTACCCTAACCCACTTCACCTGGACCCAATCACTGATCTAGAATGTCTTACCAGCCATCCTCTCCATGATAGCTCCCAGTAGTAACCCTTCCCATCCCTTTCCCCTACCCTAACCCACTTCACCTGGACCCAATCACTGATCTAGAATGTCTTACCAGCCATCCTCTCCATGATAGCTCCCAGTAGTAACCCTTCCCAGCCCTTTCCCCTACCCTAACCCACTTCACCTGGACCCAATCACTGATCTAGAATGTCTTACCAGCCATCCTCTCCATAATAGCTCCCAGTAGTAACCCTTCCCAGCCCTTTCCCCTACCCTAACCCACTTCACCTGGACCCAATCACTGATCTAGAATGTCTTACCAGCCATCCTCTCCATGATAGCTCCCAGTAGTAACCCTTCCCAGCCCTTTCCCCTACCCTAACCCACTTCACCTGGACCCAATCACTGATCTAGAATGTCTTACCAGCCATCCTCTCCATGATAGCTCCCAGTAGTAACCCTTCCCAGCCCTTTCCCCTACCCTAACCCACTTCACCTGGACCCAATCACTGATCTAGAATGTCTTACCAGCCATCCTCTCCATGATAGCTCCCAGTAGTAACCCTTCCCATCCCTTTCCCCTACCCTAACCCACTTCACCTGGACCCAATCACTGATCTAGAATGTCTTACCAGCCATCCTCTCCATGATAGCTCCCAGTAGTAACCCTTCCCAGCCCTTTCCCCTACCCTAACCCACTTCACCTGGACCCAATCACTGATCTAGAATGTCTTACCAGCCATCCTCTCCATGATAGCTCCCAGTAGTAAACCTTGACAAGTTTCCATCAGCATTACATTGATGCCACTCTGAATGTTAGCCGCTGTGAGTATCTGAGCCAAAGTGTCAATCCGTAAGTGGCTTCAAAGAAAAACATACATGTACATAATATTTTTACTACCATAACTTTCCAATGCACTTCATACAATTGAATGAGAGATATTTCAATGATTATACAAGTTATTACACAAGCGTGAGTGGAATATGGAAAAATATAGCGCTTCTGCATCCCATATCCAACGATGCCAAAGGCCAAGTTGGATATGAGATGCAGACGCGCTATATTTTTTCATATTCCACGAGCATGTTAATTTATCTTTAAGCTAACTTGACGTGCAGTTAAGAAGGATGACGCACTGCTAGCTGTACAAGGGGGAAAAAGTGCAAAACATGGGCACGTCCAAATACTGTTCCCGGTGTTTCCTTATTGCAAAGTAAGCATTTACTGGTGAGCACCAGAATTGTAATACTTCCTTATGTCAATAACAAGATAGTACACCAAGGATTGACATTTCTACTTTTTTAATTAAACAAGTTAGCCTATCATTCTCAAATTCAAGGTATCGGCATTTTCAACAGTAGTTGAACAGCGCAATACGCAGAGTGTGATATGAGCTGCGCAATATAGGTTTATATCACACTCCTTGTTGCTATGGATTGACCAATCAAAATAAAAGAATCAAGCCTGCTCGAAGATAATTTGGTTATGCATCTCACCATTTTTGATACAGAAATTTCACATTTTACAGGGAGTCCTTGGAAAAAGTGTAATGGCAATAAAAGTGATACAACCAAAACATCGCCTACAAGAAGTCCTGACTGTGTGGCCCTTCTGTGACGTCATGAATTGCATGGTTTTTGGTGGTAGTTTTGGTGATGGTGGTGATGGTGGTGGTGGTGGTGGTGGTGGGAAGGGGGGTGTCGAGAGAATGAGAAGTACTCACATATTTTTGGAAGGAGCTCTTGCGCCATACATCTCACAAAGCAGCATTGTATTTGGTCTGAGGATCTGAAACTGCATCAGATGCCTGTAAAGTAAAACAGTCCATTTGAACCAACAAATTGTTGGAAGCAACTATGTCACAAGAACTCATAGCTTAGGGTTTAACAGATAATTGGTCATTGGTTTTTGAAATCCTAACTATCCTCTATTCCAATAAATACATCATCCAAACAACCTATGAAAATCTCATCAACATTTAGGATGTTTAGGTGAAATAAAACAATGATGGTCTATGTTTTGTCAGGTTTTTTTTGCCCAATTAAAAATCGGATTATTTTGATTGTGGCAATCAAAATAAGTAACAGCGCTTTGTAGTAATTTTCTTGGAGATGGATATTTCTTGGGAGTGTGGGTACAGATATGAAATTTATACTTAGTGAGCTTTCAGATTTAAAATCGCATTTATAATAACCAATCAATGAGCTAGGATTGATTTCCATTCAATATAAAATACTAACAGACTGAAACTGGTAGAAAATATGCAAATAACTTCGAAACTTCAAGACTTACTTTTCTCTTTTCCTCTTGAGATACTTGGATTGAGAATAAATCGTTTTATCCTTGAAGCTTTTGCTATTCTGAACAAGCTGTTCAATAATCACCTAAAATAAATCATACCGCAAACAAAGAAAACTGTTTAAAGTACTCTCATTTTTCACCCAAACATACATTTTCTTATTTCAAAGGGTAGTTTTGGGTATACAGTACCATCCATTAAAATACAATGCGTTTAGGAAAACCCTACTTATGATGGAAATATTTGCAGTGGGTTGACCAATCATGTGAAACCATTGAACTGCATGGGTTGTGTATGGTGGCATGTGTGTACTGGGTAGATACATTCACCACATGATATCATATTGCAGGCTGACAATCGGACATACATGTAGTTTTTCTATCATTCAAAACCACTGGATAATATTGAATGGTCAGACAGTAGAAGGTCAAGGGGTCTATGTCATCATGATCAAAGCAGGCCTGTGTCTGTACATGGAGTTATGAACTCTCACCCGGTTACTACACGCGTACGCCCTGCCTCCATATCATGTCAAGGGAGAGCGCATACATGTATGCTGTAACTAGGTGAGAGAGCTCATAATGTACATGTACATGTGTACAGCCACAGGCCTGCTTTGAAAAAGACAAACAATTATGTTAGTTTCAGTTTGTTGTTGTTGGCCAACTTATTCAGAATGATGGCTTTGCCTGATATACAAATAAGGAGAATAATCTGACCTCTCCAGTCTTGCCTTGACTTCTAAGCTCCTTAATATCTTCATCACTCAGTTTCTGTGAATGTTTATCATCATTAATAGAACGATTGTCTGTTCCTCCAGCTGTAAAAAACACCATGACAAGACTAAATTACAAAGCTGGTAATTCAAGGGGAAATTCTCATAGCAAAATACAAGAGTGTTACAAATTAATAGTGTTGTTCAAACTTATTACACTATCAACATTTGCACAGTCAGTATTCAAAATCAAATAATACAATTGTAATTTTCATTATTTCACTGAATTGAGGTTGCGAGAACTCCAGGACCTATTTAGTTAAAGTTTCATAGGATTAAAGAGCCATATATTCTTGGTTCTTGATGATGAAAAGAATTTGGGAGCCAGATATTCTTGGTTCTTGATGATGAAAAGGATTTAAGAGCCAGATATTCTTGGTTCTTGATGATGAAAAGGATTTAAGAGCCAGATATTCTTGGTTCTTGATGATGAAAAGGATTTAAGAGCCAGATATTCTTGGTTCTTGATGATGAAAAGGATTTAAGAGCCAGATATTCTTGGTTCTTGATGATGAAAAGGATTTAAGAGCCAGATATTCTGGGTTCCTAATGATGAAAAGGATTTAAGAGCCAGATATTCTGGGTTCTTGATGATGAAAAGGATTTAAGAGCCAGATATTCTTGGTTCTTGATGATGACAAGGATTTAAGAACCAGATATTCTTCTCTTTTTTCTCATTACTGACAAACCTTGACTATCTCCTTCATCTACTTCACAGTCTGGTGTAACTTGTTGTAGACCTTTACCACAAGGCTCCCAGGTTGTCCCATACGGCATACCAATTGCATCATCCAGGCAAAAGTGTTTCTTATCTAATTGCACCTTCCTAGTTAAATAAACAACACCAACAAAAAATATAATTTTTTTTAAATGGTCAACAAAACAATTTACGGGCAGAACTATAGTTATTAATATACATGAACAATAATAGTTAAACAAAAATGTCCATATTTTGCAAACAAGAAAATTTTGGCTCTGATGACTTGATTTAGTGACATTTAAATTTAATGGAGCTTTATTTAACTGCCTTTTTCAAGATTAGCTTGGATCAGTAATGGAGGTCTTGACCGAGGTCTCCGTCTCGGTCTCAAGACCATATTCTTCAGGTCTTCTCATTTTGAGGTCTCAAAATGATGAGGTCTTGGTCTTGTCTTGGTCTCGGGCACAGGTCTTGATTACTCTCGGTCTGAGACCTTGCTGAGACCCATTAGAAACTCCTGAATGTTTGACGTTTATTATTGGATTAACTGCTTTTGGTTTATGGTTTTGTTGAATGTACCACCAAACAATTCATCACCAGGAGCAGGAACTGTGCATGTCTTTAATAACCATTAAGAAACCGCTGTCACATAATGTGTGCGCATCCATTGAGTGGAAACATATGACATAACCAACACAATAGGCAAGTTGTAATAGACTATGTAACCTGTAACATCCCATGTTTACAAAAGAGCCACAGAGCCTGCAGGCATGTGTTGAAGAAAACATTAAATCTTGTATTTTATGGAGATTGCTCTGTGAGATTTTTGTTTAACTTTTGATATGAAGAAAGGGGGCACATCTCAAAACTTGTACAGCTGTTATTTTATAACTCTTGAGCTTGGGCCCCCCACCATCGGGAGGATGCATCTTGACCGTCGGGAGGATGGAGGGTTACAATTATGTCAGGAAGATGGAGGGTTACAATTATGTCAGGAAGATGGAGGGTTACAATTATGTCGGGAGGATGGAGGGTTACAATTATGTCGGGAGGATGGAGGGTTACAATTATGTCAGGAAGATGGAGGGTTACAATTATGTCAGGAGGATGGAGGGTTACAATTATGTCGGGAGGATGGAGGGTTACAATTATGTCAGGAGGATGGAGGGTTACAATTATGTCAGGAGGATGGAGGGTTACAATTATGTCAGGAGGATGGAGGGTTACAATTATGTCAGGAGGATGGAGGGTTACAATTATGTCAGGAGGATGGAGGGTTACAATTATGTCAGGAGGATGGAGGGTTACAATTATGTCAGGAGGATGGAGGGTTACAATTATGTCAGGAGGATGGAGGGTTACAATTATGTCAGGAGGATGGAGGGTTACAATTATGTCAGGAGGATGGAGGGTTACAATTATGTCAGGAGGATGGAGGGTTACAATTATGTCAGGAGGATGGAGGGTTACAATTATGTCAGGAGGATGGAGGGTTACAATTATGTCAGGAGGATGGGGTTAATTATGTCAGGAGGATGGAGGGTTACAATTATGTCAGGAGGATGGAGGGTTACAATTATGTCAGGAGGATGGAGGGTTACAATTATGTCAGGAGGATGGAGGGTTACAATTATGTCAGGAGGATGGAGGGTTACAATTATGTCAGGAGGATGGAGGGTTACAATTATGTCAGGAGGATGGAGGGTTACAATTATGTCAGGAGGATGGAGGGTTACAATTATGTCAGGAGGATGGAGGGTTACAATTATGTCAGGAGGATGGAGGGTTACAATTATGTCAGGAGGATGGAGGGTTACAATTATGTCAGGAGGATGGAGGGTTACAATTATGTCAGGAGGATGGAGGGTTACGATTATCTCAAGAGGATGGAGGGTTACGATTATCGCAACTATTGCATTGCTTTTGCCTACTGTAGTGCGTCACATCAAACAGCATCATGACAGGCCCTATGTATATGATGGTCTAAAAATAGCATATGGTCACCATTGACCAATAATCGAAGGTCGGTAGTCTAGTTAGTGCTTTTGTTTCACTGTGTAGTACAGAATGATTGTATTACAATGCATTTTACGCACATACATTAATGTATGAAGCAATGGTGACTTCGCTAATTTTCGCGAAGTTCTTGTTTTACAATTAGAATAGCCCAGGTTGGAGTCCAGGGTATAAAGGTTCTCTACCATTGCGAAAAATTTTATAACAAATAATTATCATATTTATACCTGATGGAGAAAGCTAAAACTTTGTTCACATATTCCTTATGTCCGGAATTCCAAAGAGGCCGGGTTCAAAAGTGTTAAATTTATCCTTCATGTCCTTAGACCCAGTAACTGGGGCGCTGTATTCCTTTTTCGAAATTTTGACATTATCTGTCATACTAGCGCCCCAGCGAAAGCTGCCCATAGTCTGAGGAAGTGCAACATTTTCATAAAAAATCATAGATGTCACACCAAAAATGCCCCAAAATGACGGAAATACCCAACGAATTACCATCCAAACTGCCAACTGGCCTCTCCATATGTTTAAGATGTAACACCAGGCATGAAATTGTACTCACGGAAAATTTGTCCGGCTAAAAAATGATGATTTTTGAGACATTTCCGGTTTCCGTTGATCATGTCCAGCCATCGTTTATCTGACTTCTTGGAACGAGAAGTCAGATGCATTGTGGGTCCGGCTGTTTATGAAAACCTGGTTTCGGGGAGTGAGGTCTGGCGCGGGGCTGGCTGCGGGCTGGCTATGGTCGGTCGGTGTGTAGCCAATACTTTTTCGTTGGCGGGGGGGGGGGGGTGGGCGGGGGCGCGGGGGCACATTGTGCATTTCTTTCTTATTTATTTATTTTCTTAGTTGTTTATTTGTTAAGGTAATTGACTAATTAATTATTATTAATTTTTTTTTTTTTTTTTTCTTGCTTTGAAGCTGTAAAGCTTCATTTATTCAACAACAAAAACACAAAAGAGTATACATCAATTCCACATTACCATGTATAAGGTCCACAAATATATCTATTATATAGAAATCTATGAGAAACACAACAATTAAAAATAAAACGGATAAGAGCCTAGTTATACACAAATTAACGTGACATAATCACGTGATGATACAAAAAGAATTTAACAAATGAAATTCATTGCAGAAGTTGAAAACAAGTTCTACGACTCCAATAATTATATAAAGGACTATAAGTATAACCTTCACTTCTGCTAATACACAAGGGGACAAAGCTTGAAACCAAATGCAGGAAACTCTTTAAAACCCAAAATTTAACTCACCATTATCGTTAAAGAAACACAGCGCTTTGTTTGCTGTATAACACACCTTAAAGGTTTCAAGACACATTCTTTTGTTTTCAAACAATAGAAAAGCCCTCAAGTTCCGTTTATAACATTGAATAATGTCAACATCATTAGGACATGTGTGACTGTTAAATATTAGTTTACATCTGATATTCCATATTTGTCGTAGCATTTTGACAACTACCACACTTTGCACTAATTTAAGTTAATACCCCATAATTCTGTTAAGGTCGGTCAGGTAAAAGTACTTATTTCCCACAAATTTCCTTAGAAGACATTCAACGAAAATCCAGGCATTAATTGTACACGAGCAGTAAATAAAAAGATGTTGATGGGACTCGTTTTCAGTTTTACATAGAGGACATAAAGTGTCAGGAACATTTTGCATCTTGAGAAGAACATCTCTGGTAGGAAGAACTCTATGTTTCACTTTGTACCAAAACTGTTTATCTTCAGAATCTAGCAAATAATTTTTAAAACCTCTCTCCCAAATCATGGTCCAATTAATATGAGACGCATAGTGAAACACTTCATGCCATTTCTTTTGTGCTTTGGGGGCAATGAATTTATCTAGAACGAGATTAGCATATGTACTTTTAGCAGTGGTTTTAGAAATGTGTACATTTTCCCCCTTATTGTTTACAACAAACATCCAATTGCAGATGTGGTTTGCAGGACCTTCTCTCGTGTCGCAAACCAATTCATGGTCGATTTGGTTGTTTATCCTGCCCAGAATTCTTCCTGCATTAATGTTTAAAATTCCACATTTATCAGCGACTTCTTGGAAGGTGATTAACTTGTTTTTACGAACCACATCTTTAATTTTTGTAATCCCAACAGATTTAAGCAATGGGCTCTTCATGACAGAATTGTCTTTCGTGGCCTTAATATTTTTCCACAAGGGCACTTCATGAGATTCCAGACTGCTAGTATAAGTACAATTAAGTATTCCTCCCGCCGTTTTGAAGGCAAGGATTAACTCAGAATAAAAGGGCGTAGTTCTAAGTGGTAACTTAACATTACAAAAGACATACCATCCTAAGTGATTATCACCACTTGCTTTGTTAATCCAATATTCAAATAGGTTCCTCCACAATCCACTGCATTTTTAGACTCATAAGTTTGCTGGATATATCTATTAGCCCAGTTCCCCCTAGGTGTTTTGGTCCCTGAATCGTTTTCCTCTTAATAGTTTCAATTTTCCCATCCCAGAAAAAGTTCCAAATAATATTGTTCATTCTTTTTATCCATTCTGCAGGACAGGCAATAATGCTTCCTAAGTAATTAATCCCCGCCCCAACAAAGGTATTAACAATAACGGCCTTCCCTACATAAGATAAATGGCGTTTGGACCACATGTTAAGAACACATTTAATTTTACTTATTCTGGGGCCCCAGTTGTCTTCAGGAGTTACATCGTTGCCGAAAACGATACCTAAAATTTTCATGTTGTCATTTTTCCATTCAAAATTACATGGCTTGTCGATTCTATTTTTCCATTTTCCTAGCCAAAGACCTTTCGTTTTGGTTACATTGAGCTTAGATCCAGTACCTTTACAATAAATGTTCAGGATGTCTTGTATGGTGGAAAATTCACCATTGTTGTTGATGATGAGACTAGTGTCATCAGCATGCTGAATTAACTTAATACAGTTACCTTTGTTATTATTATTACAATTAGGAACATTGAAACCTTTGATATTATCGTTATTTCTAATCATACTGGCTAAACCTTCAGCGCAGATAGCAAACAAAAGTGGTGATAAAGGACATCCTTGTCTGATTCCCCTCTCCATGATAACGGGGGAGCCTATGAAATTATTTAAAATGATCTGCCCTGTCGGTTGGCTATAAAGGACTTTAATCCATTTGATCAAATTCACTGGGATGCCAATTTTTTCCATAATAGCAAACATATAGCCCCAATTAATTCTATCAAAAGCCTTTTCTTGATCTATGTTAACAATAGCAGCTTCAATCTTTTCCCAATTAGCATAATCAACGATATCCCGAATAATCATAAGATTGTCTTGAATTTTCCTGTTTAAAACACCGCAAGTTTGTTCTTCGCCAATAACAAAAGGCATAGCATGCTTTAATTTGTTCGTAATAGCTTTAGACAATATTTTGTAATCTACAGACAGGAGACTGATAGGCCTCCAATTTTTAAGCTCGTATCTGTTTCCAGAATTTTTGTATATAAGTCTAATAAGAGCCGTTTTCATAAATTTACTTAGACTACCCTTGTTAAGACCATAATTGAAAACTTCTAGAATATCAGTCTCAAGAATATCCCAGTATGTTTGGTAAAACTCGACGGTTAATCCATCAATACCTGGAGATTTATTCTTGTTCATTTGAAAAAGAGCATTCTTGAGATCAACAGCTGTAATGTTCTCTTCGAGATTACTCATTATATCATCAGGTACTGTTTTCTTTTCAATATTAGATATAATATCCTTCATGCAAGAAGGGGAAATATCCTCGGATTTGTACAAGTCGCTATAAAACGAATTAGCATAACTCATCATAGTATCAGGTTGGTCATAGTAGTTCCCTTCGGGAGTGATAAGCTTATCGATTTTATTATTTTGAATTTGTTGCTTTTCAAGGTGCAAAAAGAATTTGGAGGTCTTTTCCCCTCTTCATTCTTGAAGGTATTACGGACTCTAACTTTAGCTTTCTCCCACTCCTCAACTTCATATTCTTTAAGTTGGGCCTCAATGTGCTTTAGGGTCTGGGTATCAATGGGATTTTGTTAATTGTATAATTATATTGTTTTTCAAGATTCATATATTTCCGTTTCTTAGTAAAAGACTGTTCTCTACTAAAATCCCGAATAATTTCTTTAATTCTAAATTTACCCGTTTCCCACCAGTTGAGAAGACAATCATAGTCGGGTTTTTTACTTTTCCAGAAGGTCCAGAAGGTTCTAATTCTAAATTCACAATCACTGTTCATCAGGTGATCATTGTTACATATCCATCTCCCTTGACCATAAGGAGAGTTAATATTGTTTAATCTCATACAAATAACATGATGATCACATAAACCATACGGATTGTTTGAAACATCCCCCACAATATTAAGCATATTGGAAGATACAAAAATGTAATCAATTCTACTAGGTTGTTTGGTAACTTTATGAACATGAGAAAACCCTTCTTGTTCTTGGTGGACTGTACGCCAAATATCGATAAGGTCTTTTTCTTGTAAGACATTTTTAAGAATAATTTTACTAGATTCCCTCAGATGAGTGTTATCAATATTGCAATTGAAGTCGCCCCCAATGATCCAGTTACTATAACCAATAATGCGATCTGAAAGACCATCAAAAAAATACATTCTTTCTTTGGGTTGATTGGGAGCATACACTGAAGCAACATTGTATATATTGTTATTCCATTTTAAATCCCCTTTTATCCATCTGCCTTCATTATCAGTCTCAATATTATTAATATCAACACCAGATTTTTCTGAGGTAAGTATGGCTACTCCCCTCGACTGGCGATTTCCGTGATTGAAATGAATTTTCCCTTTCCATTCATTGCACCAGTATAATTCATCATTATACTCGCTGTGGGTTTCTTGGAGTAAAACCAAACTAAATTTACGCCTGTAAAGGTAATCGAATAAAACTTGTCTTTTCATTTCATTTCTCAAGCCATTGACATTAATTGTAGCTACTGATAAAGACGACATTATAAAAAGTATGATAACTATCTCTTTCATTGCATAAATCTAGAGAGAAAAAAACTTCAAATGCAAAACGGCATTACGTATTTCTACCTCGACCACGTCCTCTGCTGCTATTTGGTGGACTTCTGGGAGTTGATTCTTGATTTGTCTCGGACTGTCTCTGTTGTTCTGCTGCCCTTGTTCCTGATCCTCTCTTTTTTCTCATTCGCTGGACACCATGTCTTGTGTAGGGTATAAATTCACCTTCTGTGTCTTGATTGTCAGTCTTGGAATGTATTTCATCTTGTTGGTCTTGTGTATCAATCATGTCTTGTGAAGTTTCCTCTTGACTGTGTCCATTCGCAGATTGGTTTGATGGCCGTTTGTCTCCATTATTTGTGTGTGTAGTTTCCACGTCCATGTCATCCCTTTCTCCTCTTGCTTGTTTTGGCTCGTTTTCCTTGTCATCTTCGACGGACTTCCTCTTTCTAGCGTAGACCTTCCTCTTTTGGAGGTCCGTTGCCTCGTCCCAAAAACCAGTTTTCTTAGGTTTTGTCGTGGTCTTTCGGTTATCTTTTTGTTCACCTTTTGTGATGCCCTGGACTGCTTCTTTAAAGGATTTCTTCAGCTTGACCTGTCCCGATTTAGATTGGTTGTCTTCTTCACTTCTTGGTGCTGCTCTTTTTGGGTTGTCTTCTTCTTTCCTCTGTTCAGACCCTCTCATGCTCTCATTCTCTCTATCTCTTGTTTTCCTTGTTGTTGGTTCTTGCAATATTGATTGGGATGCTTCATCCTCTGCTGCGCTATCTGTTGCCTCCTCATCTGTTGTGTATCTCTCTGCTTCATGTGTGTCGTCTATATCCTCCTCATCATTGTTGCTTGTGACCTCAATCTGGGTTTCCTCCTCCTCGTGGGTTTGATAGTCATGCCACGCAGCACGGTGTTCGTAGCTACCGCAGACAAAGCATCTCCCCCTTGCAGGACAGTCTCTGGCCAGATGATCGGTTTGTTGGCATATCTTACAAGTTCTTGGTTGACCTCGATAACGTACAGGCATTGTAAAGCCTGCAACTCTTACGAAGCTTGGTATCGGCTTCTTCAAGTTCTTGACAAGGCAACTTCTAACTCCCGTTTCAATGTTTTCATTGAAGTCATGATGCTGATGTCTGATGTTGGCAACCGTTCCATATTCGGAGAGGACATTGCTTAGCACTTGATCTGACATCTCATAAGGTACCTTGACATATAAACCACTGCGGAGTTTTGTACGTTTGCTCTTTCACATTGGATGAGGTTCTGCTGTAGTATCATACCTCTGGCCGCAATCTGAACACATTGGTCTTCCTTGTCGAGGGTTACATTATACCACTTGTTGTCTAGTTCGGCGATGCATTTGATTGTTTCTACTGTATCCAGTTCATATTCAATAGCTCTGTACACTTCTTCTGGCGTGACTACATTCTTAAGATGGCGAGTGTTGAATCGAATTGTATTGGGTCTATTCAAACCCCTGGTTCCTGCTGGTCGAGCATACATAATGGGGTGGGTTTAAGATGGCGTACCCCTGACCAAGGGAGCCAATCTTGGTAGATAGAAAACCACCCAAAATGCGAATTTTGTTGGCCAAAGTATTCTCAAAAAGATCTCAGAAGATGACTAAAACTTGATCTTACTGGATCTTACCGAAGAAGAAGAAGAAACTTTACCTGATACGCTGAAAATACGCTGAAATCTCAAAATAAACGGGAGCGATGTCAAAGCACGTCTTGCGCCCTCAACGCTTATTTATTTATTATTATTAATTATTTTATTATTAGTAGTAGTATTATTATTATTATTATTTTTATTTTTTTTTCTTAGTTGTTTATTTGTTAAGGTATTTTATTATTAGTAGTATTATTATTATTATTATTATTGTTATTATTATTATTATTATTATTATTATTATTATTCCATCTTATCACAGCATGCAAAAGAAAGATTCCATTTTCATTTGTGCCGGTTACTCCTCGAGTCAGGCTACGTCCCGTAGCCTTAGATCTCAAGGGTCTTTCTCAGGATCCTCGCTGTTCCCAAAAGCGCCGCCTTCTGTAACAGATCTATCCGCACATTTGTCCCTATTTCATCTAGATGTTTCCCCAGTGCTTTGGGAATGGTGCCAAGTGCTCCAACAACCACAGGGACTACTTTCACTTTCACCTGCCAAATCTTACGGAGTTCCCTGGCCAGGTCTTGGTACTTGTGGATCTTTTCCGTCTCCTTCGAAGCTACCCTGATATCACCCGGCACAGCTATGTCAATGAGATGACACATCTTCGTCGTCTTATCTAAGACTACAACATCCGGACGCCTATGTTCTATAACATGATCAGTCTGAATGTTAACATCCCAGAGAATCTTGACCTGGTCGGTCTCTACAACTTTCTCCGGAACGTGGTCGTACCATTTCGCATGTACTTGGACACCATACTTCTTACACAGATCCCAGTGAATCACCTTGGCCAACTTGTCATGTCTTCCTCTGTACTCCGTCTGGGCCATCATACTACATTCGCTGACAATATGAAATACAGTCTCTTCTGCCTTGTAACACATTCTGCACATAGGAGAGACGTTTGCTTTCTCTATCCTTGCCTTCATAACATTTGTCCTTAGTGACTGGTCTTGCGCCGCAGTAATCAAGCCCTTGGTTTCCTTCTTTAGTTCTCCGCTCTTTAACCAATTCCATGACTTAGGGCTCGCTACCTCTTCAGTACATCTCAAGAACCGGCCATGAAGTGGCTTGTTCCTCCAATCTTGATGTCTTTCCTCTTTCTTTCCCCTCTTGTACTCCTTCGGCCCAACTTCGTCTTCCCTCGTGTACTTTTGGGCAACCATCAACAAGTTCTCCTCGGTCCTCCTAATATGACAATGCAAGCTCCTGCGCTCGATGTTAACACTGTCTGCCACGCTCAGTAACCCCCTTCCGCCCTCTGACCTCGGAAGATAGAGTCTGCTGACATTTGACCGCGGATGTAGCATGCCATGCATGGTCATCAGTTTCCTTGTTCTCCTGTCCGTGACATCTAGATCTTCCTTGGTCCACCCCACAATACCCCCACTGTACCTCATCAAAGACACGGCCCACGTGTTAATCGCCTTAATCATGTTCCCCCCGTTCAGTTTGGACTTTAAACATTTCTTCACCCGCCTGATGTATTCTGCCCTCAGCCTTACCTTTGATTCCTCGTGAAGCACATGGTCCGATTCAAGAACACCAAGATACCGATAACTCTCCTCCTCGCCTAGAGCCCTCATTTGTGCACCATCTGGCAGAGCGATGCCATCGGAATGTACCCTCTTTCCCCTCTTCATGGCCATTGAAGCACATTTCTCCAGACCGAACTGCATCCCGATGTCATCACTGAAAATCCTGACGGTCTGCACCAGAGAATCGATCTCCGCCTCATTCTTTGCAAACAACTTTAAATCGTCCATAAAAAGCAGATGGTTGATCTTACATCCGTCCTTCTTCATTACATAACCTGCGCTCACCTTCCTCAGAATCATCGACAGGGGCATCAGTGCCAGAACAAACAGCAGTGGAGACAGAGAGTCACCTTGGAAAATACCTCTTCTTATGCATACCTTGCCCAGACTATCGTCGTTGGCTATCAGATTTGTTCGCCACATCTTCATGCTCTCACCTAAAAGACGTTTTACTGCATCAGCCACTCCAACCATATCCAGACATTCCATTATCCATGTGTGCGATACCATGTCATACGCCTTCTTGTAGTCGATCCACGCCATTGCCAAATTAGTCTTTCTGCTCCTGCAATCCTTCAGTACAGCCTTGTCAATGATAAGTTGATCTTTCGTACCTCTGGACCGCTTCTTACAGCCTTTCTGCTCCTCTGGAAACAACTTCTGGTCATCCATATGGCGATAGAGGTCTTCTGCAATCATACTGGTCAAAAGTTTATACATCACAGGTAAGCACGTGATTGGTCTATAATTACTCGCAATGTTACCTTTCTTGACATCCTTAATGATCAAAACCGTTCTTGCCTCAGTCATCCAAGATGGGACCTTACCCTGTACTAAACAGTCTTGCAGTTGTAGGGCCATTCGCTCATGCAAACTACGGAAGTTCTTCAACAAGTACCCATGCACTTGGTCCGGACCCGGGGCTTTCCAATTTGGCACTTTCTTTACCTGTCTCTTTACCTTGTCCACGTCAATCTGGAACCCTTCTTGCTGCTGTACCCCTCTCAATTCATCTTTCACATTCGTTAGCCATTCCGCTTGTCGGTTGTGCTGTATTGGTTGGTCCCAAATACTACCCCAGAAAGTTTTGGCCTCTGCTGGCCTCGGGCCCACTTGCGTGCTGTCGTTCTTTCCGTCTAATTCCTTAAACAACCGACGCTGATTGGTGTTAAATAGCCTATTTTGGTGAAACTGCTTGACCCTATCAACATACCTCTTCACCTTTGCAGCCTTAGCCTTTACCCTTTGCTTAATCTCCTCTATGACAACATTCACCCCCTTACCTTTGACATTATACTTTGTCATGATTGTATTCCTCAAGTCTGAACCTTTTATTAAACCCTTTTTCATTTGTTCTATTCTACTGAGGTCTTTCCGTAATTCTTTAATTTGACCCTCCAGACGACGTTTCCACCATGGTGTACTGTTTTCCTGTTTTGATTGTGAAGCCTTCACACCTAACTTTTCCCCTACTACAACTGCCCCAGCAAAAATAAGACGGTTAGTTTCCGACAGATTATTTGTACTTACTGTTATTATTATTATTATTATTATTATTATTTCATCTTATCACAGCATGCAAAAGAAAGATTTCATTTTCACTTGTGCCGGTTACTCCTCGAGTCAGGCTACGTCCCGTAGCCTTAGATCTCAAGGGTCTTTCTCAGGATCCTCGCTGTTCCCAAAAGCGCCGCCTTCTGTAACAGATCTATCCTCACGTTTGTCCCTATTTCATCTAGATGTTTCCCCAGTGCTTTGGGAATGGTGCCAAGTGCTCCAACAACCACAGGGACTACTTTCACTTTCACCTGCCAAATCTTACGGAGTTCCCTGGCCAGGTCTTGGTACTTGTGGATCTTTTCCGTCTCCTATTATTATTATTATTATTATTATTATTATTATTATTATTATTATTATTATTATTATTATTATTATCATTATATTATTATTATTTTTTCATCTTATCACAGCATGCAAAAGAAAGATCATATTTTACTGTTTATGCCTAAATTAATAGAAATATCATATTTGCCATTCATAGTTGAAGATTTAAGACAACAGTAAAACAACAATTAATAATAAAGCTTGCAACAACACAAAATCTAAGCTTACCATAAGATAAAACTCCATAAGGGTCGGGACCACACAATGGTTCCGTAAGTTTAAATACGCCCATGAATCTTGCTCATCAGTCTGTTGGGTCAAGGTCGAAACGGATGTAGCAAGTTCCAAAAACATACTTTCTAACAATGGCGTTCAGTGAAGATGTGTACAAGAAGTTGCTAGAAAAGTTTCCTAAATTGCCTGTTCGTTTGAAGGATGAGCAGCGTGAAGTGATTCTACACGTGTGTGAGGGAAGACATGTGATTGCCTTGCTGCCCACAGGTTTCGGGAAAACTCTAACCATGATCGTTCTCCCACTTGTGAAAGAAAAGATGGTCATTGTAATTAGCCCACTAAAAGCGCTGATGGCGGATCAAGTTGCCAAGATGAGACAACAAGGCGTGTCAGCAGTTGCGTTAACCACAGACATGTGTGCGGAGGACCACGATCGTGAGTTTTGTAGTTTTATGTATTATAGGCCCCTACGTACTGTTGCCTTGCACAGTTCAGACGTTGTAAAGATGTCTTAGTTCAAACACAACATTGCAAAATAAATAAAATTCTACACTCGAATTTTCTCATTTGGTTATATTTTTTATTTGCAAACTCTACTGCTGGAAGCCTATATTGGTGAAACGCTTATGGAAAGGAAAATCTAGCTGCTAAAAATTTGTTTTCCTAAAACATTAAGTTTGAATTGATTATGCTCCTTACATAATCTTATTTGTCTACTTGGAGTGACTGATGGAGTGACAGATTTTGAATAAATTCTAGTGAAATTAGGCCTACAAATCGTTCTGT
Source organism: Pycnopodia helianthoides (assembly GCA_032158295.1). NCBI lineage: Eukaryota > Metazoa > Echinodermata > Asteroidea > Forcipulatida > Asteriidae > Pycnopodia > Pycnopodia helianthoides. The sequence goes on from CM063243.1 coordinate 35,838,411, forward strand.
TATTATTATAGTTTAAGACTGTCCCTCGATTTTGTTTTATAATTAATACAAACATGATGTTTTAATTTAATTATTACAGACGTCAAAAGGGGAGACGTACAAATACTCCTTACCTCCCCAGAGGCGCTGGATGGATGGCTGTCGAATATGGACATCGACTTTTACAGGAAAAAGGTCTGCCTTCTTGCCGTTGATGAAATACACACATTGGCAGAATGGTAAGCGTTTGAAAACTCATTATTAGTTGTAAAACTCTTACAGCAGGCGCGGTTATACGAGACTGGGGGGGGACTTGACCCCAACAACTGACCCCCACCCTCGCATACATCAATTAATATAATATAAAGAAAGAAAGAAATAAGAAAAATCATAAACCTACCGCCATATAATTTAAATAATAATACTAATAACAATAATGTAACGAAATGGTTATTTTCCAAGTCTATGAGCTATGCGTACATTGTGACAGTTTGTATATTTCCCACAGGCCAAAATGTCTTTAGATTCCACTGATCACTGGTTTAACTCCAACGGATTGTTATGTAAACGGTCTTGGGGAAACCCTTTTTCCCACAGACAGTGATCCGCAGTGCCCCAGGCTATTTAGGGTTTCCAGTGTATCAAATTCTCAAACTGGGGTTGGCCCCAATTGGTGGTTTATGTCATGGTGTACCCATAGAGTGTGTGTATGCATTTACTTGTGTAACTGACCAGGGTTCAGTGATTTGTGTATTGTTTATGCTTTAAGTCACTGCACTTCTATGTTGTGTAACCCATTTTCTTTACACATTGTTTTAGCCAGTAGGGGAGTTTTGTTAATGTAGCAGTGACCATGGGAGGGGCTAAGTAAGGCATAAAAGGGCATGTTTTGCCCAAATCTGAGAGTTGGACTAGGGAGGGACCCCTAAGAACAAGGAGCATGAACAAACAGGATCTCAGCAGGAGGAACAGTGGACGACTGGAGGAGGGAGGACTGGATTGGGTCATCGGATCCTTAAGGACCGTTTAGGGAAAATGTTGTAAGGCCGGAACTTGGGATCTCTGTTTGGGTTAAGGACCAACCCAATACACAGAGACCGATATGCCAATGGGCTTGCTCTACTAGTAGGAATCCCCTAAACACTGCGCCATCCATTGTCCTCGCTTCGACAGCCGTTTACTGTGAACCCTGGTGGGTCATCATCACACTTAGTCACATCTAGTATAATTTCACTAAATAAAACGTAATATTGATAACTTGCCCCCCTTGATAATGTATAACCTGATGGAAGTTTAATAAACATAATATCTTTGTTTCATGTAAAGAGAAGCTGTCCAAACATATTCATTTGCCTGCTGTTTCACATCTCTTAAGGAATTCCCCCATTTACTGTTCTAAAGTAATAAATCCTGGTGGTATATTTCCGTCAAACGGATCCACGTACTTTTCTGCCCGCAGCTGCTCGCTGACAGGGATTTTATGATGTCAGAAGTTAACGAACAGTATAGGTTCAAGTAAAAAGCACAAAGGTCATAAGAGAAAAGTGTCAGAATAATAATAGTAATACAAAATAAAATAAAAAAAGAAAGAAAGAAAGAAATAAAGCAGTACAAAATAAAGCAATAACAAATAAATAAAGAAAGAAAGAACGAAATAACACAGTAAATACCTAAACTTACCGCCATGGTAAACCGCGGTATTTAAATAATAATCTTAATAACAATAAGTAATAAGTAATAATAGGGTAAGTAAAATAAATAAATAAACAAAGAAACAAAGAAGACAAAAATAATAATAAATAAATAAACAAATAAAATGTTTTTGTTCCGAATTCAATGTTTTGAATTACCACCCCAACCATTTTTTTATCTCCTTCTATATTATTTTTGTTTGCATGTGTTTAACATGTGCACATGTTCTTGTACATTTCTGTATGTTTATGTGCCTTCTGTTGTCAATATTGAATGGTTGATTGCAAAATATTAACGGAGTTAAACTCTACTTGAACGAAAAAGAAAAAAATCGATCAATCGGTCCATTTATGTGTTGCACAAAAGCAGTTTTTATTGAGGACCTTTATGGAGAATTCAATGAAATGTATGTTGCAGTTTGTGTTTATCATAACTCCACATTATGTTTCTTTGACACAGGGGAGACACATTCAGGCCAACTTTCAAAGCACTCGGCCGTCTACGAAGTATCTTTGAGCACGTGACCCTCTTGATGTTGACGGCAACCTTGACCCTTGCAAAGCGAGAAACTGTGTTTGGTATTCTTCATGTTGACAAACTTGAAGTCACTGAAGTATTTGCCAATCCAGACAGGTAAGATGTAACACAAATCGATTGTGCTTGTGAGCCTTATGATCCAGCTATTGACCATTTCTGAATGAAATTAATGCAGTTAGTAAAATACTTTAAAATGGGTGTCAAATTCAATTCAGTGTAATGTAAGATTGATGATAATCCAAAAATTAATTGATTTTCTTCGTGCATAAAAATACACACCTTGTTTTTTTTTAGGAACTGTTGATAAACGCATACAAACGCTGACCGCCATTTATTAATATTTAAAGTTTGTTTTTATGATCTGTATTTCTAACAGGCCGAACATCTTTCTTTCGGTGAAGAGAATTGGAAGTGGTGTGTCCATAGTGCAAGAGATTGGTTGGTTTTTGGATATGTTATGCCAAAACAAGAAGTCAACGTCCAAGTGTGTTATCTACGTGAATGGGTAATTACGACGTCATAATCTTGTGATATTCCATTATGATTAATGTATTTATTGAGTGCTGTGATGATGATAGTGATTTCATAAAACATTTCACCAGCCGTTTTTTGCGCTTACGAAACGTCCATCGGCAGAACTTCTATTTCATTAATCTGATTACCGTAAGCAATGGTAAATGCTGGCTAACTCGCATAACAAAGCGAATCTGTAGTGAACTTGCATGTGCGCCTAGAAATTTTCCACCATTTTGAAACCATTGTAAAATACGTTTATGCTTATGCATATTTTTCTGCTGTGAAGTTTTGCTTACCAGTAAACAGCATAATAAAATTGGGCCGCGGGCCCAATTCCAATCCTTTGAGAATTGCATTATTCCGAGGGCCTATAATTATGACTGATCTTGTTTCTCACTGTAGGTCTTTGGCAGCACTGGGACGTGCCTATGCTGATATTAGAGAGAAGTTAGGGATAAAAGCCTATGGTCAAGAGGTTCCAGATAGAAGAGACTTGATGGTGGAAGTGTTCCATGGCAGCTTGGTAGAAGCAGACCGGCGACGTATCCTACAAGAGTTTACAAACAAGGAATCTATAATACTCAATGTATATGTACGTCTGCTTTCGGAATGGGAGTAGATATTGCCGACATCAAATATGTAGTTGTGTGGGGTGCACCATCCTCCGTGTCAGCGCTCTGGCAACAGATCGGCAGAGCTGGAAGGGATGGGAGCCCCTCGGAGGCCAAGATGATGTTCTCAGCGCAAAATTGTCAGCAAGCGAACCAGATGTGAAGCTCCTAATCGACCCCTCAAAAGTCACGTGCCTTCGCAACTTCATCCTTGCTAGAGTCGTTTACAAAGAGATTGAAGTTGAAGTTCGATCAACTGGAAAGTGCTGTTGTCACTGCGACCAAGATGGAGGATCAGCACAGACGCATGATGAGTTCCACTAAAACATATTCAACACAAACTAAACATGACCATGCGCATTGCTTTAAAGACACTGGACACTGTTGGTAATTGTCAAAGACAAGTCTTCACAGTTGGTGTATCTCAACATATGCATAAAATAACAAACCTGTGAAATTTTGAGCTCAATCGGTCGTCGAAGTTGCGAGATATTAATGAAAGAAAAAAACACCCTTGTCACACGAAGTTGTGTGCTTTCAGAAATTTGAGGTCTCGAAATCAAATTCGTGGACAATTACTTCTTTCTAGAAAACTACATTTCTTCAGAGGGAGCCGTTTATCACAACAGGTTTGTTATTTTATGCATATGTTGAGATAAACCAACTGTTAAGACTATAGTCTTTGACAACTACCAATAGCGTCCACTGTCTTTAATGATGTTTTTTGTCATTATAGTTCTTACTCTTGAATTCATTGTTCTCGAATTCGTTGATAAGATCAAGGGCCAAGTTTTTGCCAACACCTCCATTTATGTTTGCCGTTCTGTTCCAAGTGACATCGTGGGCCAGACGGTCTGGCAGCCAACCATTTACTCCTAAAATAAGATTTAAAAAAATGTACTATTACCGTATTACTGAAAACATTGCGAGAGATCAAAAGATTAAATGCAATAGATATATTCACTTTGGACAAATGTGTAAGCGCCTGTGTCATTTTAAACTTTATGATACTTTTAGAGAATTTATATTAGTAGACAAGACAGCAAGCGTGACATGCAATAATGTGGCACCACTACAATCACAGAATTGTGTGAAAGGTTTTTTGTTCAAAAAGCATTACAAATATATTGGTGCTGACGAATCTCCATGCAACTTTGAACTTGTAGTGGGATAATGCATATATAGTCATGTTATACTTTTTGTCTGAAGAGTTAATTTTCTATTCGTAAACAAGTAGAAAAACAATGCTTTTGGTCATGCTGATGATTTATATTTCTACAACCTGCCAAAAGTCGATGGGCAAGGACCATGTATTTGTGGTGTTTCTTGGCTGAAAACTGGGGGACGCACAACTTCCAGAGGCGTATCATCTGAGGACCATCGTTCTCCCTTTCTGCATCGACATTGCACAAAAAAAAGAGGCCGTGCCACAACAGAGCTTTGCTGTACTCCTGTTTCCGTCACTTGACTCGTTGTCTGATGAACTAGACTGGTGACATTCAGTTGAACAAAACCAATCATCATCTACGTCAAACGAAATGAAAGAACTAGCATGAATATCCACAAGTGTTTGACACTACTTCAACATTCTTAAATAACGGAGTAATCATCCTACACATTTTTAAAACTAGTGCCCTTGATACTTATATTAACAAAACGTACGTAATTATTTGTCAATAACCCTGCTTTAATCTTATTCAATTCATGTAAGTATAGTTCTATAATAGGGAACTTGTTGCCCTTTTTATTTAAACAAATTGATTTCCTTCCTCGCGCGCCTATGGCGGGGAGTAAACAACTATTGAAATTGCCCCAACTCCATTTATCTGTCCATTCATGTAACAATGGTGATGGTGATTGTTTAACTGTAACCTGTTGCCCTCGAATGAAACACGCTGTCCAATGAAATCCTAACTGTTTCCGTGTGTTGCGTGCGAGTGTGCCATGGCCATTGACTATACAGGGACAGCTCATTTTGGGAAAGTGAAGGCGTCATTTTTTCTGAGTCTTGTCCATACAGGAAAATACTGTTTAATGTAATCATTGCAATAGTTCGATCTGATAGCTTATTATATAAGCTTTATCTCACTTTTGAATGTCTTCAACCACAATGACTGCGTAATCGAGTATCACAGTAATACGTAAAAAAATTTTAACAGTGTAACCCACACGACCTCCACCCATATTACGTACTAAATAAAACAAACGGACGGAAAGATACAACATCCCCAAAACGTCGTACATGGTCAATTCCTGTTTCATTGTCTAAGTTTGAAACTGTGATGTACCTTTAGATGATGTTTCATCAACTTCAGCATCGGCTTCTGTTGATGGTGACTCTTCTTGGATCATTGAATGGTCAAGAGTTTCCTCTGCCGGAAGATTCATCACTTGCATGGACTCTTGTTGAATGTGGGCCTGTGTAGATATACTGGGGGCTATTAAACTATACGACACATTATTCAAAAAGGTTTGAGTTACCCCTCAAATGGCTCTTTAAAAAGAGTGGTGGTTATTTTACTCTTTATGAGGGGTTTCACTCCAGGACAGAGTGAAAAATCACTCAAAAAAGATGCAAACTTATATCTAAAAGAGTGGAAGACCACTCGAAAAAAGAGTTGTCCCTCATATGGCTCTTAATTAAGAGTGCTTTTCACTCTTTTGCATTTGGAGAGTGAAAAACATGAAGGGATCGACAAAGAATAAGCAATGGGGGAGAAGGGCCAGATTTGTACGATTTTACAAAACACTAGATTCAATCTTGACTTAGAATGATTTTTTGCCACAGTGATTTGTATAGTGATATCACATTATTTGTGAAATCGTCAGCGCGGAACTCTAAGTTACTACAATTATGCTGAAACTGAAGTATTTTAGCATCAAATTAAAGGTGGGCCTATACATACCTCTAAGGCAGATTTGGCAGATAAGATGTCCTTATCGTATCTCTGTCCGTATCGATCGATAATGGACCGAACTGTCTCTGATGTGTGGCAAATCCCGGTTTTGCTCAACGCATCCATAAGCTGAATAAAGAAAAAGTTGCAAAGACACCAAATTAATAGGCCTACTATCATTGAATACAACTAAAATGAAATACGCCCATGTCGATGACATTATTCAAGCTTATTCTGTCATTTTGAAATTCTTCATGAATATTATCAGGCATTTCACACCAGGTATTTCATTTTAGTTCTTGTGAGACATAAAAAAAACTGTATTATCGTTTCTTTGTGTCCATATAAGTTCTGTTTAATGAGCGTTTCTTTTTTGTTTTCTCCTTTTTTCTTTCTCTTTTTTTTTTTGGGGGGGGTTGATTTGAGTATATCAGTACAAGGTACTCTTCGTTATTTAGGTAATAGATTATGTTTGATTATAAACTGATTGTTAACCATGTCGACAAAACTGCTTACCAGTGAACTGCAGCCACTTTTATAAAGCGACATCCTGACCAGGGCTGGAATAAGTCTGAACCGCCGAGACCTCATTTTACTAACCATCGCCAGAACAAGACCAAGTCCCGGAACAAGGAAGCCAACATTGTTGTCCTTTCTGTAAAAAAAAAAATACAAAAATACAAATCAACTAGCTTGCAACCTTTAACAAAAATGGGGGTTAAAGATAAGTAAGTTACGGTTGTCACAAATTAGGAATATGCATTATAGGATAAAGTACATGTGGTGTTTTCAAGATACTCACATCTGTACTTTGTGGACTGTGGATCTGTTGGTCAACGTGAATGACAACAATAAGTGCAGAATTGGAAGATGTGTTTGAAATTCATGAATCGCATCATTCCAACTGAAACTCTCAGCAGTGACTCGGTTAACATTTGCAGTTACACACATGAGGTCTCTCTGTCCTTCAGAAATTTACTCATTTCTGTTCTTGCTAAACGTGCTATAAGCTGCAATATCTGTGTTCTAGCAGTGGCACTACTTTTTATGAGGATATTTACTGCAGTCGAGTAACGCTTTTTGCAAGACACTTTGACGCTCTCTTCACAAACCCCTTTCAAAGTAAATCAAAAATAAAGAAAAACAAGAATTAGCACATGTGTTAACAACTGCCATGAGAACAAAATTCTCACACGTATGAGAACATCTAAGAAGTTCTTAAAAGAACGATACAGAATTGGTAAGAAACAAAAATCGTGAAGATCACAGATTTACATAAAACTTACACGGTCTAATGATGATGATAATTGAAAACATCCCTTGAAATATTTCTGTCTGAAATGTCATATTTGAGTCATATTTGATGAGAAAAAAAATAATCTAACTTCGCATTTGGAGTTTATCGCTCAGTGAGCGTTTCATTCATTTTTATTTTGGCATCGATGCAATGCAAAATTTGTAATTTGTAATCGGTTTTCACTATTCTCTCGTGACCCAGATGGCCGATCGATCTCATTCTTCTACAGGTTTGTCAGTTAATGTACATGGTGGATTACATAAAGTGCTACACAGCTAGCAACTCCAATGTTCCTTTAAAATAGTGTAAATTTCTATGGGGATAAGGATGAGTTTTGTGTTACCCCCAAAAGGATAAAGCTTAAAGGGGGTGGGGGGGGGGTTGGCTCGCCTCTGAACCACAAACGGAGCTGAGCGCTTCAATTATTCATGACCATGCACCAGGGGTTCCCCGTTACATTTCTGTGAGCGACCCCTCCCCAAAAATTCACCAAAACATCGAAAAATATATCAATAAGAACAATCAGGACAACATTCATTGACTTCCATTTGATCAGACTCTGTTTGATTAATGTCTGCGACGATGAGTTAGTGTATCCCATCTATCTGTTTAGACTTTGTGTTTATATGATTAATATGAAATCAGACATTGAGACGGGTTATTTGTTACCTGATTTGAACACGATTTGAAAGTGGGTTGGAGATGGAAATGTGTTACTGGCCATACTGACACTGGCACTTGCAGCACTTGCAGGGGTTACAGGGACAGCAACAGACTTTCAGTAGCAACTGAATGCATAATTGGTGTACTCGTCGAGCACGGTCGCTTACGCGCCTGATGAGGTGTCCAGGGGGTGAAAGCTTCCTTTTCCTGTGTGTTTCATGCCCAAATTGTCCAACATAACCTTTTAGTGAGAAATAATGAAAGCATTGGTCAGGTGGGGCATGAAGAGGTACATTGTGTTATTACTAAAAAGGCGATGGCAATACTATTCAACAGTTTTGACCCTGGAAGTTTTTCATAAAAACAATCGTAAAAATCCTCTTTATCTTAATAGTTTCATAAAAGTACCCAAAGTAAAGTCTAATCTCAATGTCGTTCCTCACGTTTTATGTCCCTACCCTCCATTGATTATGGGTAAGCTTGTCAACATAACAGTATAGTTCTACTTGGCAGCATGGCCATATATAATAGCCGCAAACATAATAGTTGACTATACACCTTTTGATTTTACATACATTTAAAATATGTTTAATTATAGCACACCTCTTGCTTGTTCTGTATTCTGGTTGGTTGAAACACGGTCACGTGGGATGAGCTAAAATATAGTCTAGTGATCGCACGCGCATGTTTTGCGGGAATAGTGCCCGCCGGGCACTAATCAATGAAAATAGTACCTGGGTACAGCGCCGTCTCTTGACTTGAACCGTGAACAGCAACTACAGGATTTCTGTTCTTATTTCACATTTTAAGACCGAGGTGTGTTATAAAACACATATTATTGACTGACATAACTCGAAAAATATTGTACGTCTATGCCCCTCTCGGGCTTGTGAGTGACCGGAAGAGGGGCCTCGGGAAATAGGTCCCTCTTCTGGTCACTCAAAGCATGGAGGTAGAATTCCTCCATACTCAAAGCCCCTCAGCCATTCCGTGCTTATCTTCCCCACATACAACCCCGCAGGCAATTATTAACATCTATCAAACATGTATACTTACTCGTGCTGCTCAGCCGTTGACGAATCTCCGCTTGCGAAGCATGGAAAAGGCTGTGGCCGCGATGTGCCCGCTTGACCAATAGGTGACAATCACCGCACAGAAGTTTCGAGACGTCTGATGGAAGTGACACTTGACAATCCAATAACTCGGTCAGGAATACGCCAATTGAATATTCGACTGTCGCTTTGTCATGTGTCAGGGGAGTAGAGAGAGTCGCCCGCGTTGGCCCACAGTCTCCTTAGTCCTGGAAGGACAATCTGCCTCACAAACTGAGCATTTGGCAAGTGACATGTTGATGCTGACAACATCACATGTACTGCCTATTCACAAGTGAACTTGAAGATTAACAAGCAACCCAGCGTACATTGGGAACTTGCTACATCCGTTTCGACCTTGACCCGACAGACTGATGAGCAAGATTCATGGGCGTATTTAAACTTACGGAACCATTGTGTGGTCCCGACCCTTATGGAGTTTTATCTTATGGTAAGCTTAGATTTTGTGTTGTTGCAAGCTTTATTATTAATTGTTGTTTTACTGTTGTCTTAAATCTTCAACTATGAATGGCAAATATGATATTTCTATTAATTTAGGCATAAACAGTAAACATAATGACATCATTGAAAGTGAAAAAGAATGAAAAGAAAAAGAAAAAAAGGAAGGATAATACGTGTTAAATCTATTACACATCATCGCGCTCGCAAAGGCTACCACACGGCCACAAAACGCCCGACTCGAGGAGTTACCGGCACAAATAATATGATCTTTCTTTTGCATGCTGTGATAAGATGAAAAAATAATAATAATATAATGATAATAATAAAAAATAATAATAATAACAATACTACTAATAATAAAATACCTTAACAAATAAACAACTAAGAAAAAAAAAATATAATAATACTAATAATACTACTACTAATAATAAAATAATTAATAATAATTAATTAGTCAGTTACCTTAACAAATATACAAATAATATAAATAAATAAGAAAAGAATGCACAATGTGCCCCCCCCCCGCCAACGAAAAAGTATTGGCTACACACCGACCGACCATAGCCAGCCCGCAGCCAGCCCTGCACATTATGCATTGCGACAACGTGTGTGCGCCCGGCGCCAGACCTCACTCCCCGAAACAGGTTTTCATAAACAGCCGGACCCACAATGCATCTGACTTCTCGTTCCAAGAAGTCAGACAAACGATGGCTGGACATGATCAACGGAAACCGGGAATGTCTCAAAAATCATCACTTTTTAGCCGGACAAATTTCCATGAGTACAATTTCATGCCTGGTGTTACATCTTAAACATATGGAGAGGCCAGTTGGCAGTTTTGATGGTAATTCGTTGGGTATTTCCGTCATTTTGGGGCATTTTTGGTGTGACATCTATGATTTTTTATGAAAATGTTGCACTTCCTTGGACTATGGGCAGCTTTCGCTGGGGCGCTAGTATGACAGATAATGTCAAAATTTCGAAAAAGGAATACAGCGCCCCAGTTACTGGGTCTATCATGTCCTTAGGTGACATTATTTGAGAAAATAAAATGAAAATGTACATCTCTCTTGTAACTTCTGGTCTATTGTCGCGAGTGAAGACTTGTGAGATCGATCATCCCTGGTAACGAGGTTGACCGTTCGTTCGTGCAGCACGTTCTTCCTGTGACAGCCGGGGATGTTACACATGTCGTAGAGGGTCAAGGGGCTTTTTAATGGGGACCAAGCGCTAATAGCGCCGAGGCGCCGGGTTATTTCGAAGCCTGTGTGGGCATGCGCACATATAGGCACCTGGGCAATTGGTACACGATGACAACAACGATAGACAGAACTCCGACTTAATTTCTGAAATAATGTCACCCATGGACACGATGCCTGGATTAATTGTTATTTGTGGAATCATCAAAAGTGTATTTTAGCACACAAAGAATAAGTGAAGGAATTTCCAGCTTCTGAAATCAGGTAAAAATAATTTTAAACATTAATTGAACATTTTTTTGCATCATAGAGAAGCTTTATACTCAGTGTCAGTGCAGTGCAACGGATACATCATACTGACGTCCTACAGCCAGGGCTACAATTCGAATATTTTTAATGCTCATATTTCCATATCTGACTGCCGCTTTCTAAGGGATAATTTAGATTGTTTAATAATGTTGGGCTTTTATTTGCCTTTTTTAAATATTCCTTTTGAGGAATTGGTAGCTAAAAACCCTGATTATCAAAAATTCAAAAAAATATCACAACTGGTGAATGGAAAAACATAAACGAAAAATATTGCAAGACACTTTTTTTTACTTTTTATGAATAGCAACGATTTTACTGGTAACGATGAATTACCTTTTCTTCCATACTTGGTACAGTCTGAGATTCTTCCCTTTCTTCAGGATGACATTTTGGCCCTGTTTTATAACACTGACGTTACTTATTGTAGACATTTTTCTAACGACGCACAAAATAACACACGCAGATTGCGAACTGTCGTGTGCACATGTGGAAAATTTGACCTTCGTGACCTCTTTGCGTTGTTCGTGTGAGTGTATTTGATTTCTCCAACAAATTAAAGCGTCCAACTATTCTTTAAAAATACGCGCTAATATTAAAGGCTGCCGCGTAAAAACAACGAGAAATTACAAGTCAGAGTGGAATCTTTTGTAAGAACAGGTAAGTATTTTTTGTTTCTTTCTCAGTTCTTGTAAGTATTTTGTGATTAAAACAAAAACAAATATATAGCCTTGAGGCATGCAGATGGATGAGGAACATTACAGGCCTAGTGGCTAGTGTAAATACAACTCAAAAACCATTATTGAGCCTATTGTATTAACTATAATGAAAGAGTTTTTATTTTTGTTCATTGAAAACGCTGTTATTGTATATGTGTTTTTGTTTGTTCTTCAAATCACAAATTTAAATAAATGGTTTTCAAACCAGTAAATCCTAAAGGTGTTTGTGTTGTCACATTGTGTTGTAATACTTCAACTGAGTGTTAGTGTGATGTTTTCCGTATAGAAGCTTAAAGGAACATTACAGATTTGGTAAGAACAAAATTGTAAAATATACTTTTTGATCACAGATTTACATAAAACTTACACGGTCTAATGATGATGATAGCAGAAAACATCCCTTGAAATATTTCTGTCTGAAATGCCATATTTGATGAGAAATGAATAAACTAATTTTCCGATTGGAGTCGCTCAGTAGCGTTTTTTTCATTTGTTGAATCTATATGATTTCATGCAAATGTGTCATCGGTTTTTCACTATTTTCTCGTGACTCAGATGGCCGATCGATCTCAAACTTCTACAGGTTTGTCAGTTTATGTATATGGTGGATTACATAAAGTGCTTACACTGCCAGCAACTGTTTTGTTAGCAAAAACCAATTCTGTAATGTTCCTTTAATAGTGACTTAATTTCTATAAATTGTAATACATGATCGTGATCACAATATTGATGAAAAATTGAGTGTAATATTGGACATTTACTACGGATAGGATTTTTATTTGGTGCATATTTCTCCTTCTCGCAGTGTGGACAAAAGTTGGCAGTAAAAGGCGCACCGTCATCACCATCGGAGGGTAAAATTGAAACCAATGATAACGTTGACTTTCATTTTGTGCGTGGACAAACTTTAGGACAAGTCTTATATTGAATGTTGTTATTATTTATTCCTCAGAAACTACTATCGTAATGACTTCAAATGACCGTCAACGTATTGGGGCAGGTAAACGGATCATCTACAAACTCAGCGACAGCAGGCAACATCTTGTAGGTCCATCTTGGCTAGGGTCATCGGCAACGATTCACCACACGCACCCTCATCCTAACTTTGATCACCAACAACCAATCCACACTCACATCCCAGAGTTGCCTCACGAAGACACGACTGGAAAAGAGCTCCCGAGCCAATCTCTTGAGCAATCTGACCCCCAGTGTGTAGGCTTCATTGCGGCAGGGAGCTGGGGAACGGCGTCACCCGAGAGCCAGGAACTCGAACATAATTTAATAAACCACCCAAACCACCCGATATTAGATGCCATTATTGAAGAAAGTCACCCGTCGGGAAATTCAACTTCTAGTGAGAGACACGATGTTCACTATAGTTACAGCTCTACTCCATCAGTTTTGGATTTGATACCAGAGTTGCAGAAACCTCAATCTTACTACCACATCAACAACCCCGGATCAAGCACCTCTATCGGCTCATCTGGATGGACAGACGGATTGGACTGGGGATTTAATATTCCTTCGGTAGGAATATCACAACAATGGTCCGGTCATCTAAAGAGTGTCCTCCTTGACGTGTTTAACCCAACCAGTGACAGTAATATGCCGACCATAATGCAGCCGCGTTATAAGAAAAGTCCGGGCACCTCTGCAGCTTTGTTTGTTCCCAGCGTCATGGCATCGATCTGGAGGCAGTATTCAGATGAAGCAGGCCCCGAGAGTGGCATGAGCCTTCAAAAGCCCCCTATTGTCCCAGTCAATGAGGATTTGGTTGTGCCTGTATCAAGTTCCAAAACTAAAGACTACAAACCATTGAACAAGGGTAAGAATGCCAAAACTGCAGGCCGTTCCGGATCAGTGGAACGACGACGGAAGAAGTGTATCGATGTAAACCACGGCATTCACGGGCAACATGTCATGGCGGGCAGCAGGCTGTCCCGGCACCCTCTGATAAAATACTTCCTGGCTAGCTTCAAGAAGGAGCCGGCTGCTGTGGAGCTACAGGATATGTGTTCATACTTGCCTAACGAATTGTCCGCTTGTGATCCAAAACTTAACCAGCCTGGACTTAACGAAACCGAAGACAACCCACACGGCGAGGTAACTTTCTTTCACTACAACTCCGACGGTACGGACTATACTTGCTCCAGTGTTCCTATAGTTAGCCCCAAGCCCAGCCATCCACCACACCGGTACAACTCCGGTGACATGAAAGGACAGTGTGCTATAACCACCTCCTCAGAAAGTCTGGTGATTATTGACTATGACTATGTGGAGAGTGACGAGGAGGGTGAGGTTGAAGAAGACGAAGAAAAGGTAATTGAAACAGTTTTAATTCAGGACTTCGAGCATAACAACTGTGCCTGTACAAGATTCTCCAGCAACCTCGCCGACGATGGATGTTCAGTCGATGCGGAGTCCAGTAGTTTCATCACCCGCCCCCTGTGCACCGAGTTCATGGAGGCAGGTCTTCCAAACGGGAACATTAACGGAAACTGCCGACAAAAAGAAGATGGACCAAGTCGACTCAACAGGAAAAGTAGGACAGGTACTCTGAGAATGCCAAAGATCCTCAAGAAAAAGAAAGTCCATTTTAATTTGACCCCGAACCACCACAAGTATCGACCAAGAATACTAGGATCTGAAACCCGCGATGACACCCCCTGTAAAACTACTAAACAAACGGGGAAACATGCCCGATGGAAACATAAGGAGAATACGAAGATGAAAGCAGACACTCTGACTTTGAGACACAGTGAGTCTTATGAGCCGTTTGAATGGCCAGATAACTACATCACTGTTAAAGTACCTTTGAGGTGGATCCCTCCAGGAATAGATTCAGATATGGAGACATACCTAACGGTAGCTTCAAGGAACGTCCCTACGGTGTATGTTAAAATCTACATCCAAGTTCCACCCAATACACACCTATGCGAACTGAAGACCCATCTCCTAATCTGCATCTTCAGGTCGTTTTTCTCCACCAACGAGGGGCTGCACATAACATGGGTGATGTCATTACAATCTCACGTCTACAACTTGTTGTACATGAACGTGGCTAGGTTACGCTTCCGGCGAGATTCGAACGGCAGACCATGTCGTGCTTGTCTACTCTTGTCCAAGGATGCTACCACCTTGGTGAGGCATAAACGATCAGGTCTCCTAAGCACCGTCACTGACATCTTACAGATTGCTCCGGAGGAACTCCTTGTGCTGGAGAAAGAACGAATCCGAAGCTGGAGTGCCCAGGAGAAGATCGCAACCGGGAGAAAAACTCTAAACCATGCGGTGCGATAGGAGCAGCAGGGCTCCTTTATTCTCTTATCACTTCTCAGTTGCAAAAACTCAAGATGAACTCACGGCATGAGCACTAACTTCAAAATAAATCACGGAAGTTTATATCTGCCTTTACTTGAGATTTCCATTTACTTCTTCCATGTTGGTTTAAATCATGATAAAAACTGAGACCACAACTGAAATAGGCCTTTAGTTGAGCATTATGATTGCTGTGATAAATCAATCATGCGTAATGAATTTTACATAATGCTGGTTCAAAAAATGTGTTGGGATTTATATTGAGCATTTAAAACATGTATTTGGAAAGTAAAATAATTTTAACATAATCATCCAATAATTGTTTTCATTATATTATTATTGATTTAACGTCGGCTTTCCTTTACCATTGTTTTAGGAAGAGACTTTGCAAGTCTCGCGCGTATTCAAACATTGGAAGCCCGCATCGTGCGCATGTTTGTTTTCTTCACGCGTATAACGGTACTTGAGACAAGTGGTCCTTGCAAAAATGTTCGAGTAGAACTACGAGCAAGACTTGCATGGTTTGTTCCATTGCTCTTGGTTTCCAGAAACGGTAACACATCTATGTTCCGACACCCCTCAGTATTTTCCTGATCCTAACCCAACCCTAGTCCTAATAATCATTTAAGATTTATATTGCTCCCCGTAGGGAGGCCCCTACATAAAAATGATCGAAAGCGCATAACGCCTTTTCAAATGCACAACATGGAAGAAAATATCATGACGGGTCACCAGGCCAGTGCCCAAACCACAGTAACCCTACCCCAACCCTAGTATTTAAATCACTAGGGGCATCGGAAGATAGGGTGGTTGGAAAATATCATGACGGGTCACCAGGCCAGTGCCCAAACCACAGTAACCCTACCCCAACCCTAGTATTTAAATCACTAGGGGCTTCGGAAGATAGGGTGGTTGGAATTATAGGGTGTCGGAATTACAGCAGTCACACCAGAAACACGGTGCACCCAGAAACGCAATCATGCCCCGTGATGAAATAAAGCTTATACAAAGTTTTGTTCTAGTCATTCAGAAACTCATAGGCCTACAATGTATTGTATAAAATAAAACAACATCACTTATGTTGTGCTTGTATTCAGAACGAAATGAAAATGATTTTAAATAAATTGACTGAAATCTAAATTTATTGGTAATGGTGTACCGATGGGAGAAAGGAAAGAAATCAAACTTTTCAAACGTAAGATTTTAAACTAATTATTTTCTTTGTTTGCTACAGTCATTCCGAACCTTGACGAGTCCTTATTTTGGATAATGTAATAAATTGCTTTTTATGTTTATGTTGGAATAAAAAATAGTTTTATTTATAAATTAAATAAACTTTTCAACTATTGCTTGTTAACAAGACGCCAGCCTGAAGTTAGTGTACTTGGCCTAATTTCATGGCTATGTATTTCATGATGATTAGTCAAATATGGAACAAGTGGTAACTTCCAGATATACCACTCTGACTTTCTGAACTCGTCAAATAATCAAAACTGACAAACGCATACATCATGTTTCTCAAAAAGTATATGACCTTTTTGCAATTTGTAAATCAACCAAGGATTGCAGTTTGGTCGTGGTTTTCTAAACCCAAACCCAGGACCTTGTGCTCCCTGTGACGTATTATTAAAAGGGTAAGGCTGCCACCGCGTGAACAATACTCAAGTTCACCACAAAAGTTGACCCAACTTTGAACGTCTGGATCGTTTTCATGTCGTCACGTCTGACAGGGGTTATGTTTTCTATGG
Source organism: Pycnopodia helianthoides (assembly GCA_032158295.1). Lineage (NCBI taxonomy): Eukaryota > Metazoa > Echinodermata > Asteroidea > Forcipulatida > Asteriidae > Pycnopodia > Pycnopodia helianthoides. The sequence continues at coordinate 35,855,446 of CM063243.1, forward strand.
CCAAGGTGGTCCCTATTTGTTCGTTTTCAAAGCTTGCACTTATATAAAAAATACACTCCGTGCAGGTTAACTCGTGAAGAAACGCTTTCTGCAATTAAAATGGAAACGATATCTGTAAATTTTCAGCAACAAAAATTGAAAACATTTTTCCTGAATTCCCTTCTGTTCCATAACTCTGAGTTCTGGGTATGCCTGAAATTTCCTCCATATTCACAATTAAACAGCAATAATGACTTGGAAACAAACAAACTCAAAGAATTTAAGAGATATCAAAAAAATCGTTGATAATATATTGAAGAACAAAACGAACAGTTCAACATCATACATTTTTGTTAAACACACATTAAACACTCTTAAACACTCTTATAATCAAAAGCCAATTCATATATTTTTCAACCTCCTTTTATACATATTTTACTAAAATTATGAGTTATTAAAAACGTGATGCTCCACTGGTACAAAAAACCTCTTAAATAATGTTCGCAAACATTTTACCCCTTTCATTGGATCAAATGTTTTGCATACATGTTTGACGATTGTAATATAAATGCCACTTTATAGGCGAGTGTTTCACTAAAAAAGAAAACATCTTTCGATGTCTTTGTTACTGAAAACAACTATAGAGTAACACAATATAACAATTATCCAGGTTTAACTTGCCAATCTTTCTATAGTTAGTACATTGTGTTAAACAAAAAGACTACTTACAAAAAATTATGCTGTGTTTTACCAGTGGATGGTTTCTGTTCCATTCTGTACACTTGTCAAACAATTTATAAACCATCTTCAACTCAAACCACCAAATTTTGCAAAAGTTATTGTAATTGAAGAGTGTATAAGGCAATTGAAGTCAGAAAGAATAGGCATATGAGTTGCAACAAAAACAGTCTCTCAAATGACATCAGTAACACCTGGCACTAATTTAAAGATTGACAAATCTTAAGTAAACTATGGTCACTACAAAATAAAAACTTCAATGTTGTTTTCAACTTGTCAAAGGAAGTTACTTTTGAACCTTTTCTCCCAATATTATTCTTTGCACGTCCTTCACTGCAAACATCCATTGACTTTGTTGATTATCAAAAAAGTGCCCCAACTGTTAGATAAACTGGGGTTGGAAAGATATGACAGTCGTTCACTTGAAAACATGTCCTTCAAAAACTGCCTGTGTGTCAAAATGAAAGCCATTGCACAGGTTGAAACTCCTTTGCACTTCATTATCAACACATAATACCCTGCTGCCTCACAGAATTTTCACATTGAAAATCACTGAGCGAGAAAACCTTTTGCAACTATTGTTCCAAATTGGTGCGCTCAAGCAGGTAAGAAAAGAGCCCCCAAAACACAATACAACAAATGTGGTGCGTAGGAGAGGAGTTTGAAATGGTGCAGAAGGCACGGGGAGAAAATAAAAGAGATTTTGAAACTAGCCATTCCTAACATTGTATGCGAGGGTGTGATAGTTGAGTATGTAGATGAAATACTGACATACTTTAACTCCCAAGGTTAAATACCATGGGGTATTGGTTTATCATTTATAAAACTGTTCCTTGTTGTATAGACAGGCAAACTAATTTGTAGTTATGTTTCACTTGAAAACAAAACAGATATAGGAAATGCAATCCCAATCCAAATTGCTGTGAAAGTCTCATACATTTTCAGACATTATAAAGGATCTGTAAGTACATGATTTTAAAGTGTTACAACATACAAGCGTTCACAAAGACTACACACTTGCATGTCTATAGGCCTATGCCACGTTAAAAATAAAGTTTGGTTTTTACATTTTTTAAAAATGAAAAGTTATCCACCTTTTATATTAAAGAAGGTAGGTAAAAGCCGTGGAAGGGATCAGGTTTTATATGAACATGGAAAAGCCATTGTAAAATAGGTATATATCAACATGGAAAAGTCGTTGTAAAGGAAGGTTTGTATCAACGAGGGAAAGCCAGTATAACGGAAGGTTCGTACATCTACGACAAATTTACCATAAACTGATGAAGAGAAACTCTAATAATAACCAAGATAAATGCCAAAGCAAGGGACCTAGTTTCATCAAGCTTTTTAATAACGCTTTTAAAAGTAGAAAAATGTGATTTGATTTTTTTTTCTGCGAAGAAAAAACCCCAGTTAATTTGTTTCTGCTGTGCAATATTTGTTTATGCTTAGCAACTTTGGGTTAGGAACAAATTGTGTGGGTTTTCAAATTTTTGTTGTAAATAAAAAGAAATGCTGCCAAAATTTCTCCTTCACAATACATTCCAATGCAAGCAGGGTCAACCCTAAGGCTTTAATATTTAAGCGTATTTTATGATCCCCCATCCTGCGTTGTTTTAATAACTGAACCATTTCATGTGGTTAGCCGTGCAGCAAAGCGACTGGTATTCTGCTCATTGTTGCTTTCTGACAAGTCAATGCTGATATACAATAGCAACCAGTGAACCCTTAAAATCCAGTGATTTAGCGGAAGCTGTCACATAAAAGAATCTTCAATGAGACCCAAAGTGATTCAGATATTGAAAAAATAAGTTATTATTTCATGGAAAAACATGCATACTGTTTTCTTATAGACCCTGCAGAATGTTAGTAAACTAATTCTCTAGAAGACACTTAGAGCACACTGGTTGAAATGATCGGCTCTTTGTATATAGAGGAAATTTCCCCAGGAAACAATACGACGTCTTATCATGATTGATTTCTATCTCTGCAATAGCAACAAGAATAAAAACAAATCCTGAATTTTCAATACACACTTGGGCTTCTCAAAATAGACTGTGCAAGTCTCGCACATATCAAAAACGAGAAAACAACTCGAACGAAGACTATACTTTTCTAAGAAATCAAATCTTGAAAATAAAATACCCATAACAAGTTGTTAAAAATACAATTTTAGTTTTCATATAGTACAAATAGTTGGTAAAAAAATACCATAAAAACAAAATAAAAAATTGGAACAAGGATGCTTATATTTTTTAAATCTGTGCCACCATTACATAGATTTAAAGATTAGATTAACGTAAGTTGGGCAAAATTGTTAATTGTTTACAAGTAACCGAAACAGAGGTCAAGTCTTATTCTTGGGTTTTCTTTGTTGATTTGTTAAAACTGTTTTAATTTATGGCTCAATTATACTTTCTCAACAGTTTGATATAATTATCAAAGCCAAACATGATGTTAAATTAAAGTACTTGAAGAAATGGAATCACACACATGTAAAACTCAATATGGTTGGGACCAACTCGATCCTGGAAGTTCAAATACGCATGAGACTTGCACAGTCTATAGATATATGTTAATCATGATATCACTACATGTTGTATATGGATGTAACAGCTACATACTGTCATGCTGTAAAGGATGTTCTTAGTCAGTCCTTTTTAGAGTGATAACGATTTTTTCTTTTAATTTAATTTAGTCTATTGAATGAACTGACATTCTCAGGGCTCTAGTCTTTACAGTATATAATAACATTGTCTATAAAATGATTATCATCATCATCCTTCATCCTTGGACGGAATAGTAGAAGAAGCTTTGATGAAATGGTGCCAGGTTGCTTTATTGTTGGGTTTCGTTTAGATTGAGATTTGTGTCTTTGGTGATGTTGTCTGGATAGCACATTTTCCTCCTGGATGTCCGCCAGTTGGATTCCAGAAGATCAAGTGCGATATGGGTTGATCAGCTGTACGCAAACAGTGTCCAGCAAACTGTAGCCTCTCTGCTTTATGGTTTCGGATAGTGGCGGTAGATTGCCATATACATGTACCTCCTTATTTGTAATATGGTCCCGCCAATGGATGTTTAGAACTCTACGCAGCAATTGAGTGTAACAACCATTGATGCGATCATTCATCTTTTGATAATCATGGCCTAATAAAAAGTGAAAAGGATCTCTGGATTGACATAACCTTAAAAACTATAACACATAATTAAAGCATTCTGACAGCTTTATAGCAGTATTATACGTGTACCCTGAAAGTTATTGTCTGAAATCAGCTAGAAAGTTATTTCCATACTCGGTTCTAACAACTTGCATTGCCAAATCAGAATCCTACACAACATAAACAATTTGTTGATGTTCTACTGAAAAGATTTATTTGATCAATTTTGATGTTGAATACTCCACGTACTACTGACAGTTAGATGGTGAAATCATAACATCAAAATTATTTCACTCTCCGTTTGTAAATAGTGAGCTCCCAAAACTAAATTGTGCAAAATCAAGAGATTGAATACAAGTGTATTGGTTCGTTTAACAAGTAAGCACGAAGGTAGCGTTGGGAAATATTACTTAGGTGTCAATCTGACACCTGTTAAAAGAGTACAACCATGACAAGACTCCCTGCTGTGTTATTTTCATATCAACTTACATTGTGTTGCATGCCACTTGATTCTTACTGTGCTGTACCCTTTGCTCACCTAGACTTATCAACCCAGGAATTTCATGGAGGTCACAGAGGTCACGACTTCTGTTGCTATGGTAATGACTTTACTGTATCCTTGAAATGAAAGTAACCGCATACATTTTTACTTTTGTGCAGAAGGTCGGTTTTGACAATTGACAGATGCACTGATGACATTAGTTTACAAACTCTGTGACTATTACATATGTATATATAGCAAATTATAGTTCATTGAAGTCACATTTTGTTAAGATTGCAACCTTCGTACTTCCTCTTTCTCTCATTCCTCCTTTTTAGCCTCTTATTGAACCCCAAATTTGCTGGGAAAAAAACTTTTTGCAACTTATTGCACAATGAAAGCCCCTCCCGGTACATTTCTTTGGATTGATAGAAAGAAATCCAAGCTGATTTAGGTTTTTCTAAATAAACAAAATGGTCATCAAGCAGCCATTCCAGTTGTTTATCTTCTTCTCAACCCAAAAAGTCTCAATTTCATGGCTTTGCTTTAACTGTTTGTGCATAAACGGGAAATGAAAGCAAATTTCATAGGTTAGAAAGGAATTTTTTCTTGTGTGGGTGCTTGCTTCACATAACACAGAAATTTGGCACCAACCCATTAAAGCACAAAGTTACCGCTAATCAGAGCCATCAAATTGGAATAAGGTTTTCCATCTTCAAATGTGTACACTATGGGCAACAGATTTGAAAGCCAGATGAGTATCAAAATAAGCTGCAAGCATGAACTCTAGACCTTTCATAAATTTATCTTTAGTGAACTCTAGACCTTTCATAAACTTATCTTTAGTGAACTCTAGACCTTTCATAAACTTATCTTTAGTGAACTCTAGACCTTTCATAAACTTATCTTAGCGAAATCCTTTGCTCTGTCTCTCAAAGGTCTTAAAGCGCCCACAGAAATTAATCGAAAAGTTAAAAGATATTGAACATTTGGTAAATACCGGTAACAAGGAATTAATCAGCAATACATTTTGCTCCATTTCCCCCTTACCCTAAGGCCTATAGGGTTAAATGAACAACCTCCGTTAAAACCAGCAGAAAGATCATAGCTCCATCAAATGGGTCAAGAATAGTCAGTCTTTCAACTGGATAGAGAAATGGTTTAAAACTGACAGTTGGAGAGCTAACAAATAATAGATGTGAAACCTCAGTGTACCATCCCGTTTGTTATGTCATTTTGATTCCACTTGCTGCTGCAAAGGAGGAACTCAAAGATCGTAAACTGACCACCCTCTTACGTTGATAGAAATGAAGTCCATATGGCTTGTATTGCTGACACATCATCAGGACGAACAAACAGAATGTGATTCCAACTAAGATGTAACCAAGCGGCAAACCAAACATTGGCTCCTTTGGACAAAAATGATATCAAAATGAATAATTATGTGACCTTTATGTTTGTCATAGAGTCACATAAATGTACCCGAATGTTCCAAATTCTTCTTTCCTAAAAGACCTCTAGTTTACCAAGATGCTATATTTGAAGAACCTAATTTATCTTTATTTTCAAGTGAGCATTATGACTCCTTGCATGAAGTGGAACGCTCCTCTGCACAATGGGCTTCTACCATTTCCGCCATTTGGGAGTCAATTCCTTTGCGTACATTTTTATTCCCAACATGGGGGACAGGATAAGTTTGTGTATGTGCGCTGCACAACATGAAAGGGATTATGTTGACACTTTATTTTTTTCAATTTACAGAAAACTTGGACCAAAGCCAAGTTCATATTGGACTAAGATCTATGGTGACTTACAACCATAATTGTCAACAATGTGTTCAAACTTTGTTGTTGGAGCTTTGGTAACTGTTAACTATTGATGTAATAACTGCATACAATTCTTTTGAGTCACGGATGGTTTAATACGTGCCGTGGTCTAATTGCAATCAAATCAATCCTCAACCTTGGTTTAGGTGTTTGTATAAAATCACAGCAAAAACTGGTAAAAAAAATATTACCCAACCACAACATGACAGTTCAAATAAAGCTATTTGGCCTTACTGATTTATTATCCACTGCTGAGCCAAATCCCAAGAACCCCCCACACAAGGAAAAACCCAATTCCACCCAGGGACCTCATGTTTGTTTCACAAGGGTAACCTAGCTTAACCCTATGCCACCCAGGGACCTCATGTTTGTTTCACAAGGGTTACCTAGCTTAACCCTATGCCACCTAGGGACCTCATGTTTGTTTCACAAGGGTTACCTAGCTTAAAGGAACATTACAGAATTGGTAAGAAAAGAACTTGTAAAATATACTTTTTGATCACAGATTTACATAAAACTTACACGGTCTAATGATGATGATAGTAGAAAACATCCCTTGAAATATTTCTGTCTAAAATGCCATATTTGATGAGAAATGAATAAACTAATTTTCCGATTGGAGTTTATCGCTCAGTGAGCGTTTTATTCATTTGTTGAATCTATATGATTTCATGTAAATGTGTAATCGTTTTTTCACTATTTCTCGTGACCCAGATGGCCGATCGATCTCAAACTTCTACAGGTTTGTCAGTTTATGTATTGGTGGATTACATGAAGTGCTTACACTGCCAGCAACTGTTTTGTTAGCAAAAACCAATTCTGTAATGTTCCTTTAACTCTACTCTCAAGCAAGGAAACTATTTGTCAGGAGTTTACCAGGATTAGCAAATTCAAGTGTCTGTGAAAGGGGCTTACCTCATCTTGATGGAACATCTTATGTACTTGTTTCTCTTTCCAATGTATAAGATATGTGAATAATGTCTCATAAATAGGCATCACAGACTCAAGTGCACTCTGCAAAGAAAAGGACATGGGGATATGTCATGTTATCATGTTATTAACAGAGTACATACATCATTGTTTGATTGGCTTTTTATTGTCAGTCAAATTTTTGAAAAATTATATTTGAAACAGACATTTTGCCTTTTGCCAATTGTGGCCTGTACAGTCTCTAAACAGGTTAATTGACTCAGCTTAATATGTCATTATAGGGAGGTTCGAATCCC